>JAGPOW010001296.1:102596435-102661487 GCA_030014935.1 Caiman crocodilus
CATCTTCTTGCCAGTGTAAGGAATACCCTTGAAAACCTCCACCCAAACACGATAAGGAGAAGAGACTGTTATGTAAAGAATGGCCATCTGTGATGATAATGAGGTGGCATTGGTAACTGGGTGGGAGAGACTTGAAAGAAAATAAGAAAAGGCAGCTAATTAGGTCAAAGAACTCATTATAATGCTAAAAAGCACATCCCTAGGTGGAGAGAAAGTATGCTAATGAAACATACATGTATGTAAATGAGGCACATGGCTTAAACACAGGTATAGAGACATGCTCAGTAGAAAACTTCTTGTGTCATTCATTTGTAATCACTGAACGGCACACTTGTGAAACCTTGCAAACTTCTGTATAAAAATACCCCAGAGATAATATTCCGGGTGCTTGCTACATGAATTTCTGCTTGCACCGTTTGTTGCTAGCAATAAACTTTTCTTCATACTTCCACCGCCCGGTGTGTATATTGCCCGGTGTGTATATTGGCGTCTGCATTCCAGGCACGAACCCAGATCTGGGCTGGGGCTCAACATAGTGAGATCTCTTTATCCTTCACCTGATCCCGTCTTTACAGCAGGTTCTCATGAGCCTCTTATTGGGATCATTACAATCTCCTTACCCTACTGGGTCTGCCATGGACACTTTGTCCTTGCACACCTTTTAGGATCTTTATAGTACCTTTGTTCTGGAGATCCTGTCTATTAGGGTTTTTATGGTACCTTCCCCAGCCAGGCTCTGCCAGTTGCTGGTGAGATCGCAAGCAGTTCCTGGTACTGCCAATCCACCATACCTTCCTCTAAGTCTTTTCTGAGTAGCTCCCTCTCTGCAGGAGCTGCCTGCTGGCTCTCCTGGTTGCTCTCAAGTTCTCCCGCAACATTGCTCGACCCGGCTCCTCTCCTTCCAGTCTTGTGCTTTCCCCTCCTGCCTGCTCTGTGCTCTTCTTTATAGAGAGGTTTGGATTCCCAGCCCCTCCCTTCCAGAAACACCTGGTTAAGGAATATTTTTGCCAAGCTGTTTGGGGCTCTGGGCCTGGGGAAGCTGCTTCTACCTTTGGCCAGTACTTCTTTGCTCCCTGTGGCTCTCTCTTTTTCACAAGTTGTCAGCATACTGAAGGTGATGCCAGTCTTGGTGACTTTCATTTTGCTGTGAAGTCACCACAGGTTGAAAATCTGCCTATTCATTAGATACTCAATCCCAATTCTGGGAGGAAGGCAGTCATGGATGAGAATCAAAACCACAGAAAGATAGATGCAGAAAAGGGTTGGGGTGATGATGCAGCCCTGCTTGACACCTATATGGATGGTAAATGGGTCTGTCTCTGAGCCATTGCAAAGACTCTGGTGGTCATCCCACCATGGAGTAGCCTGAGGATGCTGATGAACTTCAGCAGACAACCAAGCTGTCGCAGGGAAAGGCAAACGGAGGGACCCAAAAGGATAAGGGGGGAACCCCGGGAGCAGAAGTCGGGGAAGAACGGAGGGAAAGAAGCAAAATTGAGAGAGAGCACTCACCTGGAGTGGGACCCATGGCTAAACAGGAACAACAGGAGGAACCTGCACGAGTCGTCAGCTGTGCTTTTATTCAGCTGCGGCCGGCCAGTGACGTCAGCAGCAGTCACTGGTCGCACAAATAAAGAGGACAGCCAGCAAGGAGGTGGGAAGAGGAACGCCGGGAGAAACCCTAGCCAGAGGGGCTTGCAGGAGGCTTGGAGCAGAGCAAGCAGGGCAGGAAGCAGCGGTTCCTAGCAGAAGAGGATCCGACGCCTCACATGGTGAGAGAAGAGCCGCTGATGGTGTCGAAGGCAAAACCACACTCGGAGCAGCAGCTCCAGTGCAAAGAAGGGAAGGGCAGGAAGACCAAGGCAGGAGAAATCTCAAGCCCAGCCACCACTGCAGAGACAGGGGAGACATGGACCCAACATCCAGCCTCCAGCCAGGTGGGATGGTGAAGGGACCCAGGGGGCCCGAAGGTATGCCCCAGGGAGAACGGCATTGGCAGGGAGCCCAGCGAGAGGATGGCTTCAATGAAGAGCTCCTGAGGAGAGGGTAGTAATACCAGGAGGTAGAGTGGTGAGGCGGAGAAAGTCTAGAGATAACCCTAAGATCTCACGGCCATGTAGGGAACCTTGGATATCCCCTAAAAGGGAAGGGAGTGCGGGTAGAATAGGATTGGGCCTTAGGGGCCAGACGTGAATACCGAGGAGTACTTTGGGATGTGTTAGGAATGCTTGGTTTGGTTGAAAGTTTGTTGTAATTAATTTTTTTTGTTTTGTTTCCCCACGTCTGTAGGGGTTGAGTGTAGGTGGACACGAGGTGAACAGGTGATGGGGTGAGCCTCAGGATTAGGGGTTGCCAGCAAGGAACGTGAGTGTGCCCAAAGGCCGGGGAGGCACTAGGGATCCATTGTGCGGGAGAGTGGCCGCAGGATCAACAGTGGCCCGCCAGGCTGGGTATAGGGCAAGGTAGAGGGGAGGTGGAGCCTCACAGAAGTCCGCCAAAAAAACTGGCCGCCCGCAAGAGAATCTGAACAGTCCCGAACCCCTCCACTGTATTAAGATTCAAAGTCGTGGCAGGAGAAATAGAGGAGGACTGCATCAGGAGTAAACACCTCCTGGAAGGGCGACTGGCAACAGCAAGGTGGACACCTATATATATATGAACCAAAGCGACTCGAGACAAGATGTTCGAGGCCAGGTGGGCACACAAGCTTAGCCAACACCTTCTATAAGGCTTCATGATTGATGGAGTTGAAGGCCTTTGTTAAGTCAATGAAGGCCATAAACAGCATTTAGGGTTGCTCTCTACACTTCTCCTGGATCTGTTGTGCAACAGAAATCATATTGGTGGTACCCTGTGATGGTCTAAGGCCACACTGGGATTCTGGAAGGAAATCTTCAGGAAAGGGAAGGGGGTAATTCAGAAGGATGTGAGCAAGAATCTTCCCAGCAATAGCAATGCCTCAGTAGTCCCCACACACTGACTCGTTCCCTTTCTTGAAGATGGTCACAATGTTTGCATTCTTTAAGACAGGTGGAACTTCCTCATTAACCCATATTTTGATGAGAAGTTGGTGAAGTTTCTGTGCTAGTGGTGTTCCACCAGCTTTGAAGACCTCTGCGGAAATGCCATCTGGTTCTGGCACCTTATTGGTCTTGGTCTGAGTGATGGCATGCCAGATTTCCTTGAAGGATGGGGGATCAGCAAGAGATTCTATTGCTGGGTGTTAAGGGATGGACTTGATGGTGGCAGCTAAGACCTCAGATTCATGGTTGAGTAGAATCTTGAAGTGGCCGAGTGTAGCATTTATTACTTGAAAGATACTTCTCATGTCATGTTGGTCAGTGTAACTCTGGATCTCCCTGGCCTTCACTTGCTACCACTGCTTCTTGATGTCTGATATCCTTCTCTGAACTACAGCTGTAAGCCAATAGTAAGTCTCTTGTTTTTGCTGGTTGGAGGGTTCATCTTACCAACTGCAGAACATGGTTCTCTTCTGATGGATAAGTGCTAGAATTTCCTCATTATTCTTATCAAACTAATCTTGGTGATAGTAAGTGGAGTATCCAATTGATTCAGCACATGCCTTGTGAACAAAATTCTTAAGTTCCTCCCAATGTGCCTGGATGTTCTTGATGTCATCAGGTAGGTCAGAGAGAGTATCAGTAATACATTGCTGAAAAGCCTCATATCTAGGTTGGTGTTGGAGTGCCTTGATGTTAAATCTCTTCTGCTTTCCTTTTGGTTGTTTACAGTGCTGTGTTACAAGCTGCATGTCCATGACTGAACTGACTAAATGGTGGTCCATCCAAAAGTTATCTGCACCTCTCAGGGCTCAGATGATATGGACATCGGTACATGGACATCAAGCATGGGCTCTGACAACAATATGGTCAAGAAGGTGCCAATGATTGAAGCATGGGTGCTTCCAAGTGGTTTTATATTTGTCACTCTGTCTGAAGATAGTATTTGTGATGAACAAGTCCTGCTCTGCACATTTTCAGAGGAGGAAGATACCTTTGGAATAGACTTTCCCCACCCCCTCTTTCCCAATGGTGCCACTGCAGAGTTCAGTGTTACCCAACTCTTGCGTTGAAGTCACTTATGAGGATGAGCTTGTCTTCTTTGGCAGTAGTAGTCAGGACTGTGTCAAGAGCACAGTAGAACTGTTCTTTGTTGACTTATTCATTGTCAAGTGTGGGGGTGTATGCACTGATGACCGTACCATACTGGTTGTTACTGAGCTTGAGGCTGAGAGTCATAGGGCATTCATTAATGCTCACAGGGAGTTCTGCAAGCTGACTAACAATCTTGTTATTGATGGTGAGATGACTGCTATTATTATATAGGACTATTGTTTGTGAAAACTTGGAGGAAAAAAGTGAAATAATTTAAAAAATATTAAGATGAACACTGGAATGTATTAACCAAATCTATATATGAAAGGCAGGTTGCTACATCTCATAGTTTCATAGTTAGGGTTGGAAGGGACATGAGCAGATCATTGAGTCTGATCCTGCCATGGGCAGGAATGAATGATGGGATCAAATGACTCCAGCTAGGTGATTATCTAGCCTCCTTTTGAAGACCCCCAGGGTAGAGGAGAGCACCACCTCCCTTGGAAGTTGGTTCCAGATCTTAGCTGCCCTGACAGTGAAGTAGTGCTTCCTGATGTCTAGCCTGAACCTACTCTCAATCAACTTGTGGCCATTATTCCTAGTTACTCTGGGTAGTGCTCGGGGGAACAGGGCATCTCCCATCCCCCTGGTAAGTTTATAGACAGCCACCAGATGCCCTCTCAGCCTTCTCTTGTGGAGGTTGAACAGGTTCAGGTCCCATAGCCTCTCCTCATAGGGCTTGCCCTGCTGCCCCTTGACCATACAAGTGGCCCTCTCAATGCTGTCCACATCCCTTCTGAAGTGCGGCGCCCAGAACTGGATGCAGTACTCCAACTATGGCCTGACCAGTGCCGCGTAGAGGGGGAGGATCACCTCCTTGGACTTGCTCGTGATGCATCTGTGGATGCATGACAAGGTGCAGTTAGCCTTACTGACCGTGTCTTCACATGGGTGGCCCATGTTCATCTTGGAAACAATAATGACTTCAAGATCCCTTTCTGCCTCTGTGCTGATGAGAAAGGAGTTCTCCAGCCCGTAGGTATGTTGCTGGTTCTTCCTTCCTAGGTGCAGTACCCTGCACTTGTCAGTATTGAATCACATCCTTTTCTCATCCACTCACCCCTGTAACCTGTCCAGATCTAACTGTAGCCCGTCCCTCCCTTCTAGTGTGCCCACCTTTCCCCACATCCTAGTGTCATCCATACATTTGAACGAAGTGCTTTTCACCCCCTTGTCCAAGTTGCTGAAAAAGATGTTGAACAGTACGGTCCCGAGGACTGAACCCTGGGGGACCCCACTGCCCACATCCCTCCAGGTCAAAAATGACCTGTCCACCACCACTCTCTGGGTGCAGCCCTTCAGCCAATTTGCAACGCATCTGACTGTATAGGCATCAATGCCATACTCACCTGTTTTTTTTAATGAGAATGAGGTGAGAGACACTGTTGAAGGCCTTCCTAAAGTCCAGAAAGGCTATGTCCACCACGACACCTATGTCCAAGAATTTTGTGACCTGATCATAAAAGTCAACCAGCTTGGTCTGACAGGACCTGCCCTTAATGAACCCATATTGGTTGCCCCTGAGAATAATCTCCCCTGCTGGTTCCTCGTAGATGTGTTCCTGGATAATTTTCTCAAAGAGCTTCCCCAGGACTGAGGTAAGACTAACAGGCCTATAGTTACCTGGGTCCTCCTTCCTCCCTTTTTTGAAAATGGGGATCACATTGGCCCTTTTCCAGTCCTCTGGTACCTGGCCAGAGCACCATGAGTGCTCATAAAGCTGTGCCAGGGGCCCCACAATGACCGCTGACAATTCCCTCAGTACCCCGGGGTGGAGAGCATCTGGACCTGCTAATTTAAACACGGCCACCAGAAATTCCCTAACTAGGTCCTCTCTGACTCTAGGCCTGGCAGTCCCTCTCCTGAGTCTGCCTGGAATCGCGGTGGGGGAGATGTCCTGGTCCCTGCTTAGAAAAATGCAGGCAAAGAATTTGTTAAAGAGGTCAGCTTTTTTCATCTGGTGCAACCACCAGATTGCCAAGCATGTCCTGCAGGGGCCCCACATTACCCACTGCCTTCTTTTTACTCCCTATGTATTTAAAAAAAAATCTCATCACCCACTTCATTGAAGAAAAAATAATTTAATAAAGGAAAATATCCTGATGAAACACCATAGACCCCATCCTAGATAGGATCCTAAAACAGTCAGAAAGTGATGGTACTGAACATGAGTGGACAAAAACACTACCTCTTACATTTCTGCTAAGCATTCCACTAAAACACTAAAAAAACCCCCAGAAACACAGAGGCCTATGAATTACTATACATTTGTTTCTGATTTATTCCACTGAAAGCAATTTTTCTATGTATGGATACAGGTTATAAAAAATTGCAGCTATTCATGTTTGAGAGCAGAAGCTCTGTTTGAAGCATTTAGTATCTTTTACTGTTAGTAGAAAAAGAAGTTCATGATTAAGTATTTGAGCAATAGCATATGTCCATGTATTTGAGGACTAGATTACAAGACCCACATGAAAAAGAGTAGAGTTAAGGTTAAAACTTATATTCTGTATTTTGCCTACATGTATAAAAGTAATCTCTCATTGATATAGTTTCGTGCATTATCAACTATGATAGCATACTCTCTCTTTAGAATAAAGAAAGTAGAAAACAAAATAGGAGCTGAGGGTACTTACCAGCAAGAAGAGAAGGATCTGAAATAACCAGTTTTAAAAGAGCCACTAGGGGCCTACCTCTGCTAGGTTCTATCAAAGGTAAAGGAAGTTGGACAGAATTATACTGTAAAGGGCTAATTTTTACCCTAAAGCTGTGTGAAAGCCTATTAATGTCAATGGTAACATGCAATCCTTAATTTTAAATAAATCCTATTAACTTGAAATTAATTTATCTTTTTGACTTCCCTTCAGATTGTTTCTCAATAATTCAATCAATAAGTAGCTGCATATTATCATCACTTAGGGTCTGTGTATGTCATTGCCAGACCAGTGATTTCAGTAGACTCTAGACTGCTGACCTGCTCAGTTCACGTTGCATTACTGCAGACACCAAAGTGTCTTGTTCTGATAATGTTAATAGCCTCAAAATTACCATGAAAGTGAGGGAATTACACCAAACATCTGTTAAATTGTTTTATTCCCCTCCCTCTTCGGCAACTGGGAATTAAAATATATTTTCATTATTTCCTTTCTATTGTTGCTTGAATACAAAGTGAGTATAATTATTCTTGTTAGTTTATTTCCTGCCATTCCCCTCTGCTAAGTACCTAGGCTTGTACATTCTCCTGCTATCAGGCTACGCTAAATATGGTAATGGTCAGTGTGTCAATAATCCCCCCCTGTTTAAGAGCCCTACGAACCCTAGTGATGTGACATTCTTTCTGTTCAGATGTCGAGCTGACGTCTGATGCTTAAAACAGAGCATGCTTTCATCCCTCCATGCATTGTCGTAGTATGACTACTCTTAAAAGGGTGCCTCAGCTAGTCAGGGAAACAGTTGCTGACCAAACGAGATAGAGCCTATTTGATTCAGCCTTCCTGAATGCTTAATTTTTTCAACTTTATATCAGCCTGACCAAACAGGGCCATGTCTACCTTTGGCTACAGAAGAGAGCTTAGTAAATATGAAGACATTGATGAAGATGAACTCCTTGCTTCTCTAACTGAGGAGGAACTGAATGAGTTAGAGAGGGAGCTGGAGGACATTGAGCCCGACCGTACCCTTCCAGTAGGGCAAAGACAGAAGAGTCTGACAGAGAAAACTCCAACAGGAACTTTCAGCAGGGAAGCGTTGATGGCTTATTGGGAAAGAGAGACCAGAAAACTTTTCGAAAAGGAACGATTGGGTACATCTGAAAAGGTAGGCTCTTAGACAATTTACTCCTTCTTGGAAATATTCATTCTTCACTGAGTTTCCATCCCTTACCATTTTTATTTTCTTCCAATCCACTATGACGTTTTAAAGAAAAATTTTAGTGACACAATTTTACTAGAATGCTGTAATTTGGGTAAGAGCATTTTTGCTTTCTGTCTTGCAGTGCCTTAAAAACTACTGGGAAACAAAAATCCTGTAAATTAATTAGCATTAATTATTGAAATCATGATAGAAGAACAGTTGGAAATAATTCACGATAGAAGAACAATTTCATAAAATGAGGCACAAATTACTATGTGCTGCTAGTGCAGTCACATAGGCTTTTGGATATGTTACCATTTTAATTGAATGCTAAGACAGTTTTTATTCTTATTGTAAAATAAATTATCAGTACTGGTGTCTGTGAATCAATAAAATAAGGATCAGGAAGAGAATTCTGGACTTTTTGCTAGAATATAAGTTGGATAAGAAAGTGCAGTGGAGCCCATTGGGTCAGATATGCAGCAGCTGTAAATCAGCACAGCTTTGTTTCAGTGAATGGATGTACACCCATTAACACCAGCTGAGGATCTGTCCCCATGTCTGGTATCTTCAGTGACACACAGTTTTTTTTTGTATCAGAACAAAGCACTGAATCCTGGAGTAGATATCTGGTCAAACAACTTATTATTATAGTGCATGTCATGCAATCTGTCCCAGGAACTTTATATCAATAACAGCACTAGATGCTAGTTGCTGACAGTGGTACAACTCAGTAAAAATAATTAAGAGCTCAATCCTGTTAGTTAATAAGTACATTTAATTCTCATTAATTTTGTGAGATGAAACCACCCACTACTTTAGAAAAGCTGTTCTCAAAATCAGACTCTAAATAAAAATCTGAGGTTTTTTTAATGCCAGTTCCATAATTTTTCAAGTGCATCATAGAGCTTTAAATGCATGTAACCCATTGATTTTACAGTTACAGTTCTGTGTTAAGCAGTGATTATAAAGAGCTAGATTCTGCTGTCGTTGCTCGCAGGGACAAACAGTCTTCCTGATTTTAAGATTAAGGGTCATTGAATTGAGCTTCTAGGAGTTACAGTTAGAAGTGCTAACATTCAGTGTCCACAGACATCAGCAGTTTTATATCAGGAATGAATATAACCCTCTTTGCATAATAGCTGTAGTGGTATCTTATAGGCAGGAAGAAATATTATCATTTGGGCTCATATGCCTGCTAATCTAGAATCCAGAAACAGTTTACATTAACAGGTTTGCTGGTAACAGTGAGCAGCAATGCAGTGTCTATTATATGGGTAGAAACATTAGCTCACAGCCTTAGATTTCTTGAGAGACTGACTCCTGGACATTTTTCAGCAGACTCTTTAATTGCCATCTGAGTTGCCACAAGAAATGGACTGAAAAGGCCTTATTTAGACATCGTGGGGCCTTGGCACACACCACAAAATCTTTAAAGTGGCTTAAATGCCCTTTTGCACTGCTTTAATGGTGTTGCTGTTTACACTGTTGGCGGCATATTGCGTGTTAAATGACTTTCGGATGTAGCAAAATAAAACATGTCCGAGGTGTTTTAGTTTGCTACCTTAGTAGCCATGGAGGGAAGCACTGGGCCCCAGGCAGCTCAGGGGTTGTGCAGGCAGTCCCTGCAGGCAGGCGCCACTGGCAAAGAAAAAAAAATGCAGCAAGCCTGATTTTCATTTTTTTTTTCCCTGGAACTTGCCCGCCTGCCTGAGCTGCATGGGGCCCAGTACTTCTCTGCACGGCTGCGCTCTCCCTGGGACTGCCTGGGCTGGGTGCCGCCTGGTGGGGTGCCGCTGCTGCAGTGGAGGGAAGCACTGCTCCACCCCCAGCTAAGGGGCCACTCAGCCTCCCCTCCTCCCCCCGCCACTGGAAAGGCAGGTAGAGATTGGGCCTGACCCTTGTGTACATGCCATGGAGGTTTACTTTGGTTTAAACTGGAGCAGGGTTTTTAAAAACCCACCGCTTCAATTTAAGGAGAATTAAACCAAAGTCAACCCCATGGCATGTACAAATAGCCATGATGGGGTATATCTCCATGAGTGCACGTGTAAGAGTGTGCATGCCCCATGAGACATATAGTGGTGCCACATATTTGTGCCACTGCTCTTTGTCCTCCAGCACACCCCTGCAAGCATACATTCTCTGGCACATGGCAAATAGCTCTGGGTGGGGTAGGGGAAGCTGGGGCCAGCAACCTTACCTGGGGTCCTGGGAGCCTCCTGGGACACCAGCAGTGCACCAATGTAAAAGAAACCCAGCCACACTGCAAACTAGCAGCATGATGAATGCTTTCATGTGTGCTGCATGCAGTTTGTAGCATCATAAATCACACGTGCATGCTTGCGGGGATTTATCCATAAAGGTCTCATTTTATTACTAACTCAGATTTCTGAGTTAGTAATAACTTCTTCCACTCCCACCCCAAATGGCAATATAATGTTAGTGTTGTGTACAAGCCTAACCCTTAAAGAGCTGATAAAAAGTATACTATTCTTTCCAGTGGGGGTGAGAGCAGTACCAAATGGATCCATAAATCTGAAAATGTTGACATTCCACCATGTGGTGTTTGTTAATTGCAATCTAGGAATTAAATCCTCACTCCACTGAAATCAGTTACAAACTCTTCTTCATTTCACTGAGGCCAAGATTTTTCCCTTCTTGTCTGTAGCAATTCTGTATGGGGATGCTGCTCAAAATAACAGAGAGAAAACTACTAAAGAATTTCAAAGAAAGCAATATACAATTCTAAACATATCACTGAAGTAAATGGTGAAATCAAGTGATGGATGGAAAATGTGAGCATTTAGTCCCTCATTTCAAAAATGAATGCAAGTAGGTTTTTTTAATTTGTTTTTGTTTTGTTTTTACTGAAGTCACTGAAGAAGGACAGTCAGTACATTATAAAATATCTCTTATAAAGATGAGCTCAGAGGCCATGTAGAAGAGTGTAGTATGAATAGTTAGGTAGCTAAATGCATGGTAATAAAGAGGACATTCTGAGAAGTTGCCAGTCTCATCTTTTACTCTTCACTGTATGCATAAAGAAGGCCCTGATCTAACAAATTCCACTTAGGTAGATTCCTGTGCTCACATACAGCCCCACTGAAGTCAATGGATTCTTTGCAGCATGAGATCTCCCACAGAGAGCTTGTTGTAGGGTCAGAGGGATGGCACCTGATCCTGTGAATTCTCTAACTGCCCTGTGAAGTATGCACAGGGTTTATAAGAACAAGCCACTAGCTGTAATGTTCACACCTTTTATTTCACTTCAGTTGAGCTTCTGTAGGCATCATAGTTACTGTATTCTGTATGTGTCCTGCTGCAGAAATCAACTTGAGTGCAGGACTGCAGTCAACATGTCAGTTCTAGAGGGATTCTTTTATTACTGACAAAAGTTTGTATAGCAATATAATTAGCAAGTGGTTTAAATGTTGGTTTTGACAGGTTTGCATTTTGGTACCACTTTTGCAAGAGTCAAAAACAGAGGCTTTGTAAGTACAGAGCATGGACTCAGGTCTTGGCTGGCATTTTAAAATTACTGACATGTTAATGGTACTAATCAGTATTTGTGAACTGTCTTTTTGGATGTCTAGACTTTAGATGAGTCTATCAGATTAAAAAAATAATTGGGATTAGATTTTCTAATCAAAGAATTTATGGTCAACCATATGCAAAGGACTAGTATACAGCCTTTGCGAGATATACGCCTCTCATGCTCAGAATGGTGTGTAAGAGATTTTAACAGTACCTAAGCTATGTGTTAGTCTTGCACCCAGAGAGTTACCTTTTGCAATTTGTCCATATTTTTGAATACCAAAGTGAACTTTGGGATAGTTTGGATGTGGGTCCAAACTTGGCATAATGGTAATATGTATGTTGAACATATCGATAAGAAGTATTAAAATGATGCTAAGAAGAGGACTGTGGACCATGTTTTCACAAACAACCCTTAAACGTGCACATTTCAAAATGTGCATCCAAATTGTTGGATATGACTATGGTAACTCATTCTGTTTGCACTTGAGTACTCTTGGGCCAATGGATTTTGCCTTGGAGAATATGGAAGAGAATTCAAAAAGAATGTTAGGTCAGATCCATTTTTTTGTTCTCTTAAATTTCTATGCTTTCGTTGGTTCATTTTAAACTTTTAACAATAAGTTCAAATAGTTTAATTATAATAATGTTTAGAAAATTAAGATAAAGCTTAATACTACTTTAATTGTGCTTAATACCAACATCTCCATTCCTGTTCAAGGATTCAAAGGAAGAAGAAGATAGTTCAGAAGAAATTCAGGAAGAATATTTCACAGAAAGTAACAGTGAAGTTTCTGAGGAGGCATACACTGAAGAGGAGGAAGAGGAAGAGGAGGAGGAGGAAGAGGGAGAAGAAGAAAGCAATGACTCCGAAGTGAATCAAAATGCTGAAGTTTGTGAAAGGACAGTGAACTCTGAAAGTGGCAGGAGTTCTGATCACATGAAACATAAGGAATGCAACAGCCACGAGGAAAATGAAAATCTTATCAATGGCCATAATGGAAGTGACACAGAAAATACGAGATCTCAAACAGGTGCCATCCATGCGTGTGGAAATCCAACCATCATTGAGGATGCATTGGAAAAAGTTAAGAACAATGACCCTGCCACCACCGAGGTGAACCTCAATAACATTGAAAATATTACGATACAAATGCTTATACAGTTTGCCCAAGCCCTCAGGAACAACACACTAGTTAAGACTTTCAGTCTAGCTAATACTCATGCTGATGACAATGCTGCAATTGCGATTGCTGGCATGTTAAAAGTGAATCAGCATATAACCAGTCTGAACATTGATTCAAACTTTATCACAGGCAAAGGGATACTGGCCATTATGAGAGCTTTGCAACAGAATAAGGTTTTAACAGAACTACGATTCCACAACCAAAGACATATCATGGGCAGTCAGGTCGAAATGGATATAGTTAAACTGCTGAAAGACAACACCACTGTGGTGAAGCTAGGATACCATTTTGAGCTTGCTGGACCAAGAATGAGCATGACAAGTATCCTGACTAGAAACATGGATAAACAAAGGCAGAAACGTATGCAGGAGCAAAGACAGCAAGAGCCTGGTTGTGAAGGAGCAATCAATCCAAAGACCAAAGCCTTGCAGAAAGGAACCCCTCGGTCCTCACCTTGCTCATCTCCTAAGAGCTCACCTTGGTCTTCTCCAAAACTCCCTAAGAAAGCTCAGCCAGTTAAAAGCCATCCTCCAGCTCCTGCTTCACCTCCTCCACCACCTCCTCCTCCTCCACCACCCTTACCTCCTGTCATTTCAGAAAAGAAGATACCAACCAGGAATATAGCTGAGGTCATCAAACAGCAGGAAAACACCAAAAAAACCTTACAAAATGGAAAGAAAAAGAAAAAAGGCAAAAAAGGCAAAAAACATGAGAATAACATATTGAAAGAAATTAAAGATTCCTTAAAGTCAGTCTCAGACAAGAAAGCAGAAGAAGGATCGCAGCCCTCTACCCGACCCTCTACCCCACAGAGATCTCTTCATGATAACCTGATGGAAGCAATTCGTGGAAGCAGCCTAAAACAGTTAAGGCGGGTAAGTTGAAAACATATTTAAATAACTACTTGTGACTCAAATCTTGCACAATTCAAAACATGTAGCATTGATTTTTTTTAGAGATATATATTAGTAAAGAGAACAATAACTATACTTTTGAGTTTAATTCTACCTGAGTTTGATAAAAGCTAGGCTGCTGACAGAACCAAGCTTTAACTTTAATAGACTATACTCAGAGGAGGGGTTTTAGCTGTAGAGGTGAAAATACTGGAAATCAAGCAGAAATTTTATCACCTTTGGGTTATGATGCAAGAAAAAACCTCCTTCAGGAAAGACTTCCCCTCAAATGTGTTGTGAAATAAGCTTTGTTTCTTGCTATGTAGAACCCCCCACACCGCTTTAAGTAGCTTTAATCTATGGAGGAGGAGACAGGACCTTTAGTTTCCTTCATTAACAGAAAGAGTGTACTTATAAATAGTGGAATTCAGATACAAAGGAGATGGGAACCTTAGAACCTTATATATAAATCATCAGACCAGATAAGAATAGTAGCCAGAAAGATCAGACTGCTGCTTCTTTTCCACTCTATTGCAAATATAATGAGAAATAACACACTGCTGTCTTGTAGGTGGAGATCCCAGAAGCTCTTCGATAAACGCATGGATTGATTATAGAAGAACCAAAGCACTACAGTGTGCAAGGGAAGGTTACTGACTTGTTGAATGGCAGTAACATAAGTTGTCTTGTGATGTTTCCAAAGTGCACTCTTAGATTTGAACAAAAATATTATCTTTTTACAGAGATAGACCTACTAAACACTAAACAATGCTTTAAGAATGCATAAGCCTTTTAATCTGTAAATATGGAAATAAATGTCTTTTTATATTTAATAAGATTTCTATTGCAGAAATAGCAGTTTATTTAGATATTCTTTTCAATATCTGATTGCACATCATTGGACATGTTTTTAACACTGAGATGTAATGGTTTAGTGACCTGTGCTTTTTTTTCTTTGGTTTTTTTTCATTACTTTACAATAAATATTGTTTGAAGATTTTCAGCAACCAAAACAATCATAGTCCTGGGTTTCTGTGAGTTTAGAACTATCAGGAATAAAATTTCTGAGGATTGGGAAAGTCTTACTGCTCCTAGTGCAATGAGAAAGTATGTGATAAATACCGGGGGTATGCAAAATGGGCCATAGTCAATTTGGATTCAGATTCAGCCGAAATCAGGGACAGTGATTTTGATTTGTTGATTCGGATCACTGTCCCCGATTAGATTTGGCCAAATCCAAATCTGAAGATTTGATGCTGAGTCAGAGAATCAGTGATTCAGCCACAGACATAGCCTTAGATGTTTTTTCTACATATCTCAAGTTGCCAGGTGCGGCTCATGAATGCTGTGATGCTGGGGTGGATGGAGCATCCCACAGGAGTGTGGGCCCCCTGCCCCCCCGCATACTGAGGGTGAACCTGGAAGTGTTCCAGTCCATTTCCGGGTCTGCCACTGAGTGCGCTGGGGGCCCCTCCCCCATGCCCCCTGGCTCAGTGATTGGCTGCAGGGGGACCCCTGGGGCCCCCCCAGACCCAGGAGGCACTAGTCACTGAGCTGAGTGGGGGTACAGGGGATGGGAGGCCCTGCACACTCCTTGATGGACCTGCTACAGAATGCTCTAGGCATCCCCCTGCACTTCTGTCAGATGCTCTATCTACCCCACCATCTCAGCATTCACGAGCTTCCTGGTACCTTGAAATATGTAGATAAAGCATTTAAAGCTATGTCTATCCGGATCATCAGAACTTTCTGAATCTCTCTGAATTGATTCACAAGGTTCTGATTCAATTTGGAGAGATTAAAGGGTCTCCTTTAATCTGAATCCTCGAATTCAGAGATTCAGCCACCGAATCAGGCCAAATCTTCACCAAATCGAATCAGTGACTGAAGCTTCACGCAGCTGTAATAAATACAGCTACAATGGTTAAGTAGCAGTTGATGTAGAATTAGACAGTGTTTTGAAAAGAAGGGAAAGTGTAAAGCTAATACAAAATCCCTTAAATTTTATACATGGGAAACAACAAAAAGAGCCTCATTGAGTACACATATGAGCTAATACATCCAGGAGGAAATAACCCAGAGATTCAGTGGGATGGAAAAAACATTCAGGCCAAAAAAAAAAGACCTTTAAGTAATACAGACAGAAGTTCAGTTGGGTGTGAACATTCAACATGATATGGTGGCAAAAGAGCCAACATGATTTTGGGATATATGCAATTAGATATCATGTAACAGATGATGGGATGGATAGACTTTCTCTGTTCAGTGCTAGTAAGTTTCCTTCTCATATTAATTACGGTTCAAGTTGAAGGGAACTTAGATCAAAGATCTAAATGCTTAGTTTGCAAGAGTATTAGAGCTATTCTAACTTTTCCACATTTTTGACAGATAGAAGCATCAAATACAAGCATAATTATTTATGATATTTTAACCCCAGGGTTAAGCCCTGGCCTACAGGTCAGATGGCCCTGGTGCTTCATTATCTAGCGTGCAGGGTTCCCCATGAGTCTGTAGAGAGCCCTGCAGCACACTGTGGCACAAAGCCTGATCTGTTGTGCAGGGTCTGATTTTTGCCTGGAAGACCAGGTGGAGGTAGCATGAGGCCCTGGGGCCCTGAGCCCTGCCCACAGAGACCAGTAGAGGCATAAATGAAGTGGCAGGGGGCCCTGAAACCTAATTCTAGCATGCACGGTTGGGTGGAAGCAATGCAGTTCCTGGGGACCCCAATTCTGGCATTCAGAACCTGGTAAAGGAGGCATGGAGCCCAGTCTCAATCCCAGCACATGGAGCTGGGCAGGGGTGGTGCAGGATCCTGAGCCCCATTCCCATTGGGCAGGGGCACTTCAGTCTGGGTCCAGGCATGTGGACCTGATCCTGGGGTCTAGTCTGACCTGCAGATTGGCCCCACATCACTTATTCAGCCTGCAGGGCCAAAAGATCAAGCACCACTGATTTAACCAAATATGATGAACTAAAACTGAGAAAAAAATCCATGAACTCTAGCTATTTGAAAATATTTGTAGGACACATTCTTGAGATATGTTTTTCCCTTACCCAAATGAGGTGTGAGTGTCAAATTACTTGAGTCAGATAAAAGCAAAATGGACAGAAGATACAAGAATATGTTGTAGGGAGTACACATTCACTGGCAAGGAAAAAAGACAGGGTTAACCATGGAGAGTTTTTCCATTTCTAATTGGTTTGATTTTATTATTTTAAGGAAAAATCTGCCCAAAGCAATTTATACATGATTGACACTTCTTTCAGACTTGTTCTTTACCCCCAGTATCACAATTAATACACTGTATCTGATTAGCCATATTTTGGAAACCTCTGCAATTCCATATTCTATTGCAGCTCAGGTGCAATCCACTGTCTCCCTCAACCTTGTAGAAGAAGGAAAGAGAGAGAAGGCAATGTGTAAAAAAACAGGGAGACATGAGGCAAAAAGAAACTATAAAGAAGAAGGCACAAGAGAAGAAAATAGTTTGGAGAAAAAATGAATAAGGGAAAATTTCAACTGAAAGAAAAGGATGCGTGAGCAAAGGGAATAGAAGATGAGAGAACAAGGAAGAAAAAGTAAGAAGGCATTCGGCTTTCAGGTAAGTATGTGTTTGATTTCTTCCCAGACTCAGGGTCTGGCATTTATACTAAAGGATATAATGGAAAGGGGAGTGGACACAAACACTTATGCAAGCAAGGAACAAGTTTCTGACACTGTTGCTAACAAGGAGTTTAGTAATCCCATCATGGTATGGAGCCCTTCTGTGCTACTGGAGAACAGTATTGCAGATAAAAAGTCAAAATCAATGATGACTTGTGGTCATTTAATACCACTTGGCACATGTCCTGATGAAGTGTTAACTCTGTGCCCTGGCCAGATTCTAATCTGGGTAATCACATTCTGCCTACATAAATTTCACAGCAGTTTCAATTGGAGAAGTTTCAAATCTTGCTTTCTATTTGAAGATGTGCTTGAGAGGGGCTCCTAAAAGCACCTTCTTATCATGTTGTCATTCAAGTGGAGGGAAAACTAGGGTCATTTTTCTTCCTCTGATAGAGTTCACTCTTTCTCTAGGAGCTGCTAACTTCTCCCTTCCAGAAGGAAAAGCAACTAGCAACTGCTGAAGGAGCATTTTGTTTGCCTTTAGAGTAGACCAACTTGAACAGTATCACAAGCACAAAAAATAATTGGAGAGATGTTATGGTATGTTATTTTCCAGGATTAGAAACCAGGATGAACTAAACCAGGAACAGAATGTTGGCAAGGTTACATATCACTACTTAGTTTAAAGCTCATGGAAACAAGTAGTACCAGAAGTCTGTATTTTCCCTTGGGCCCATTTCCTTCCTAGTTAACGTTCTATAATATTCCCCTGAGTCTTCAGAGTAGACAAATAATTTCCTGACTGCCTCCTGTTTGACCTATAAAGAATGTGGTCCTTGAGTCAGTTCAACTACACTGTGTCCTATGCTGTACTTTCACTGGACCTGAATACAGTGCCTTAAAGTCCAGGAATGCAGCAGGTCTGTTTCTTATTTGACCATGTAAGACTCATTCCCAGACATGATGGGTGCAGACAGCAGTGCAGCTCCCCACTCTAACTGCGAATGCTTTGCAGGAAGCATTCTGAGTTACAACGATCCCCTGGACCAAAAAAAAGTTCACTGTTGATTCCTGGGGAGAAGGGAATCTAGCTGCTGGCTGGGGGCCTACAGTTGGTTTCCCCTAGTAATGGCCCCTCCTCTCTCCCAGTCTGTCCCTGTTTCAAAATGAAAGGGAAGGGGAGGGGAAAAGGGAGCAGAGGAAACTCATTTTAGGGGTTCCCCATCCAGCATGGGAGGGTGAAGTGGGTGTATTGGAGTTCCCCCCACCTTGGGGGTGGGGTGTGGGCTCCCATATACATGCTTCACCTTCCAGCAGAGGCTGAAAGAACCCCAGACTGAACTCCCAGTGTTCCCTTTCCCCTCTCCCATTCTGAAAACAGCTCAAAACTGGTGGAAGGCAGCACAGGCAGAAGTTACAGAAGATGCTATCTATATTTTGAAACATCTTCAGCTGATCCCTTTGCAACAACTTTGCAATAAGTTGAGATGTTCTCCCAACTGGCCATTTTTGAAGCAGTCTGCAGCCATGCACTTGTGTTTGGTCATGGATATAGACTGCTTTCTGTGGCCAGATTGGGAAAAAATTGCCTTTTCTGTTTGCACCTGCTGCTGCTATTTCACCACCTGCGTTTTCACAGCTAGCAGCAAGTAATGCAAAGCAAAAATTTACAAACCTGTCTCTGCTGGAATCTGTTTGGCAGTCCAAATGACTCTGAGATTTGAGAAGGACCTAGGTGAATAGCAGAGCAGGACACCTGACACAGATTGCACTCTTTTAGGAGTGTGCTGAATTAAGTTTCCTGGACTTCTAAAGAGCAGAATTACTGCAATTAGCTGAGAAAGAGGAAGGCAAAAGTCAGATTCTGTCCCCTTAGTCCTACGGAGCCAGACCTGTCTCTGCACTGAACAAGGGGAGTTAGGCACTACTCAGCATGACCACTAATGTCAGGGATCCATGATAGATTGTTGGTTTGTCATGTTAGTTGATACTTGATCAGAACACAAAGAAGTTTATTAAATACATGAATTTTTATTTCACATTTTTTTTAAATCCTTCCTTTCTGTTATATGCCAATGTGTCATCTCCTCACTTAAAGGATCTGGCTAATACCCACCCTTCCCCTCTGCATACATGCAGGGAAGGTAGCATGCAGAGCCCAAGTGAAATATGGCAGCAGCGCTTTCTGCCTCCATAACATGCTCCTTCCTTCCTTCCACTTTACTTCTGCAGAAGTGCTGCACGTAGCTATGGAATCAGCACTCTGGGTAGAGGTGATATCTCTTATTAGACCAACTAGATATAACTTTTAGGCACACTCACCCTTTTTTAGGCATAGAAGAATGCAAAGATTGCAACATTTCTTCAACGTGGAAATGAAAATTTATACTTCACAGGAGAGCTGAAGGTGTTGGAAGATCTCCTGGTTGGAAAAGTTCATTTTGTTCTAGTTAGGCTCAGATAAAAGTTAGAGCAGTCTATTTACCTCAAAGTTGTGTGATGATAAGCAGGATATTGAATTATTTTTCCTTTTGGTTAGGTTGTTTCATATTTTACGGGAGGATGGGGTGATGGAAGGCTCTCTTGGGCAAGGAATTTCTTTTGTGCTGAGGCAGCTCTGAGCTCTGTGAACATGCAGATTTAGCTTGAACAAAAGGCAGGAGGCAGGGTATCAGCTTTCAGGTTTAATGTATTGAATTTTGCTTCCTTCTTGTAAAATTATGAAGTTTTCTTTTTAAAAAATGGCTAAATTCAATATCTTCCATGTTTCAGGGATGCAGGTTGTAGCCATATTGGTCATGTAGCTATGTGGGTTCGTATTCCAAAAGGCTGGAGCAGTTGGGGTATCTTCAGGGGTAGGTTTAGTCCCACAGTATAAGCTACTGCGGACAGTCTTCATTAACTTGCATTGCTTCTCTTTCCCTTCTTATGACATGATGTGGGTACCTGTAGCTCAGGAAAGCTTCTAGAAGCACAGCTTTGGCAGTAGCATTGATCTTTTGGGTTATCAGAGCTGGAAAATAGCAGAAGTACTGATGTGAGGGGCAAGGGGGAGAGAAAAGGAAAGAATGGATAGGAGTACTAGCTACCCTCATCACAAAAAAACCCTCCCAAAAGTATAATAAGGAGATAGTGAATGTAAGTGTAACCCTCTTGAACTGTAGGAGGGAACTTTTCAAAACGCATCCATCTTGGGAAGGTTAGTGAGACCCTCTTGATCGTGCCCAGTGGAGAAATGGTGGTGGCTGGTTGCCATGTTGGGTCACATCACTAAACACTGAAAAGCAGGTTGGAGGGTGTCTGGCAGGTGGGCTTAGAGGGGAGGGCTCTCTGTGAATAGGGGCAGAGTCTGGTTCAGTGAAATGAAAGAGGTTGAGGGGAATGTTAATAACTTTTATCTCAACCAGAGGCGTCTGTGTGTCCTGCCCTGAGCGCCTGCTGGGAAAAAAGAAATATAACACAAGAGCATTGGATCCAGAGGCTCCAGAGGAGGTGGATTCAGTCTGTGCTGAGAACAGCTCTCACAGATCTGAATAACCCCAGTAAGAGGACAGAGGTTTCGGCGTAAACTGGAGTTTAGGCACGAATGTCAAGAATAGAGCATTAGGAATTAAAGCAGAGTGGAACTGTCCAGAAGCAGGACACCTTTTATGGACTCAGAAAACGAGGAATTCTCAAGAACAATGAAGCTAGTTTGCAACTTATTGCCACTGAAGGGCAATATAATATGTATATATTGTGTTTTTTAATGTTTTCTTTGTAAGGTTTTCATTTATTGATTGTTATATATTCGTTGTAGTAGAAGTAGCAAAAAACATAATTTTGGCTTTTTTATTCATTATTGGTCACTGAGTTGAATTTAGTGCTAAGTACAGCACACTAAGTGCAGCTGAGATATCATGAACCCAGAGTGGTTGGTTGTGCACTTAATATTGCATAATCCTTACAAAACCTCAAGGTTCCATTTTCCTATTCATCTCATTTCTCAATAGATGCACTGGGTCTTATGAAATGGTAAAAGGGGCTGTTAAAAGAAAAGAATACTATTCTTCCTTATCCCTCAAAGTGATCTGACCTGCAAGCTACAGCAAGGTGTAAAGCATCAAATAATTGGTGCTAAGATGCAAAAAGCACATGTAGGTAGCATAAGGGTAAGTACTAGACAGGACTGGCAAAGTTAAAGACAGATGCTGACTCGAGTTTGCCAGTGATGTCAATGAGAATAGTATACATACCACTGAGGGCAGACTTTGTTGATTAACAGTCCACAGCTAATGGTTCACAGGAGGATAAATCCAGCAGTATGACAAAGAACTTTTATGATCTGGATTGACTTGTCTCCAGCTGAGGTCTATTTGCTGTCTGTAGTCTTATGATCTATTTATATTTGCATTCATTTGATGCGATCAAATTATTACAACAGGAGCTTCCTTCTGTTGGCAAAGTTCTTGCGATTCACTCTGCATTTAAATCTCAAACCTGAGATAATATCAGTTTAGAGCCACAGAAAAAATGTGGATAATTTCAAATTTCTTGAAGAGAAATTGAAACAAGGGTGTTTCAAGATAAATACTACTGGAGGCTTGGGTGACTGCTTTGAATGTTCAACAGAACTTGTTTTTTAGAAATGGCTCAGAAGCTGCCCTAGAAAAATCGAGCCTTTTTAAGGTTTCCCAGTCCTAAACTGGAAGCTCTGAAATCACTAGTGACTTCTGAATATATTGGCTTTTTGATTTTATTGTATTGATGGTCTTGCTCCTTAGCAACACTTTCAGAGCATTCACTCTTAGTAGTTATATCAACCATACATCAGTAAATATAGTAGCCATAGTAAAACATTGGCACACATAAATGTTTTGCCTTAAAAAGAGGGAGTGAGAAAGAGAGAGACATTTCTGATTTTAATGTAAGAGTAGGCAAAACGGGGAGCATATCTGGGAGCCTATGGGATGTACCCAGTTCTGTCTGCTTTTGGAAGCTAAGCAGTTCTGGGACCAACTAGTACTTGGTTGGGAGACCACAAGGGAATCTCAGATGCCATAAGCAGCCCATGCCTTTTGCTTGGCTTAGCAGGGAACTCTTCAGTGAGCTAAAATACAAGAAGTGAAAATTTAGGCAAATAACTAGGGAGGGTAAGAGTATCACTTGGGCATACAGGGATAAAATCCAGAAAGCCAAAGCACAATTGGAGTTGCAGTTAGCAAGGGATGTGAAGTATAACAAGAAAGGTTTCTTCAAGTTATATCACCAACAGAAGGAAGATCAGGGAAAGTGTGGGTCCCTTATTGAACCAGGAAGGCAACCTAGTGACAGGTGATGCAGAAAAGGCTGAAGTACTCAATGCCTTTTTCACCTGTCCTTAAAGGCAAAGTCAGCTCTGACACAACTGCCTGGGGCAGTACAGTTTGGGGAGGAGGTCAGCAGCCAACAGTGGTGAAAGAACATGTTAGGGTCTAGTTAGAAATGCTGGACATGTATGAGTCCATGAGGCTGGATGTGATACATCCCAGGGTGCTGAGGAAGATGGCAGATGTAATTGCAGAGCTGCTGGCCATCATCTCTGAAAACTCATGGAGATTAGGAGAGATCCCAGACAACTGAAAAGGGCAAATATAATTCCCAACTCTAAGAAAGGGAAGAAGGAACTATAGACTGGTTAGCTTCATCTCTCTCCCTGGAAAAATCATGTAGCAGGTCCTCAAAGAATCCATTTCTAAGTACTTGGAGGAAAAGAAGGTGATTAGGAACATTCATCATAGATTCACCAAGGACAACTCATGCCTGACCAATCTGATTGCTTTCTATGATGAGATGACTGGCTCTGTGGATGTGGGAAGAGCACTGGATGTGATATACCTTGACTTTAGCAAGGCTTTTGTTACGGTCTCCCACAACATTCTCACAAGCAAGCTAAGGAAGTCTGGGTTGGATGAATGGACTGTAAGATTCATAGGAAACTAGCTGGATTGTTAGGGTCAGATGGTATTTAATCAATAGCTCAATGTCTAATTGGCAGCAAGTACCACATGAAGTGCCCCAGGAGTTGGTTCAATATCTTCATCAATTACCTGGAAGATGGGATGGAGTACACCCTCAGAAAGTTTGCAGATGACACTATGCTAGGGGAATAGTAGATACACTGGAGGGTAGGGTTAGGATTTAAAGAGACCTTGACAATTGGAGGATCAGACCAAAAGAAATCTCATGGGACACATTTCATGAGTGTGCATGTGCAGTTTGCGGCACCACAAACCACGTGTCGCACGTGTGTGCATTTGCTGCACTGCTAATTTGCAGTGCAGCAGGTTTTTTGACACTGGGAGATTGCAGTGTCAAAAAAAACCCTGGTGAAAAGCCCAGCCTTCCCTAACCGACCTAGGGAACTTAGCTGCATGCCAGAGCGCATGTGCAGAGGCATGCCTGAGGACAAGTAGTAGCAATACAAATATGTTCCATTGCTATTTGTCCCTGGGAAAATGCATGTTCTTGCTCATGAGGATGTGCCCATGAAATTCAATAAGGACAAGTGCAAAATCCTGCATTGAGAACAGGACAATCCCATACTCCAGTACAGGATGGGGAACGCCTGGCTAAGCAGCAGCTCTATAGAAGAGGACTTGGGGGGTTACAGTGAAAAATAAGCTGAATGTGAGCCAACAGCATGACCTTGTTATAAAGAAGGCTAATGGCATACTGGGCTGCATTAGTAGGAGTGTTGACAGCAGATTGAAGGAAGCTATTCTTCCCATCTTTTCAGTGTTGGTGAAGTCACATCTGGAGTGCTGTGTCCAGTTTTTGGGCCCCTGCTACAAAAAAGATGTGAACAAATTGGAGAGAGTGCAGTGGAGGGGAAAAACATGGTTAGGGGGCTGGGGAATATGACTTGTGAGGAAAGGTTGATGGAAGTGGGCTTATGTAGTCTGGAGAAGAGAAGACAAAGCGGGGAAAAAATAACAGGCTTCACCTACCTAAAGGGTGGCTCCAAAGAGATGGCTCTAGACTGTTCTCAGTGGTGGTAGATGATTGATTGGAACAAGGAGCAATGGTCTCAAGCTGCAGCAAGAGAAGTTTCTGTTAGGAAAAACTCTTTCATAAGGAGGGTAGTAAATCACTGGAACAGGTTAACTAGAGAGATTGTATACTTTCCATCCCTGGAAGTTTTTAAAATGAGCCTCAACAAAGTCTTGGCTGGGAAGTTCTAGCTGGGGATGGTCCTGCTTTGAGCAGGCAGTTGGACTAGATGACCTCCTGAGGTCTTTTCCCATCCTAATTTTCTATGATTCTATGTCTCACTGAGTCAGAAAGCATTAACAATGCAATTGGTTAAACTGAGAGAAGCATGTATAGGTAAGGAGAAAGAAGAAGAGAAGTGTCTGAATGTAAATGAAAGCCTCTTTGGAAGGCAGATTGGCTGAAAAAAGTCTGTAGAAGGTCTTGAAACTCAGTGATCATCACTGAGATTGCAGATGGAACTATTTGAGGTCAAAAGAAACCACAACTACCAAACCATTTGTGTCATGTCAGAGTCTTAGAGCAAAGGTTTGAGTATCAGAATTATTTGGACTTCCACTAGCTTTGCAAGGGCTAAGTGAAAACTTTACCAGATACTTTGCTTTCAGAAACAGTGGTCTTACTTGGTCCTGCTCTGCCTGGTGGCCTGATTCAGCAAAGTAGTTTCTTGCCTGTATATCATGTTGATCATCACTGGTGTTCTAGGATTTCATATATAGTATGGTAATTCAAATAGAAACAAAGTATTGTGTTCTGACTGCTATTTGATATAAAAAGATATTAGGACCTCTTGACAAAGTATGGAATCCCTTAACTGAACATTTATGTATCTTTAATGCTAGATGAACAAATCTACTATTTTTGGTCTGTGAGCTAGCAAATGAAAGCAGCTAATCTGTATCAACAAGTTGGCGCTATGTGATCACAGAAGGCACATCCTGATGTGCGCAAATGTGTGGTATGTGGCGCTGCAGACCCGTAGATGCTGCCCTACACATGCAGGCATTCCCTGCACTGCTACTTTGCACTGCTGCTTTGCAGTGTGGGGGAAGAGGTGTACCACTGCTACTTGTCCCCAGGGAAGCACACAGTTCCACTTGTCTAGATTCCCCTAAAGTGTCAACTTTTCTGCCTTGCTTCAAGGATAAGACTCCCCTAGTGAAGAGGAAAGCCTGACAAACCAATAAATAGCCAAAAATATCACACCTCACAAGGAAGAGTCCAGACTTTCTAGCATCGCAAACCTGGATTATTATACCCTTAGAATAGTGCTTCTAGAAATAGACTTGTATAATTGCAAGATGATGAAATGTCTTGATTCCCAAGTAAGCATTCATGTCTGAACTGCAATTCAGAGGTATGGCTGCTGCTTAATGTACACACACCCATGTGAATTTTGACTTAACTCAGTCGCTGATCAAAATGTAGAAGCAGCAGCATGGAGCTCAGCACAGGTGCAGGTAACCTGAATATTTACTTGAACTTTTGGGCAGATTTTGCAGCTTGCACTAAACCTTAGGTGACTGTAACTACACTATTATTAGTACCTGAGTCCGCTGGCTTCAAGTTAACCCAGATTTGTCTACACAAGCTTCAATGCTGCCTTAGAACTGAAACCTACAGAAAGAAAATATGTTTTGCACCCTGCAGTCACTGGGATCGACACTCCTCCCAGTTAGGATGGTGTGAATCAGAAATAACTCCACTGTACAATAATGGAGTATAACAGAAGGACTTAAGTTTCTCTTTCCATATTATATCAACGTGATGAGATAAACTAAAAGCTGTGAAAAGCACTAGCTAGGCTGAGTTTTGGACAGACTCAAAGTATTTCAGATTGAAGTAGAGCTGAGTTTATTTCTAGTTCTAAAAGCTAACATATTTATTTAAACACCAAACAAATCTAAGTTAAAAAAGGCTCTCCCCTTTCAACAGTATTAATAGAACAATCCATTATAGAACTGTGGCTGGAAGAAACATGATTCCCTTTAAAAAAGAGCAACCATTTAAAAAACTTTGAGTGGATCGTTTCTAGAGGTCAGCATGGCCACCAGGATGGCTGGGTTCTACTCTCTGGTGTGTCTATATGACTGTTTTCTTGGGTAAAATACTTTACTGCCTTGGTTTTCCCTTGGGGATCTCAACAATGATTTGCCTCACGGAGATGCCAAGAGGCTAAATTCAGATATGTTTCTAAAGTGCTCCAAGATCTTCAGATGGAAAGTGCTACAAGGTACATTATTAGTAATAAGCTAATCAAGTACCCTGATTGGCTGAATATCTGCATGTGCATTTAATGGATAACAACATAGTTCTAAACCACTAGAAAACTATTATATGAAATCATGGAGTAGTGGGGCTGGAAGAGACCTCCAGAGGTCATCTAGTCCAACCCCCTGCCCGAGGCAGGATCATCCCTATCCAACCCATCCTATACAAATTGATAATCTAACCTCTTTGTAAAACTACTGTCAACCCTGACACAACACAAGACATAACACCCTAACTTGCCACAGGTAAAGCAGGAGAACTGTGGCAGCCAACATCCTGCTTGTGTAAAAGGTTGCTAATATATGCTCAAAAGATTGCAGGGCCATGCTCCCTTCTGTAGGAGAAGGCAAAAATCTTCACAGTCCATGAGGTAAAAGTCCTTCCTGACCTCAAATAAGATTCCTTGGGATGTTACAGGCAATGACGTGCCTATAAGACTTCATGACTAAACACCCAGTTCAAAAAGGCTCACAACTATGGGAGGCCTGTGCCAACACAGGTTGAAAAACAAGAGACATACATCTTCCAGGGAAGCAAGCTTTTCCTAAACCAAGTGATACGAACCCCAGATCTTTGTAAGTAATGCAAGGAGAAAAACTTGCCAAAAGAAAATCTTGTGTTATTTCTGTGAGATTGCCAGCTAAGCACACAGTTAAGTCTGGAAAAATAAAATCTGAATCAACCATTTAAATCAAAAGCCTCATAATGTTTTGATGGAGAAAAGCTGAAAGTGCTCAAGTACATAGGGAGAGGAGATACTCTCATACGGCTAGCCAGGTAGAAATTGTATATGGCCTGTGGGGATTTCTATACCAGATCACTGCCCGTGGTACATCTTGCAGGGTAAACACCTGGTATTTTACTTCAATGGGAAGGAAACACTCTACCCCCCTTCCTCCAATTATACATCATGTAGCTGGTGAACAAAACACAAATGAACAGACCCTTCCTGACTTTTTCTTTGGTGATAAAGGTGATAACCAGAAACATGGAGAATCATAATATCATCTTTGCCATTTCTCTCAGTTGTCAGTGGTCTGCAGGGAGTTTCCTAGGCATCATAACAAAGTGTTTATCTGCTATACTCAGCGGGGCTATTTCTTTTATTGGCTCCCTGTTGGGTCTTTTATTAGATCTCTTTAACTTCTTTGCACATGCATGCACCCCCATATTGCAAAGCCTGGCATGCTCAGAATTTACTGTGCTTGTCATTGTATTTCAGTCAAGTTCGCACTTCTCTTTTTCAGGCTTATCTTTGCAATACAAGTTCATGTGTGTGTCTCACCATATGTCTATGTTTATGATCCGAACTATTCTGTTTCTGCTGTAACTGCTCTAAGGAGAGGTAATAAAAATGCACAGTAATCAAAATGAGAGCAGACCTTTTTGATATTGTAGCTGCTGCTGAGATGAATCAACGGCTTCTTAAATCAGCTGATGACAATAGGGTCCTGTATGCTGAGTCCAATGTATATGAGAAATTAAAATGAGGCATGGCACTGCTGGAATATTCTCATTGAAATCATTAAAAAGCAATCTCACTGGGTGGCCTAAAGGAATGAGCACATGGCTGGGAGTTAGGCAGCTCTGAGTTGTAATGCTACCTTCTCTAACATCCGCTTAGGCCTGGAACAAGTCCCTTCAGCTTTCCATCTGGTCCCCCAACTGGAAATGGGGATGAGACTAATCCATTAGGGATTACACTTGGAGGGAGTGGAGACTTAGGTTCAAGTCTCTGGACTTAGGGATTTAGGCTCCTCTGTACTGAGTAGGCAAGGTTGTTACTTATTCTGGGGTTGGGGTGGGTGGTATCTCTCATTTTTTCAGGTGAACTGTTGAAAGATCCTGGTTTCTTCCTGAAGAACTGGAAAATACTTGAAGTCTAGAAAATGGGCAGCTCTTAGGGCTGCAGTAGCACTACTGGTAAGAGAACTGCAGCACTTCTAGTGCAGTGAAGAGAGAAGTCTAGAATATCACTGGTATGCTTAGAGACTAAAGTTAAGGTCTTCTGACAAGACATACTCTTTAAGACATGCTCCAAGGATTGCGGGCAAAACTGCATTGCTGGCTCATCAACTTCAAAATGGCCATGACTCCCTGATTTTTAAAACTACAATTTTTATTAACATGCAAGAAGTTTTAAATCTTTCCTGTGTGCCAAAAAAGGTGACAAGACTGATATTTGGAAGAGAGATACTGATTTGAGCACAAACTTCCGACTCACTTTTTGAAACAGGAATATTAAAGCTTTTATAAAGACCATCAGAATTTAAATGAGGCTCATCTGATTTTGTTGAGAATAGCAGTAAGACAGCTCAGCAAGAAAATAATTGATTAAAGGTGATGTTAAAGTGAAAATGGAGGTTAAAAATTAAAATGCTGTTGCACCTAATATGTTGGTGCTTGCACCCAAAACTAGAGAACCTGTACAGTTTTTGAAAGCAAATATTTTGGCTTGCCTTTGGCAAAGGAATTATATTAGCACATTTGTTATTGAGCAGGACTCCTTCCTGAAATCATCGAAGCAGGACTCCTCCCAGAATCAACAAATTCTGTTAAAAAAAAAATAATGCCAAAATACATGTCCTCATGCTTTTCCTGCAAGTCAAATCCCTAGTTATGTAGAGTGGTTAATAATTTGAGAATACTTTTGCAGTAGCAGAAGTGGAGGCATTACACCAGGTTATAAATAACCTTTTAATTCAAGGCTCTAATTCCTACCACTGGCCCTACCACCACATTGCTTCCTGATTAAAGCTATTTAAATACTGTCAGCTTGTGATTTTTTTTTATTTCCCATCTCATTTTTCCAACTATCTCTGTCAAAAACATGGGAAGAGGATACCTGACAGTGGCCACTTGATCCTTTTCCATCATATTTCAGGAAATTAGTGCTTTTTTTGCTTTACATGAAAGTGGTTCACTTCCCTCAGTCTTCCCTTTGGGATATTTGTCCATTTATCCACCTTTTTCATATACTTAATCAGCTACTATTAACTTCACCTTTTGTACTTAAAATATCCATATCAGACTCAACACTATCAAATGAATACTATATTTTGACACATATTTTGCACCTTTTCCCCAAAACCCAACTGGTAGAATTTGGGAATGTGCATTGTATGTGAGAAATAGAGATCGCCATGGGTCTAGAAATGTGGTGGGGATGGTGAGACAAGAGGGGCAGCATTAATTGCTGCAACTTGGGGAACTAGAGCATTTAACAATGCCACCATTCCTTCCTACCAAATGTCCAGACCCATGGGGAGTTACTGCCTTCTTTCTGCCCCAGATTACATGGCTGGGTTACAACTGGCAC
Source organism: Caiman crocodilus (assembly GCA_030014935.1). Lineage (NCBI taxonomy): Eukaryota > Metazoa > Chordata > Crocodylia > Alligatoridae > Caiman > Caiman crocodilus. The sequence continues at coordinate 102,626,288 of JAGPOW010001296.1, forward strand.
ACAGCTATAGACCCAGCACACACTGGATCAGACCATGGCCCCACACCTATCATGTCAGAATGAACTCAGCACAACCCAGACCTGGCATGAAGAAAGAGGCTGGTGTGTGGGGTCAGTTCGTAGGCTCTGACCAGGGGCTGGCGTAAGGCTCAACTCCAGAGCTGCTGCTTAGGTACTTATCAAAGATAAGATCTAATAAGATAAGGCAACTCAGCATAACAAGAAAAACAGAATCAAAGCACTATTAAGTTGCTTTTTTATTCCCACTGAGTCTGTCTCGTAAAGAAACAAACAAGGAAGCATCCTTTGATAAAGGTGCATGCAAGGCACCATCTCACTACCTTAGAAAGGAACCACTTCATGGTAAAAATCACAGCAGTAAGGGATATTCAGATGCTTGAGATATGTTTCAGGCAGAGCATTTTGATCCTGACAGACAGAATTCTTGTCACCCAAATGGAGAGGCTGCCATGGTGAACAAAAAGGGATAAACTAGATGCTTCCACTATAAATATAAACACAAAAATAAATAAATGCTATTTGGAATAAGTCACACTAGAGGAAAAAAGCAATTTTTAATGCAGGTCTCCTAGTGTACTTTTTTGAGACAGTCTCTCCATTCTCTCATGCATATTTTATTAGGAAAAAGGAAGGAAATTTAGTTTAGCATTTAGTTAGTTATATATTAGTCATACATTCAGTAACACACTATATAAACACATACCATTTAAGAGAGAGGAAAGGTAATGTCCTATGACAATTTTTTAGAGGAATTTGATTTACTCATTCACTCCAAGGCTAATCGCTTCTCGTCTTCTCTAGATCTGCTGTTTTTCATGTATGCCATTCTGCAGCAATTAGAAACACAGTCTTAACTGATGTTATTTTAAAGTAGATTCCCTTTTGACAGTGCTTGGATACTAGAGAAAGAGACAGACTACATGGACACCACTCCTTCCCCCCCATAGATAGACAGGCAGTTATGAATGTTCCCAGGGGCAAATGTTTTGTGGTTTGTAAGAGTTGCCAAACTGGTAACATGAACTTTCAGAACCCCTAGTATATCCTTGTCAGGACCGATGTCTGTATGGGCCTTTATTTCATTCCTATATGTTTGTGTAATGGGCATTGCCTTAAATAGCACATCAAATCCTCTTTTTGCTCCTGTAATTCCAGCCTTTGTTTTTGCTTTACATGTTCTGCCAAGTGCTTACGTGCAGATACCTTTTGGTTGTAAAATTGTATGTTTTGTGCAGACGCACTAATGCAGTTCCATCTTTTATGCTAACTTTGAGATCTGTGAATTGACACTACTCTGTCCTGAATACATTTATAAGGAACTGTTGACAAAATGCAAATACCACCTTATGTACAGCATCTCCTTCACAGGTATGTACAGAATACATACAGTTTAAGAATCCTATAAATGATGAACTAAGTGAAAAAAACCCCTATAGGGACTTACTTTTAGCAGTCTACAAATCTCTCTACACCACACTCGTGGATAATTTATCACCTCCATGAAACACATTTTTACTTTCAGATAGAAAGATGACAGTTGATAGGTACAATAGGCCACTACTAAGCAGGATTTGTGTTGCCCAGGAATTCCTATTCCGTCAAGACCTTTGTAGACAAATTCAATAAGTTAAGTGACCAAGCCAATATCAACATTTAATTCTAGTTTATTTGTTTTAACCATGAGCTAGCCTGAAAGGTTCCATGGGTGGATGGCACCTGGTTAATACAGATCACTGAGTCTGGAGACATTGCTTAGATTATGAGCTCTGACAGACTTCCCTTGATACTTTGATCAAGTCACTTAACCTCTTTATGATTCTCTTTTCCCATCTTGCTTCCTTAATTTTTTACAGCCCTGCTCGAGTCTTAATATATTAGTATTAGAATTCTTAAAGGTCGAGAGATGAAAGATCTGATAGATGTGGTAAGGCTTATGAGCAGTTACAATGGGTTAAAAACTTTGGGGCTAGCATAAGGCACTCTTGCAGAAAGATCAACAGCAGATTGTACAGGACACAACCATTCTGCCAGTGTTGTTCACTTCAGCAGCACAAAGGACTAAAGTAATGTTTGCTTTCCTCTTCCTCTTATAAAACCGCTGAAGAGATGCTACTAAATTAGAACCCAACTGCCTCAGTAATAATAAAAACAGGAGGGCAGATTTAAAGAGCTCTGTTTGCCCTTGTGTTTCTTGGAAGAACTCCCAGTCTCTAAATCAACGGCGCAGCTGTTCACAGAAAATTATGCAGAAAGATTAATAAATTCTTAGATGGTTTTCAGCATACATGGAGAGGGTGACAGTTTAAAGTACTGCATGACTCAAACAATCACACTTGAAACAAAGACTAGGTACATTTTTACCATGGTGCTGTAATATTTAATTTAACAATGTAGGGAATAGAATAGATTAAAATTAAAAAAAAAAAAATCTAATTTCTCCCTAACTCAAGGTGCCTTTTTTCCCTAGTGTCCTAAGGTGCTTGAAGTGCAGACTGCAGGACACTGAGGGTGACTGTCATCACACAGCAAAAATATTATCACACACTTCAAAGCTGTTAACTGTCTTCACTTAAATAAAGGCAGAACTTTAATGTGCACACGGATGAAAACAGGATGGCCTCTTTCAAACCAAGGCCCAGACAAGACAGTAAGGTGATACCGGCAGGAACCAGCAGATATGGAGCTGAACTAAATCCAACCTATAAACAAAATGCCTTCTATACTTACAACCTTCAGAAACCCTAAGTTTTTTTTAAATATCATCACTTTACTCAGTCTAGCAGACATTACCAAGTGCAGAAGTTATTTATGATGATTTAGCCTTAGTTAATGTAACAATGTTGTTTCATCTTTGGAAAGAAAAACTTGTGCAACAGTTCATGGCGTACTAACAATGAAGAGCCTGATTTATGCCCAGGTCAGTGGTTATGTGATAAGGGAAGAGGTGATACTGTTTGTACAAGCAGTTTCTGTAACAATCATAAACGTAAGCTGCACCAGCTCACCCTCATTGAGGACTATGTCCAGTACAAGTTTAAACCTCACCTTCTGACCCTGTCAATCACACCAAAGCACATCTGGTGGGGAACAGGGTGATATGAACTGCCACAGTATCCCAAGAGTCCATTTCACTTACAAGCGACAGGATTAGCAATGCTTCTTTAAATGGGAGCCCAAAATATTGTTCACAAAGAAAGCCCATGTCCTTGCCTATAGCTCACTTGGGAACACATCTTGTGGCCAACTTTCCAGGGTTCTTTTTGGTTTTTTTGCTCAATCAGGCCACTGCTTGAAGGGATTTTTAAGAAAATAAAAGTAAAATTTAACTGGGCAGAATGGCTCTGGTCAGTCCTCTAGGCTGGGGACAGAAGCTACACATAAACGGGTTTAAACCTATAACACAGCAAAAGTTCAGTGCACATAAACCAGTTTCAAAATGACTGAAACTGGTTTAAGATATACTTGGTTGAATGTAGCGTCAGACTTAACAGATTTAAGTCAAACCAGTTTATGGAACTTCTGGGAAATCAAAATTCCCCAGCATCTAGCATGCTTTGCAGCCCTGGACTGGGATGTGTTGTCTGCTCCAGAGAGCAGGGCTGGTCCTGTCCCTTTGCTCCCTTGTTGGGGCAGTGAGGGCTGCCTTGCTGGCTAGCTCACTGCCCCCATCCCACGCAAATCCTGGCTGGGGTCTGAGGCCAGGGAACAGGGTTAAACTCCCCTCCACCAAGTACAGAGTTGCTTTGCTGGCTGCAACTCTGAGCTAAAAATCCCTAAAGCACCTGGAAACATCAAGAGGAAGTGATGAGCAACCCTGCAGAAGCCTACTTCTGTGCTGGCTATATGCCACAGAACCAAGCTCTATCACCCTCCCACCCCAGCTTCTGGTTTGAACCATTACAGGTAGGTGGCTGCATTTACTGAATCCAAAGTGAATATCTATTCATTTGCTTATGGGTTCAATCTCAGCAGTGTGGGGGCCAAGATTAGCCGGACGGGGCCGCACGGATGTAGTGGAATTAGGCACAAACGCTTGTTGGTTAAATTCAAAAGAACTTTACTTACAAACTGCAGTACAGGGACTCGCGTCGATGCAAGCAGTGTATGTACGCTCCGTACAAGTTGCAAAAAAGCAGAAAAGCAGAAACCGTGTGGCACATCGATGTTGTCCGAGCATGCAGGGCACAGGGTACGTTGGGGTGAACGGCGATGGGGAGTCGTTGGTGGTTGATCAGGCCTCCAAGTTCGCTCCGAGATACACGTGGAAGTCTCTTCCAACGTACACACGGTGTTCTCCAACTTGGAAAAACTTGCCCTAGCTTTTATATGGCTAGCGAGCCAATTGCCAGCCACCAGGTAGGAATAATTTATGATAAGCCAATTGGTAGCATGCATACAAACAGTGCAGATGCAAGCTTTGGCGGGGACTGGTCATTGCACCAAGGGTTTTTCCCGCCGTATCAGGGAATCTTTTGCACCGGGTACTTGCATTGTGCTAAGCACTGTGCTGTGCCGAGGCACTTCTAATTACTGCGCTCAGACATACAGCTTAGACTAACTTGCAAAGACTGAATTAATTCAGCATTGTGCTTTTTGACTATCTGCATTAAGCCCTAATTTCTCTTTATCTAGTCTTAGAATCTTAATTTGCTGAGCACCCAGCAAATGAATCCATGTATGACACACTATTTACACACAGATCATTTAGCTGCATGGCATCAAAAGGATAGAAAAATGGTTCTGTTCAATAAGATCAGATTGATATGGTTTAAAATATTTAACAAGCTTAGAATGGTGCCATAGTGTCTTGGTCTTTAGCATATATATCAACACTGCCATTTAACAAAGGGAAGAAGATTAAGTGACTTGTCCATGATCACATCAAAAATTTGAGACAAAAACTGGAGTTGAACTTCAGTCTCAAGTCCTAGGCCTGTTCTCCTAAAAGAGGCAGGGAAATCAACACATTCAGATGTATGGGGTCCTCAGTTCAACATTTAAGGTATGAAAATAAGAATAAAGGTATTCCAAAGGTATTACCAAAGGCTGTTCAGCTGGTAGCCAACTGGCCACATCCAACTGATATGGAGGTTAATGTATGGTCTGCAGGCTCCTGTCTAGCCACCACTCCCCCCTACTATTCCTGCTGCTGTGGTAACTGGGGCTTCTGGGTCATGCAGGGCAGCACAGTGGGCCTTCTACAGGAGGAGGCTCCTACTGTCCACACCGTAGTGGTGGCAGAGGAGAGGGGACTCATGCTAGCTGATGGCAAAGGTCCTGGAGAGGGGTGGGGAGCCCTGCAGCATATAACCATGGTAGCACATAGCCTGCAGCCTCTCAGAACTGAACAGTCCTGTTAAAAGTGATGAACAATCTAGAGCTGGAGTGGCCAACTTGCAGCATGGGTACTAGAAGTAGCATGGGCAGCCTCTACATGTGACACATGGCAGGTTGGGGAGGGGATAGGTAATGTTATTTTATTTCATTTTTATCCAAATCTAATTTTTGGAGGGTTTTGACTCACTTTCTCTTGAAGCAAATAACTGTTTCAGGAAGCTTAATGAAAATTAATGATCCCAGTATTGGCCCTGGGAAAGCACTTGAAAACACCACAGTTGAGCACAAATGCACACCAATACGGAAGTATACTTAACCAGTACTTTTTCAAAAGCTTGTAAGTAGCATTAGACTTTTGCCTTTAATTTATTAAAAGCTGGAGAAAATTAAGGGAAATCTGCTTTGAAAACCTCCAAAATACAGCAGTATTGTTATTATAGGAAATTATGTTCTCTTTCAACTTCTGTTGAACCAATGCCCCATTCAGGAAGTAGTGGCAAAAATCAACTATTGAAATACCTTTTTAACACATCACTCTTCATTATACTGTCTTGCCCTTTATGTTATCTTAGTAAGGGCCAACCTTTCTCGCAAGCATGGCTCAAAGAAGACCCCCATCTTCTCTCAGTGTCACTACAACTTCTTTCTTTGCCTAATCTGTTCTATTTTCTGCTGTATCCTATCTACTGGTGTGCTGCTTGTACCTTCCCCTAATTAGCAGCATACCAAGCAGAGGGGCTGCTTGTGTCACAAGCTGGGCACCGTTTCTAGCTCAACTGAAGTTCAGCAAGTAATTTTCTATCCACAATTTCAGCTACATACAGCATGAAGATTACAAACTGTTACATAATACTGGACTGAGTAGTTGTAAAGCTGGCAGATTACGATTAATATGGCTGCCTTTTTAGGAATAATTTACTTCATCTCTGAACCTAATGTGAGAGAAGTGTTTTGGAATAAAAGTATTGGTGTGAATGTTTTACAGTGCTGTATACCCTGGTCACATGTCTCATTCTTAAATTATAAACCCCATGCTACATCTCTTTCACTGCCTCTACAAGAGAAAAATGGAATTAAATTATAGTATTTTAATTTAGTTTATACTTTTCTATAAGCTTATCAAAGAAGCCCTCAAGCAATGCTTACACAGCTCAAAATTGTAACTTTAGTCTTCAAACTGTTTGAATTGAGAGCATTCGAAGAGGCAGCATATTTGCTCAAATCCAAGATGAGTATTTTTCCCCTTCAGTGAGCATGGAGAAAAAACAAGCTTCCTCTTGGATTCAAGTGCCAGAACTTAGGCTCTGCACTGGGCCTGAAGATACTATTGCTGTTGGGAGTCAGCAGCCATGGAGTCATCAATAATGCAGTGAGTGTGGGTCAGGGACCAGAGCTAGGGACTGGGTGGCAGCAGGGGTTCAGGACTGAGTAGTGGATGTCCCAGGTATACTCTGTTGCATCCCGACCCGCATACTTTTGATCCTCTGCATCAAGTAGTGCACGCGCAGGCTCATGCCCCAACATGCTTCTCTTCCATCCCTTGACCCATGTTGCTGCCAATCGGACAGTTGCACGGGTTAGGGTGTGTGGCAGGAGCATGCATAGGGGAAATCAGGCAGCAGCATACGTAGATGATGGAGGTGCAATTGGTGGAAGGCAGGGTGGGACAGGTGGTAGAGGTGCAGAATTGGGGGGGCAAGTGGGAGGGGGTCAAAATGCAAGGGTCAGATTGCCTCCTTTCCCCCTTGCAGCTGGAGACAAATTTCAGATAACCCATGATAGATTATATACATGGAAAATTATAACAAGAATATAATTTTTCATATATAGATCAATGATTCTAAACTAATGTGCCAAGAGATACTTTTAAGGGTGCTGCATAGTATAAACACTGTTAGGTATGCAAAACGCTTATGTAATTCACAGGATAAACCCACATATTTCAAATAGGAACCCATAGTGTCAAGAAATTCTAACCTTTCATGGTTTTTCTGAATTCTCTACCACAGATGAATTGCTCTATTATTTCTCTGTTGTCAAAAATATGAGCAGAAGCTAAAAGCCAATATTTTCTAACAGGTGCTTCAGTTTAATGCAGTTGAGAACCACTGCCACAGGCACAGACAAATAAATCTACAATCTGCCACAAAACAAGGCCAGGAGAGAAACAAAGGTCTCATCCAGGCCAATGCAACATCAAGACATTTGTGTCAGAGTGATGCTGTAGCCATAATGGTCCAGAAAGTACGCGAGAGGCAAAGCTTTTTCTTTTTTTGTGGGTGATAGGTTTTGTTGGACAAACTAACTTTATGAACGGGTTAAAGTTAAACAAGCTTTCGAATGCAAGGTCACCTGTCTTGCATTCAAAATATTGTCCAACTTTACTTCAGTCATGAAGTTGGTCCAATAAAAGTTGTCACCTACAAACCCCGCTGCCTCTTGGCTAAAATAGCTTAGATGACGCCAAGGAGGCCACAGATTCCTAAGAAGCGGACCCATGCCCTAGGCTGCAATGCAAAGCAAAAAACAAACAAAAAACACCCGCAATGATCTGGAAAAAAAATCCTTCTTGACCTAAAACTGGTAATTAGTTTAACTCTTAAGCGTGTGTAGAAGACAGCAGCCAAGCATTCAAGAGTTTTCTCAAAAGCACTCGAAGCACCATTCCATATAAGCCAACATGGGACAAGGGTAGAGCAGAATCCAGGCATCTTAGATCTACCACTCCTCTTGCTCTTACTATGCCATTCTGCCATCTCAAAGTGTCCATAGAATATGGATTCACTCTATATAGAAAGAGAACTCCAATTGTTCTCAATCTTTTGACAACGTAGCAGTAAAATAAACTTTATCTTTGAATCTTTGATTATAAGCAGCCAACACTCAATGTAGCTATATTTAGACAACTGATGATTATATTGAAAGGTAGTGTGTGCACTGAGGGCAGAATTGATGTCTTCTACTGTTTAGTGAAGAATGGTCTACAGAAGCCTCCTACTTAACTATAAGAACATGCTTAGATATACAGATGTATAAAAGCTGGTTTGATACCCATTTCACAACCACATTTAATAAAAAGTTACAATTCCTATTCTATTCTCTATTAACATATTCTATTTTCTTCCTCTCCTCTCCTGCCCTCCAGAGGTGGGGAGAAGTCGTCAAAGATACTCTGTTTAAAGTAAGTATACCTTAATTCAGTTTGTCATGCTACAACATGACAATGCCCTATTGAGAAAAGAAAGCCCCACACTTCCCTAAGCCATGGTTTGCTATACTATAAATAAAGCAATTTATCACTGAACTTGAACTACAGGCATTTTAACCAGACTAGGAATTCCTCCAATGACAAGATAAAGTCTGTTGCAATGAACAGTCCACAATAAAAAAAAACAGCCCTCCCCACACCAATGCATTTCACTTGTGAAAGTATCTTGATAAACATTAATTCAAAATAAATTACCTTTTGAAGGATGATTTTTGTGCAGTATGTCTAGTGAACAGAAAAAAAAATTACCACACATACCTTTCAAATATGTAAGCTAACCCACTGAAAAGCTGAACTAACTTTGCCTTGTACCGGGATGAAAACTAACAAACTCTCAATTTAGCAACGGTAATGTTTAGATTATAACAAAGACAGCAATACTTTGCAATCATAGGAGAGTAAGAAAACAACATATAGCTCACACTAAGTCCCAACCCTGTTTTATCCTCTATTGGGTAAGAAGTGATCCTGCAACATTACATACAAATCAAGTATTACACATACAATATTTCTGATAAAAGCTCAAACGGTTGGTGTTCAGTTAAGCATGTTTACTAGGCAGCCCACAATTGTTTGACCTTGAGATGTTAATGTATTATTTCACCTGTCTGTAGCAACAGTTGTTTCCAGGGGAGTTGCTGCGCAGCTGTCAGATTTACCAGAAACACAGGGTGTTACAGTGAGTAAGAATGTTTTTATTCAGTGGCACAATCCAACCTTCCAGAGAGATTTGAGGTCACTATTTAGTGCATTGTGGTCCTAGCTCAACAACTGAGCTTGCTTTCAAAGTATGTAATCAACACATAGGGCTATTTCAAAACTGTGCTGAAGTTAATGCTTAAAAACAAAAACCAACACTGCTTTTCACTATTTGGGTCAAATTAATTTTATTATGCTCCGTGATGAATTGCCACCAGTGCAACATCCTATTCACTGTACAGTTCAAAAATTCACATACTAAAAATTTCAGTTTGATAACTGGAAAACTGAATGATTGAGAAGTTCTTACGTACAAATAAGTGGCTAGCTGATACTGTCTATGCACATGTAGTGTCAAGATACAAAAGCCTCATGCTAGTATGTTAATTGCTAAGGCTACTTGGACACAGTAATTTAAATGGAGTATATATGAGAGGCCTTCATTACAATGTTTAGCGATAGTGAATCAATGCCATGAAACACTATCTTCTGCCCACAGTGCAAGTGGTGGAGTGCTGAAACATGCAGCCATGGCTATTTTAGCTTAATTGCAATTGCAGTCTTCATGCCTGGGTTTAACCACACACACACTGTTTTTAAGCAAATATTAATTTGGACTTTGTGCAATAAAACAGATATACTTTTTGTACAGAAAAATCAAAGTCAAATGCCACTTTTGGCCAATGAAGAAACTATTCTGCAAAATATACAATGTTTAACTTCCCCAGCTCTTGCAACACGGGGAATTGGGGTTCCCTGTTTGTTTGTTTGTTTAATGTAATTATACAACAGAGACTTTGTTACATTAGGTACAGAAATCCCAACTCCTGAAGCATAGGGGTTAAACAGTTCCTAATAAGCAGTGTGTTAGGAGAGCATCTGGGACTTATCCACTTAACTTTAAATGCCCTTTTGCTACAAAAATAAAAGAGATGCCAGAAGTTATATCAAAGCCATAAAACTATTTAATTTGTGCACAAACTCTTAAACCCACTGGATGTTTAGTTCCCTCAGGGCTCACCCACATTCAGCTCACAATGCTCAAGTCACTACAGCAGCAAAGCTAGTAGAATGTGAACACTACTGCAAGAAAATAAAACAACTCAGAAGTTTCCCCAAGTTATATGTGCTTAAATTAATCTTGGAAGGAAGTTAGCATTGTGTGAATAATTTAACTACTGCCTTACAACTCATACCACTTTTCAGCAAGTCAACCTTTTAAATGCCTTTCTTTTCACATGACTAGAGACTCAATCAATAAAGACTAGATTAGAACTGGGTTAGAAATCCAAGCCACATCATGCAGGTCCAGCCTGTCAAGATCAGGCCAACACTGGGTTTCAGTCAATACAATTATGGATAACTTAAGTTTAGTGTGATACCCTGACTACAGTCAAAGACTGAAGATACTATATGTTAACTATACTCCAAATATGACTGACTTAACTAAACACTCCGCATCAGTGAAATAATGTGGTTCTTTAAAATAAAGATGTTTCTACCTGAAATTTACTGTAGGTACAGTAATTAGTGATGCAGACATTAAATACCCATCCCAGAGCAGATTAGTGTATTTTAATAGGCAGGCAGTCCAATTTTTACCACACTATTAAGTACATATTTATTACAATTGTGCAAGCTGTGAAATAAGAGATCCATCCTCCAATCACTTATTCAAATACTATTTCTGTGAATAGGGTCTTGATCTTTTCCCACAAGTCTTGATCTTAAAGCTAACATAAGAAGCCAAAACTATTGCAATAATGTTCAGTACACATTTTAACTGTATATTCTGATTTACAGACTTTCCACTTTTTTGATGTAGGACTGGTGTCTAGTATTTATGTACCATAACCCATAAAGACTGAAAAATAACACCACTTAAGTTTATTTTATTAGTACACCAATGCCCTACACATTTTAAAATGAATTTAAACATTACTGAAGCAAGCATTAAATGCAGCCCTTCAGCCCAAAACCAAATAAAATTGACTTTAAAAATAAATCAAATGACTGTAGCAACTGCCAGCTTACAGTACAGCTCCAGCAATTTAGACTCTTTCCAAATGATGATAGCTGGCAGTAAGGAATCAACTGGTTTGCTTCAAACATTTCTTCACCACTGCTATACTACAAAACCATTTTGTTTAACCTCAGGTGGAAAGATCCCTAATTAAAGCATTCAAATATCACTGCTGTCCAGTAGTAGACAATATTGCTACATTATGGATAAGTTATTGATTTTCATAACTAGCTGTGTATTTTTGTAGTGGTTTTGTTTTATATAAAGCGTATTGTTGAGATCTGAACTGGAAGGATGTAACGTATTGAAAACCGTGCAATATTATAATCAACCTTAACATTCACGTACTAGAGTATTTGAAATGTAGGGGCTAAATAAACTAAGAGCTGCATCATTTAAAGAATGTAGTGCTACACTAGTTTTTAATAAGAAAAATTTAGATACAGAAAAAGTAGGGTATGAAAATAGTGTCTTCCTTCTTGCATTATAACTAAATTACATTAAGGTTTTTGTCAGTCTCACTTATTACATTTAAACTCCCTTTTTGATGGAATGCAAAAATATTCACATGTATATGATCATCCAGATGTAAACTTGCACACATTAATAGGGAGTAGTTTGTAGAGGATTTTGACAAACCTTTACAGATTAAATGAGGTATTGCACAGATTAATAAAAAAGCAAAAGGCAACAAAAATATACAGCAAATTGGTAGAACATTTACATGATAATTTTACAGAATCCATAGACAGAAAGTAGTGTTTAGTATTTCAATCACCTTAAAAAATATATATATAATATATAATATATGATCAATCATCCCATTCGTCATCATCCTCAAAATCTTCTTCATCATCTTCCTCCTCATCTTCATCTAGGAGAAAAGAGCAATGGTCATTTTCACGTACAGAATTAACTTGTTAAAAGGCTTTACAGTACCCACCATGTTCCTTTGTATGCCACATGCCCCCAGAAAAGACATTCACCTTGTTTATGAAAAAAAGATTTTCCCAGAGTTCTGACAACACAGAGCAAAAAATCTTCAGCTCCCTTGCTCTTCCTTTTCTGCTCAGAACTAGTTTTAACCCATTCACAGTTGAACTGTCTGCAGCTTTGGCTGCTCAGCTGAAAGTTGAAACTGTAGCTGATGCAGAAGACTGGACTCCATGGACAGATGGAAGGGTCCAGATCATGTAACACTTAAACATGACAGCCCTAGGGGCCTTCCACAGACTCACCAGAAGAATGAATGGCTTTGCTCCTTTTCTGCATAACTTCCATTAATGCACCCACAATTCCTGAGGTGGGTGCAGGAGTGGGAGGCGCAGTCTCTTGGCCATCAGATACCTTGAAGCAAGAATGAAATAGTATGATAAAGATGATCTATTTTGCTAAATATATTCCCAGAGATATCTTTTTACAAAACAGAAAATATTTTGTTCAATTATGAGAACATGGATATTAACTCCATTTTTAGCACAATCTGTATCCAAGGAAAAAAGAGCTTCACAACATCCCTTATTCTGATTAGATTTTCTCCCTTCTTTTTTGCCAGAGAATGCAATTAGGTACTGAATACTCAGATTTGGACAGAGCATGATTAAGCACTAAACCTCAGCTCAGTGAACCTTATTCTCATCAGAAATAGCCTTCATGCATGAAGGAAAGTTCCTTATGATATTTTAATAAGCAGGGCTCTTTGGTTACATAATAGCCTATGCTACAGATAACAGAACAGCCATTAAACATTTTTTGCTGTAGACTGTTAACCAGGTTGAATGTGGACAGATAATCCCTAACTGGGAGAGAGAAGTTTGGAGACTGCAAACATGTACCAACAAGTCTATTTATAAGTCACTATATTTTTGCAGGGTGCTTGTAGAAAGCAAGACCTGCCCTCTGTCCTAAAATAAAAATCAGCAGAAAAACCTAGAATCAGGAGCATGCGTGCATATCTGTATGTGTATAGGGGGAAGCAGGGAGGGAGGGGAGATTTAAAAGAATGTTATACAAATGTTATCCTATCAACAAATAAGAAATGTGGTTTGTTTTTTTTCAAACCTGAGACTGTGGGAAGCTAAAGGAGGGAAGTGGCCAGGAGTAAGTTTTGAGGAGTAATCCAATACAGCCAGAATGCCTATTACACTGAAAGAGGGATGTCATCAAATGCAAGGAACAGAGAAAAAATTAAGCAAAAAAAGGTCAGAATGGGAGATAGGAGGATGGGAGAAGCGTAGTCCAAGACTATGTACACCAGCAATATGAGATAACTTGAAAGCTGTAACAAGCTATGAGATTATGGAATCTAAACAGAGAGACAAGGAAGAAAGGGGGAAGTGTGCTAGAAAAGAAGAGTAGCTTCAGAATACTGGAAAGGGGAATGAGGAAATCTAAAAGGAAGAGGAAGTTATAGTACAGGAGGCAGAAAAATGGTTAAGTCCTACACTTAAGATGAAGGCTAAAAGGAACTTCCTTGGCTTCAGGTTTAAGTCACTCTTATAAAAGTTTATATGCTTTTAAATTCAGGTTGTGTTTTAAAAACTTGCATAGCATCTTCTTTTCTCCTTTCCCTGCAAAAATCTAGATTTCAGAGCAAGGGAATTCAGAGTTGAGCTCTCAAACAGCTTTAATTCTGCCCCTTCAGTGATCCATCTTCATTACCTTCATCACTACTGAGCAAGCCTTTTCAAGTTTACAGTAAGTCTACAGCCATTTGGTATCTTAGAATTGGGATGTGTAGTTTTTCAGTGGAGCTTCTGAAGTGTGACCTAAACTCTTAGTAAGCAAATGATTTTATATGCAAAAAGGATGCTTCCTCACTACAGCAATCTAGTTCAAGTATCAAGCCATGCCTAAATCCCATCTAAGATCTGTGGTAATCCAGACCAGCACTGGGGGAACATTTAAACTCTATGTTCCAGGGCAGAATAAATTATTATGTGCATGTAAAACATACTTAAGTCATATGAACAGCACTGAGTTTGGTAAAAAACACAGCACCTTCAGTTACTCTCAACAGAAAGCAGAGCAGGAGTGGTTGTTCTCAACTAGCTATTTGTAACTAACCCTAACTTACCAATTTTTTTAAGGTTGTAAAAAACAACAACAACAAAAAAACCCACAAAAAACCCAAAAAAACCAAAAACTAAATCAGACTAAAACAAACCCAAACAAAAGCTTTAATACCATCATAGCCACCACTCCATAATCTATTAATTTAAGAAATACTGTAAAACTGTTCTTAATTTTTCTTTTTCTTCTTTTTTGCAACTTATATTTCCCCTCCCCGCCATACACTTTAAAACAGTGGTTCCAAGCAGTGGTGGCACTCTGGGGTGCCTCAAGATCTTTTCAAGGGTGCCACAGTGTTAGGTGTGCAAACATGATTTGCAGATAAACCTAGGGATTTCACAGAGGAGTCCATTGTTAAAAAACAAAACAAAACACAACAAAACAAGTCATTTTGCCCCGTTGTGATCTTTTTGAATTCTTTGCAACAGAAAAATTATTCTGTCATTCTTCTGTAGTCAAAATGGGTGGAAATTAAGAGCTGGCATTTTAAAGGGTGCCTCAAGTTTAAAAATGCTGAAAACCATTGCTGTGGATATTAGGAAAAAATAAGCAGACATCCTAAAGCAGTCAGTTTCCATTCTGTTGGCAATTAGGATGTAGAAAAAAAAAAAAATCTAAGAATTCTCTCCTACAACATTTCTGCTGAAACACATTCCTTGCACTTGTACTGAAAACCTCACTAAGCATGTCAACATACCAATACGGTTTATGGACACTCCCTGAAAAGGTCACCGCTGCCTGACATGCCATTTTGGCATTACTGTTCCAGCATTTCATATGCTTCAGAACTCAGCTGTAAAGCCATAAGCATGGAACTATACAAGGTACCTGTACTAGGTCATTCCTACACATCACATTTGAATCCAGCAAAAGCATCAGAGGAGTTATCCAACTGTTACTGTTTACACAAGTATAATTTTAAGAATAATGTTAGACTTGCCTCAAAATTAAAGGAAAAAAAATCTTGGAAGGACCTAAGTTATTGCATATGGGAAACCACACTTGTAGCCACTTATAAAAGGAATGGGGAGCTGCTAGTGCTCAGGATTGTGCAGAAGCTGTGACATCTGAATGAGTCTACAGTGATACAGGTATAGCAAAACCATTCCAACTTTGAGCTTATTTCATTCATGGTCAAAATTAAGCCAATTTGGCTCACTTGTATTCACAGATTCATAGACATTAGGGCTGGAAGGGACCTTGAAGATCACTGAGTCCAGCCCCCTGCCCCAGGGGCAGGAAGTCAGCTGGGTCAAAGTATCCCAAGGGTCATTGCTACAGGCTCATACAGATGTAACAGTTATGTGCTCCCAGTACACTTCTGCACCCACTGTCTATATCCCTGTATTGTAGCTAGAGTCCTCTTTAAGGAGTTCTGAAGTAAAAGCAAAAAATGTCAGTCCTATGTGGAAAAGAAGAATCAGCTTTAACTCCAGTATGGTGCAGCCATTCATAATGTTAAATGACATGTGTCTTATAATATGCTCAAAAATGAAGGGAAGATCCAATTTTGGGGACTGAGATACAAAGAACGGCATTACTTACAGACTTCAGCTGTATGCCCTGTCGTATCTGGTCTAACAGTGCATCTCTTCCTGAGCAGGACACTGGTCGACTGTTCTGTTCTACTTTCTTTAATTGGGCACCTTCTCTTATTTGATCTAAGAGTGCTGCTTTGTTTCCTGCAGGAACTGGAAGTTGATGATCAGCCTCTGAAGTGAGGCCTGGTGGTGGAGGAGGACCCGGAGGGGGCGGTGGTGGAGGAGGTGGTGGGGGTATATATGACCCACTTGCTGGAGGTGGTGGCGGAGGAGGAGGGCCAGATGGTGCAGATGATGAATGCACTGGAGGTGGAGGATACATCCTGCTTGGAGGAGGTGGGGGCACTGCTGCACCTGGTCTAGATGGAGGTGGGGGCGGCGGTGCTGCTGTGGGAGCTCTTGAAGGAGGTGGAGGTGGAGCCCCTCTTCCTCTGGCAGGAGGAGGAGGGGGACCTGAGCTATGTGGAGGCGGTGGTGGAGGTGGTCCTCCCCTGGATGGAGGTGGTGGTGGAGGTGGTGCTGAAACAGAGCAAATAAAATAAAAGTATAAAACTAGACACTACACAAAAGTCTTTCAACTAAGTCATTCCAACTAAGATGCACAGAAATAAAGAATAAAAGGCAACAAAGCCCAAGCCACTGCTTTGCCTTGTCTTTTACAAGCATCTCTGTGCCTATACAAGATTATATCTCTCTTCTTGCACTAGGAACAGACATTGCATTTGTCCCTGGACAAGTTGCACTTATGTCTGTTTTGGAACAGAAATATCCCAGGATCAGCATGTATACACATTGCCCTTATAATCACAGTTTAGTGAGCAGTTCAATGCACTGCTGCTTTTCTGCCATTGATTCAATAATGTAATCCTAGGTAACCATTCATATGCAACATCCCAGGATAAACCGTTAGCACTTCTTATCCTGTGAACCATTTTAGGATTTATCCCAGGCCAAATGCAACATCTGTTTGCAGCCCTGAAGTCCGGAGCGAAGTATGCTGAAGTTGGTGTTCTTTCTTTCCTTCCTTTTTTCCTTCTAGCAAATTGGTAATGGTAATAAGTATTGAACAGTATTTGTAAAAAGAAAAACCAAGTACAAACCTAACTTAGGCCTGTGTGAATAGGGAAGTATTCTATTCAGACTCGGCTGATTCAGAGGGCAGTGATTAGATGATGAGATTCGGATCACTGTCCCAAAATCGGCATTGGAAGATTCGGTGCCGATTCGGAGATTCAGCCACAGAATCAGGGAATCGCTGATTTATAACTTTGTAATTTTTTGGCAGATTTGGATGAAAACAGCAGGGACGGTAACCCCTTGAAAGGGCATGAAACCTGCCAAGTTTCAAGGAGACAGGTACAGTGGTTTATAGGAAACTGAACCTCAGGCCCCTGAAAGCAAAACTCATGACATGTGACTGTGACACTGTGTGTGTGTGTGTGTGTGTGTTAAAGTGCAGCGGGATGAAACTAGCAGGGATGGTAGCCTGTAATAGGGGCCTTCCCAGTGCTCAAGCAGCAACAGCTCAAAAAAGGGACAGAAAGGCTGTAGACAGAGGTTTATGTGCTGTTTCTACATTTCTCCCCCAGAGCACTGTAATTGGAAGGGAACTCAGGGATAGATCACAGTCACTGGCCAGCTACAGATGTCAGTCTTTCCCTGCCCGCTCCCCCTCCCTCTTCTCAGTTTCTATTCCCCTGAAAGACTGCCTTCCAAATCTATTTGGAAGGAGTTTTTTGATCTCCCAATTCAATTCAGATTAGGTGATTCATTCTCCAAATTGGGCTGAATCTTCTCTGAATCAAATTGGCGACCAAAGCTTCGCACACCCCTACTAACTGGGGTCTTGATGAATGGCTGTTATTGTCCTGGGATAGAAATGTCCGCAAAGAAACACTATATGTTTTGTATAGAAAAATGTTTAAGAAATTAATACCACTTTACAAGGAAACAGAGGAACTTTTTTTTTGCTAAATATTCCACAGGATCTCAGTGGATCCAAGAATCATGATTCTGAGTGGTGCTCAACTGAACAGACTGCAGTTGCCCTCTTTGGGTACAGGTGGCCAGCGTATCACCATATGCATTTGCCATATAAATCTCTCTACAGGCTGAACCTGGCACAATCTTCTCCAATGCATCTCCAGTCCAACCTTTCTATATGGCCTGCATTCTGCACAGGTCAGTGCTTCTTGTGTTGCCAAATCTTGTGAGGTGCACTGTGGTGCTACAAGACATCTCAGGAGGTGGTCTATGGTTTACTTCTCCTGAGAAACATGCTGGTTGGTTGCGTAGAGGCCCCATGATTTCATGAGCAAGTTGCATTTACCAACACCCACTCTCAATTTGTTCAGGCTCTGCCATGTAACTGGAGCCAGATGCTAACTCCTCACGGTGGGTAATGCGTCGCTAGCTGCATTCAACAGCTTTGTTGCCTAGTTTCTCCCACTCTTTTTGCAAGAGGGCAGTTCTAGCTGATTACAGTAACATGGTCAATGGTATGATAGAGGACAAAAAGTTACTTCTCAATAAGATACAATGGTGCATTGGTTGCTGTCCATATAGCAGGCTGCATGATAGGTATTTCCCCATGGTGCATCCTAGGCAACTTCTAGAAGGTCATCTCTTAGAAGGCCAAATCTATTAACCACTCCAAACACCAACCTGGCACAAGGATATGACACTTCCAGCATCCAAAGAGAGAATTGTATTGCAGGAACAACTGCTTTGAAAAGTTTAATTCAAAGTTGAGAAAACTTTAAAAATGCTTTAGCTACTAAATAATGAAGTAGTTGTAGTTCATTATTATTCTTTGCATACTTCTATCCTTCCTCCCTTGCTCCTCCTTTCGTTCCTTATACTTTGTGATAGACATATATACATGCCAATCTGAAATACATGCAACTGATATATATGTATTTCAGGTTGCAATTGGAACCCCCCCCAATAAAACAGTTTAAAATAAAATATAATAAAGAGTTCTACGTAATTTTCCTGATTACTGGAAAAAAATAGGTAACTTGGCCATGATTCAAAGTTTGCATATCAGCAAAAGTTTGCTGCAGATTACCTGACCAAATATAAAATTTCTAACTTGGAAAGATGCCATGTGTATTTCTTAGATGCAAATCTAGACAGCAAAAAACAAAACAAAAACAAAAACCTCAAGCCATATCTCAGACATAGTAGAACAACTACTTTCACTGCCACAGAAATATAGTTTAATAGGCCATATATGACTAATTTGCATGAAAAATAAGCAATATGCCAAATGAAAGTTCCATTTGACCAATAGAGTAGTTGAATGCTTTATGGATTTTCACAACCATAAAACTATGAGACAGTCATTTCACACTAGATAAAGAACAACAAAATATTTTGGAATTCTCCAAAGAAGGAGAATTACACTTACACTCAGCTTGGAGTGAGCCAAGCTTACACTCCAAGCCAAGAAAAAAATGAAGACTATTTGAGAGGTTCTATGAATCTAGCATCTATGAATCTATGGAAGAATTAGAAAAAAAATCATATTTGAGTAGGTGATAGCAATAGCTGAAGTTGAATAAAGAGCAATGACAGCTTTGCTAAAAACAAAAAAACAAAAAACAAACCAGTCCCAGTCCAAAGAAAAACTCATTAAAAATTACTTCTAATTTAAGATGAATTTAAGCCTTATTTCAAGCATCATGTCAGGCCTAATACTTTCTATAAGCACAGAGAATCTTGCAATAAACATAGCAAATGAAAAACTTATAAAAAGGCTGTTTCAGGAAAAACCCACAAAAGGCACTCAAACTACAGTCAGGAATAAACATTATATATTTTGTAACTTTAGATAAAATCATGGAACTAGGGGTGCACCAATAAAGATTTTCTTGGCCAATACCGATGGCCAATTATTAAGCAGTCATATTGGCTAATACCCATCTGATAGCCGATTTACAGGAAAGCAGCCAGCAGCTTGGAAAACTGTGCGGTGGGACAGATTGAGGTCCCCATGGCGAAGGAGGGAGTGCGGCAGGGGCTGCTCAGCCATAGTGGTGAATGTGGCCCTGGGAGCGGAATGAATCAGTGGGTGGTTTGTCTGGGGGGGGGAATATGGGGGGCATGTGACCCCCATATCTGTGTGGGATGGACCAATGGGAGGCTTGTCCAGGGGGCAAGGGCGGGCTGTCCACTGTGGGCTCAGGGCCAGGGGCTGTGCCTGCCTCTTCCCAGTGGTGGGGCTGGGCTCTGAATGGGTGGGAGAGGGGCAGGATGGGCAGTGGTGTTGGGAAGTGTGGCTATAGAGTGGGCTATAGCCACCCCAAAATTCCTGACAGCACCACTGCCCACCCTGAGCACAGCCCTGGTCCAGCCCCTCCACCAGAAAGAAGCTGGCACAGTCCCTGGCCCTGAGAGAATAGCCTGCCTCCATCCCATGTACAAATCTGGGGGGCACATGTCCCCCATGCCTCCTCCAGGCGTGCAGTGGCAGGCAGCCGTCCTCCTTCCCCTCCCCCCTCATAAGTTCATCCCGTTCCCAGAATCGCATTTACTGCCCTGGTTGTGCCTCTGCCTGCCCCACTCCCTCCCTCACTGTGGGACCTTGATCTACCCCCTCCACCCACACCCCTTTCCTTCCCTCTACCCCTTCACCCCCATAGACTTACCGGATGGACACTACTCTCCAAGCTGCTGAGCTGCATTCCTGGCTGTGTGCATGCTGTGTCTGCACACATATGTGGCATATAGTAGTCATATTAATCAGCTACATGGGCCAAAAAAAGCTGATTGCTGATAACGTAAATTTTTCTTTTAATTGGTGCCAATCCGATATACAACCAGTATATTCATAGATTGAATATTGGTGCACCTCTACATGGAACAGATAAAATAAAATCTTTAAGGCTATTAGCCTCATTTTGTTTGTCATGCATGCTAACAAGAGGCAGTATTTTTTTTTTATTTGCACACATGCAAAGTGGGCTGGAACTTTAAGTTAATAGACATAGAAAAGCCAGTATTTTACGCTAGCTGTTAATTAAGGGCAAAAAAAGAAACCTCAAAGACTAATACTGTTACTATATGATGACTTGCTTCAAACTAAGGACTTTGTATACATTTTATATTTAAAAACAATGAAACTAAGGAGACCATGTAAAAAAAAAAAACAAACAAACTTCTTTGAAATTTTCAGATCTGCTATTTGATACCAAAGTTTTATTGACCCAAATTTTGATGGTAAACAAATGTAGAAAAATATTTTAGTATTACAAACAGTATAAATTATGAATAACTATTTGTGGGCTAATGTTTCTTATCCGTTAAAAAAGGGCCATTCAGTTGCAACATACATAATTTAGTGATATATGCTTAAATAGCAGTTCACATACATACCACTCCAACGTGGGGGACCTAGAGAACAAAGGTTACAAGTTACTGTACTCTGAACCTATGGTAACTTGGTCACCTATGGCATTTGGTCACCAAATCATTTACCAAGAAACTTGAAATTGCTATAGTTCTGACTGTATTAATACCCTAGAATGACCTAGATAATTTTTGTACCTTTGATTTTAGCAGTATATTTCAGCAGAATAACTATATTACAGAATTTAATGAAAAGATGGAAACTTGAAGAAGACCTTATGATCAATAAGCAATGGCTCTGCTACTCCAACTAAAATAATACCTCTTCTTAAATATTTATAAAAGTTTTGCATGCCTCTGGCTGTTAGAAGGCATATTATACAGTACTGCTGTAATATATAATCACTCAAACTTTCCTCCTCTATATCTGAAGTGTCATCAATGTGGTTTTATTTTGGATTGCCAGCAGCAATCCATTTTCTGAATCAAGATCATTTATAATCTTTCAAGAACCATAAATAAAATATGTAATGGATGCTATTTAAAAAACCCCCAAACAGATGGAATATATTGCATACCTCTGTAGTCAGAGAAAGTGTTACTGGAAATTTCTTATCTGCCATGCAAATCACTTTCATTGATTAAGATAAATACTTTAGAACTATAAGTATGGGGAAAAATTAGACACTTT
Organism: Caiman crocodilus; assembly: GCA_030014935.1. NCBI lineage: Eukaryota > Metazoa > Chordata > Crocodylia > Alligatoridae > Caiman > Caiman crocodilus. The sequence continues at coordinate 102,648,292 of JAGPOW010001296.1, forward strand.
TACATAGTGAATTTATGTTATTTAGAAGTGCCTTAATACATTAAAGCCTATTTCTATTGCAATATAAAACGTAAGATTCAGTAAAATTCTCTCTCATCCGAACATTAACACACACATAATAAATACGCCCCTCCAAAATAGCTTAAGCACTTAAATGAATTAGTAAATGGAAATTCACCTTGTCTCCGCAGCTCATTTTTAACAGCTTCTACTCCTCCTGTTTTTTCAATGAAATCATATATGACCTTTGAAGTTTCTTTGTCTTTTAGTTGAGCCTCCGAAATTCCGCACAGATCAAATAGTTTTTTCAGTTCTGGGTCCAAGTTGTTTACCTGCAAGTCATACATATTAATGAAAGAGCTTATGTGTGGCTACCATTTTCAAATCTGAAAAACGATTCTTATTTTTTACTTGAAAACTTTGCTCAAAAAATTCCACGTAGTTAAAAGAAATAGCAGAATACAAATTAGACTCAAACAAAGCACATATTTCTGGACCAAAGTTTTCCAGAGGAACTGACCATTTCTGAAAGGAAAATAAGTTATTCAGCCTCCAAAAGTATTAGCTAACCTTTACAAATATCACCCCCATCTCTAAAGTTTCAGTATTTTTTTCCAAAGTTCTGCAACATCACAATAATCATCAGCTGTATGGTTCACAGTGGAATTTTTGGCATTTGACATGCTTAACACAATCTGGCTGAAAATGCTATGATTTAACCATTCACAGAGGTTACTTACATCAAAGCCTGTGTTTGGATCCCAACCAACATGCCCAATGTGTCTGAAAGAACAAAAAAAGACAATTTCAGCCCACGTTAAAGCCATGATGATTTTGTGGATTTCAGAAAATCTGGGTTCAATGTCAGGCTAACATTCCTCTGAGACATGGGACCTCCTGAAGTCCTTGAACTCTCCATTTTGTCAAGTCTATGACATTTCCTTTCCTCCCCACGGAGTCTTGTTAGACGATCAGTGCTGCCCTACTTTCACTGACCCAGTGACTAAAATACTAAGCTACATGCAAGTCAGGGGAGAAAAGAAAGTGGGGGGAGGGTTGCATTTTATGTAAAAAGATCTGTATGATTGCTCAGAGCTCTAGTATAAATCTGGAGAAAGACTGGTTGAAAATCTCTGGGTTCGGGGCAGAGGGGAGAGCAACAAGGGTGATGTTATGGTGGGTGCGTGCTATAGGCCACCAGACCAAGAGGATAAGGCTTTCTTCAAACAGCTAGCGGAAGTTTCCTGATCACAGGCCCTGGTTCTCATGGGGGACTTCAAACGCCCTGATATCTTCTTGGAGGGCAATACAGCAGTGTACAGGCAATCCAGGGAGTTTTTGGAGAGTACTAGGGACTTCCTGGTGCAAGAGAATAACAGGGAAAGTGTTGGTCCCTTATTGAATGGGGGAGGCAATTAAGTGGCAGATAATACAGAAAAGGCTGAAGTACTCAATGCTTTCTTCTCATTAGCTTCACAGACTATTGCATCTGGTAGCACAATTTGGGGAGGAGGTAAGCAGACAACAATGGCAAAATAAAAGGTTAGGGACTCTTTAGAAAAGCTGGACATGTAGAAGTCCATGGGGGCCAGATGTGATGCATACAGGGGTGATAAAGGGATTGGCTGACGTGATGGCACAGCCACTGGCCATCAACTCATGGTGATCAGAAGAGGTCCCAGGGCTGACCTTTAGGGCATTTCACTTGATACCAACTGCTAACTAGACATTGAGCTACTGATCTACTTACTCTTTCTTGAGCCTGACCATCCAGACAGCTTTCTGTCCACTCAATTCTGCAATTCATTCATCCAACCCATACTTCCTTAGCTTGCTTAGGAGAATGCTGTGGGAGACTGTATCAAAAGCCTTGCTAAAGTCAAGCTCTGGCACGTCCGCGGCTCTCCCTGCATCCACAGAGCCAGTTATCGCATAGAACACAATCACGTTGGATAGGCATAACTTGACCTTAGTCAATCTGTGCCGATTGTTCCTAAGCATTTTTTTCTCATTCAAGTGCTTTCCACACCCTAACCCCAAGGACTTCTCTTCTGCCCACTGTATCCACTACACAGTAGATGCTAAGGCTGCTTAAAGATGTGAACCCTCCCCTTCCCCTCCAAAACAGCGCTTTACTGTTAACTCACCCCTACACAAAGCATGCCCAGAAAAGACAACATGTCAGTTTGACCCAAGCTCACCAAACGTTTGTATAAATCAGGTCTTTCAGTGGGGCTTTATGGCACTTTTATCTTATAGCTGATTGAATCAGCTTTAGATAAAAGGGCCAAAACTCCCCAGTGAAGCACCCAATCTATATAGATGCTGGAGAGCCGGATCAAATTAGTGCACTGCTTCTTTTAGTAAAATGCTGAGTGTTCCCCTTCCCCGCCATCTGTCAGCACCCTAAAGTATCATTTATTGGATAATAACTCAATTAGATAAAGTGTGATAAAACAGTTCACAGGTCTTGCAGCATTGTTGTTGGCAGAATAAAAAAGGCAACATGTTGGTTTACCAATGTTTCATATTTAGAACTTCTTCCTAGCAACGATGAAGGCTAGAAACTTTTAAAATTGAAATTGTGTTTCTGCACAACTTAACTTTTGCAAGTAAAAAAAAAAAAATATGCAACAGGTTGGCTGGATCCAGCCAAGAGATCGTATAATTCAGGGATGTCCAACCTTTTTGAATGTGGGCCTGGATCACAAACTTTTCATCACCCAATGTGCCAGTAAGCCATATTCAAAGACATCACAGGAAGTGGTATCATATCAGGAAGTGATGTCAAGTGACCTTTGACACCAATGAAGTTGCAGGTGTTGAGATGGTGCTGGTTGACATGGCATGCATGGACAGGTTGACATAATGCTGCAGGAGCCACTTGGCTACAGCCGGGCTGACCTGGTGCTGTAGAAGCCATGGGGCTAGGCCGGGGTTGACATAGTGCTGCAGGACCCACCTGGGCAGAATCAGGTTGGCACCGGCCAGGAAAAGCAGCATGCAGCTGAAGCTGGCTTCCTATGTGCTGCTGGGGACAGGAGGAGGCCGGCCAGGACTGCAATGGCCAGCAGAAGCAGCGGCGGAGCCATGTGCCACTCGGGACTGACCGGTGCAGGTTCATCCCATCCTGTCCCGAGTGGCACACGGCTCCGCTGTCGCTTCTGCTGGCCAGCGCAGACCTGGCCGGGCTCGTCCTGTTCCCAGCAGCACATGAGAAGCGGCCCTTTCGGGGCCTTGCGTGTGGGTGGCCGGGCCCAGAGAGCCACAGCGCCTGGGGAGAGACTGGCCAGGGGAGCAGGCACCACCTTGCTGTGGGGCAGGGCAGGGCAGGGCAGCGGGGCTGGCTTGAAGTGGGCCAGCAGTGCCAGCAGGTGAGGAGGCAGGTGTGGGCCAGCAGTGCCAGCAGGTGAGGAGGCAGGTGTGGGCCAGCAGTGCCAGCAGCCACTGCTTGGCCTCCCACGCGGGACCACTCCCCTGGGCAGGCCCCACAGGGGTAAGCAGATTCCCTCCCCTTGCTGCCAACTGGGGCCTGAGGGCCGGCCCTGCCTGCCCTGTGCTCTGCCGCTACTGCTGCCCTGCGGCAGCAGTTCCATGCTCTGTGCTGACGCCCTGCACTCCATGGTGGTGGCTCCGCACTATGCACTGCCGCCACAGCTCTGCTGCGGGCCAGATAAAATAGCTTGGCAGGCTGCATATTGGACAAGCCTGGCATAACTGAAGGTACATTCATCAGAACAGAGTTCATGTTCATTGCTGATTAGCAGAATTTGGTCCAGATCTTGATTCGAGTATCCCGATGATACTGTCATAAAAGTGTTCCTTTACAATGTCAAAAATTCCAATAACATTTTTGAGTCAAAAAGACCATTAAATAGCATTACTGGATGTCATCATAAAGAGGGGCCAAAATCCACACCCATTTAAGTGTAAAATTGGTCTTGTACAAAAAAAATACAAACAGGTAAGAAGGAAAAGAGCCCAAGGTTTTTCTAGGTACTTATATGTAGGGACCTACTCAAATAGCAATTTTGTGGAAATCAGTCACTTTGAATTTTTAAATCATCTAAGTCTCACTTTTTTCAGAGTTGATTTTATTTTAAATATATGTTCACACATGCAAGCTTGAAAAAGACAGTGTTCCACTAATGCCAAGCCATGAAAACATTTTCTAAATGAAAATATTTTATAAATGAAGTCTTAATTTTAATAAGCTTTTGCCCTTCTTATGGCCATCTGGCGGCCAGTTACTGCCGCCAAGCGTATACCACTACTGCAATTTTACATAAGGAAAAACTGCACTGGAATAAGATGAGGATTTACAGAGATTTAAGCTGTAAACTAGAGGTCTTCATTAGTACAGCTACTCCAACAACTGGCCACAAATAGTTGAAATCCCTAACGTCAACAAAACCCAAATGTCATTATGGGTTGGGGCTTTTTTGGGGGGGGGGGAGGGGAGGTGGACAGGGAATGAGGGTGCTTTTAACATGCAATTTGGCTCTCCCTTACCATCTGTTTGTCATGTTTTGACTTTGTATTGCAGTGCACCTTATTCCAGCAGGTGCTGTACAAAGAATAAAAATAAAGTTTGTGTCCAAAGAGTTTAAAGCACAGTCTGTGCTAACTCTGGGCCTTCTTCCTTATTTACCTCTCACTAATCCCATGAAACACTGTTTCCAAAGACTAATAAAAGATATTGGTGCCAGTGGTAGCACTCCTTGTATGTTTATGCTAGGACATTTTACCAGGCTATCCTAGTACACTAATTACAGGAGGGAATAGTTCAGCAGAACAAAGTCACTGAGCATAGGGCATAATCCTACACTTGAGATTTTATAAGAAAGGGAATCAACATGGATCTTTTCTGTAGCCTTTTTAGATTTTAATCCCCATGGCCATGCGCTTGCCATTTCAAAAGATACTGAGATACATTGCTGTTAAAATTTCAATTCAGGAAAATGATAGAATTAACCTATAACAATATGGAAGAGATTTTTTAAATACATTATTAAAGTGATGGCTGACTTTTAGGTGTAAAATAAATATTAAAAAGGAGTACTTACTGGAAGTTGCTTGGAGTTCCAATATCTGCCTTTGTCAACCTCTTCTTTTTAGCTTTTCCTTTCTTCTTTTCTTTGGTATGTGAAATATTGTTGACTTGTGAATTATGAAATCTGCCAGTTGTAATTTCAGGATTTTTTATATCAACAGTTGCCATTGGTAGATTTGGACCTGTGAAGAGATAGTGTGAACACACTTCATTATTCTACTGAAACAAAAGGACTATCCTTTTAGCATGGTGACCACATATTCTATTTACTTTCCAGTCTCAAATGCTACTTGCATGAACACTGTGCACTCACATGTTTAAGAATCATAGTTTAAGAATCATGGGATGATACTTTACGAAACAAAGTTTAAGAATCATGGGACAGGCTCAAGTTAAAAATATTCACTAAACAGAACAAAGCTTTAGATATACTTTGGGTAATATGTTGTGGTCTGTTCAAGATTTGGATATTTATCCTATACCACTTTTGTACAGAAGTTTCATACAAAGAAATCAAAACCAACCAGCGTAATTACAGTTCATAGAGTGCTTTTTCACAGAAGATAGTAATGTTTGCTTGTACAGAGATATGGATTGGATACCAGGAACACCAAACCCCATGATGAGTCAGCAGCAGAGAGCTACTAACTTCATAATATGGAAAACTAACCTCTAGGGCCAAGAAACCTCAGACTAATCTTAGCTCAAAGAATAATGGAGATAGGTGATGGATACTGGCTCATGAGAGCCTAGGAAGCAGCCAAGTTGTTTTTGAAATATGAAAAAATACTGTAGTTATTTTTTAGTTGCCTGGTATTTGGATCAGTTTCTTTCTCTTTGTGAGATAGTTTGCAACATGATTTACAGACCAAATACATGGTGGGAAGGATGAGGTATTCAGGCAAACTGTTAAGAGGCTGCTCCCTCCTCCTTATTTATGTTACTGGTTAAACTAACTGACTCTAAAAGAATAGCAGAGAATGCTCAGTCACTTTCCAAATTAAACTTGCTTTTTTTGTTAATGTTTGCAGTTTTGACTGGAAGCATGTCTATGTTAGTAGATGTTGTAAGCAAGACAATTTAAAGACTAAAAGGCAAGTCATAAATCTTTCCCAAGGGGATACTTCCACTGCAGTACTGTTTAGTGAATGACCTCATCTCTCCTGCAAACTTGTGGGCAAACATTACATTTTACTACTGGTGGTATTGCTTACTCAAGCATGCATATAAACTGCTTTGATAAATCAAGGCCTTATTTAGGACTCACCTGCTCTAAGCTGCCTTTTATATAGATAAGCATATCCAAGGTTATCATAATTTTTAAATATTTTGGAAGTGATGTTACGCCTTATGCTTCAGAAGCAAAGCTAACTTCCGTATCTCTGCCTCTAAAATGTGGCAACATCTACTAAGTGCATGTATGATAGGACTGTGTAGTGGCACTGCAAATAACACTTAAAACCAGTATTTAAAACTAGGTACATTAACTCCATACCAAATCCTATCAGGCTTAAAATTTATCAATATTTTTCAGTCCTAAAGTTATGAAACATATACACATGTACACACACACAAACACATAATTGATTAACAATTAGGTTGTTGATTAAGATGAACTTCAACAGGAACTTACTACAGTAACTGTTCTGCCACTGATTTTATTTTTTTATTATGTGCATTTAATACAAATGAAAAGTATTCAAAAAAAAATCAAAGAAACCTGCTACTTTTTACTGGAGGAGAGGCAATGGGGGGAGGAGAAGAAGGAAAGGATATTGCACTTTTTTAAAAGTGATTTTCACCTTTACATCACTTTTAAACAATCAATATTCTGAATATTTACTGACCATATCCTGCATGTAAAATCCTATTGATCTCACCATTAAATGGCTGAACTCTCAGAAAGACTGATATTTTCAGAATGAATCTTTATTCAATATTTTAAAAACCATTAGCTAGCTGCTTTATATTTACAATATCCATTGCAGAGTTCACAAAATAAAGCTTTTAGCTGTAACCTGTTCTTACCATCAGGTTTAGACCTTGGCTGTCCATGAGGAATACAAGAGCCTGTGAATAAATTCTCATTTTCTTCTAGTACTGCCATATTAATATCCAGCAAAATTTTCCCCATCATAACACATGCACCTTCCCCATCAGAAGCAGACAGATCAATGTATGAAGATGAGAGAGGCATGCAGAGTTCATCACTGGGAAGTACTTGACAATAGAGAGGTCCTAAACATCCAGTGATATCAGTATCTGTAATATCTTCTGAAGGGGCACCAGAAAATTTAGTACAAAACATATCGAAATATTCTGTATTATATAAAATCTTCTGTATTTTGCAGCGTTGCCTGTCATCTGTTCTAGAGTGCAGACAGGTGTAGAATAAATCTAAACAATTCTATTTTAATAGATGAAATAAAATTATGCCATGTGGTTCTTAGTTCTTCAGAAACTAATTCTCTGATAAATCCCCTCACTCCTTTTTAATCCAGAACTCTACCATGAGGTCAGTACAATGAAGATAACTCTTTAAATTTGCACGAAGAGAGTTGGCCATTACAACTGCGAATAAGACATAAATCCCAGGAAATTACAGGCTAATGCATTTTACATAACCATTAATGCTAATTTAATTTTAATCCTGCAATTCTGTTCAAAATCTTAAACCCATAACATTAAAAAGGTCATCCCAAAATAGAGGTTATTTTTAAGTAGCTTTACATCCAACCTCCCTACACATACAGAAAACCTTGTATTTTGAAACCCAATGGGAGAGATCCTGGCTCCACAGGAGTCAATGACAGCATTCTTGACTGACTTCACTGGGGCCAGGACTTCACCTTTGGAACATTCTCCATCTCTCTCTCACACACATATATACACACACATGCAGTTATATGAGTTTCTACAGAGATAGTCACCTATTGGGATACAACACAAAGAAAGGTATTCTGATAGGAAATAAGAACTTCATATAAATTAGAGAAATTAAAATGGAAGGGTTATTTACTCTACAGCAACTCTGATTCTTTGGAAATATTTTGCCTACATGTACACCGTGCCAGTGCCCTTGCTCTAGGTGCCTAAAAGCAGAGTCTTTTAGCCAACAGCAACAAAGTCTCTTGTACCCCATGTGCTGTCTTTCTTTCATGGTCTGAGATAGAATGTTGCCAACTGTTAATTCCTTTGCCAATAAAGAATCCAGGTGTTACAAAACTGTAACATGAGGAAGGTCATGAGATACATATGACAATGCATTTTGAAGAAATGGCCATTGTTTGCCATAGATTAACTCCCTGACCAGCAATTCAGCACTGCATGGGATCTTTCTACTTAGGTGATCTGTTAAGGCAGGCAATTATTTTGGGCGAAGGGCCGCTTACTGAGTTTTGGCAAGCCATCAAGGGCCACAATAGGCAGTCAGTGGCAGATGAATATTAATTTTCTAAATTTTTTAGGGGCCTCGTGGCCCAGATAGAATGGCCTGGTGGGCCTCATCCAGTCCCTGGGCTGCATTTTGCCCACCCCTATGCTAAGGGGTTCTTTAGTCCTGGCAGGGAAGACCTAGCAAGGTGACCCAAGTACTGACGCATCCAGAAGTTGACTTCTGGGAAGCAAGGGGGAGGCAGGGCTGCTGATCAAACTGCCCTTTATTTAGCCCATTGCCATGGTACTGGTTATAACCTGAACCCCCACAGGTCATGCACAGGAATGCTGCAAGGACTAACCCAAATTACTTTTAAACCTAGAAAAAGTGCAGACTTGTCTCTTTCTGAATCCAAAGGCCTTTCGTCTGAGGTTGGTTTAAGTACTCTCTTCACCTGATGCTGAAAATATGTTCTAAAATTTTCTACACTGGTGCAAATGAATCATCTGTTCCTTTGCTTGCATCTGTGAGATGTCTGTCCAGGCAGGACTGTTCAACGTCGAGGTTTCCACCCAGGTCCTGGTTTGGTACCGTGGGGACTGTGGCTTGCAGATTCTTTCCAGTGACAGGCAGGTGGGGGTGTGCCTGCAGTGAATGCAGTGTTTTCTGTCCCTTAGGGAGCAGGCAAGAGAGCTACAGAAAGTGGTGGCAAGACTCCAATGCATCCTCAGCCATTAGCAGTTCATTGATTTGATGCTGCAGGATACTGCTAGGACTGTGGAGAAAGGACTGCCAGAGGCAGTGCTGCAGAAGGAAGAGGATATGGACTCCATGGAAGGTGGACGCTAGAAGCTTGCGACCTTTGGTGGCAAGCAAAGTCTTTATCCCCACCTGCAGTGGTGTGCCAGGAGAACAGATATCATGCTCTAGCAACAGAAGAGAAGGAACACATTCTGTCAGTGGAAGAGGTCAGGCAAGGCCTCCCCAATGTTGGGAAGACTGAGACCACTGCCACCAAGAGGAAGTGGTTGGAGACTCCCATCTGTTGGGGACAAAGGCATTCATCTGTTGGCCTGACCTGCTGTTTTGGGGAGCCTGGATCTAAGATTTCAGGGAAGGACTACTGAGACTCATTGGACCCTCTGACAAGTACCCCTTGTGGCTAACCCATGTGAGCACCAATGATAGTGCCCCTGAGCAGATCAGGTGAAGCTGACAGGGGCTCAGGTGGTGTTCTCCCCCCACAGTACTCCTATCCTATTTTTTTCCTTGGTCGTCCCATTCATTCATTAGCCCCCGTATAGTGAAGGCTACTAGTTTACCGGGTGGGCCTTAGAGCCCATGGTAATTTTGAATGGACAAATAGACAGGTCGTGTTCCCCTTGATCTTTTTGGTCAAGGGGAGGGGCCTGGCCAGGAGTGGACACATCCTGCAGATCAATACATGGCTGTGTCAGCAGGGCTTTGGATCCCTTGTTGTTCCAAGATGGGATGTTGTTATGAGAAGGATTGCTAGGAAGAAATGGATCCACCTGTTAAAGGGAGGGAAGAGCATCTTTGCAAACAGGTTCACTAACTTGGTGAGGAGGGTTTTAAACTAGGTTCATCAGGGGATGGAGACCAAAGCCCTGAGGTAAGTGGGGAAGCAGGTGATGTGAATGAAGCACAAGCAGGCAGGAGCAATGAGGAAGCAGGGCAATCTGTTAGTTACCTTATGCCTGTACATGAACCTACAGAGCCTGGGATACATGCAAGAAGAACTGAAAGTCCTTGCATAGTCACGGAATTATGATGTGACTGGAATAACAGAGACTCGGTGGGATAGTTCGCATGCCTATTATTGTCATGGATGGGTATAAACTGTTTAGGAAGCACAGGCAGGGCAGAAGAGGAGAAGTTATGCTGTAAAACAGATGTGTGATTGCTTGGAGTATGAAACCGATTAAGGACAGAGGGGAGGAAAAACAAGGGTGATGTCATGGTGGGTGTCTACTATAAACCACTAGACAAGGAGGATGAGGTGGATGAGGCTCACTAACAGGGTAAAATTGATGGGTAATGTAGACACAGATGGCAACTTGGGCAGCAACAACCACGAGAGTCTGAAGTCCCAGACTTCGACTCACTCAGGGAACTGAGGTGCAGGATCTCCTAGGAGGCCAGTCTGAGCAGGAAAGAAGTCCAGAAGAGCTGGCTGCATTTTAAAAGAAACCTTACTGAGGGCGCAGGAAGAACCATCTCAATGTGCAGGAAGACTAGCAATTATAGCAGAAGACCAGCCTGGCTTAGCAGGGAACTCTTCAATGAGCATAAAACATAAAGGGAAGCTTACAAGAAGTAGAAACTTGGACAAACAACTAGGGAAGACTGTAAAGATATTTCTCAGACATGCAGGGATAAAATTAGGCAGGCCAAAGCACACTTGGAGTTGTAGCTATCAAGGGATGTGAAGTGTAACAAGAAGGGTTTCTACAAGTATGTCACCACCAAGAGGAAGATCAGGGAAGATGTGGGTGCCTTAGTAAATGAGGGAAGCAACCTAGTGACAGATGAGGTGGGAAAGGCTGAAATACGCCATGCCTTTTCCACCTCAGTCTTCAAAGGCAAGGTCAGATCCCAGACTACTATACCTGGCAGCAGTATGGAGAAGAGGAAAGCAGCCAACAGTATCAAAAGAACAGATTAGAGACTATTTAGAAAAGATGAATGTGTACAAGTCCATGGGGCTGGACACAATGCACCTGATGGTGTTAAGGGAGTTGGCCAATGTGATTGCTGAGCCACTGGCCATCATCTTTGAAAATTCCTGGCGATTGGGAAAGGTCCTGGACAATTGGAAAAGGGCAAATGTATTGCCCATTTTTAAAAAAGGGAAGGTGGAAGATCCAGGGAACTACAGACCAGTCAGCCTCACCTCTGTCCCTGGAAAAATCATTCTGGATTCTGGAAGGAATTCAATTTTAAGCACTTGGAAGAGGTGAAGTTGATTAGGAACAGGTGGCATGGATTCATCAAGGGTAAACTATGCCTGACCAGCCTGATCGTCTTCTGTGATGAGATAACTGGCTCTGTGGAAGTGGGGAGAGCGGTGGATGTGACATATTTTCACTTCAGCAAGGTTTTCGATATAGTTTCCTACAACATTCTCACAAACAAGCTCAGTAAGTCCAGGTTGGCTGAATGGACTCTAAGGCAGATAGAAAACTGGCTGGATCATTGGGCTTAGAGGGTAGTAGTTAATGGCTCGATGTCTAGTTGGCAGCTGGTATCAAGTGGAATGCCCCAAGGGTTGGCCCTGGGACCAGTTTTGTTCATTATCTTCATCAGTGACCTGGAAGATGGGATATACTGCCTCCTCAGCAAATTCATGGATGACATCAAGCTAGGTAGAATAGTGGATATACTGGAACTTAGGGTTAGGATTCAGAGTGACCTAGACAAACTGGAGGATTGAGCCAAAAGAAATCTCATGAGGTTCAATAAAGACAAGTACAGCCCTTTACTTAGGATGTAACAATCCCATGCACCAGTACTGACTGGCTAAACAGCAGCTCTGCAGAAAAGGACCTGGGGCTTACAGTGGATAATAAGTTGAATACCATGGTGCCCTTGTTGCCAAGAAGGATAATGGTATACTGGGTTGCATTTAGTGGCAGCACTCCTACTAAATCATGGAAAGTGATGATTAGTAAAGTACTGAAACAGGCTCCCTAGGAAAGTTGCAGAATCTCCATCCTTAGAGGTTTTTAAGACTTGGGTATCATCCTTTGGTTGGGATTATACAGCTGGGGATGGTCCTACTTTGAGCAGGTGGGCTAGATAATGTCCGAAGATCCCTTAAAACCCTAATTTCCTATAATTCTGTAAGTGGTATTACACTGCTTACTTGGGTTCTTTCGCCAGTACATTCATGCTCCTTATGTTAAAGTGACTTGGAAAGCAGAATGAATGGAAGAGGAGATCCTGTCTTGTCGTCTGCATTTCCCTGACATCCCTGTGGAATGCACCCGCAATCCAGTGAAAAATGACTAAATAAAAATCTATACTGATTTTGAAGTGATGAAGGCAGACTGAAGGGTGGTATAGTGACTTTCTAGCATCAATAAGGTACACATTTCAATGTCTTGCTTAAAGAGATTTATCTACATCACAGAGGTATCCTATCATTTAAGAAAAAGGCAATAATTAGACATTGGCTATCAAAAGCTGCAGAATTATTCCTTTGTTGCATCCCAAAGACATTTAGGCTCCTTTTCTAGGCATAACATTGGAATACTCTTGATCTTTCCTAGACAGCTGCCATAACCAGTGAAACCCAGCACTGTAAATGCATAAAAGTGTTCAAAACAAGATGATGCCGGTTATCTTCATCTGACCATTTTTGGACATAGACACAAGCTCACATCCACACATGCAGGCACATTAGCTTGCAGCAGCTAAAATAAAAGTGGTGCAAATTTGAGCTGGGCTCTTTGCCTCGGCGCACATGCTTGGACATGCACTTTGTTGTGGGCGAAGTTGTGCCACTTGGGGCAAAATAACCCTGCCTGGATCCTCCCGGATCTGCAGCCAGGGGGAGCTAGAGCTCAGAGCCAGCACCTGTGTTGTCCCCAGCCATATAAAAAGCTGCCCTGTCCTGGCCCCATCAGTACAAAAAGCTACCCTGGCAAGTATCATAGTGTCTAGAGTCGGAAGGGACCTGGGCAGATCATCTAGTCCGACCCCCTGCCTTGGCAGGAAAGAGCACCGGGGTCAGATGACCCCGGC
>JAGPOW010001296.1:102664169-102688868 GCA_030014935.1 Caiman crocodilus
GTTGGACATTAGGAGGCACTACTTCACAGTTAGGGTGGCTAGGATGTGGAACCAGCTTCCTAGGGAAGTTGTTCTTGCTCCTAACTTGGGCATCTTTAAGAGTAGGTTAGATAGGCACTTGGCTGGGGTCCTGTGACCCTGGCACTCGTTCCTGCCATTGGCAGAGGGTCAGACTAGATGTCCTGCTCTAGGCCCCTTCTGACCCTAGATACTATGATAGTATGACTCAAGGAGAGAAAATGTTGTGAAATTACTCAGTACTGTGAACCTCTCTGATTACAAGCTTGGTACAATGAGCAACACTGGAGGTGGCATACATTAACATGTGTCAAAGATATGGACTCGGAGTGTGTTACTGAAATTGTTATGTTAATACAATCAGTTCAGTAGGGAAGGCAGCATGAAACTTCTCTCTTCTGTCACTACCACATCTTGGAGGCCACATCTTCAGAGAGCCAAAGGAACAAATCTTGGGCTTTATTCTACTTTCACAGAAGGCCAGGGAAAGCACTTTTTGCTTCCTACAAAGCCCATAGGAAGGTGTTTCATTTCACAGAGCAGTGTTCTCTATACCTTGCAGTGTATAAGGACAAGGACTTGATTACAGATGTAACTGAGAAGAGATTTTTTAAAAGGTTACAACAGCCTGCACTCACTGGAGCACATCTGTAAGACTATTTACATTCTAGGAGAATCTTGTTTATCCAGATCTGTGTCAGGTCTCGCTGACTTATCAAGAAAGGGTTTCAGATGAATTTGTCTTGCTGTCTGTGCTTGTTTAGGAAATGAACAGTAAATGACAAGACAACAAAACAAACCTCCGGGACATCCAGGGCTGTGGGGATCACTTACTTCACAAGGACAATATTTAAAACCCAAGCTGAAAACCTTGGGCTGAAATATGGTACTGGCAACAACAAAAATTCCAACTTGAACATGAAGTGCCATTTCCATACCCTCAGCCATCCTGCCTTTCTTTCCCCACATTTTAAATGAGTGTGATGAAAAACTGAGACGTATTATTTACTTAGTTTTGGATCCATGCCTAACTTTACCTTTAATACATATCTCATTCTCATTTGCATAGAAGCCCCACTTCTTTTCTTTTTATTGTATGTTCCTTTATTATGGTATAAAAGAACCTTCTCCTATTTAGATTCTTTTGCAAGGTTTAATTCAGTCTAACATTTAACAACTTTCACTGATCTGCCAAGACTTAGCTTGCTTTGGTTTTTCTCCATTCCTTGTTAGTTGTCTGCTTACTCCTAAACTCCTTCTTAAATTATTATTGCAGGGTTTGGCAGCCTTATGCCACCCAAATTTACAACCTGACAATTGCTGGAAGAGGGCCAATGTGGTGCTTATCTTCAAGAAAGCGAAAAGGAGGACCCAAGGAATTACAGGCCAATTAGCCTGACCTCAATCCCTGGTAAAATCCTGGAAAAATATGATCAAAGAATCCAATATTGATAGGCTAACAGAAGGCAGTATTCTAAAGGTCAGCCAAAATGGCTTTGTTGAAGGTCACTTCAGATGGGACATAAGGAAAAACTTCTTTACAAGTCAAGTGCTGAGGGTCTGGAACAGACTCCACCCAGAAGTGGTAGTCACCTACCCTGGTGATCTTCAAAAAGTGTCTTGATGCCCACATTGCTGGGGTCATTTGACCCCAGCAGTCTTTCCTGCCCAAGTGCAGTGGGGCTGGACCTGATGATCTTGCAAGATCCCTTCCAGCTCCTAACGTCTGTGAATCACTGCGAGTGGGAAATCTCTATCTCTTCTCCCCTTTCTCTCTGAACAGCTGGCTGCCAGATTCCCAACATTCTCTGCTGCACGGGTGGATGCTTAGATGCAGAGCAGCAGGCTCCACAGTGAAAGGGAGCACTGTAGAACAAGGGAGGTGTGGCGCAGCTCTGTGAGACTGAACATTCATGCTGAATCAGACCTTTTCATGGGCTGGATCTGGCCTATGGGCTGTAGCTGTGTACCCTCAATTTGTCCAGTCAGATCTTGGGCTTTTTCTACAAGTTTTCTCCCCTTGCTTGGATAAAAATACCTGCACCTGTGAAAAAGAAATCTCAACCCCTACATTCAAGTTGTTGAGGTCTTCAGTCCAGCTGACTTCACTACTTTCCTTAATTATTAAAATCTGAGCCTTTAAACAAAGAATCTCAATTACATGCCTTTTTTTCTTCTATTATTCAATTTAAATCAAATCAACTTGACCCAAGGTTAATTTTCTACATCCAGCTCTTCTATGATATACCTGCTACTTCCAATTACAGGTTGACCCCATGTACAAAAAGTACAATTTTAATGGATCTTTTGAAAGAAAGAGGTAAACTTAAAATCAACAAGTACCCTTGTGTCTACTTTTAATCACCCTTATTCCTTTAGGGTTCTGTTGCCTGGCTGTATCTATTAACCATTATTCTTTTTTTATTAGTTCTCTCTTTTGCCCTGTACTTGCAGGCATTTACTTCCAAGGATCACTTTTCTAGTTTAGTGGTTTGCCAACCAGGTCTTATTTCAGCAGGTGTCTTTGAACTGCATGTGTAGTTTCCTATTCTCAACATCTTCACAAAAGAGCTGAATGTGTTTTTCTAGTTCTTGGATCTTTTCTTTCATGAGCACTTCAAAACTAAACTGTTTCAGTAAGATACCTACTAAAAGGTTATGAACATCCTAGAACATCTGCAACCTCTTCACGGACTCTACCACTGCTGCCTCTTCCTTGCATCTACTTTTAAAGAAAATTTAGAAAAAAACATCCCATGGACATCTCTCTAATTTCCATTCCAAACTTTCCTCCTTGCTGTTTTAGCAGTGTTCTCTCTCCTCACTGCCTGGCTTTTCAGCCCTTTTACAAGAGTATGACCATATAAAGAACTTACTCCATAGTAAATGAAAGCTAACCCTACACTGAGGGCAAAATTGCCACAGGCCAGCTGTCACTTGCCAAAGGATGAGAGAATGTACGCAGACAGTGACAAAGGAACAACTTAAATGCACTAAATCCTCGTCCCCTTTTACCTTGCAGCAAATTGTTCATTTGCTCACCTTTTCTCCACATTTAGGTTAGGCGCTAAACTGTTCACCTGTGATCAAAGGCAGGAACCCTCCCTTTTCACCAGGAACTTCAATGCCTGCACTACTTATAACATAAAAATCTCTCCAGGAGATGTACAAACCTTCCACAGTATTGCACCACGCAGCAAATTTCCTTATCCCCAAGTATCATGCAGACTTCAAAAGAAAGCCATAAGTTGGAGGTGGCAATTATGTTTCAATTAGGCAACAGTAGAGAAAAAAAATGTAATGGCTGCATTCAAAACTTACCATTTGGTGGGTCGCGTCTCTTTTCTGTTCAAAGAAAAAAAAATTGCTCAGAGTTACACTATCTTGAACATTATAAACATTTCTTCATAAACTGCACCTTCAGAAATTTATATGAAGACTTATGTTTGAATTTCATTCTACTAAAATTAAATAAGAGGACATTTTGTTATAATTCAGTGGTTATTAGTCTTTGTTCAAGAAGAGGAGAAATACCAAACTTCTATCTCACTTTAGAAGGCAATTTAAAAGTGGAAGCGTTTCACACATCTAAAGAGGGAAATGAATAGTTTAGGATAGTGATGCTCAACTCACGCAGCTCTTCAGGAGCCAAAGTAATTAGTACTGCCACCACTCACCCGCTGCCAAATTCCCAGACTTGTGGGAAGCCCTATGGGCCAGGTCCAGCCTGCAGGTCATGTCTTGGTTACCCTTGGTCTAGAGACAAAATGATTGCCTACTAGAGGGTTTTAAATGATAGGCAAAAGGGCAAGTGGTCATATTTAATTCAAACACTTAAATTGGCTTTTCTACCAAGTCTCATCAGTCTTAAACATTTCACACTCTGCTCACATGTGAGGAGTACTTGGGATCAGCTCATTTCTTTTTTTTTTTTTTATCAAAATGAAAACAGCCTGAATATTAAAAACACAGATGCAAACTCTTCAGAAAAGGACACTGGTCACTGCATGTGCTCAGCACTTCTGGAAATTTATATTTTGGAAAATTAAAATGTGAATTTAAAATTTCAACTTTCAAATGTAGCCCTTT
Source organism: Caiman crocodilus (assembly GCA_030014935.1). Lineage (NCBI taxonomy): Eukaryota > Metazoa > Chordata > Crocodylia > Alligatoridae > Caiman > Caiman crocodilus. The sequence goes on from JAGPOW010001296.1 coordinate 102,668,277, forward strand.
TATTGGCTACTTGTTTTCCAGTAGAACAACAGGAGACAAACATCAAAAAAGTTTTGGAGAGCTGTCAAAAGGTGACAGGGGATTGGCAGATTCTCTCATTCAAATTGTCTTATCTCCTGCAGTCCAGCTGATTCTCTCCAGAATGGGTTGTGCAGACTTTTTTCCTTCACTTGAAGGTCTGACACACAAGATGGTTTGATAAGGGAAGTGAATAGGGGGCAGAGGGGAGAGAGACAAGACTTCAGTGGGGCCATAAGATGAAAATAAAAATTTCCCAGCTAAAACCTAAAATATCCTTTAAAAAAAAAAACAAACACAAAAACCCCTCCTGTTTATGCCAACAAATGTTTGGGAGTGGCAGTGGAAACAGAAGATAGGAGCAAAGTATTATTTCGCTACACCTTTAGTTTACCCATTTACGTCCATGCATCTAAGGCTTTTGTTCTGTGCATAATTAGGAGCCAGCACAACCATACATTTTCCCATTTTGTTTTCTCTTCCTTTCACTCAGCTTGGCTTTTCCTCTGTATAGTCAAGGAAAGGATGGATGCATCTGTCTGCTTGCACCCACTCCTACTATGCTGTCTAGTCCACACTATGATTTCCCTTCTAAGGAACTCCAAGGAAGAAGAAAAAAGGACCTTAACTTCAGGCTTGGCCAATATGGATTTCCTGGGGCAGCTGCAACTGTTGGATACCCCTGTGCTAGAAGAGGTACCCTTATCTTGCTTCACCATATCTAGAAGAAGTGGACAAAGAAAGAAGAAGGAAAAGGTGACAGCTCCTGCTTAGGTTGCTACCTGGAAGCTGCGAGGAAACAGTGGGTGCATCTATATATGCTCATTAATGTGCTTTTGCCAATGCACATTAAAATTGGTACTTCCATTGTGAGGGTGCCTATACATGAGCAGCAAGGCTGCTCTGATTCAATTAATTGAGCCTGTTGGATCATGGGAAATGCCATGCTCTAGCAGCCTCCTGCATCTTGTGAATCAGTGTGACACTGTCAGTGTCCCCACGCTTAAAAAATGAGCTTTAGTTCAAGCACCCCCACCGCCTTTTTTAAGCAAGGGGATGCTGATACATGAGATGCAGCAGCTTTTTAGAGTGGCTTTCAGAGATGTTCTAAGTCAAGCATCACCCCCCTCCCCATCTCCAGAGCATGTGTAAAAGTGCCTTGAGGTTCCAGAAAAAGACTCATTAGCCTCTTTTAATGCACATTAATGAAAATGCATTTTTTGTGACACTCTGATGTTCATTAAAATAGTCTAGTGCGCATTAGTGTGCACGTGTAGATGTGCCCAGTTATGGGAGTTTATACACATGCTCTAGGAGCAGGGGCATGGAGGCATCCTGAGAGCCGGTCCAATTAAAGCGCCTGGAGCATCTTATGCATCAGCATCCCTGCGCTTGAAAATGGCAGTGGGGGCACTGTATCTAAAGCCTGTCAATTGAGCTTTAGATACAATGCCTCTGCTGCCATTGTGAAGTGCGGGGATGCTGATACACAGGACACGGGAGGCTTCTGGAGCATGCTAATTGACATGCTCCAACAGGCTTGACTGATCCAATTTGTTACAATGCGCTGGAATTACAGCACATCAGAGCAGCCTACATGCTTGCATATAGACATCTAATGTTGGGTAGCAGCAACGTAAAATTTATTGTGAAAGATCCAGAGTAATGATTTCCTTGTGAAAGGCAGTATCAGAAGCAACTCAATATACTCTTTCTGTTAGCAAGATAAGGGTCATCAAAAGCATTATAAGCATCTTATCCTGCAAATTAACCCATACTATATAGCCTTTAGGAAAGTACAGAGCTACAATAGCTTTTCATTTGAAGCATAAAAAAGTTAGATAACACGGTCTCTGAGGTATGTAAATGTAGAACTCCATCTGGTGGCCTGATAAAGGAACTTCACAAGTTCTGTGCAAAAAGGTTACAGGGATATCTAGAACTGAATTAAAAAGGAACTCAGCCAATCAACTGAAAGCTGTATCAATATAAAACAATTTCTTTATCATACAGCCTTATTTGGGGCAACCTTTATATAAAGAACAAAAGTTTTATTATGTAGCATCTAAATATGTCATGATAGCATAGTGCAAAAGCCTCCCTTCTAACCATATCTGAATACTACAACATATAGAGTTTTAAGGTGCCTTACTTATATTACCTTCTTAAACAGAATGAAAAATGCAGGGCTTTAAGGAAGGAGATCCACTGTTCCATTAAAATTTCTCTCCCTAGAGAGAGGAAGTCTTAGAGAAAGTGATTTAGGCTACAACATCTCAGTGAATACCTCATGGCTTATATCAGCTTACCTGCACAACACCCCAGTGAATATAGGGGTGTGCTTGCATGGAATACAACGCGGAATCAAAATCTTAGTCTAAGTTTTCAGTTCTTCATCTCTGCTAAAATTACCAATTGTGAATAAAGGACATTTCTCCATTACATGCTGGATCAAGGCCAATAATTCATTCACACAGACTGTTAAACGTACCACACTGTAAAAGCTGTTATAATCCACTTTCCCTGAAATTAAACAATCAAAGTACTTGAGTGGCCCAGAAGGCAAAGGGTGGTTAGTTTAATCTTGACACAGTTTACAGAAGACTTCCAATTTCTCCTAGTAACAAAGTTACTCTTTCCCTCTTCCTGCCTGTATCTACAAATACTATGTGTAAAAGAAACTCATGTTGAGGAGTACCAAATTTTGTGTTACTTAATTTAAAATACACTGTACAACTTCCTGATCACCCACCAATGGAAGAAGCTTCAGCAGAGCAGTAAGTTCTAAATAAGCTAAATGCCTCCTACCCTGCCCCCATATACTTCAATGTAGGTTGAATATTTACCAGATTTTCTTTGCCGTCGTCCAAGCAAATCTGTTACTGTTTTTCGGAATGTCTTAGCTTCTTCTTCACTAGCAAAATTAAGGCCAACCTGACACGTCTGAAATACATCAAATTTATTCCCCTATGAACATGAAAGCTGTTCAAGTCTCTTAACTATTTCATTTTTTAGAAATCACAGAATTTACGGGCCAAGAAAACTGGTTTATGAAGGAATAAATGAAAGTCATTCCTTTGAGGGGTATGTGAAGAATTTAGAAGCAAACATGTATGCAAGTTGAACATATATTTGTGTTAGGGAATGTTTTGCTTACTAGACTCTAATTTCTTAAACTGAGGCCACCTCTACACATTAGAGGTGCTCCACAACTAACTGGTTCATTGTACAATTACCTTGAGACCAGCTACATGTGCAAAATAGTTACTACCCAATAAAAATTTCTAACCAGCTATAAAGTTAGACCTCAAACGTGTACCAACTTTATAGTTGGTTGCTGTTGAACTTTAATTTGCACATGTAGCTCCCCTGCAGCTGGGAACTCTGTTGATGGGGCTCATAGCAGCATGGGTGCATTACGCCCACCCGGGGCTACAAGTCCTGCAATCAAGGAGACTCTCAGTCCCAGAAGCTGCTGACTCTGGGCCCTGGCAGCAGGGTCCCACAGCTGTGGACACCGGGTGAGGGGATCCAGCAGATGAGGGGCAGGGGACCCAGCTGTCCCAGGGGTGCACAAACTCAGGATCCTTCAGGATCCTTCAGTCTTGGAGGTACGTGAAACCCCCAGGGCTGGAGGATCGTGGCTCCTGCCATTCCCCCCAAGCTCAGGGCTCCATGTGAAACCCCGAGGACTAGGGGATTGTGGCAGCTGTTTTCATGAATCCCTGGGAAAGCTGGGTCCCCGCTAGGTTTCACTGAGGGGGCTCCCAGCCATAGAAGCCTGCTTCTTGGCAGTGCAGAGGCAGCCTGGAAGTGGGCTCCCTCTGCACCAGCAGTGAGGTGTGATGGGACCTAATGCATGATCCTAGAATCATGCCCCCTGTCATGTGCATGTGGCATGGCAGGAGGTGCAATTTTGTGGATCATGCATTAGACACCATCAGAACTTTACCTGCATGTGTAGAAAGGGCCCAAACTAAATATCCTAGGAACATACCGTGACAGATCTAAGGTTTATGTTAAGTTGCACAAAGTCCAGCTTAAGCTGCACTTAAGCACTCGTAAATAATTTTCTGTGTATCAAAGAAAAAGCATCTGTAACTGATATTTGTTTTTTTTTTTAATCAAAGAAAAACTGTAAAGGTATGGCATCTTAATTTTTCTTGTCTTTTAGCATTTCTTCTGCTTTAGCATTGATTTTTAGAAAGAATTCCCTCTTATAATTAAGTTTACCACAAGCTGCAAGAAAGAATATATAGCCAATACTGTACTTTATAAAATAATTTATACAACGAAAGTTGAGTCTTTCATATAAGTTACATTAAGGGAAGCAAGTGTTAAAGAAAAATAAATATACTATTGAAAAATAAAATAGTAACAATAAAATTGTTTAAATGTATTACACAATTAATATCAAGACTTACATCTCCAGCAAAAGTATGAAAAAAACCTCTAGGGCTGTTATATACAAAGTTATTGTACAGTTCCTGCTCCCACAATAGTTTCCCATCCTGTAAAAGAAAAAGAAATTATAGATGTTAAAGACTAGTAAACTCCCTGGACTAGCTTGTATTGCAATAGCATCCAAAAATTCCAATGGGAAATTGCAATCCTACTGTGTCAATCACTACATACACACACATGCTCTGAAGAATGTCTACTTTACAGAGTTTACAGTCTAGTCAAAAGATTATTTGAGCTTATTGGGAAGCCAGCCTACTTTTATGGTTGCTATATATTTGCCCAAGTTTCCAGATGTTTTGTATAAGCAATACCTTTCTAAGTTTTAGGAATCTACAATAGAGAAAAAATCCAAATGATGAGACTTGTTCAAAGGGTTGGTATTTCCAATTTATTAACAGGTTGATAATTCAGGTCTAGTCTATGCAACAACTGGCAATTATCATATATAAGACTCTGAAACTTCACCTTAAAGGGTTTTGAAACAGCTGAATGAACGATTTTTAAAGACTGCTGTATCAAAAGGACAAATGCTAGGCAATTTTCTAAGTCTCGCTGAAAGTGCGTAGAACTTAGGCTTCCTCTGTCAATGAGACCTGGGCACTTTGAAGTTTTACTTTACATCTCCATGTCTAGACTGAAAATTAATACAGTAGAATAGAGAAAGTTGCAGTACTGCTACCTATGCCATAAGGCATATTTTTGTTTTTCCTGTACTTTTTCATGTGCAATAACAACATTTATCTTATCTAGGTATGAAAAAAAACAAAGGTGATATTCCTAGGCTGTGACACTTACAATGTCTTCTACACCAGCATTTCTCAACTGGTGGGCTGCAACCCAAAAGTGAGTTGCAAGAATATCTGAAAGGGTCATGAGGAAGTCCCAGAAAAACCTGAGAAAGTGTAGGACTGCCCTTCCAGGCTGGCAGTGTTCCAACCTGCAAGTGCTGTGTGGGACAATTAGAAGCAGTGGGTGCACAGGCATCTGCGTGTGTAGATGCACATGGCCAGCACTACGCGAGGCTGGGTTGTAGGAGCAGTCCCAGCTACTAGACACAGGTAAGCATATGGGGAGCAAAGAATGAAAGTCTGGGGGACTGTCTGGAGGGTGTGTGCACGCATGCATGTGTGCGCATGCATACTCAGGAGTGAGGGGCAAAAGCACGGAGGGAACAGAAGGCTGTGGCTTGGGGGTGAGGGGTGCTGACAGGGGACTTTGGGTGAGACACTGGCAGGGCTGTGGGGGGTGTGGATAGGGACAAGCCATCAATCTTGGCAATTTAATCCCAAAATGAAAAAGGTTGAGAACCACTGTTCTACACAGCTGCTTAGACCCAGCACACTAGTGACACTGCACCAACGTCACCAAGTCCTGTAGCCAATATGGTAGTACTTTATATAAAACTAAAACTATTTTATGTGGTCTACATCCAAATATTAAGTTATACAGTCACAAGTAGTTACAATATTTGAATACAAGATATACCCTCAAATTTCCCTGATAATATGCTGTCAGAAACACAAGTATGATGTCTGCATGAATTTCATAAAGCAGGGGTCAGCAACACATGGCCTGTGGGAGAGATCTAAACCAGGGAGCTAGAGGACTCTGCCTGTGCTTAGGCAGCGAGGAGCTGTGCTTTGGCTAGGCAGCTTCCAGCTGTGCCACTGCTAGAGGGAAGAGGGGACAGCAGGGAGAAGAGTCAACAGCACAGATGCAGTTTGAAGGTGTCTGGCCCACGTGAAGCCAGCCAGCAGGGCTGCAAGTTGTATTCACATACTGCTGGGAGAAGCAGTTATGGGGTCAGGCAACTGGGAGCTGCACTTGCATCAGAATGAGCGAGGGGAAAACCTCATTTGCTGATGTGCTGCCAAAGCCACTCGGCCCACGCTGGACCACAGCAAGCTTGTTCCAGCCCACAGCTTGTAAAAAAGGTTGCTGACTCGCATCATAGAGGACTATTAGACAATTTATTATAAGGCAGTTTCATACGCCTTTAACCAAATTCAATACAAAACTGACAATGAATTTAGCAAATTAAGAAAAAAAAAGTTTAAGAAAGAAAGGGTTTCTCACCTTGATGTCATATATCCTGATAAAATAAGACCTTTGTGGATTGTCTTTTACAAGGCAAGCTATACCACAGCATCTCTTTGACCACATGGCATTGCGATCTGCTGCATATATTTGAACAACTGCTGAAGACATTGTCTGAAAATGAAGAGAATGTTGTCATTAGTTAAAGTTTAAAAGTAAGCCACATGTACTTCATCTTTTAGTAAAATATATATCTACCGTTTTAGTCCTGAATACCAAGCATAATTAATGAACTCCAGGAAGGTCATACAGAATGGGAAAGATCAGAAGGCACCCATTTTATTTTATTCAGATATTCTTTTTCAAAGAACATGATTTTGAGACCTTAAGAATACTTAATCAGATGCCATCTTCAAGAGACCACCCTGTAACTTTGAATGATTGAAGAGGGTAGCTCTCCTGTAAAGATAAGTCACCTTTCTCCTCAATACCCCAAGTGCTAGGGGAGAAACACAGTGCTAGACTGGAATTCTGCAAATGGGTAGAAACTGGAGACTTCCACAAACTGGTTTCACAGGCAAATCAAGATCTCGTAAAATAAAGACAGCTAACAGATCCAGAATGTACACTTAAGGTCCAAATTCCATTCTACCTCTAATACAACTAAATGACATCTATGTAGATTTTAGGGATCCAAGTCATTACACAGTCCTATTCCACTTATTCTTATGTATTGTGGAAGCAGCCACAACAGATTAAATGGTCACTGGATAAAATGCTGAAGTGCACTGAAGGCAGGACACAGAACCTAAGGCTCACTCCCTTCCAAGCCAGTGATTCCACACTAGAGCACGCAGTCAGACGCCCCCTTTGCTTGCCCTCTTTCTTGCCTCAAAAATCTTGCACTCTTGGCTGCACATGGATGCACTCTGAATAGAAGTGACAAAGAATGCTATCAGTCTGGCCCAACTCATGGCCTCCTCAGTGTAATGCCACCCATAGTCAGGAGTGATTAGTTCCTATTATCCAACATATGAGCTACTGTTTACCTATAAACAAACTAAGTGTTCTCCCTTGAGCCATTGTTAGCTCTCTACAAAACTCCTACCCAAGCTCAAGTTTCTGTTCTGGTGCTTGGATCCAGAAGCTGCACCAGTTTCACTCCTTTTGGATCTGTGGCACACGTAACTCCTCTCCATGGAGGGAGGAGGAAGTGGGAGGGGAGGCGGTGCATGGCACTCATGAAGGTGGTGTTGATATAGCTTCTGTACACTGCACTGGTCTTCCCCACACCCAAGTGTGTCATCCACAGGATCCAGAGATCCATGTGTGTCTTCTTCTGGGGATTCAGAATGGAGACGGTGGCAAGGAAGACCCTATACAAAGAGAAATGGGGGGCAGGAGGATGCCAGACATCCACCAGTTCCTGTGGGCACAGTACACAAGCCAGATCAGCAAGCTGGTGACTGGGTCAGAGACCAAAACAGCTTGTCTTGTCAAGTATTTTACAGGTTAGCTCCTGAGACCGTGGTGGGTGTACGTTGCAGCCAGAGGGAGACTGTGCACCATGGGATACCCCTGGTTCTACAGTGGGCTGAAGGATTTTTGCAGTGAGAACGAGCTACAGAATGAAAGCCCAGACACCATGTCCAACCACAGGAAGATACAGAAGGCAGTCAGAGACAGAGACAGGCTATCGACCATGGACCTGCTCCCTGATGATTACTGCCAGGCTGTCTGGGACTGGATCTTCCAAAGACCTAAGAAAATACCAGAGACCTGAACTAGCTCATAGCTCATGGCGTACTCCCAGTGAAGGCATGGAGGCACAGAGCAAGAGGCTAGACCCAGCTGTCCCAGGGAAAGTTGCCAAGGTGTGAACGAGACCAACCACTACCTCTTTTGGCTCTGCCCCTATGCCAAGGGAGTGTGGAAAAAGGTAAGCCAGCACCTTGAGGAAGTGACAGGAGTCAGGATGATGACAAGGAAGGTAGCACTGTAAAGACACCTGAAAAACATCAGGCATCCCAGGCAACCCGCTTCAACCTATTTGCATCAGGAGCGCCCTTTGGCAAGGCAGGAACCTCCTGAAGTACAGCCACATTAAGCTCAAGCAAACTGACTGTGTTAAAATGTTTCTGAGCACTCCAGTCCTACTACCAGAAAGCAGTGGGAAAGGATGGAGAGGATACAGCCAATTCCACCTGGAAAAAGGACATGTGGCACAGGCTGTTCAAAGCCCCACCTTGGGAAAGGAAGTGGACAGGGAGAATGAAGAAGTCAATGACACAACTGGACCTGAAGACAGCAAGGAGAACAACAGGATCAGCAGCAGTGGAAGCAACAGTGACATTGACATCGACAAGGATGGTGAATGAACTGAGAAGCGAAACCCCAAATTGGGGCTGGGTCTAAGACACTGTGTTTTGGGTTAGGGAAGGACAGAGGGTGGGTGCAAAGGAGTGGGTGTGGTTATTACAATGGGTGCACAGGTTTATTAAGGTGCTTTGGAAAAGAAAAGGTGCAATGGAAGTCTGTGAGAAAAGATGTACACACACACACTAAAATATATCTATATGTATATAGATATATTTTAATTAAAAAAATTAATTCTGCCTGGAATCCTTCCATTGATCATGCTCAGAACTCTGTGTGTCTGCAAGCTCCAATAAACCCCTGGGAACACCGACTGGTTCAAGTTTTGCTGAGTGGTGAGACCTCAACTCTTTCTCCCCCTCACTCTGAATCCAGGAACCTGACTTACTCTCTTGCTCCAGGCATAGCTTTCTAAACCTGATTTTTGCTTTCTTACTCCAGGAACAGCTTTCTAAACTGGACTTTTGCTAATCAAACTTGAGCTAGACTTCCCCAAATACCTAACTGAAACCATGCAACACTGTAACTGTTTTATTGGTCTCTCTTGTAGGGCTATTACTACTGGTATCATCATATGTTCATATACTTGGCAATAAATAACTTCTATGGTCAAGCTGGTTGCTATACTCTCTCTCTGAAACTCACTCTTCCTTCCCCTTGACCTCTCCATTTGCTCTGCAGCAATGCTTCTTTTACCTAAGCCAAAGATCCCTGTAATGCCCAGTACTACGGTGGGGTCTGCTCATCAACGGAGTTACTATTAGGACAGGGGTGGGCAAAATGTGGCCTGCCAGGCCATTCTATCTAGTCCGCGGGACCCCTAGAAAATTTAGAAAGTAAATACTTATCTGCCCCTGGCTACCTGTCAAGTGGCCCTCGATGGCTTGTCAAAACTCAGTAAGTGGCCCTCCACCCGAAATAATAGCCCACCACTGTACTAGGACCATTGTGACAAGAGATTGGGACATGCTTAGCTTTGAGGCACATGAGGGTATCAGTTGAAAGTGCTGACCCAGCCTGCTCAGACATACTCTTTAGTGTGCGTGTATGTGTGTCTAACTGCATTTATTATTGTTCTGCTGAAATAAGGGAAGAACTGAGTTCAAGGCACATGTGGGTGTCAGCTTGTCAAGTAACACAAGCAACACACTGATAAAATCACAGAGACTCCCAGAAATATATCCCTAATAAATGACTAGAACCCAAAGTGATGGGCAAATCTGGTAACAAAGATTATCTACAAAACACACTCATTCCCACCCAGACTATGTATTCAAGTTTGTTTCACCAGGTTTACAAGGGTCAGGAGTTTTGAGGCAGCCAAATACTCCCAGAATTTTCACATCAGTCTCATTGACAAATTTCCATTCCGCATTAAGATATATATCTGACAACTAGTCCAAATGTCAGTACCTCCTGAAGGGCAAGATGGAAACTTCCTATTCTTAGGATGGCTTTGTATGATCTTTACTTAATACCCTTCACCCCTCCCCCAACTTAATGATGGTCAGCTTCAACCATATGAGCCTTGCTCCTCTTCAGTATACCAGCGGTGGCAAAAAAACTCCTAATAACCTTGGTACCTTATAGAAAATCCAGCCAAGCCCAATGTAAGGAAAAATTTGCATTTTTCTCCTCCAATAAGCTCCACAGTTAGACAATGCTGCCACGAGAATGTTAATCTAGTACTTGAGAATCTGCACTGGTTTCCAATAGCTTTCCAGGCACAACTGAAAGTGCTGGCTTTGACCTAGAAGACCCTAAACAGTCTTTCCTCAGGGACTGCCTTCTCCCAAAGGTTTTCTTGCAGGGAGCAGTGACACGGTTAATTGCTGACTCCTACTGCCAAGTTTCCAAACCTGTGTGGAGCCCCACAGGCTGGGTGTTGTGTGGCCTGGTGCACTAGGAACCACCACTGTGCTGTCAAATCCTGTGTGCAGGGTCAAGTTGCACTTGAGATCAGGCTGGTGTGGCTAGGGTTAGAGATTTGGTTGCGGGCATGATCAGATCAGGAACCTACATTCATATTGAATCATAACTTTAACATGGGTATTTTGCAAGTGAATGTGTTGAAAATTACATACTATCCCTGCTCTGTGCAGTCATAACTGTGGAAAAATCTCTCTCCCCACCAGTATTCTACCCTCCCCAAAACAAAAACTTATTGGGGGTGGGGGGCAATATGGTACACAAGAAAATATGGTAAAATATTTTTTACAAAAGATGTTTAATCAATTATTTATCATTTGCCATGATTGGATTTTTCAATAATTTTAAAATGTGATAATTAGATGTGCCTTGCCAACACTAGAGTTTACCTGAAGTTAAAAAAAAAATTCAAGTAAGGATTAAAAATACCATTAGACACAAACTGTGATTTGATATACTTTTTTTAATTAAAGAGGGCAAGCAGCTTATTTGTTGTAATGTTTTGCCATTTTCTGCAGTAAGTGATTTCCTTTGATCTGGGTGTGGAGCACAAGTGGGGAGCAGACTCCTCTGCTCCACTCCTAGTCTCCAAGCAATCCTTGACTTGGGGAAGAGGCAGGAAGCAGCAGGGAGAACAGACCTGAGCAGCAGGGTCACACTCCCCGCCCAGTCCTCAGATCCCAGACTGAGAAGCAGGTAGGGATCCTCCATCTTCCTGGACCAGATCAACAGAGAACAAGTATTCATTCTTGCAAGATATATGACACTCTGGAAGATCCTTCTCCCAGACAGGGCAAGTTTCTCTCAAGAGATGCTGAATGTATGTCACGGTTTCTACAAGGAAAGAAGTGATTCTCCCAGGAGAAACATAATTGCTGTACATGGCCTGATTATCAGACATTTGTGTCTTTACTTTAAAAAGAAAAATTTCAATTTATAAAAAAAAAAAAAAATGCATGTGTGCCTTTGAGAATATTTAATTCTATTCTCATTCAACTGGAAGTATGATGCATGAAACAACAGGCAATTTGACTATCTGACAACCAAATAAGCTACTCAGAGCCCTTCTGGATATGGCAGAGTATAAATCTAAACAGCGACAACAACATATTAAAAAATTAATGATCTAGCAGAACAACTTTAGTTGCCCCAAGGCAGGGCTTTGAACATTCTTTAAAAATTATTGAAAATAAATTTTAACTTTGTTCAAGGGACTTCAGCTATATTGGAAACTCAGTGACCACGACTATACATTTAGTGTAGCCACACACACACTACACACCAATTTCCCTTAGCTTTTTCACAGCTTCAGTAAGTTTACCTGCTACATGCATCTAACACCATTATAATATGTTTAAAAGGGACATTTATCAATTTGACAGCACCCCTTTGATTACTAAAATCAACTTCCTTAGTTTCAGGAAAATCCTGTGCCAATATGTAGAGAAACTGGTTCTACTGGACTTAACAGAAGTAGAAGTCCCACAGCAGAGGTCCCTCTACTGAAAGCAGAAAACCCATAGCTTCTCAATAAGGCAATCTAGATTTTTTTCTGTTTGAATGACAAACCAGCTTGCAGTTGTTAGCAGTTTTCCAGGATTCATAAAGTCAAATCTGAGAAGAACTGAACAGGTTAGAGCCAGGATCCTGAACTGTACTCCAAGACGCACAGGAAGCTATGTTATAAAGCAGCTCCATAACTTTAAGCTATGGCCCCAAATGATTCAATTATAATAAAGTTCTGAAGAGTTGAGCCTATGTTTAAGTGGTTAAGACAGGCAGTTACACACACTTGCACAGCTTCTGTTTGCTAATTTAATGAAAACCACATATATGGAAAACAAGGTTTATATTTTAAGTGTTATTTTTTATGTATCTTGATTTGGAACAAGACTAGTTCCCATTTTAATAACTAAAGACATATTTTCCTCCCCTTCATCAAATTCCAAGCTTAGTTCAGCTTTTTTAATTGCTGACCAAAAAGTTACTAACCATACAATGGATTGCTCCTAGTCTTTCTTACACAAAGATTCAGCATGGATTTTAATTTCATTTGTTGACTATAAAAAGACAGACATTTTTAATATGATTTGGTACAACAAGTCTATGAAGCCATTTTGTATTAAAGTAAAAAAAGAATAACCACTTAACTAATTTTGTTAGAAAATTATCTGAAAAGAAATCATCTGAAGAGGGAATGAACTAGTTCCATAATCCTGGTTCCTTGTCAAACCACAGGGTTTTGTTCTCAGGTGATATCCAAACCAAAGGTTAAGAATTCAACGTTGTTAATTTTTGTATTTTATTTTTAACCAAGAAGTTGGATGAATCCGTATTTTCATAGATAGGCAAAATGAGTATACCATGGTAGGGAGAACACACCATTTCAAGCTTTTTATTGTAGTTGTTTTATGTACCCCTGCTACTCCACAGTGAATGAAAGCTAAATCATGGCGATTTAGCAGCTGTTTCACACTAATGTAAATGGGCCCTGCTTTAACTGTACTTACTGTGGGATCAGAGAGGTCATATGAAACAGTCACAGTGGAAACAGCTAATGCATGCTCAGGAGTGGTAAATGCCCTCTCCCCCCAAACTAGTGTAATTGTTTCATCTGTCCCTAACTACAGACTCAGAAAGATAACAAGAAAGAAAAATATTCATGTCAATAGATACCTAGAGTAAGTAGAGTTTATACAAATATTCTCTCAGATTACTACTTCCACTGGGAAATTATGCCATTTATTTTAATTTTCAAGTGGCAAGGTATCAAGTCCTCAGCAGGATATACAAAGACTGCAGAAGTAGAGGTGCAGCTTCCAATCCACACACCACCTAGTAATTAAGTTACCCTGCATTACGTGCAATACTTTGAGAAGCTGTCAGTATGGGTCTTACTGTAGATATACACACACTTCATGCACAAAGCTGTAGTCTGAAAAGCAGTCTACACTATGCAGTCTATGATTGCTCTTCTATGATGGCCGTAAGGACAGGAGCTGCAGCCTTCCTTCTCAGCTGCCATATTAGTTAAGTCTAAACCCATATTAATTAGGTTTCTGAAAGTGGAGATAAGTGGAGTGGCTAGTCAGAGGATCAACAATCACACCATCTCAAAAAGTCAGTTACTGAAAGGTAAGCAAATTACCTATTCCAGCATATGTCTATGCAAATCCCACTATAGGTAGCAAGCAGAGCTATCTCCTCATAAGTACAGACAGTCAAAAAGCCTGAGGCTGAATCAATTCAATCTTTGGTTAATCTAAGATGCATAGATTGAACTGATAAGCAAATGAACAGATATTCACGTTTGATTTTGGAAATGCAGGCACATGCCTAAAGTGGCTCAGGCCAGAAAGGGAGGGGGGGCACTAGAGTGTACCTTCTTGCTTAGCTGGAGCAGATAGCTTGGGCCAAGGCTAGCCTGCCTACCCTGGGCAGGAAGCAGGGGCGGGGGCAATGGGACGGGATGGGATTGAGAGTTAACTTGAATCGGGAGAAGATCTGGGACAGAAGTTTAACAAACTGATTTGCGTTACAGATTTGAACTGGTTTCCAATCACTTTATATACAGTTTATATGTAATTTCTGCCCCTAGCCCAGAAATGCAGAATGAGGTTTAAGTAGAACAGTAACTGCAACACTGCTCTCCCACACTTGGCCAATATCCTGGAAGCAGTGAATGAAACTGGAGAAAAATCAACAGGACAGTGATCAACAGCAGCACTTTTCAAGTCTTGAAGTTAGCAAATTCCTGAAGGAGTCCCTATTTATAGTTAATGGGAGAGGTTTGCCAGTCAGCCAGTAACTCAGAAATTTTGGGGAGACAGACTGAATGATTTGGTTCTGCAGGTGTACTGTACAAAAGCAAAGCCTTATTTACGTAGGAAACTATCCTGAATAGATATTCAGCCTACACAGCTTTTTTCCCCACTGCCCGTGGGAAAAGGATGGACAGCCAAAGAAGACAAGCAACTTGACTAATTTGCATGCAGTTCTGAGAACATCAAGTGAATGAAACTTAGAAAAGATTTTAAACAATATTTCATCTTTGTCGTGTATGGGGAATATCAACTTTACGTGCCTGAAACACACATCATTTTGGCCATGGGTAACTAGACAAACCGTTTTCAGGGCTAGATGACGTAAGGAGTGTTCTGAAGGAGTCTCAAAAGAACAAATCTGAAAAGAACAAATGCTGATGTCTAAAGGCAAGGTCTTTGGTTAATAAGTTTGAAGTAGGCCCATGAGGAACTTCCATACTACTAAGAAAGAAGGGTGAAAAAAAATATACAGGAAACAGAGACAACTTTGAGCTGAAACTTGTCAGAGCTGAAAGGTGCAAGCCTTTTAAAGAAAACAAGTAGTCCAGGGCCCTCAGGAGTATAGCCTGCATAGGGTTAATTCTTGTTGGGTTCCCCATACCAAATACCTCCTTCATTTTGGAAAAATTATTTTGAGTACATGACTTCCTGCTCTGAATCAGAATTTCCTGACATACCTAGAACAATCCCTACCTTAGTTCTTAGTCATCTAATAGCCAGGGTGGCTGATTCAGTTATTTACTATCTGGATCACTTATCTGAATGTGATGATGTTAAACCAAGTCTGGGAGCTGAGTAGGCAAAAAAACCTTGACCAGATGAAAGCTACAGGAATGATCATGTCTAGATATCACCCAGGGTATTGGGGGGAATCACTAGAAAAGAATGTAGGAAGTCTTCACTCCATTGTCAGAGGATACCTGGCAATAATCATACACTCAAGTACAGTAATTCTGTGCCTCTACTTAAATTTACAGATCTCCTTTAACCAGCATTCACCAGGGTCAGCGGCCAGTTGCTATACTCCACCAAATAGTTGGGAGTGGAGAAAGAGAAGGAAAGGTGGCAAAGCAGATACTACTTCCTGATGGCATCCCCCACCCTCCAATCTATAGAGGAAGGGTTTATGGGCTTGTTTAAGAAGCTGTTAACAGTCATGCCAGATGGAAAATAATTCAAATAATAAAAACCAAACAACCAAACTCAGATTTCCTTCTTAGGCTTCTTCCTGTGGGTTTTCCTTTTGAGAAGGGTGATCAGGCCTTTTATGATTAAAATATCTTGTGCAGTTGAAAAGTTCAGTGATATACAGCTTATACCAGATACATAAGGATTTTCCTCATAGGTGAACATCTGACATACTGCTGGGTCTTCCAAAGACTCTGAATTTTGCGTCAAAATATTGTACAGACTCACTCTCACCCTTTTTTAGACTCAAGCCACCTCTCAGAAAATGCCAGCTCTTAGTTTCCCCCCATTTCTTTGATAATGGACAAGACAGACCACAACTCTCCTGTAGCAATGAACTCAAAGGCCATATGGTTAGAATATGTTTAACAACATGAAAACTCTGGGTTTATATTGCGAATTGTGTTTGTACACTTAACAATGCTAACATTGCAAGGCACCCTCAAAAGGATCTCTGGAAATTGTAGGATGTTGCAGTGCCCTGTCTGAGAATTAGTATTCTGTCAAATATTACAGCTATCAGAGTGGTTTTGTATTCTGCATTTTAGCACCAAGTGGTTTCCCAAATCTTTATGGAGGACAATGGTCCTGGACCCGGTAGCATTTATTTACTGTACATGCAAATGCTATTTAGCCTTTGCAGTTTAGAAAAAAACCTCCGTTCACTAATTTTAAAGCTATTATAGGGTTTGCTTGTTTGGATTTTTTAAAATTAATTGTCAATATTTACTGTGTTTAAAGTTAGCTGTGGATTTATACTGATTGATGGATGGCTGGAAAAAAAAACAAGACACAAGGTTCAATTAAATACTTCAACAGTGGTCCTTCCTAAAGTATGTACTTTAACATACGATGGGAAATGTTTTTATCAGAGCAGTCTTTGCTGTGAAATTCAACTTTAAGCGTATAACTTGCTTCTCATTCCTCAAATTTCTATGCTGTAACTCTTACAGTTGAATCTCTTGACTTTCCACTTGAAGATAAGAGTATTTGTTATTAGAGATGCACCGATACATCGGTCTTTATCCTATCGGGCACAGATAAAAGGAAAATTGACATTATTGGCAGTTGGCTTTTTTTGGCCTATGTGGCCAATAATGTCATTGATAAATGCCATGTGCAGGAGTGCAGCCACAGCATACATGCAACCAGGAATGCAGCCCGGCAGCATTGAGAGCAGCATCCGGGTACTAAGTCTGCGGTGGGGGGGCAGACAGAGGTCCCCTGGGTGAGAGGGAGTGGGACAGGGACAGGGGTTGCTACAAAGTTAGGGCAGGGGGATGGAGCCATGGCTGTTTGAGGGGGGCAGGTCAACTCCTGCTCCTACACCCCCCCACCTCCCCCAGGGGAGGCATGTGCCCCCTAGATCTGTGCACAGGGCAAGGGCAAGGGCAGGCTGCCAGCTCGGGGCCAGGCTCTTCGGGGAGAGGCAGGCCAGGACTGTGCTCAGGGCAGGTGGGCCATGCAGCAGGAGCACTGGGAGGGGAGGCTATGGAGAGTATGACAACTTTTGGGCAGGCTGTAGTCCTCTCTGTAGTCTCACTACCTGCACTGCTACTGCCTGCCCTGAGCGCAGGCCCTGCCTGCTGCCCCATCCCCTGCTGGGAAGAGCCTGGGACTGGCCCTGGCCCTCAGCGGGCAGCCCACTCTCATCCCATGCATAGATCCAGGGGTCACATGCCCCTCCCCTGGGCTGCATGCAGCAGTGGAAACCACTCCCTGTCCTCCCCCAACACCCATGCCACCTAGGACAAGCTGTAGCTGTTCCGTGCCCCACCCCAGCTGTGCAGTGCCTGCTCCTGCCCCACCTGCACTCCCTCCCCCACCACAGGGTCCCTGAGCTGTGTCCCCCTCCCCTGCCTCTTCCTCCCCAATGGACTTACAAGTCCAACACCGTTTCTCCAAGCTGCGGGCTGCATATTGGCAATCAGACCAGTATTGGTCAATATGGTCTATTAATAATTGACCATCAGCATTGGCCCCAAAACATCTTTATCAGTGTACCATGATTTCTTATGTTGATAACTGTTCCTTAAAAGCTTCAGCTTTTTATTTTGGCAAATGAATAAGGCTAATTCAGAAAATACCTCAGAGAGAAGCCACAATACTTTGCTACTCAGGAAGCATGACACCACTGAGACGAACTTAAATGCAGCTGCATGCAACATATTCATTGTAAAATTTAAATTTTAAAATGACAGGTCAAGGGACCACCACCACTAAAAACCACCAGTCCGTCGCAACAGGCTCATTGCCCTGTTCTAATCAGCACAGCAGGAGTAGAAAGCAAACACGCAAGTGCCTGGTTTAGCACGGGGACCTACCAGTGACCATAAAACCATGTCATGTTGCAAGAGGTAATGAGATAGAGACAAGTGGCTGGAGTTACAGTACAAGTTTCAAATAAGTAAAAATTGTGTTAGGAGCATGCAAAACTGAAGCCAACTATTGTAACCTTCCTTCTCCTCAATGTTTCCATTTATTGGAAGATGACATTTTTTGGAGTAGGTGGAAAGCGTGAGAGGGCAGGAGGGTGTGCAGGGAAGAAAAAGGGCTGTATAAAGCATGTTAATGTTATAAAAATATTTTACTGGATAGATTTTTACTAAATAAAGTTACGATTCAAGTACTTAAAAGGAAATTCCAAATGTCCACCTCCATAAGCCCAAACAATATACGTTTGTAACAAAGAAGGCATTAGCTTCCTAAAAGAAGACAATTTTTAAAGTGGTATCCAATTTTAGAAAAGGATTTTGCCTTTTCTAAAGAAAATAGATAATTTATTTTAATGATACTGATTGCGTCTTTTTGTGGAAAGATGACAACATTCTGCTCTGTAAGTTAAATAGCTGTTTATTTGTGCAATAAAGTTACTTGCACAATGTTTGTAAAGGTTTTAGGCTACTTATCATTAACAAAGGCTCCCCCCTACATCCTCCCAATCCTTGCTCAAGTTGCAGTTTGGTAGGCCTCATCACATCTATATTTTCTGACACTGCCCACAGGACCAACATTTCTGCAAGCAGTCTAAAGCAGTCTGATCAAAAAGAAAAACAACAAGAAGCCCTACATACACATGCATGTAGCCCTTTAAAAATATTTATTATTTGGAGCCTGTAACCCTCATACCATGAATCACAGAAGTCCTACAATTAAAATGTGGCTAGACAATATAGCAAACATGAGTCCAAATCAGGTGATTCCAAAACAATACAAGAAAAGATGGAACTTATCAAAGCTCATTTTTGTTTTTAAAATCTGTAACTTCCATCCAGCTCAAATGCAAACACGACTAACATACCAGAAATAACCACAAACATGTCCCAGTAAAACTTTGCTGCTCAAAGCTCTTTCATAAATATATGACTGATCCACCTATCTGCTAATTGCTTATGATTTGATTTGTTGAACCAGGTACAACTTGGACCTCCTCCTCCTCCTGAGTTCATTATGAACATTCTTCTTCCTGTTTACTTCATTTGCTTGCATGACCTCAGGTATGCTATATACCCACCTACTTCCTCATCTGCATTCCTATTTGCAAAACAACACCTTGAATTAAGATATGACTTAAAAAACCTGCTGTGCTACATGTGCAATTACATGAGAATAGCTGTACTATCCTGCTTAGGCTCTTGTATACAGGGGACAAGTCAGATGTCTCTGACTGAGCACAAAAGCCTCCCAAGGCATTTTTTTCCTGCCCTTATGAAGCAAACACTGTTAACATTTTGAAATATTTAAATACCTGGCCTTAGGGAAAAATGGATAGCTTTAAAGTGAGATCTGTCTCTAAAGTTGGTCACCTCTGGTGTGGGATTTAAAACCATGTCATAAGTCCAGTCTTCATGGAATTAGATGTATGTTTGCACAATGACTCCCCCTTCCCCACTCCATAAATTCAGCACAGTTGCTTCCAACAAAGAGCTAGAAAGCAGCCCTAAAGCTCAGCCTGTTCTTTTGTGGAAAACAGAGTATAGAGAACAGTACTTGAGCTGACATCTGTTCTGCTTCAGAGTGCAGCTTGCTCACTCATTATCCCTGCCCATTTCAAACGCCTCCGCCCCACTTTCTCACATTTTCTTCCTCTCTTCCTGCCAAGGGTACAATTTCTTCTCCATCTCCCAAAGCAAGATGCTCATACTCTTCTGTACTGCCACCAAATCTTCCAGTTTCATAAAGTTTTCATTCTCTCCATCCGTTATTCAATAGTTTTCCATTCCCCTGTACATTCTGACAGACTAGATCCAAGTGACCATTTAAAAATGTAGAAAGGACTTTGAGGGGGGGGAAAAAAGGCTACTTTTAAAGCCAGCTCTATGTACCAAAAAGCAAAAGAGACACAGAACCTATCTGTAAAGTTTTGTTTCAAGAGGATGCACATATTCTTCACAGGCTAACCTGAACTATATCTGTCCACTTATTTATAAAGAGTTCAGAATAACATAGTACTTCTTAAATTGTGAAATTATTAAAGCATGAACATCAGAAATCCTCGAATAATCGTATGTCTGGATTACTTATTAACATACTTTTAATTTTACTATATAACATCCCATTTTCCTTCAAAAAAAGTGAGAATAGATATTTGCTTTGCAGTTTTGTTTCTCGCAGCGCGCCCCCCCCCGTTTTTGTTTTTCGAGTGGTGGGAGCGAACAAACGCTTCTATAAAGGAATGAGCGAGGAAAAACAACAATAAAAAAAAACAAAAACACTAAATAAAAAAAAAAAAAAAAAAAAAAAAAAAATAAAAAAA
>JAGPOW010001296.1:102688968-102720912 GCA_030014935.1 Caiman crocodilus
ACCTCCCCCGATCCCTCCAACAAACGGCGTAAAGCTTTTTGCTTTGGATGTTTTTTTCCTTGCACTCCCCCCCCCCCCTTATTTTTTCACATGATAGCGAACACCCTAGTAACTATTCCTAGAGCTTCTGGATCATCTTCAGAAATTTCAACAGACTCTGAGGATACTGGAATAACAATAACTAAAAATACTTTGAAAGGAAATATTGGCCAACTAGCTTTTTATTTATAATAATAAACAACTCCATGCCAACACAAAACAAGCACACAAAAGGAGTTGTAGAAAGCCAATTTAAAAGTAATGCCTCTTTTGATTGATAATTAAAAAATGGCTCTCTTACAACAGTGTCACTAATATCCCGATTACAGTCAAAAGCAAATCCAGTTCACTTGTATACAAGACTTAAGGATATCCAACAAGCCTGTAACACAAAGAACATGCTCCTCAAAATTTAACTAGAGCTTATTGAAACATTTCTCACCTCTTACTTCAGTAATCCACACATAATACCTGCTCTGCTACTAACTAAAATTTAAGTTAAGAAAGCCCATAATGCTACAGAGGATCAATTTATGTCTGTAACTCTGTGTACACACAAGTGAATTATGCACAGAAAAATTCAAAATTATATGCTGAGTCCATGTGGTGGCACAGAGCTGGCCTGGCTCAGCCCACTGGTCCATGCCTTTGAACCAAACTGAGCTGGATCCCTGACAGCACATGGGGCTTATGGCACTGCAGATGGGAGCCGTGCATCATCAGGACAGGTGGTAGCTGTGCCTCCACTTGGGGCTTCCAGCACTCCAGTGGAAAGTTGCATGGAGACGCAGAGTCGCATGCCACTGGACTGGGCTGCCTCCATGCCACCATGTGGAGCTGCCTGTTGGAGTGCTGGAAGTCCCACATGGAGGCATGGAGTCAACCAGCTTGGCCTGATGGTGTGTAGTTCCCACCTGCAGTGCTGCGAGCTCCACGTGCTGGCAGAGCCAGCCCCATCTGGGTAAAAGCCAGGAGGGCCAACCGGGCTGGCATGTGAAGCCTCCAGATTTTGGCTGGAGCTGTGTGCCACTGAGGGGGTTCTGCCTGCCACAACCACGAGTGCCCAGAGGACCTGCCACCTGCTGTTGCTGCCACCGGCAACAAGGACTGTGTACAATGGGGGCAAATGGAGGGGGGCATGTGGTAGGGTGGCCCAAATACACTCACAAACCCCACACTCACCCCATGCCCACCTCTCACCCCCGCAGGCAGAAGCTCCACTCACCAGCTGTCATCATGCACCACCGTGCTTGGTGCCTCCACACAAGCTCAAGCGCTGGGAGCCCCATGGAAATGGAGGCACAGAGCACACCTGTATCGAATTATTAACTTATGCGCAGTCATACATTTCATCCACAAAATTGTGGGGGCACACAACTGTGCAATTCCCCAAGATGTACTGAAGGCTGTTCTATGAAGCCATCTATATCTGTTGAACAGACATGTGTTGAAAGGCGATTACATTTTTTGAGAGAAAACGGCAAAGAAAATGTAAGCAGGTGTAATCAAGGCCACCACTGATTGGATGCAAAGTTCTTCTGTTAGCTGAGATACTGCACTAAAAACTACTTTAATCTGGAAGACTAAATTATGGCTTCTGTTCCTGGCTCCTGATCTATTCCTGTGAATTGTCCTTTGGCAAGTCACTTAACCTCTCCATGCCTCAAGTTCCCTTCATATTACAGATTAGATAATGATGCCATCTTCCTTTGCAAACTTCTTTGAGACAAACTGAGCAAAACCTAGGAACAATATGTTCTGGTTTGTACAGAGCTAAACCTACTGCTTTCACTTTGATATATCAGAGGGCACTAGACAGCCAGTGAACTAGTAGCAATATATACAGAAAACCCTCACTATTTATAGTTTTAAATATTCGCGAATGCCAAACCTGCATTTTAAATAGAGCAGACCGCATTCATAAATGCAGTGCCTTATTCACAGATTTTGCCATGGGGGGGTGGCACAGTCGCACTTTTAATCTTAAGAGTTCCCCCCTACCCACCGCCCTGCCCTGCCACCCCCAGCTGACTGGCAAAGGGGCTCCATTGGCCTAACCACTCACCTGGATGGCTGGGAGTTGAAAACTGAGGTTTTAAATATGCTGAGGCTTTCACCTCCCATCTGGTCAGCAACTAGCATCAGGAGGAAAAAAAACTGTGCTTTCCACCTCCTGGCCATCAGGAGCAAATGGCAAGGCTGATGGGGTCCCTCCACCAATCAGCAGTGGAGGGATGGAGGGAAACACCAAGATTAAGGTGTTGCTATACTGCGACCTGGGCCAGCCATAAACCAGGGCCTAATTATAAGTAATCCTGACTAAGAATACCTTGGACAATACAGTCTCCAGACTCTAAACCCATTTAAAATGCTTATTGTTCACATGCAATTCATACAAATATAGTAAGCACTATTGGTTTAAAGCAAGGATGCCCAGTTTGTGGCACTGTCATCCAGCTCACAGGGCTCCCGACAGGTCTGGATTTTGGCAATGGGGGAAACCTAGCACCACTCTCACGCTGCCAAACTACCAGACCCATGGGGAGATCCTGGCCCTGCACGCTGGATCAGACTCCTGACTCCAGCACCTAAAGCTCCATGGGGGTGGCACAAAGGCCCAATCCTGGCACATATAGGCAGCGTCAGGCTTTTGGGGCCCAATCCTGAGGTACAGGGTTGGGAGTGGGAGTTGCCAGGGTCCTTGGGCCCAGTCCCAGAACATGGGGCAGGAAGAGGGTAGTGTTGGGTCCAACAGCCTGATCTAGCCTATAGACCAGCCCCATGCCACTCATCTGGCTTGTGGGACAAAAAGGTTAGCACTACTGCTTTAAAGTAGAAAATAACTGAAGTTCTCAGTTTGCATCTGTTCTTGTACAAACCTCAAGTTTTCAGAAAAGAGTGATTTTATGCCTTTTCACTTAAGATGTGCTGCAAGTATCAATGTTCTGGATGCAATGGGCTTTTATTTACTGGTTGTTATGACAGGCTAGATTGCTTATTATCAGTCAAGCAACCCCACCCTTGTTTTGTTCCAAAGATTGAAGTTTTGTAAGTAAAACAGATGAATAAGATGAAAGCAAAGTAGTTGAGCTTAGAATACTGACAAATTGGATTAACCGAAAAGTAAGTTAGAATCGAAAAGTAAGTTAGAATATGGGATGAAGAGAAGTCAAGATTAAAAGTGCAGGTATGATGACGCTAATTATTTTTTCCTTCCATGCACTCTACTGGCTCCAGTGATGCATGGGAAAGCTTCTTCCCCACTCCCAACTTCTTCCTGCACCTGAATTTTTTCTTTCATAATCACTCTTAGTCCCACTATTACAACTACACAGGAGTTTATAATTAAGCCTATAAATATTTAAACAATGGTGAAATCTACAAGAAATAAAGATTACAAGGACAGTTTACTGACTCGTAGTTTATATTTTTTTAATCCATCTGGTCCATTCACTAAGAAAGATGGCAGTTTGACCAGTTTTTCCTCCTGCCCACAGTAACCGTCACCCAGAGACATCACATGTTCTTTCTCATTATAAAGATTACATGGTACTGCCTGCTTACCTTACATATATGTAAGCAGCAATATTTTTCTTTGCAAGTAACTATATTAGCAACTCAGTACTAGTGACCTGTTCTGTAATAACAAACTAATAAACCTGTGATGGGAAATAAATCCGTTTTTCAAGCTCCAAACTAGTTTTTATATGGACATCTTAAATGCATTAAAATACTTTTAAATTTCTGTTTGAAAAAAAAAAATCAATGAGCATAAATATAGTAAATCACATAACAGCAAGTCAACAGATTCTATTTCTATCCTGAAATATAGCTAGCAAACCTAAACACTATTCAACCAATTATGTTTTAATTTCTAAGTTAAGAATCTACGCTAATTTTAGTAACTGTTAAATATTTTGCTGTTGCATAAAAAGCTACTCAAAGAATATCTAAGTTGCCAAGTCAAGCATTCAAATGTGGAGTGTAACAGAACTAAGGGTGCCCAGGCAGCAACATGAGAACATTTAACTACATTGGTAGTGTCTTAGTATTCCTCCCCACTAACATTTACAACATTATGTAAATCAGCTCCCTATGAAGTAACAAATCTTCAGTTACGTTAAGATAAAATTAGTAAGGTTAACATCGGCCAACCATATATTATGATCTATTCTGCAAGAAACTCTGAAGACTACAACTAGGTAAAAAAAAAAAAATGGTTTAAGTTTGTATGGGGCATGTAAAGCTCAACAGAAATAAATAATTTCTTCTATGTAGATTATGAATAGAAAAAAAAAGCTCTCGTTTAGAATTTAGAATCCATAATATAATGCCTTAACTTTGTTTTAAAACTACTTTCAATATAGGAAAGAAAAACTCAGACCATAAAATACAACTATTATTTTTCAAAAACCCATTTACAGTATTAGCAGTTGACTCATTTACACCTTGCTACTCTTAGTTAATAAAACAATACTAGGCAAAATCCTACATGTTGATTCAAAACTGAGTGGCAATATTATGCCTTCATTTCTACAGCCTCTCAAGAGCAACTGCTAAGGATTACTATGCTTTTATGCTTTCCTTTGATCAAATCAAAATTAAATAAGAAAACAATATATATTTTTACTGATCTACAGATTAATTTGCAAGGATCACAATTCTGAATATAAAAATTGTTAGAAATAAGTGCCACACTGTATTTTCTTGCATAGAACACATCTCCAAATAAGATGCACACTTTTGTTTTGAAGGCAGAATGAAGAGTAAAAGATCTTTCCTTCAAAATACTGGTAATATGAAATTTCCCCAACGAAAATGCAGTTAACTCCAATGGCTGGGGAAGGGGGTATTGTTGAGGAAGGAAGGAGGAAGAACCTGTGGCTATTCTATTAACACCCTAGCTGCAGCTCACCGTAGGTGCTGCTGGTTGAGTCAAACAGTACAACCTGTTTTTTTCTTGAGCTGAGATGGATGGGCACCCAGGAGTGCCCGTCAGATCAGCTAAGGGCATGACCCTAGCCAGCAGCACCTATAGAATTAGCTGAATACCCACACGGCTGATTCAGCAGAAACCTCTGCCTCAGCTCTCCTGACAAATTCAGCAGAGCCAGCCTTCTACAGCAGAAGTCTTTGTCAAAGGAAAGAAAAAGCACCTACAGCCAGAAGCTAGGAAGCCCCTCACCTACAACATTACAGGAAACCCTCACTATTTGCGGGTTCAGCATTCGCAGTTTCAAATATTTGTGAATGCTAAACCCACATTTTATATACACTTTATATACTTATAGGAGCTCCTCGGGAGCTCCGTGCTTGCTCCCGCATTCGCTACTGCACTCCCACCAGAGCTGCTGGAGCCATGCCCCCAACCTGCCCCAGCTGTCAGGGGTACTGTGTTCATGAATGCAGTGCCTTATCCACAGATTTTGCCACTCACAGGGATCAAGAGAACATACCCCCTGTGAATGGCAAGGGTTACCTGTACTTTCTCTTCCTCCCAACATAAGTTTATACAGAAGAAGCTATTACTGTATCTTCACTTACAATGCATATTCCAATTTCTGGGAGCTGAATATTGGGAAAAATGTGCGTCTTATGCAAGAAAATATGATATTTCTTTTTCCAGGTTATGCTCATGCAAGTATGGCAAACTTTTCTTGATTTACTGACAGTGATACTACAACATCCAATGGGCAGTGGCCCTCCATTACTAGAGAGCATACAGCAGCATGCTGTAAAAAGTCCTTTACTGGTCTCCCATTTTGATACATAAATGGAGTCTTTTAGAAAGGAATATTAGTGGCATTACTTGTAAAAATGATATAATTGCTGCCATACTATTTGTACAAGTATGTAGCAGTGGCCCTTGCTGAATTAATAAAACATGCTGATTCTAATTACTTTAGTTTAGAATTAAACATACCACACGTTACTTTTAAATTAAAGAATTGATTTGTTGCATTTGGAATCAGCTTGGTCACAAATCAGGTGAACTTAATGTACAGTTTAAACTACAATTCAGATTTATAGGAAAATATAGATCTCAACACAAAGTGATAAGCAGTGGGCTGTAATGTCCAAAGCTGCAAGCCCAAAGCCCATCACTGTCCAAAGGAGGCCAAACCTCAAGTTACATTCCATTTCTATTGTAAAGCTAAAACCTTTATTCTGAACAGAGACTTAGTAGTAGAGAAGTAGACTTAAATTTTATAAGTTGATCCTCTCAATACTACAGTATCAAAATTCAAACTAATTGACTAAAGAGATAAATTTTTAACTCCTGACTAAATTTAACAGTGAACCTGTGACATGCTGAGAAGCATGCCCTGCCTATTCACTCCCGTGTTTTACCAAACCCAGAAATGAGGCAGCATGCCCTAACAATTCCTTAGCATTTAGCAAGTAGCATGTACAAAAGAGATGAAGCACTTGCTCAGGGCCATGTAACAACTACTACACTGCCTCACATCTGAGATTTAGTGCAAGCTGAACAAGAGAAAGTAGCCAGGATGTACTTTTGGAGGTGGTCTCAGACAGCCTGGAGGAAATGTAGACAAGTCCAAGTTGGGGGGGGGGGGGGTTTGTGTTTTTTTGGCAAGGGGAGGGGGAGGAGCAGGGGTTTCAGAACCTGTTTCTTCCTTTAACAAAAGAGGAAGCTAATTAGCAGTGTTTCTGTAAAAACCCACACCACCAGAGGATGTGCAGAGCTTTCTTCCCCTCTTTTGATTAACCACAAAAACTAAGTCAGGTTTGACAGAGAAAAGGCTGCTTGGATGTCTTTGTGCATAATCAGTGTCATAAACCAAGTCATGTTTCTGTTTGCTTTGGCTGGATTTGAGGAAGAGTAAAGGAAAAATGTCCACATACAAAGGGTGACTACATCTTAGTTATGCTCTTGGAAGCAGAAGTCATGTGAATACACAAGCAGGAAATAACTTAAAGTACACTCAGAAAGCAATACCAAACAACTCTGTGGTTTCAAATCTCAGCTAGAAAAGTAGCTGAAGCTACATCTTCCAGTATTGATCCTTTAACATATTACTACTTGATATCCAGCCACAGAAAGGTTTTATTTGCTTTTTAGAAATCTTAACATCCTGAATTAGTGGAAGGATCTGCTTTTAAATCTAGAAAATTTCAAGTGTGTGGCATAAAAGTCTTGAGTGCTCAGTAAAGGGAGGTGCTGGAATCAAGACTGGGACAGGGAGCTCAGGAATTTCCATTCCCATAGAATATGTTGAGGCAGGATGCAGTAGCAGGTGTCATTGCTAAGAGAGAGACCCTTCACTAGCTTTGAAACTGCTGCCAAATTCAGGGTTTGGATTTTCATGTATCATGTAGAACTATGGCAGTGGTAGGGCCAGGGAAAGGTAAGTGGCTCTTGGCAGTAACACCTGACACTCTCTCTAGGAACAGTGTGCTGCCCCTAGGCTAGAGCTCCTGCTTTCACTTCTGAAATCCTGAGTAAAAAAAAAACCTCTACCAGGTATGCCTCTAGGGCAGGGGTGGGCAATGTGACCAATCCGGCCAGCAGCCAGACTCCATTTCTCAGCAGCCCCTGCCCACGTGACTGGGGCCTAGAGACCCCAGCTCCAGAAAGCTCAAGGCTAGGGTTGACATGAAGCCCAGCCGCCGCTGTGCAAGCACTGCCCGCAGCCAAGCAGGGCAGGGGGCTGCTCCAGAGCTGTTGGGATCTTGCAGTGGGGACAGCTTGCTCCAGAGCCAGGACAGAGCTGCACTCTATAGCCTGTGTGCTTCTGGCAGCAGCGCACAAGCAGGGGATCATAGCTCTGCCCCAGCTCTTTGCAGCGGTGACAGCCCAGTCATCAAATTTTTCGATTACACTCATATTTCATGAAAGGAAGCTTTTAAACAGGAGGTTTCATGCTCTACCTAAACAAGAGAAGGGGCTGCAAAAATAGGTTTTTACCTTTAATTCCCACATGAAGAGCTGCAAATATACTACAGCCTTGCATTCTTCCTTGCCACAGAAAGCCCAGCACCCCAACACACACTGACCCTGCACAGTCCCTTAAACACATACCCACACACTACTGGGGAACCTGCAGCTGTCACCAGAAGTCCCACCATTGGTGGCAAAGTGCTCTCTCAAAAAGGGAGGCACTTGTTCAGGGAAATCAGATAATAGAGGTACAAAGAAGGGCACCTGAAAGATGATCCTGCATAAGACACCACTGCAGTATCTAGTTAGGCTCCCAATAAAATGAGCATGCATCTACTCTTTTGAGGATCTTCTCATTCCTCTTACCATCAGCATTCTAGACTTTCTATCCATAATCTTATGTCCATCCAGTAAGGTGCTGCTGGGAAAAACAATATTATAATTTATCACTTAAGCCACCTCATCCCTCTCTGCATTTCTCCAGCAATGTCCCCTTACCCATCACAGCAGACATAAGAGGCTTGACTTCTCTTGCAAAAACCCCCAACAAAACCAAACCCATTCCCATCATCTTATTCACTACTGAAAGACTTCTTCCTCTGATCAGCCCATATTATCAACCTCCAGTTAAAGTTCAAAGTACCTTTGTGCTTTCTCACATGCTTATAGTTTGGAGAAGTTCATCATAAGCATCTGTAAAGCATCAGGTTATGCTGATTTAAATCTAAGTGATTTGAATCACCAATTTTAAAACATGATTTCATCTGCAAACAGCAAGCCTTGATTTAAGTAGTCATTTTAGTCATATTTTGCATTTGTACTTTTTATTTTGTAAAGAAAAGTTCTCTCTCATAGTCATTAAAGAATGCTGATCTGCAATCAAGTACAGTCTTCAGCAAAAATTACCAAATTTGGGATAATCAGGAAGATTACATAACTTAAACATGTATACAGATTTTTAATACTTTAAATTTACTAGACTAGAGAATGGGGAATTATGCATTTACATTTTTTTTTTTACCTGTGAAGCTGTATCTGGATAAAAATTATAATTCAATGAAAGCACCCAAAAATGGTTAGATAAAATATTAACATGCTACAGTAAATGTGTTCAATTTATTAAAAAAAATTAAAATATATTTTTTTTCATTTAAAACTGACCTGTTAAAACTAAGGAAAAGAAAATATCCCTGGTTGGTTAACTGATTGATTGCCACTGGGCACAACAGAGCAGATATGCAATGGTATTTAGGTGTCTAGAGAGACACATTTTTGAAAATCCCACTGATATCAATGAGAGAGAGATTTACATCTAACCTGCTTAGATGCCTTTGAAAAAATCTCATTAGGTACTCACATACATGTTCAGAACCCAAATCTTTGGAAATCCACTTCTATGAACTCCAAGTTTTAGAGTAAATGGATCTCATCCTCTCCTGACTTTTTTATTCACAGATAAAAAGAGAAAGAAAAAAGCTTAACTACTTTGTAAGCTCCTAGCTCTTTTAATGAACTAGTTTGAATGTAGAAAGTCTCTCTACACTTGTTAAATTGAAACCAAAATTACTGGGCAAAAGTTTTCTATACAACAGACATGACTAGGAAACTATCTCCTTGTTCAACAAAACTTAAAGATTTCAAATATGTCTCCAGTGTCCAGTCAGGTTTACCAAGGAAAAACACAGAAAAAAAGAAAAGCTACTCCAAAACAGCCAGGGCACTCACCTGGGAGGTTAAGACTCACATTCAAGCTCCTGACGAACCTGATTCAGAGCAGAAATTTAAACCTGTGTCTGCCATATCCCAGGGGAACAACCTGCCAATTAGACTACTGGCTACTTCAAGGTAAAGTCTCTTTCCAGCTCTCCTAATGGAACTATTCTCCTCTTTATAAATATTCATTCAAGCAGGGCTTAAACCTGGAGTTGTCAGCTCTATTGAACAGCAGAAATTGAAAGTCCACACATTTTGGAAAAAAAAAGTTGTATCAGCATTTGCTCTATTAAAAAGACTGAAAATGCAAATACGTAATACAGCAGGGTGACACTGACACATTATGAACTCGATATGTCTTCTGAAAAAAAACCAAAATTTTTCCAATAGATTAGAAAGCAGTACCTTGTAAATCTTAAATCTGAGAAAACTCATTGACATATTTTAACTTATTGAAATAATATTTAACTTTAAGCATTCAAATAGGTGCTAATTTCAAAGAATTTAAAAGAAGGTACTTAAAATTTTTTTTCAATAAAAATCCTTTAAAAAAAGAAGGGTGGGAGACAAGTGTTATTATTATTATTTTTTTGCTTTGTACCTCATTCCTCTCCTTTGTTCCGATGCCTAAAAAAACTTGACAATAGGATGCTGGAGTACAGACACCCTTGTCTCTCATGCTGGTCAATATTGCCTTTGTTTCCCTGTACTCCTCCCTCCATAGCTGTCTGCAGTCTCTTTTATACTCAGATTATAAACCTCTGTAGGGCAGACTGCCTACACTGTACATGAACTTATGAAATCCAGTATGATTTATACAATGCCTGTATTTGCATGTCTAACATGTGTCTTACTATTTAGTACTTCATGTTCCTCATACTAAAGAGCAGGAGAGCGGCAGCTATAAATCTATGTTTTAAAGATTTGGTAAGGGCTATCAACTAATAAACTGACCTGGTCAAGACAGAAAAATATGCTGATTGAAATTTGGGGAAATCGTTTTTTCTCTAACTTCCTACAAGGGTCTAAAATTTGGAGCACTAGAATTTCCCAGAAACAGAACAAGCAAGCAGGTGTGAATGGTAGTAATGATAAGCGTTTGTGTCTTAGAGCAGTGGTTTTCAACCTTTTTAAATCATTGTACCCCGGTGGCTGGACTTAGAGGAAGAACAAACAAAAAAAAAGCATATTTTCATAGCACAGGAGACTGTTCCCAATGGCTGGACAAACAAAGGTGAAAGATAGTCGACTTGGAGGAAAGAGGGAGCCTCCATAATTAAAAATAAAAAACGTGAGTTGCTCATCTCACAGGACTTCAAGTTAAGGCAGGGTTGTCCAACTGGTGGCCTACAGGCTGCATCCAGCCCTGAGCTCCCAAGTCTGGCCACTACTTTCTCCATCACTGGCCACCTGCTGCCACTAGTCTATACGCTCCCCTTCTCTCCTCCTGCTGCCTGCTTCTGCCCCTGGGTGGGGCAGGGCAAAGCTAAGGAGCCCATGCCAGAGGACCTGGGGGACCTGAGGACCCTGTGCCATGCTGTGTGGTGCAGTGCAGTGGGGGGCATGTGGCATGGTGTAGGTTGAGGAGAAGGGTACTGTAGAGATGTGTGTGGTGGGTGGACAACACATAGCACAGCATGGGACCTCCAAGCCCTCTGAAGTTAAACAGCCTTGGCTTAAGCTAATTGGACACTCAAGAGTGATAAAACGAAGGGAAGTGAATGTAGACATACATTATTTTGTCTAAGGCAGTACATTTCTTGCCTTAGCTACACAGCTATTGATTTCTGGAGCTTTACAAAACCTATACCTGTTTGCTTCAACTATCACTTACCCCTGAGCACAAGAACAGTAAACCCAGAGTGCCCATAAAATTGGACCTTTGGAAAAGGGCATGCAAGCCACTGGGGGGAGGTCTGGAGAGCAGCCTTTGGGGCCAAATGCAGTTGTGCTATAGTTTCCATTTTCTTCTGGGCTGTCCATACGCACCAGAAAAGCCAGGAAGAGAACTCGTATTACAGACTACTCTGACCAATCTTAAGATCATATGAACGCAGCAGGGCAGAATGCAAATACAGCAGCCGGACCGGCTTTCATCCATATGAGTTGTACCATGGTTGTACAGAAGCTCAGGGTCCTAGTACTTGATTGAGGCTCTGTGGCAATATGGTAATACAAATAAGTACTGGCATTAAAATCCTTTTTAAAAAAAATCACTCAGTACACTGCTTTTAAGAAGGCTGTTGGATCATAGATTCCTGAGGCGAAGAACTGAAGGTGCCGAGCAGTTGATTTAATATTCAAGATATGATAACTGAATGTGTTTTAAGTTAGCTCAGTCTAAGAATGGGAGAACTGCAGAAGTCTATTCTAGCAGCAAGTTCTTTCTTGTAGACTCAAGTACTTTGTAGCTGGATAGACTAAAGAAAACAACCATATTTTCACATGTATAAACTGCACCTTTTCCCACCCCCTCACAAAAAAGCATGTGGGTAAAACTGGAGCGCGCATTATATGCGAGGAAAAGAGATCCCCATGACACTGGAAATTTTGTTGGAGGGGAAGATGGGGGGAAAGTGGTAGCAGCAATAATTGCTACAGTTCTGGGAGCAATTACCACTTTGCTTCTTCATCCAGCCACCAAATTTCTGGATCCATGTGGAGCCCCCCTTCCCAATCATGTATTTCCAGACCAGGCTGGTGCATGGGGTTGGTAGGCAGCTGAACCCAGGACCACATTCTGGAATGCTATGTCTGTACTGAACTGAATGGCGCTGTCAGTTCATATGTAGCACAGGCAAGTGCATTTTCTGAGATCTCTAGATAACCAAGAAGATACAGGTGCCTCATGGGCAACCCGAGTCAGCAACCTATGCTTTAAGAAGTTTAGACACACTCCTGTGTCTAGCATATCCTATTTATTGACCACAGGCATCTTCTTACTCTGTGACTAACACTCTTCATTGAGACTATATATGGATCCTAGGTGTCTAGCACTATCTGGATCATCCTTCTGAGCAAGGTGCTTATTTTTTAGACACTGAAAAGCTTCACTGGAGATGCCTACAAGAACAATTTAGATCTGTCTCCTTGTCCCTGTTCATTCACACCAAAAAACATCAAGTTACTTTCAAAGCCATATCATACCTGAAATAACCTCTGGAAGTCCCTTCCATCCTTTTTTCTCTGTATTTCTATAATTAAGCCATCAGTTATTTAGTTCAACACCTAAATCATCCCTGAAAAGCGGCAGTTCAACTTCTTGAACACATTCACCCTACTGGACACTCTCTCATCCCATCCACAATACTCCAGAGAAAACTTCCCGGGTGGCAATGGTGGATCCAGCTTAGTAAACAAGTACTTGCACCACCAGAACTGGACATCTTCACCTACAACTCAAAGACAGAAAAAACATGAAGAATTGGCTTGCTATTTATCATCCTCTGTGGAATGCCTCAAGAATTGTATCTAGCACAAAAAGGATTCAGTGCTCAGACCCCTTCTAAACTATCAAACTTGTTTCTATTTTATGTGAAACTTGGACACCATTTAAAGAAAGTGCACTAAACTTTAAGAACACTGTTTATGGCCAGTCTCCCCAAAAAGTCTCTCCTTCTCATGACTTAGAAACTCCACTATCTTTTTCTATCAATCCCAACTGTGGATATGCTTTACTTAGTAAATGGAATGTATACCAAAAGTCCCGAATAGGAATTCATCAGAGCGTTCAGATATAATATGCAAATAAAGAACATAATAGTAGCTTACTCAGAAATGGAAAAAAAAAAAAACCCTAGTCAACAAAAAGAAGCTGCAAGTGGAAATTTTAGTAAGAAACTAACTTGGGGTTGACAACCTAAAGCCCACAGAGCCTTTAGATCTGTCCTGTGGAACCAAGATTTTGGCAGCAGGTAAGGGTGAATGGGGCACACTGTCTGCACCATGCTGCAACCAGGCAGTAAGGGTTTTGGTGGAGAGGATCAAGAGGGAGAGCCCGTGTCCAGGCTGCCTCCAGCCAGATGGCAATTCTGTATTCTTCCATCAGGCAGCAGGGTGAATTGACAGGAACAGCAAGGTTCTAATCCCATCCCACCTCAGATATGAGCTGGGTCATTCTGGCCCGCTGCTGAAAAACATTGCTGACCCCTGGACTAAGTGATAAATACATATTGAAGTTACATAGCTGGTTATATGAGAGAATCCAGAGGAGAGCCATGCATATGATCAGAGGGCAAGAGAATAGGCCTTATGAAGAGAGGCTGAGAGTCATGGGACTCTTCAATCTGGAAAAGCACAGGCTTGAGGGGACCTGGTGGGTGCTTATAAGTACATAAGGGGTATACATAAGGACCTGGGAGAATGTGTGTTCAACAGAGCGCCCCAAGGAAAAACAAGGACCAAAGGTCATAAACTCCTACAAGACCATTTTAGGCTGGACATAAGAGAAAATTTCTTTAGTCTGAGCCCCCAAGACCTGGAATAGACTCCCTCCAGAAGTGGTACAGGC
The DNA here is from genome assembly GCA_030014935.1 of Caiman crocodilus. Taxonomy (NCBI): domain Eukaryota; kingdom Metazoa; phylum Chordata; order Crocodylia; family Alligatoridae; genus Caiman; species Caiman crocodilus. Next base: position 102,703,134 of record JAGPOW010001296.1, read on the forward strand.
ACCTACTCTGGACTCATTCAAGAAATGCTTGGATGCTTATCTTGCTGGGATCCTTTGACCCTAGCTGACTTCCTGCCCCTGCGGCAAGGGGCTGGACTTGATCTTTGAGGTCCCTTCCACCCCTAACGTCTATGAAAATCTATGTGTATTTTTTAACAGGAACATGAATTTAGTTTAATGCAATAATGTTAATAAGAACCCAGAAAAAAGATCTCAATTTGATCATAAAATTATTGCGGCACATAAGCAGGATCAAAAAGAAAAACAGCAGAGACCAAACCAAATCTGTTTTTGTGCCCTGAATTTACGCTAGAAGCAAAGCATTAAAGCCATCTTGCACATGATACTGCACTTTCTTCTTAGAAAGAAAGCAGGCAACAACATTCTGTAACAGGTGAAACACTCAAATAACCTTAAAGGGTAACTCCATTAAAAGAACATTATATGCAACAGTCTAAACTAGAAGGCAAAAGCATCCCTTTTTGATTTCAGATGTCAGCAAAGGGCACACTTTACCTACCGAAGGCACCTAGAGGCCACAGAAACCTCCAAATTGAAGCCTCAGTGACAAAGGGTGGGCTTATCAATGTCTATCCACCACATAACACCACACCATCCTCAAAAGAACTAAGCTAATTACAAAAATAAAATGTGTTTATAGTTTGATATACCATGTTAATAATATACCCAGTACTTCCTAGTACTACCTTCTAATTTGATTTACTTGCTATGCAAACACCAGTCTAAGTAAGAGGTAAAAGCCTAAAACTCTGGTAACTTATAGAGTACAGCCAGTAAGCTAAACAGTCAAAACTCAGCCTACAGTAACTTTTGTCCCTTCAAACCTTGACCTGAATCCCAAAACAAGTTATAGTCAACCCAGTGTAAATCCAAATGATAGAAACTTGTATGAAGTTAATATAATACATATTTTACTTTCCTGAAACCATGACTACCTACTAATGAAAACATGCACAGTATTATTACCAAGAGTCAGGAAAATTAACATTACAGTCAATAAAGCTCTCATCAGCTTTGCATACATTTTTACGTACTTTGTGCCTACAGTGAAGCCTTAAATGTCAGAACTCCCACCAGCACCTTAGCCTTTATGGATCCTCTCTCAGGGATGGACATAAAGGCAATTTATGAGGATGATGCATGGAAAGGCTGCATTAAGAATGACTGTTATGGATTACTGAATGGTCTAATAATCCCAATTAGTATTTCTGAGATGTCTGGAGACTTGAGTCTAGAAATCTCGATAGGCAGACTAGTGACACAGTCCCCATCCTATATAATTGATATGACTCTAATTTTAGGTTGGAGTATGTTGTGGTCAGCATGTTCAATTCCAATTAGAAGAAAAAAACAAAGAAAAAAGATTTAGAGCCACAAATATACATCCTCAAATAAACCTGGAATGAATCCAATGTTCTTAAGGCCAGTATCACCATGTCAATGCAGAAAAGCTACTGTTTGTGCTCATATCATATATGTAAAAGACCATTTACATTTCAGTAAAACATGAGTGGTACTGACCTCAGAAGTTTTGTTTTATTAACCTGTGTTTTGAAGTATAGTAGGACAAGGGGAGAGAAAGCATTATGAAGAACTGAAATTAAAAAACAAAACAAAACAATATGCTTAAAAAAAATGTTTTGTAAAATAATGAGTACATTAATTCAGTGCTGTCCAACTACAGTGCTGGGGATTACCCACCGCAGAGGCCAGGGCCCTACCTCATGTACCCTGGCACCATGTAGACAGGACCCCTGCCCCCACTCTACTCCGTGCATGCATGAGCAAGTGCCTCACCTCCTACTCCCCAACCCCTGCCCCACAACTCCTGGTCTAAGCTCCCCCACAGCAGTATTGCAGTCTGTACTTCCCTGCCCTGCTTGATGGCCAGGAAGTGAAAGCCAAGCAGTAGTAGGGGTGGCAGGGGAGGAAGCCCCAAGACCCTGGCTGCAGTAGCCAGAATGATGAAGGGAACAGCAGTCAAGGGCACATGAGTACCAAAGATTAACTCCTTGTGGGCCGCATCCACTATTTGGATAGCTCTTTATTCATTCATTGGCTGGATTAAATCTTATTTTAAAAATTCTTAGTTAAATATGCATAGGCACAGATAACTGTATTTCAAGTTGAAAATGTCTGAATAACTAAGCCAACCTTTTTAAAATTAAGATAAAAGTTCTTCTTTCCTCCCATTCATTTTTTACAGCCTTGTATTTTTTTAAACATCTCAATAACTGCTTTGAATGATGTCATATAATCTTCCTGATAGCAAGTATCACATACTTCCCCTACAATCTAAAATAATTAGTTTGGTCAGAGATGTCACGCCAGATGACTAAGTAAACAGGACAACTTCTTATCATAACATGACACTTACAGGTAATAGTTACAGTTTAAGTAATTCATGCTACCACTGTTAGCAAAATGCACATACAATGTTATAAAAAAAAATATGATGCCTATTATCGATGTTCTGGGCACCTGACACAGGAAACACACCACCAGATCAATGCACTTCACTGCAGCCTTCTTAAAAGAAAGGCTTTTAACCAATATTGATAGGGGCTGATTCCAAAGAGCTTACAAAAAATTCAAGCACCATGAAGCTTTCTATAGATCTGAGGTCTGGCTGGCAAAGATGCAAAGAGCCATCTTTCCCCCACCCCCTTTCTGAAAGCCCAAGGCAGCTCACTTTCTGATACTACAGTATGAGATGCCACTTAGGAAACCAGAAATCCATTGTCCTAATGGGGGGGAGCCTGTTAAAAACTTAAGTATTGTTTTCACTGTATCCCTGTTTCCAGCAGGGACAAGGGCAGCAGGAAGCTTTCAGCATCAACCAGGGCAAATCAATTGTCCTGGTGAACATGAAACTCAGGTCAGGGAAAGACGAGCGAAACCTGGAACAGGCTTGGCCCTGAGGAGAGCTTGTCCCATCCCCAACCAAAGGAGTGGCAGAACAGGTGTCCTTGGCTCCCACTTCTTCACCTTTGTGAAGTGATTCAACTTTTCCACTGGGTGTTGCAATGGCTGTATTGCTCCCTAAACCCCAGGAGCCCCTTGCTCAGGGAAGCCCTGAGCAAGGTACACATTTCACAGGGGGGGGGTGTGTGTGTGTGTGTGTGTGTGTGTGTGCGCGCGCGCGCGCGCGCACGTACACGTGTGTGTTGTGTTGGGGGGGGATATGCATGCATGCATGTATGTGAGTGTTTGAGGATGTGCAGGCTGGGGACACAGACAAGGCGCTCGGCTAAAACAAGCAGGGCTGAGCAGTCCCGCGGCACCAGCAGGGCCCAGCAGCCGCCGGCTCCCAGGCTCCGCGGACGCGCCCACCTTACGAGCCCGCCGGCCCAGGCAGCGCCCGCACAGGGGCCTGCGAAGCTGCCCGGCCCATTCATTCCGGGCCGGGCGCCCAGGCCGCGGGGAAAGGAGAGGAAAGGAGCTTGGCCTGGGCCTGGGCCGGGGCCGCCGGTCCCCAACCCCCCCCCCCTTCCCCCTTGGGCCGGGGCTCACCACGCATTTCTTGCCGAGGCAGGCGAAGAGGCTGTCGTTCTCTTGCGGCGTGAGAAGCATGGAGCCCACGTTGCTGACTCGCCGCTGCTGCGGCTGCTGCGCGCTGCTCATGGCCGGAGCCGGGGCCGGGCGCTGCTGCTCCGCCGCGTCCGCTCCCCGCCGCCTCAGGGCAGCCGCATCGTAGCGCAGCCCGGGCCGGAGCCGGGGCTGAGGCCAAGGCCGAGGCCGGGGCGGGGCGCGGCGCTGCCGCCGGCGGCCGATCGCCCCCCGCCCTCAGTCCTTCCTGCTGCGGCGAGCGCTAAACTCCCAGCCGGCGCCCGGCTCCGGCGGCGGCCGCACAATCCAACATGGCAGCGGGGGCGGGCGGGACCACACGGCGGCGGCGGCGGGGGGAGGCCGGGAGCTGCGCCGCCGTCACCGTCACCGTCACCATGCGCGGAGGCACCCGCAGCTCCCGCCCCGGCCTTGCCTGCCGCCGCCGCCAGGCTCTCCCCTCCCCGTACCCCTACAGCCCTGCGGCCGAGCCGGTTCCTGGGGCCGGGCGGGCTCTCGGGGCGTCCTGTGTTGAGGGGTCCCTGGCCTGTCAAGTCTTGTCTTGAGCGTAGAGGATCGTGAGACAACGGGAGGGGACCGGGACCCCGAACCATCCGCTTGTTGCCTTTTGCAAACCTCTGCGGAGCGGGGACCCCCGAGCTGGTACTTGTTCCGTTGTGGAAACCGCCTGTCCTCCGGACCCGTAACCCCCAAACCGCTTCGCTCCTTCCTTTACAAAAGTCTCCTCTCCAGACCCGCAACCCTCAAACTGCTTCACCCCTTCCTTTGCAGAAACCGTCTCCTCTCCGGGGTTATCTGATACACTGTTTAATGACAGTGCTGGAGGGATGTGGTAGCTCTGATGGTCTAGGGATTATATGCGAGGCATAGATTATTTTTTTAGACGGGTGAACTCTTATTGGGCCAAGTGTATGACTGGAATAAAGTCAGACAAGCTTTTGAATACAATGTGCTCCTCATTCAGTCAAGTGGGAAGCTTATTCCAGCCATACACTTGGTCTGATAAAAGAGATCAACCTCCCCCTTCTCCTCCCCCCCCCCCAAAAAAAATAAAAAAAAATCCATGCTTCACATTACTGAATCTTAATTTTCCAAGTCAGGATTTATAGACTGGATAACGGGAGGAGGCAGGCTTTTTAATGGAAACTGGATACACACTTTACTATGGAGAAGTGTTTAGATCTGTGGAATAAATCGTGCATGTGGAGAGCAAGGGCAGGAAGATGAATGGTAGGCAAGGTGGTAATTGTAGACCCATTATGCTCCCCGGGGCCAGCCAAGAGAGGTCGTCAAAGCGCGCGCACAAAATCATAATGGTACATTTCACTGCCTAGATGTTCTCTCTTTTCTTGTGATGGGGTAGCAGTGCTGGGCTGCCTAACTGGGATGGAGTCTTAAGGTAACATAACATCCTTCAGGACTACATGCAGAGGCATATCAGTCGCTTCAGATAATCTGATCTGACCCTTAGCTGCTCAGAGGAAACATTTATGTCCATTCATACAAAGATAAAGTAGGGTGTTGATAACTTCACATTACTAAAATTCTCTTGACATTTTAAAGGGAAGATGGGTTTCACTCTGTGTCATTAAGTTGACCCTTCCTGTGATCATTTACATTTTTATTAAAAATGGGCTGCAGTTGCCTGACTTATCAATTCTGCCATTTCTAACTTTTCCCTCACTCAGAGTTGTTAGGGCTTTTGTATTTTCTATCAAAACTAGCTGTTTTAGTATCTACTTATTATTTATTATTTGTGCTACAGAATTTCCTGGAAATCCCAGCCAAAATTGGTGCCTAGGCACCATAAAAAAACATACATATATGTGCATCTTTTGTCAGTGAGTTTGTAACAGTAAGGTCAGTGAAGAACATCCATCCCTTTACTCACATATCTCTTAGAGCACTGGTTCCCAACACGGTGCTTGCATACGCCAGGGTGGCCCCCAAGATTTATTCAGGTGCCCACACAGGATTAATCAGGTTGATCTAAATACTTCACTATCTATTGATCTAAATACCTTAATATTCATATTGGCACCCACTGCTTTTTCTTTTAAATTTGAGTGTGCCTTTGGGTACATAAACATTGGGATCCCCTGCCTTAAAGTGTCTGGGGTTATGAGAGAATATATGGAGGGTCCTGAGTGTCGAATGACAGGAAAGTAAAAATCAGGGTATAAAGGAGTCCTCCATGTGCAGATCTTGTGTGTGTGGTGAAAACTGTTAAAAATACAGTTTAGGCCTTAGTTTTACAAATAATTACACAATAATAGCAAATACTCCAATGCCTAATCCCTCTTCTGTGTAAGTATATGCCCCCTTGAGACAGTTCTAGGAGAAACCTTTTAGTGGAAGCCCCTTGTTAAAATATTGGCAGCCACTTCATTGACTGAATATATACAAAAAAGATAACACACATGGAAACACTTTACAAACTACTGTAGCTTTTTTATCATCTTACAAATATTGCATTATTTTGGAGCCAAATCTACAGTAGATAATTCATTCACCTGGCTTTGCTGTTGGCTAGACCTTCTACGGCTTGGCTGGAAACTGAGCAAACCTCTAACCATTGAAACCTGGCATCTTCTTTCATGCTATCCCATTTTGACTGACCTCACTTGTTCCTCTGCAATCCACTGATTCTTTCTCACTCCCTGAATATTTCCAAATACTTCCCAAAGGAGCCCTGGGCATCTCCATTACTTTTGTCCTTGGACTTCTGTCAGCCACCAGCCATAGCCGTGAACCTTCATTTTCCAAAGTTCCATCCCTGTTGTTAATGGGACACATACCCAAAGAATCTTGCCTGCTGTTTTAGTAGAAAAAAAGATCATTTATCTGGATTATTACATTATCTGTGCAGTAGTTGCTTCTGTTTGCTGCAACCTAGAAATAGGAGTGAAAAGGACATGTACGATAGCCTTAATGATGGTATTGGCTGTAGGACTAGGTTACCACTGCAAAATGGATTTTTATCTTGGACAGAACCAACAAAGAATGGTTATTCCCACTACAGTCACCCAGGCAGGTGAATTTCTCCCAACCAGGATTGTTTGGATACTGTCCAAGAGGTTATGAGACTTCTGATTGGCTCTGCAAAAAGTAATTGGAGCGACCGTTTTCCTGAAAGTTTCACCTCTCTCCCCTGTCAATTTCTTTTGAGCTCTGCCCTGGATTTATCACAGGTTCTCTTATATTTTAGGATAGATATGTTACCACTAACAATTACTACAACTCTTCCAGTCTTTTTGAAGGTCTGACAACTGTCCTCAATGTCATCCAAATGTATTCCGTTGTTATAGACAAGGTTCTTTGCCATAAATCCAATACCTTTTATTAGATCAACTCAAATGGTTGGAAAAGTTCTTCTTAGCAAGCTTTCAGGTACAAACACCCTTTGTCAGGCTGAGGAAGCATCTGCAGGTGGTTTGTGCTCTGCCTGGATAGAGTAGCCAGAGGCCAGTACATATTATCTCATTGTATTTATAAAATTGATGGTCACATAGGAGCCAGACACTGAACAATATTAAAAGTGGCATGCAAACATATCACTATGACCACATTTAATCATTTTTGGAGGCTAATATGATAAATGTCAGGTTTAATAAGTTGTCTTTTCATTATCCATTTCCTTGTCAGAAGATTTATCTTTAAAGAAAAACTGTATATGTGAATACTTGCTATTAATCCTTTTCTATTAGTCCACTTAAATGATCAAAATGAAAGATAATATTCATGTGGAAACTTCAACAGTAGTGTATTAGCATAGTTTTTGACGGACACTCTACTGTGCAGTGTTATTAGGTTACTGTAAGGCTGTGTGAAATTTCACTGGCTGTTTCAATTCAACACTGTTTCGACTCCTTTCAAGCTCAAAACAGTGAAATTGAAACAAAATGAAAGACTTCAAAAAAGCCTCAACACGAAACGAAGGCAGTCAAATGTTTTGAGTTTTGAAGCTGAAACTAGGCTTGCTTGCAGGGAAAACAGAAAGTAAGGAAAGGGAGAAGAGGAGAGAAGGACTGCTCTGATATTGACTGTGTAGCTGATCAGTGACTGATCCTTCCCTGAGGTCCCTTCCAATTCCAGTGCTCTGGTGGAGGGATGGAAAAACAGCATAAAAAGCAACATTGTTTGAACTGGCCTGCTTTCTGCCTTGGGGTCAGTTACTGAGCTGTGTCTTAAAGCAGTTCAGCAGTGTTAGACAACAAAGGCTATCATTCATTTCCTACTTGCTAACCTAGCAAGTGGGATTCATCAATACCTTTTTCTTTCTATACCTTTTCATTTTGTTATTATATTCATTCATGCCTTTCAAAGTATTCCTCCCCACAAATCCTCTTTTTGTTTTTGTTAGTCTATTTTGATTGGGCATGGTGTGAGTGTATGGGGGTTGTAGGGACACTCCACACACTCCCCCCATGGTGCACAGCAAGTGCTTGTGGCCCACGCAGGCACTACTGCCCAGCTGTGGGCAGCTCTAGCCATTGCTGCACATGGTGGTGAGGAGTGCAGCCATGCTGGCCTGCCTCTATCATGTGGGGCTCCATGTGGCACATGTACAGCTCCTGGCACTCATGTGCCACCAGGGGAAGCCTCACACAATGGAGCTGACTGCCTTCTGTGCCCTTGTTGTGCAGGTCTTAGGACTCTGCTGGAAGTGGAGGGGAGCCCCACCGCTTGTTTCCCAGGTACACACGGTATGTGGCTCCATTGCTTAAGACTTCTCCCAGTGGTGCAGAGCTGAACGTGCATCACACAGAGCCCCAAGTAATAGAGGCAGGTTGCTCTGGCTGCGCTCCTCGCCACCACGTGCAATGATGGCTGGAGCCACACACCATTGGGCAGTAGCGCCTCTGTGGGCCCCAAGTGCCCAATGTCTGCTGCTGCTGCCACTGGTGGCAGAGGCTGTGTGCCATGGGGGAAGTATGTGGGGGTCCCTACAGGCCCACCCTCCCTCACGCCCCACAAATACTGCACACCCACACCCTGCTCCCACAACTCCTCCACATATATAGACACAGACCCAACATACCCTACTGCCCACACACATAGCCACACCCCTCACAGCTCCCAAACATACCTCCCACACTCAACCACCCCACATACAATATACAAGAGTAAAAGTTCATTTTTAGTATGCAATCTCCTCTATATACAATACGCAAACACAAATCATGACAAAAATATTTTTTGTAATAAAATTTAAATATGTTATAGTAAGTGTTTGACTTTTAGTGTATGATATAGTTTTTTTCTGGTTTCAAGATGGTAAGCCTCCCTTCCCAAAAGGAATACTTCTTAGGGCAGGGGGAGGGATGTCTGGTGGCAAAGGTTAGGGGTTAGGGACAGGATTTCCAGTCTCAAGATGGTGACCAGGGAGCAGGACAACTGTCAAAGGGCAGAACTACACCTATGGCCCTCATCAGCTCACCAAAACTCATTAAGTGGCCCTCCAGCAGAAATAATTGCCTGTCCCTGCTCCAGAGCTACTCCTGCCTGCCACAGCCAGCCCAGGCTCAGCTCAGGACAGTGGCAGTGTCTGGATTCCCCCTCCCTACCTGGTCCTTTCTCTCCACCCCCACAGACCATTAGCCTGGGAACAGGCACAGGGATGGGGGACCCCTTCTGCTGCCACTGCTGTCCCACATTGGGCCCAATCCCTGTGTAGCCTGGTTGAAGCAGGCAGAAGCAGCTCTGGAGCTCCCTTCTTCCCCAGGACAGTGGGGACAGAAGCAGCAGCAGAAGAGGAGAAGGGGAAGGGAAGAAATGTGCCTCTGAGCAGGAAGGGAAAAGCCCCCCAATTTTTTTTTTAACCGCTTTGGATACTTTAAATGTACCCAAACTTTTGCTCCTGTGGGTTGTTGGCCACCCTGGTGCAGGGATGAGGGGGGAAAAGGAGGAAGGCAGAATCAGTTCTCATATGCTTTCTAAACTTTGGGTTGCTTATTTAAAATGAACATGGGGGGAATTTCTGTACCTGTGCTCATTCCATTTTTGTACAACAGAAGATAATATTGATTAGTTTGACGTATTGAACTAAACTTTGTCCAAATTAAGAATGAATAGGCATGCTGTTTTGACTTTACAGTCTCTAAGGGACAAATCCAGGTCCTGTCTTCAGAGTCATGGAGGCTCCTATCTAGGATGTGAGTGGTGTTGGAGTCTTGGTCTGTATGAAACCCCTCTTTATAGGTGAGGGGAACACACACCAGAAGATTAGTTGCCGTAGGAAACCTGCTTTTCTCCCTTCTGCATCCCCCCTACAAGGAGTTACCCATCCAGCTGTTCTAGCTATTAGGCTTCAATAACCTTAGTGCAACAGTTCTACAACCACCTATGGATTAGACGAAAAGATACATTTTAACTTCAACTTCCATATAATATTTTTCAAGAATCCAGAGGTTTTTGGAACTTAATGCTCAAATCCACGTTTATGATAGAAAATTAATTTATAGAACATTCAGTTGTCTGTGTTTGTGCTTCTGTAGGGAAAAAGAGGAACAGCTTGAACAAATATGGCAGTGTGCTATCTGTGGAACAAATGAAGGTAAACATATTAATGTCTTCCTTAAGACATTATGTTTAACAAAATTTTTCATATAATGTTTATTTGACTGCAAGCAATGAGGATGAGTGAATAGGAAACAAGACGATCATTAATCTTGTTGCACCTCAAAATTTGAGTAAATACAAGCAATCTGTATTTGTGAAGATATCTTATTAAATGGGCTAAGAAATTCACATAAGTTCCTATGCATTTCTAGACCAATGATTTTCAGCATGGCCCCCAGGGGTGCCTTGAGAGGCTTTCAAAGGTGACCCAGGGTGCCACATTATTAGGTGTGCAAACATGATTTACCAAATAAACCCAGAGATTTCAAACAGGACTCCATAGTGTTAAAAGCATTCTGACTAGTGGGGGGACCTTTCTGCGTTATCTGTAACAAAAAAGTTGCTCTATTATTTTTCAGTAGCCAAAAACTGCTGAAAGCAGTTGAAAAAACTGCTGAAAGAGCTGGCATTTTCTGAGGGGTGTCTTCAGTCTAAGTAGATTGAGAAGCACTGTGTAAAAGAATGTTAATGCAGGCAACCAAACTATTTTAATTGGTATTCGTAGCCACCTTATTATTACTTCCAGTTTACTAGTCTCCCCATTATTATAAATGCTTGGTATAGGATGACACATACAAATGACATCTATGTTTTATGCAGGTGCCCATTATTCATTTCTGCTTGTCAATACATTCAAAACAACCTGAAAGAGGTGGACGAAGTTGTTAGGGCTTTTGTATTTTCACCAAAACTAGCTGTTTTAGTGTCTACTTATTATTTGCACTACAGAAATTTTTAGCAGTCTTTGCCAAGATTAGTGCCTAGGCACCCTAAAACATACATATAACATCCTGTGCCTTTGCCTATGAGCTTTTAATAGTAAGCTCATTGGAAAGAAAGATCCATAGTAATCTTCCTATTAAAATGTTAAAAATCTTCCTGTGTATTTGTAACTAAATAACTTCTGCTGCTATGCACTAAATCCAAAACAGGAGAATATAGTCCACTGGTTTCTTTTTGTTCTCTCCTTCCTCCCGCCAAAACAAACAAGCAAAACCCCAAAGTGGCAAATAAATTCACAGAAGTTTAGAATATTTTGGAACTATCACAAATACCTCTATTTTAGCAATATAATAATTCATAAACCCCTGGTTATTTTAAATTGAAAGAAACAAAATCCCTCTGTCTGAAACCCTAGAGCTCACCTACCAATTTTGAGCTGACACAAGAATATTTTGGAGGGATTTTAGAAGATGGCCAGAACTTGACTTATAATGGAAACTCAGCTGGCATCCTAAATATGCAATATTTATTATCATTCATACCATGCCCTTTCAGCTGACTTGTTCAATGACAATCTGTGACCACACTGGAATATAAGACAACATTAAATTTCCTAATTTGGAATATCTTTAAAATAATTGCAGTAAAGTAAGCAGTTGTTGGGAGACTAGAATAAAGAAGCACAAACACTAAGATTTTCTACAAAAAAACCCTTTGCTTTTGCTATATTGCTTATTTCACAGAAATTGTGGCAGTGAGCCAGAGGGAGGTTAGGTAGACAAATAGGAGGTGAGAAGAGAACAAGTTTGTCAGCATTTATAACTGACTACTGTGAGAATAAGTTTGTGTGGTATTGGTATAAGATAAGTTTTTGTTTAACAGACTTCCTAGAAGCTAAGTCATTTTTGTATGGTGTGCAATAGGGTCATTTGCTCAAAACTTGTGAAAAAGGATTATTATGATTCTTAGCTGGCACTTGGTGGTCCTTTTTCAGAAAGCTTCTGTTACCTCTCAGCTTTGTGTTCTCGGGGAACCCTGGCACAGGACCCAGTCTGTCTGACTTGCAAAGGATTCCTCCCATTCTCCCCTCCTCTACCTAAACAAAATTGATTAAGATGCAGTGGGAGAAATAACTAAAGCCCTCCAGATAAGGGAGCGACTGCCCTAAGTCTCATTTGCATCCAAGATGGAACCAGATGACCATTCATTTATATGGGAGATGGAGAACAGAAAGCCTGAAGCAGAACTGCAGTGAATTCTGGGATCAGAGAAGCAAGGGAGCACTGCATGATGGGGTATCTGTGCTCCAAATGCTAATCAACCCACATTTACACACATTCAGCTCAGCATTTATCAGACCAGTTCTGATCTGGATTTACAAAGGACTTTCCCTGCCCCTCACACACACACCTCTAAGCAGAAGTAAATAGGCATCTCGGGCTGTACATTCCCCGGTCCCACTACAAGAGGTCTATTTAGACTTGTCTGACTAAAACTCGGTTGTCGGGTTAGGGAATGCTGAGGCAAAGAGACCAAGTCAGAGGGGGTATGGGCAACGTTTGAACAGTGGTAAAGGGATTCATCACAGTGTCCGGCCCGTTGAAGCCCTGACCACAAGTGTTGTCATACTTTTCCCAGAATGACTGATGGAAGTCCTCCCCACAGAAGGTTATGAACACTCCAATAATTGCCTTAAGTCTGATAAAAGACTATAGTAAGATCTGGAAAAGTCTTATTCCTAAGCTGAGCCTTGTTCACAACAAGTAAAAATCCAAAACCCTGATGCTGCAAGCTATCTATTGTTTCTGAAGAAACCATGAGATATTCCATCAGTATGTATATCTGCTATCCATAGGAATTTCAAACTGGCTCCTAACTGTCTGGTTACTCCTTAACCTTATGCTTTCCTGATTATCAGTCAGTTTCTTGAGATGTTCCAAACCAGATAACCCCTTGTCAACAGAAAAGATAATTATTTACACTATTAAGACTGCTTTGAAGAGGCTGAACTGAGAGTATAAAAATCTGTAAAAAAAAAAAAAAAGGCAGCAGTGTGTGTGCTTTAAGAGGAAGTGTCTTTCTGACACCATCCACAGTTGTTCTTGAGAAGCTAGAAGAAACATATCGCCTCCCTTCAAGGATTGCTCTAAGAACTTTACCTGTCAGCATTGCAACTCAAATGCCTTGGTCTGCTGAGATCCTAGCTCTTGCTCTCTCTCTCTTCTTTTCTCTCTAGGCTAGATTTCTGAATCTGAACTGTATCAGTCAAGCTTGAGCTAAGTTTCCCCAAATACTTAGTGAAACCAGGGTAGTATTGTCAAGTTTTGTATTTGTTTTTCATTTGCACGTCTGTTACTACTAGTTCCATTATGTATTTCACATACTTAGCAATAAATAACTTTTATAGTCAAACTGGTAGTAATTGGGTATATTTTTCCTTCTCTGCTTGTCTTTCCTCCCGTGCTCTGCAGCAACGCTTTTTTTACCCAAGCTAAAGATCCCTGTGAAGCCTCAAAATACCGTGGGGTCTGCTCCTCAAGAGGCCAAAGATTGGGACATGCTGAGTTTGAAACACATAAGGGGATCAGATTGTACAGGCTGATTGACCCAGTTCAGCTCAGACATCCCCTAATGAACTGAATGCTGTTCCATGAGAGTGTCAGCTAGACACCAGCCACATTCAGAGGTATTCTGTTTAACTGTGTGCTTGTGTCTGACTGCAGTTTATTGTTGCTCTGATTAATTGATTCTTGGCATATGAGAGTGTCAGCCTGTCCATGCTGATCAGTTTGGCCAGGTCAGGCGTGTCACATTAATCTGTGTGTGTATGACTGATTTGGTGACGGGAGGACCCCAGTCCCATTGAAACTGAGTCCTGCAAGATAGCTCCACTGGGGGTGAGGACTTGCAAAAAGGAGATATACAGCTCCGTATAGAAACACAAGTAACATAAGCAGCACATTGACAGAATTACCAAGACCCTAGAAATGTATCCCTAATAAATAAGCACACTCCAAGGTGATGGACAAATCTAGTAACACTTCAGAAAAGGAAAGAAAAGAACCTTGATTTTAAAATATAGGGAGAAAACAGAAGAAGAAAGCCAGAAATGAGCAGAATATGGGAGTGAGAATGTGAAGTGAAGTAAGGGGTACAGCCTCTTCATCATGTCTCCAATCCAACCTTTCTATATGGTCTGCTTCCAATATTTTGCAGAGGCCACTACTTCTGGTGTTGGTGTTGCCAGATCTTGTAGGGTGCATTGTGGTGTCACAGGGCATCTCAGGAGATAGATGATGCATTGTTTGCTTCTCCTGACAAACACATTGGTCACATGCATAGAAGCCACATGATTTCATGAGGAAATTGCATCTTCCGAGACCCACTCTCAGTCTGTTCAGACTCCACCATGTATACCATTTGTAGCTGGAGCCAGACGCTAACTCCTCACTGAGGGAAATTCCTCACTAACTCTACTCAATTCATTGCTGACTTCATTCAAGGGCATAACCATGCATATATTTAAAAAAGTGACAATAAAAAGCCTAGCTTCCCATACGGTTAAGGCAATCCAGTTTTTATGAATAGCAGCACAGAAGACAATAATCTGATGGCTTCAAAGCCAGCAATGTTTGACTTACCCACCCAAATGACAAAGTACCCATTTGAGTTGGGAAATTTGGAAGCTTCCCCTCTTCCCGCCCTGCTGCCTAATACCAAAAACCCCAAGACCCTTGCAACAAGTTGAGGCCAGACCATGCACCCTTTCCCACCCCTGCAGCCAGATGAGGCCAGGCCATGCTCTTCCTCTTCAGCTATATGGGGCTGGGCCATGCCTCCTCCCCCACTGTGGGGCTAGGTTGGGGCTGGACCACACCCCTTTCTCCCACAAGGAAATAGAAGCATATCTCTCAGCAGATATTTAGCAAGGACTGAGAACTGGTAAATTCAGTATTTATAGCAGAGGTAAGTTACTGGAAGGCACTAAAAAGTATATCTATACATAAAGATGGATGAGTCATATATGCTAGATATATTTTTGGCATGCTATTCCATTTTTCTATTACATTAATACCAAAATTCCCATTGTATAAGCTACATATTCATTTGGAATCCACTACACAATGCCGTTACCAATACTATGTTATTTGTATGAGTTCATATACACACATATTTGTTTGTGTGTGCCTGTGTGCGAGAGAGAGAGAGAGAGAAGACAAGGAAGATTAGGGCATGGTGACAGCATGGTTATGGAATCTTGCTATGGCTCCTGAGGGATGAGTTTCAGTTTCAGTCTAGAATCATGCTGAAAGGCTGTTCTCAGTCAGCCAAACTATAAATGTGTACCTGGTCATTCTGGCTTGGGAGCCAAAGGAGGCCAGGTATGTTGCTAGTTGCATTATTTCCTTTTGTGCCATTAGCTATGGAAATTGGCATGCATTACTTCAGTGGTGCTCAACCTTTTTGATGGGCAGTGCTCAGGCCAACTGCAGGCAGGATCCAGCTGATGGTCCCAATTTAGCATGGGATAGTCATGGCAGAACCCCATCTGACCATACAGAGTAGGGCAGGGGGTATCCCGGCTACAGCTTGGCTCTGCAGTAGGAAGGGAGAGGGCATGGCCCAACCTTATGGGAGAAAGGGGTGTGGTCTAACCCCAACCTGGCCCCACAGTGGGGGAGGAGGCACGGCCCAGTCCCACATAGCTGCAGGGGAGGAGCATGGCCTGGCCTCATCCAGCTGCAGGGGTGGGAGAGGGTGCATGATCTGGCCCCAACCTGTTGCAAGGGTCTAGGGGTTTTGGTATTAGGCAGCATGGTGGTGGTGGGGTGGGAAGGGGTCGCTGCCAAATTTTCCAATTTGTGGGGAGTCCCTCCAGCCAGATACATATGGCTCTGTGGGAAGCTTCTGGTTTGCAGGCTGGAAGTTGAGAACCCATGCCTTACTGAAATGGGCTGTTTGACTGGTAGGGCTTTTGACTTTGACTTTTGATATATCTAGAGACAGACAGCGAAATGTATATGTACATAAATACATACACACATACATATGTAGACAAGTCACCTCCTAGCAGCTGCCTGGATCCTACCTTCCTGACCCCCACTGGCTTCTTAAGGTCCCACCCTGTTGTCTTACTTGTCACAATTTGATGTTATACTTGCTTGGGAGACTGCCCCTAGAGGCCGGGGGAGGGGAAGCGGGGTTGATTCAAGTCTTAGATCTTTATCTGGACTGAGGCCATCTGGCCTTGGTCCATTTTACTTTGGCTGACCCTTCCACCCAAGGTCTACTATTTATTTATATGTGTATGGGTGTAGCAGGGTAATGGGAGCAAAGAATAAGAATGCCCCACTCATTCCCTTCCCCTTACCTGCAGGAGGGCAAAATGGCATGGAGGCATCAAGGTGTGCCAGGGGAATGCAGAGTGCAGCACAGCAAGAAACATGGCCTGGTGCTGCAGCCCAGAAGTCCCCACCAGGAAACCGAAACCACTGGGGAGAGAGGCCCAGTCCAGGAGTGCCTTAGCTAGAACATTTTGCTCTGGGGAGCCTAGGATCCTGGATGTGGGCATTGTTGGCCCCCATTCACTGTAGATGACTCCTCATACCGGAAACCTGAGTTGCAGCTGGAGGGTGAAGTCTAATGCTAATTAGCTGGACAAGCCCAGGAACGATGCAAAATGGATGCCAGAAATGGTGAGAAGCCTGCTCAGATACTGGAGAAGCAAGTCTTAGGAGGGTGAAAGGCAGCTAAGTTATTCGTATGTCCTTATTTTATTATTGGATGCACTGTGTGAGATACCTGGCAGTAAACCTGGGAGATGGTGTTAAGGCAATCTAGTCCAAAAATGGCTCAAGCCAGAGAGACACCCCCTCGCTGAGGTGATGGATATGATAGTACTGGAACCTGGAGACCTGGCAGAAGGCATTCAGCAATGGGTTTGAAGGCACCAACCAACTAAGGGGTTATTACGGATTGGATGAGGGATACAACGGGTGCCGTTGGGAGCACAGGAGCTGAAACCAGGTGGATTACAGAATAATTAACAGTGTTATCCATGTGGAGAACGGAGCCACCGAGCATGGATGTGCCCTAAGTCCAGGATGAGAAAGTACCACCATGCATGAAAACAACCTCTCTAAGTGAAGCAATGGAAGATATGAGAAAACTGGAGCTTATGGACTGCAGCTTCAGTTTCAATTCTGAGGGATTCCTGCCCCATCCCATGGTATTGGTGATGCTGGGGGACTAGGAATACCAGGCTGTAATAGACACTGAGTGTACACAAACACTTGTCAAAGCCTCATTGATCCCAGCAAAAATGGCCCAACCAACTTTCCTGACCAGACTGACCTATGCATGTAGGGAGAAGCAGGTATACCCATAGCACAAGCTAAGCCTGATGGTTGTTGCACTTTCCTGTTACTGAGTGCAAGGTGGGACGAGCTGGCTGGGTTAACCACGCATGTCAGTTGCGAAGAATGGTACTTACTCTGCTGTTGATTTTAGCAGGGTGAAGTTTTATTATGAAGAACCACGAATGCAGGTTATGAGTGGCTGCAGGAACACGGAGTTACAGAAACCACGTTACAGCAAGCTACCGCAAACACACGAAGGCCTTTTTATGAGACGAGGAAGTGACTGGATTGTCACTCGGAGGGTCTCTCTGCCTTCCTGTTCCGTGGTGGGATACGTATACTTGGATTCGTGTAAGCGCGCTATGTCATACTGCGGCAAATTTTAACCCATGGCAGCGCATATTGAGTTTACCCAGCGACAAGCTCCTAGCCTATGATTGTTAGCCAAGCACTGGACATCTCTGTCCAATTACATTGTGCTGAAAATT
>JAGPOW010001296.1:102721012-102732599 GCA_030014935.1 Caiman crocodilus
TTAGCCAAGCACTGGACATCTCTGTCCAATTACATTGTGCTGAAAATTCCCCTTGCTCAGCTCTGCGGTATTCCTTGTCTGGGACAATGAGGAAACACGTGGTCTACTTCTTCCTGTGTTGCTTAAGCACTGCAACCCTCTCTCTCTAATCTGTGAGCTGCGGTCTGCTTCCTTAGTTTTGTGGTCTAAGTTCATTAGCAGCTGGAGCTCTGCTTTAAGCTGTCTGTGAGTTATGCAATCCCTCTCAAGCTGTTTTTAGGACTGTGTCTGATTTCTGTGTCATGAGCATCTGCGCCCTTATACCTGACAATGGTGTTCAGAAATATGATAGACTTGCTGGTTGGATTGGTTCCCCAACTTCCTTGTCCCATGATATTGAGCTGGGATTGTCCAGTCCTCAAAGACATCTTCCAGAAAGTGACCAAGAACATGGAAATACTGTGTCTCTGGAAAGACAAGGGAAAAAGAATGGTTGGACAGTCATACAGTGATAACAAGGAACCAGATGAATTAGACATGTTATGTGACCAAACAAGGGCAGTTCCAGACCAAACAGGTAGAGGAAGAAGTCTTCTGAAATGTCTATGAAAATAGCACAGTCTCGTGGAGTAAATAAATGCTCAAGCCCAAGATGATGATCCAGTGCCCACAATTTGAAGTGAGAGGACATCTATTATACAGGGTGGTAAGAAGGGAAGGAGAGAATGAAGAAAAATGCCCAATTGCTGGTTCTGCAGAGGTACTGAAGAGACTTTATATATATAGTTCACTCCTTGCCTACCAGTGGGCACCTAAAACTGGATAAGATGGAGGGGTGCATCTATTAAAAAGATTTTTTTGACCATGGATCTTTAAGGAAGTAGAGAGGTTTTTGTGAGGCCTGCCTCCTATGTCAGAAGGTCTCTCAGGTACTCCCCAAATGAGCCCCCTTAACACTAATGCTCATAATTGAAAAAGCTTTTGAGTGTATCACCATGGATGTAGCTGGTCCCATGGGCAACTGGTGCCACCTTAGTCAAGGCGGGAACGTGCCCCCCTCAAAGGCCAGTCAGTGACCGGGGCAGGGGCCCGTGGCCAATCTTGCCAACTGGGGAAGAGGGGGGTCCCCCCGCCAATGGCGCTCCCAAAAGTGCCAGTGGTGCTTCATCTGGCATTCCCACACCCCAGCTGGTGCTTGCATGGGGGGCGCCAGCGCTCCTGCCTGCCACCCTTGCCTGTTGCCTAAGCAGGAAGTGCTGCCCATCAGGGAGTGCGCCAGTGCTCTCAGGGGATGCATGTGCATCCCTGTGCACCATCTACATGTCTTCACTGACCGGCCCATTTCCTCAATGTAGTGCTGGGTATCAGCTGATTCTAGTCATCATGGGCTATGCCTCCTAGATTCCAGATGCCATTCCCCTGAAAAATTGGTTACTGCCCCAAAGATTGCCCCACAACTAATGAATGAAATGGGTGGCCTGAGTGAGACTACCCAAATACATTATAAAAGGATCAGGGGATGAACTTTATGTCAGGAGTCTTAAAGGGTCTTTGTAAGACCCTGAAAATTAGACATTTGAAAATAGCGGTATACCATCCAGAAACAGATGGGCTGGTGGAGCATACAAGTAAACTCCAAAGGCTGGGATCAACTGCTGGTGCCTTTGTTTGCGATCCAGGAAGCACCCAAGGCATCTGTGGGGTTCTTCCCATTTGAGTTGGTTTATGGGTATCAAACTCATGGCTTCCTAGATGTGGTCCACGAAGGGTGGGAGAGACAGGGAGCCATAATGATGACCCTTCCAAGTCATCTCCTAAAGCTTTGGTACCAGATGCAGAACACGCAGAAAACCACCCAAGAGAACCTATGGAGTGGTACAAGCATGACAGAAAAAGAGTTATGACCAAAGCACCATGAAGAGAGAATTCAATCCTGGGGAGGTGTTACTCCTATTACCAAGTAACAACAGCTAACTACTGGACCAATGGCAGGGACCGTATGAGGTATCACAAAGGAGAGGTCTCAGTGACTTTGAAATAGTGTGACTGGGACAGATGTGAAAGTGACAAGTATACCATGTGAACCTTTTAAAAGAGTGGAAGGAACAGGAGGGTTGGTTGATGAACCCTGACCCTGATCCAAAGGGACTAGGTCTTCCATCTGTAGAAGATTTTCAGAACAGAGAGACTGGATGGAGAAAACACCTAATAAGGAACCAACAATGCCAACTGACTTGATTGATAGAACAGTTTCATGATGTCTTCCAAGAGGAACCTGGGTTGGTCCAAGGTGTGGTCCATCACATATATACACCCCATGGCAAGGTGGTCTGAGAACATTGGAGGCATCTATGTCAAGGGGTACAAGACAAAGTAAGAAAAGAGATCGAGCACATGCTAAGGAGATTATCAAAGAATCACATAGCGAGTGGAGAAGTCCCCTGGTTATCATACCCAAGCTAGATGGTTCCCTATGGCTATGCATGGACTTCTGAAAAGGGAGGTCAGTGGCCAAGTGTGATGATTTTCCCATGCCACAGGTAGGGGAAGTGATAGAATGGATCGGTCCCAATACATTACACCCCTCAATATGACCAAAGGGTATTGGCAGATATCAATGGCTCGTGAAGATAAAGAGAAGACAGCATTTGGCACACTGTGTGGTCTCTTTGAGTTCCAGATGGTGCCTTTTGGACTCTATGGTGCTGCTACAACCTTCGAGTCCCTGATGAACAAAATATTAAATCCACATCAGGGGTGTGCAGTGGCTTACATAGACCATGTTATCATCTTTTCACCTAGCTGGCCTCAACATCTAAGAGTTCTTAGAGCCATAGTCCAGGATCTTAGGAAATCAGGTTTGACAGCCAATCTGAAGAAATGTCAACTTGGTCAGAGAGAGACTAAGTATTTGGGCTTCATGGTAGGTTAAAGCAAGATTCAACTGGTGCTGGATGAAGTGAAAGCTTTACAAATATATATAAGACCCAGGGCCAAGAGGCAGGTTAGGTAAGGATAAATCTCTGATAATAATTGGCCAGGCAGGTCAATTATTGGAGCTTTATTCTCCACTTTTCAGAGACAGTGGCTCCACTCAATGATATAATCAAAGGTACTTGAGGACAAGAGATAAGATGGATAGAACGCACTGAAGGGACATTCGAAAGCATCAAGGATGCCCTGTATGAGGAAACTGCACTATACACACCTGATTTCAACCAGCCATTCATATTACAGACTGATGCCACTGGGACTGCCCTGAGAGTTGTTCTAACCCAGAAGGTTGACAGAGAGAACAGGTCATCCACCTACGACTCTAGTCATAGACTTTTGAATCATGAACCTTGGTATGCCACCATAGAACAAGAAGTCTAGCCATCAAATGAGGAGTAGAAATTTTTCAATATTATTTGTTAGGCTGGGAATTTACACTTCCTACTGACCACGCTCATCTTAAGTGGTTACAGTTTGACAAAGCTGGTAAAGGTAATGCCTGAATCATGCGCTGGGCATTGGCCTTACAGCCTTACTATTTTAAGACTGAGTACCAGCCAGGGAGGAAAAACATTGTCACTGACTTTTTTCTCAACAACACTAACCAGAGCACTTCATAAGACCAAAAACCAAAGCGAGGTTACCTGTCAAAGATCACTCTCAGGTAAGTCAAAGGGAAAGGGAGACTCATGGCTTAAGTGGCGAAAAATAATGCCCCACTCATTCTCTTCCCCTTATCTGCAGGAGTGCAAAAAGCCCCAGAGGAGTCAAGGTGTACCAGAGGAGTGCAGAGTGTGGTGTGGCGAGCAACAAGACCCTGGTGTCACAGCCCAAAAGTCCCCAACAGGAAACAGAGACTGCTGGGGAGAGAGGACCCCAGATGAGGGGGATCCTTGGCCCCACTTCTCTGCAGGTGACTCCTCATACAGGAGACTCAAGCTGCAGCTGGAGGGCAAAGTCCAATGCTTGCCGGCTGGACAAGCCTAGGACCGATGAAAATGGGATGCCAGAAATAGTGAGAAGCCCGCTTAGATGCTGAAGGAGCACACCTGAGGAGGGTGAGAGGCAGCTAAGCTGCCCACATTTCCTTATTCTAGTATTGTACGGGCTATGGGAGGTACCTAGCAGGAAGCCGAGGAGGCACTGTTAAGGAGATCCAGCTATGAAGATTTAACAACTGGAGCCAGAGTTGAGGGAGATCATGGAACTATGGAGGCCTGGAGCAGGAGTGTAAGGGCGGAGGAGCTCCCAATTCAGTCCACATAAGGGTCTTGCCATATAGCATCTTAGGATAATGCCAGTTTTGCCAAGGGGCTGTCCAGCTGGATAAACAGTGCTTCCTCCTAGACAGAATTCTACAGTTTCCCATCAAGACATGGTTGGCAAGTGCCTTGGGAAAATAAAGCGCTCCCTGTTGACACTGGATTTTAGGAACCCAGCCAACCCAACCTTTGTTCCACGTTAGCACAACCCTCAGACCAACCACAACACCTTCCAGTTGATAATAGGCAAATTTTTTGATACAGAGTAAGAACAGAAAAGCAGCAATGCAAAGAATCAAACAATTCTATAATTACAAATCCTGGGGCTGTCATCAGAGTCAAAGTACATCTGGTCAGGATGCAGACTTCACTCTGAGGCACTCTCTCTCTCTCTTAGATGTCAGCAGTCTGGAGGTGGGATGCCAAGGCCCACAGCCCCCATCCAGTAGGGTGCATGAGATGGACTGCTGGTATGCCCTCGGTCCATGATGGTCTCAGGGACCCTTCCCAGGGGATGCAGATGGGAACCCCTCTCAAGGAAGAAAAGGGGGAGGACCACAAGGAGAGACAGGAGGGACCCTTTGTTAATCTCAAATCTATGCTTTTGTATTCTTCTTCCCTCTTGAAGACTCCTGATGACTCTTCTTCTGTGGCTATCTCTGGTTGGCTGTCTCTCTGTGGTCACACGTCCACATAGCCTTCCAGGCCTTTTCCTAATTTTGTCTGTTTCTCCAAAACTGGGACTTGGGCCCCCTTGCTTTCTGAGGCCTTGTAGCTGGTGCCATTTATCTTGTATTATTGGACTGTATGGTATATTGTGACAGGGTGACTGAAGCACCCTGCCACAGGAATACCAAGTGGGGAGCAAAAAGGACAAACTTACCTCAAGAAATAGGAGAAGCTCGGGCAATCTGGGACAAGGAAAACACCATGCTCCAAAAAAATCAGGTGAGCCAGCTGGGGCTGTGGCAGATCAAAGGCTGCCGCAGCAAACTCAAATGCCGGGGTTCAAACCTGGGAGGTTGAAAACGGCACAGCAAAAGAAAAGACCACTCTGGAGACCAAGAGAAGGCACCACTGGGTCGGATGGGCAGCGAATAGGAGGTTGCCATGGCAGACCCAGCTGGAATAAAGGGGATTTAAGAGATGCTGAGGAAGCATCCAGGGTTGGAGGAGAACGCAAAGACAGCAAAGAACACAAGAGGAGAACAGAGAGTGGACGGGAGGAGAAAACTGACCCCGGAGCCAAAAGGAAGATTCTGGTCCCTCAGCTTACTTGGTGAGATCTGACGGGGAGTGCCAATGGGGAGTGCCGGCTGACCAGTGAATCCAGTACTGGGGCGTGAATACAGGGAAGTCTGTACCAGATGAGTGTGGGGTAGGTGGTGTGAGAACACTTGAGGAGGTTACCCTGAGCACTCTACACCCCAGTAAGAAAGGAATTAGAACAGATGCTAGCCTGGGACATCACTGAGGAATCTTGGAGCCCCTGGAAAAGCCCTACTGTGGTGGTGCCAAAGGCAGATGGGGCTATCAGGATCTGCATTAATTTTTGTAAGGTAAATAGTATCTCTTTCTTCGATGCCTTCCCAATACCTAACATAGATGAAATGCTAGAGAAAATAGGGCAAGCCAAGTTTATCTGAACCCTGGACCTAATGAAAGGGTACTGGCAAATCCCCATGGTACCGGAGGACAAGATGAAGACCACCTCTGGTACTCCCTGTGGCTTGTATCAGTTTACCCAGATGCCTTTTGGCTTACATGGGGCACCTGCCTCTTTTCAGAGGCTATTGCACATCAAGAATATGCTACAGCCTATACTGATGATAGCAGTCTTCTCCAGAACCTGGAACCAAGATGTAGGACATGTATGGAGAGTTCTAAAAGAATTGAGATGCAATGGGTTAATGGCCAACCCCCTGAAGTGCATCCTGGGGAAGTCAGAAATGAAGTATTTAGGATTTAAAGTGGGGCAGGGAAGACTAACATCCCTGAAGGACAAAATAGAGGTGATACAGTCCTACAGGTTATCTCAATCGAAGAAACAACTAAAGTCCTTTTTGGGGTTGGTGAACTATTACAGACGGTTCATACCATGATTCTCGGTAAGTCGCCCCTCTTACAGGCCTATAAGGCCGAAGAGGGGGCCACATAGATTGGACCCCAGGGGCCCAGAAAGCATTCACCAAGATAAAAGAGGCCCTATGTAACACCCCGGTGCTGTTTACCCCAGATTTCCTCACAAAAATTCCAGTTGTACACCAATGAGTTGGTTGTGACCCTTGGGGTAGTACCATCACAACTTGCCCAAGGGGATGAGAAACCTATAGCTTTCACTAGTAAAAAGCTATCCAAAGTGCACACACAGTATTCCATTATTGAGAGAGAGTGCCTGGCCATAAAATGGGGGATTGAGCTGTTCCAATATTATTTATATAGGAGGAAGTTTCTTTTTATTACAGACCATGTGTCACTCTGGTGGCTCCAGACTTCTAAGACAGAAAACCCCAGATTAATGAGATGGGCCTTGGACCTGCAACCCTTTTTCTTTTCTATAGAGCACCGGCCAATATGACTGAACATTGTGGCTGACTTCTTATCCCGACTGACAGACAGCAAAGACAACATACAAGAACAGATCTGGACAAAAGATGATGACTGAGAGATCCCATGGGGACCCTCTGCTAGGAGGGGAGGTGTGTGACAGGGTGACTGAAGCACCCTGCCACAGGAACACCAAGGCGGAAGCAAAAAGGATAAACTTACCTCAAGAAACAGGAGAAGCCACAGCAAGCTGGGACAAGGAAGTCACCGTGCTCCACACAACCAGAGGGCCCAGCTGGGGCTGTGGCAGATCAAAGGCTGCTGCAGCAATCTCAAAAGCCGGGGTTCAAACCCAGGAGGGAGGAAACAGCGCGGCAAAAGAAAAGACCATGCTGGAGAGCAAGGGAAGGAACAGCTGGTCAGGTGGGCAGCAAATAGGAGGCTGCCAGAGCAGACCCACCTGGAAAGAGGGAGATTTAAGGGACACTAAGGAAGCACCCATGGCTGGAGGAGAATGGAAAGACAGCGAAGAACAGGAGAGGAGAATGAAGAGCAGACAGGAGGAGAAGACTAAGGGAAGACTC
The DNA here is from genome assembly GCA_030014935.1 of Caiman crocodilus. Classification (NCBI taxonomy): domain Eukaryota; kingdom Metazoa; phylum Chordata; order Crocodylia; family Alligatoridae; genus Caiman; species Caiman crocodilus. The sequence goes on from JAGPOW010001296.1 coordinate 102,728,379, forward strand.
TGGCCTCTCAACTTACCTGGTGAGATCCGGTGAAGAACTTGATCTGACAGGGAGTGCCAACTGACCAGTGAATCCAGTACTGGGGGGAGGGGATGGTACCAGGTGGTTCATGAATTCTGAGATGGTGGGGCAGGTGGAGCATCCCATGGCAGCATGGGGGGTGGGTCCCCAGCACACTTGGCAGTGGACACGGAAGTGGACCAGAACCACTTCCGGTCCATTTCCAGGTCCACCGCGGAGTGTGTGGGAGGCTGGTGCCTTTTGGGTCTGGGGGGTCACCCAGGGTCCCCCCCATGGCTGATCACTGAGCCAGTGGGTGTGGGGGGTCTGCCACCAAGCACACAGGGTCCACCCGTGCTACTGTGGGATGCTCCATCTACCCCACCACCTCAATGTTCACAAGCCATGCCTGGTACCTCAAGGTATTTAAAGAAAACATAAAGCTTGGTCTATGGCCGAATCACTGATTCTCCAAATCAGAATTGAATCTTCAGATTCAGATTTGACTGAATCGAATCAGGACAGTGATCCAAATCAGCAAATCGAATCACTGTTCCCTGAATCGGGCTGAATCTGAATCGAAGATGGCCAGCTTCACACTCCCCTACTGGACAGTCCATCTGCTTTCAGGGCCATGAGAAGCTGTGTGCACATCTCTCAAGCTCTTTAAAAATCAATTAACCCCTGCTGTCCATCTTGACCACTTATAATGCATATATCTATACCTTTAAATACCATTTCTAACCTAACACTCCCCAGGGAGGGCAAGCAGCAGGAGGCTTAGGCCCCAGGGCCAGTGCTGCCACTGTGGTAGTGACTTGGTCATGTCTCTTGACAACAAATTGCATCTGCTTGAAAGAATGCTTGCTGAAATGTCCTGTGATGACTAAACTGGCATTCAGAGGGTTAAATCTGGTTTTCTGCTGCTTATCTATGTATTTCAGAATGCTTATAGCTAGAAGAAAGAGTGTAAAAGGAAGCTGTTGTAGTTAAGCATTTCCTATATTTTGTCAATGCATTTTGCCATAGCTTAAAGCCAGCTTCATTAGCGATGGGGCAGCTAAAATTAATCATATAAGGAAAACGTAAAGGCTTATACTGGTACTGGTTAGTATTATAAGGAAAATGTGTAGTATAGAACTATAATTGGATGCAAGCCAACATCTAGCTTAAAAATCTATACATTTGCTGATGCATCTGGAAATCGGCAGGAGATGCAGCGTAGTAAAGGAAGCTATCATTGCAAAAGAGAAGCTGAAGACCTGAGATTGGTGGGGCAGTGGGTCCTGAGAAGCCTGAAGACTGATTACCAGGGTCCTTCCTGGTACCCCTCTGGACAGTGTAGATTGGGACGCCTGACTTCGCTGGATTTCATTAGGCTTGTTGTATACCAGGCATAAAAGGGGATTGCTGATAAGTTGCCGACTTGAAGATTTACTGTCTGTCTTTGTTGTGTTGTTAAGCTTTGCATAATTACGTGTTTGTTAGATCAATAAACCTTTCTTACTTTTTTACCCCGGCCACTCTCTCAATCCCGAACCAACCCATTGCAGGCAGCTGGGACAGTCACAGTGGGTATTTATATACATACACATGTCTATCTCTGTCTCCGTGTGTGCGCGTGTACCTATAAAAATATATTTGTATGTACATTTGTATATAAACACAACTCACCCACCTACATGCAAACACCTATTTATATAATGTGTTAAGTAATACAGAATAGAATAAAAGCCAGAACTGAATCTTGGGCAACTAGACTTAATAAGCGAGTAAAAACTGTAAAGTGTGTTGTTTACAGTGCACTAGCTTAGTCTATTTCATTTTTGCTATTCTCTCTCTTACTCCAGAAATCAATACTTAAATATGTTTCTCTGTGAAAGGAGATATCTGTTCTTAGTGATAAACTGGATGGTCTATGTTTCCAAAAAGTAGATGTAAAATCCTAATATGCATCCCGTGCAAAAGCTAAACAGAGAGATTTCTTTATCTTTTCTATCTTTTTTCTTAATTGGATATATAGGCACTAAGCTGAAGTACCTAATACTGCAGCTCTATAGCTATGTGAAAATATAATAAGGTTTAGAGTTGTTGGGCTAGAACACCTCTAACATCTCACCAGAAAGATGCATCTAATGGTACAGAACCAGACAAAACACTGCAACTATCTAAATGGTGTTTGCCCTTGGGAATAAATAAGCAAAGCAGCAGCAACAAGACAAGTAAAAAGATTTTTTTCTGATATCCCATTAAAGAGCTATTTTCCTTGGCAAGCTTCATTTGAAACCAGTATCATATAAATAAAATGGAAACAGCTATCTTTATATCTCCTAGTGGATTTCTTAAACATACTAAATTTGGGAAATACAAAGTTAAGCATTCTAAATTCAGCTCACAGTTTCACCAATGGCTGGTATATCTGCTGTGATGCTTTTGAGCTGCAAATATATACGAGTGGACCCATGAGCAGAATTTGGCCCCAGGTTTCCAAAGCAAGCAATACTCATCCTTTGTCAACTAGGCAGTATTTGATTTCACTGTGCAGAGTGTTAAAGCCTTAAAATATTCTTGCATTATGACTGTAGGAGATGTTGTGGGAAAGAGTCACAACTAAGAGTCTCTTGAGGCCCATCCAAATCAATAATTTTGTGTTACTGTAATTAGAGATGATTCCAGACTAGAACACTTGGCTTGAATCCCATGGAAAAGTGCAGGTCTCTTGCGGATTCAAATGGCACAGCTTAGGCATTCAGGACCTCTGGAAGAGGCCAAATAGGGATGTGTAACAGGGAGTTGAGTCCCTGTTATGAAGGATGGTGAGAAGAGGCTGGAAAGGGGGCTTGGCCTTTTTAAGACCTAGATCTTTTGGACCAGCAAGAGCCAAGTGGGTCTATTGTGCCATGTGACTGGAAAGGGGAACTAAGGCTTGGAGCAGCTGGGATCTGTAATAAGCCAGGCTGTAAAGACAACTAGTGAATCGATGACCAGGAAAGCAAAGCCGGGGAGCCAACAGATGCTGAAAGCCCAGACAGGTGGTAAGACCTTGCCCTAGGATTCCTTCCACCCTCTGCTTTGGGCAGCAGCAAGACACGTCTCAAACATAACTCCTCTTTTTTCAGCAAGGCGTGACAGGTAAGTGGGACTGGGATGTTTCTGAGGGGGTAGGGATGGCAGAACCAACTGTAAAGACGGGGGAGAAACCCCTGCTCTTCCCTGAGGTCATGCCCCATTTGGACCCAACACCAGCCAAGCAGAGGCTTTGTAGTTAAGGGGAAAGAGTCCAGGATGAGGCCACAGGACCAATGCCAAAGGACACTCTTACATGTGCTCCAGGGGTGGGGTCTGGGGGTTGCTGCTTTTATTAGAGCAGCTCCAACAGCCGCTCTGATTAACGCACTGCAGTGTCTTGTGTATCGGTGTCCCCATGTTTCAAAATGGCAGTAGGGGTGCTTGAACTAAAGTTCATTTGAGAAGCTTTAGTTCAAGTGTCCCCACTACCATTTTGAAGCCTGGGGATGTTGATACATGAGATGCAGGTGGCTGCTGGAGCACAGTAATGACCACGCTCCAGCTGGAATATACCTATTCTCAAATAAGACCTTCAAAAGTTCTTGTTCCACCTTAGTTACCATAATAGACTTCATTAGGACCACTTCTGGAAACCTCATGGCATAGTCCATCACAACTAATATATTTGTGTCCTACAGCTTTTGGGCAACAGTCCCAAAATGTCTACTGCAGTCCACTTAAAAGGTGTTTTAATTAGCAGAAAGGGGACTAGAGGGGCTACTGATGATTTCCCTAGGGCTAGGAATTATCAGGTTGGACATGACCCACAGTAGTCCTCAATTTCCCAGGGGACCCCCAGCCAGTAGGATCTACAGTTTAACCTTCCTTTGTCCTTGGTTTTCTCTTAACTCTTCTATCAGGTTAGGGACACACTTGAAAATTGACCTAGTGTTTCTTTGAACCTGTCAAATCAGTTCAACTTATATTTATAGTAATTTTTAATCATTGATTTGCAAGCATGTAAATACAGATACATCAATTCATAAATAATAAAATAAATAGTGATCCAAAAAGAAAATAAAGGATTCATTCATCATTGTGACGGCGTCGGGTCGTCACTAGGGGCACGAGAGGGACCCCTGGGGTCGAGAGGAGGTGAAAGAAACTCACCTGGGAAGGGTGAGCAGGGGGACGAAGAACCCCACCAGCCGC
>JAGPOW010001296.1:102732699-102767415 GCA_030014935.1 Caiman crocodilus
GTGCCCACCTTGGGACTCCTGTTAATGCTGCCCCCTCTCTGGGGCTCACAGTGCCCACACTGGGCTTCCTACTCCTTGCCCCTCTTGGGCTCCTTAAGAAGCTGCCCCCAGTTTGGGCTCCCCACGTCCACCTTGGACCCCTTACTAGTGCTGCCCCTTATCTGGGGCTCACTGTGCCCACGCTGGGCTCCTCCTAATAACATTGCCCCCTTTCTGGGGCTCCCCTCTCTCTCTGGGGCTCACTATGCCCCCACGGGGCTTCTCGATAATGTTGCCCCCTCTCTGGGGCTCACTGTGTCCACGCTGGGCTCTCTAATAATGCCACCCTCTCTCAGGCTCCTCTAAATGCCGCCCTCTCTCAGGCTTCTCAGCATTGCCCCTCTTGGGCTTCTCAGCATTGCTCCTCCTGGGCCTGGGGTCTGCACCCCGCAAGTTGTGCCCTTGATGGCGCTACACTGTGCTTCCCAGGTGCTAGGGCCCCATACCCCATGGGTCCCTTCTGAGGCCTCCTCCAACCCCTACAGCCTCACCCAAACCACCAGTGTAATATCACACTAACAAAACACAACATAATCCTCCTGGCTATAGCCAAACATAAGGCACCTGGCCATACCAACATAAGTCTCCTGGCTACAGCTGAGCATCATTGCTCCAGCCTCTGGAGCTCTCGTGAGCTGAATTCACATTTCTGTCTCCCAGAGCTCCTGCCCCTCTGGCTACTGGCAGAGAACTGCCAGCCTAGCCCTGGCCCTGGGCTTTATAAGAGCCAGGCCCTGTCCCTTAGGGTCAGCTGACTTCATTGGTTGCCCCAGTAACCTGCAGCTGTGCTGCCTAATCCCTGCTAGGGCTCCCTCTCTGGAAGTTCTTCTATTCAGACACAGGGCACCAGGCTGCTCTGTGACACCCAGCTTCTTATCTTCAATCATTTGTATCACTTTACTTTGCTGTAGGGGGGTCCACTTGCATTCATTGTCAGTGCCCCTTCTCTAAATTTTCTCATCTCACACTTTACCCTTTGTGGAGTATTCATCTGCTGGATTTTGGCATAAGGTTTTCCTGGTGTCTTCTCCTGGGGTTCCCATCTTCAGGCATCAGGGTATGGGCTTCTATGAAGACCTTTCTGCTCCCCTTCCCTGCACCCTCTGGGTTTCCAAACTGGGGAACTGGCATAGCTGCTTACTCTGGTTCCAGCAGGAGAAATTAACACAGACATAGATTCATAGATGTTAGGGTCGGAAGGGACCTCAATAGATCATCGAGTCTGACCCTCTGCATAGGCAGGAAAGAGTGCTGGGTTTAGATGATCCCAGCTAGATGCCTATTTAACCTCCTCTTGAAGACCCCCAGGGTAGGGGAGAGCATCACCTCCCTTGGGAGCCCGTTCCAGACCATGACCACTCTAACTGTGAAGAAGTTCTTCCTAATGTCCAGTCTAAATCTGCTCTCTGCTAGCCTATGGCCATTATTTCTTGTAACCCCCAGGGGTGCCTTGGTGAGTAAAGCCCCACCAATTCTCTTCTGTGCCCCTGTGATGAACTAATAGGCAGCCAAAAGGTCGCCTTTCAACCTTCTCTTGTAGAGGCTGAAGAGGTCCAGGTGCCCTAGTCTCTCCTCATAGGGCTTGGCCTGCAAGCCCTTAACCATATGTGTGGCCCTTTTCTGGATCCTCTCCAGGTTATCCACATCCCTCTTGAAGTGCAGCACCCAAAATTGCACTCAGGATTCCAACTGTGGTCTGACCAGTGCCTGATAGAGGGGAAGTATCATCTCCTTGGTTCTGTTCATCATGCATCTGCTGATACACGATAAAGTACCATTAGCTTTTCTGATGACTTCGTCACACTGCCGACTCATCTTCATCTTGGAGTCCACTAGAACTCCAAGATCCCTTTCCGCTTCCATGCCTCCAAGCAGGTCATTTCCTAGGCAGTAAGTATGCGTGTTATACTTTTCTGCACTGCTGACTGGCATTCCTGGTCCTTTTAACTCCCATGGTGGGTGTGGCTTTGTGACATCACAGCTCACTCCATTCTTAAGTCTTGGCATGCACTTAAAACTATGGCATCAGCATCATGCATCACTCTGCTCTCATCAGCTCTGCACCTGCTGGTAAGAACCAGGCCTTTCCTGCCCTTGCTAGGCATAAGGAGTAATTTTTTGACATCCCTGCAGAGCCTCCCGGCTCTACCCCACCATAGGGTTGACACATGGAACTGTCACTTAGCGACAGACCAGAAACCCAGTGCAGTATGTGGTTCAGTTGTGGGAAAGGCCAGAGAACACCTAAGAGAGACCCAGGAGTGGCATGAGGTTTTCTGTAACAAGAAGGCCTGAAAAAAGAAATTTGAGGTGGGAGACTGAGTGCTGGTTTTACTGTCTGATCAAGAGACTAAGCTGCTAGCATAATGCAAGGGCCCTTATGAAGTGATCCACCAGATGGGTCCCATAGATTATGAAATCTCACAGTTGGACAAGCAACACTCAAGATAGATATAATCACCCAAACCTGCTAAAGCCATGGAAGAACAAAGAAGGATTCTGGATAGCTCCATGCCTCGATGAACGTGGACTGGGACTGCCCAGAGAAGAACTGACCACCCCGTTGACAGTGGAGCTCATGGCACAGTCTGTTCCTTATCAGAAGGAGCAAGCACTGTGGATTATAACAATATTTGGTGAGATGTTTAAAGAGGAACCAGGTGAAGCCTGGGGAGTACTGCACCAAAACTGAAAGCCCCCCCAGCAAGGTCATTAGGGAAGCATGCAGGAGGATTCCACAATGGCTACACAATCCTGTCCAAGCAGAAATTAACAATATGCTGGGGAAAGCAATAATCATGGAATCCCATAGCTGGTGGAGAAGTCCCATAGCGGCTGTCCTAAAACCTGATGGGAGCATCAGACTGTGTACAGATTTCCAAAGGGTCAACAAACTGGCCAAATTTGATGCCCATGCTTAGGGTAGATGAAATGGTGAAAACTGGACAGGCCCAAGTTTGTATCCATTCTGACCTCACCAAGGGATATTGCCAAATTTCCTTCACTGAGAAGGATCAAAAGACCACATTTGCTAAGCCCTGGGGTCTGTACAAATTCAAAAGGATGCCATTCAAGTTTCACAGGGCAATGGTTACCTTTCAAAGACTCATGTCTACTAGCACCCACCCACTGAGGTATGTGGCCACCTATATTGATGATGTGTTCATCTTTACAGTCAGCAGGGGCGGGGACATCTCAGAACCCTTAGGGCTGTCCTCCAGGAATTGAAAGAGCCAGGATTGACAGACAAACCTAAGAAACATGCTCTTGGAAAGGAGGATACTTGAGTTTTAGCACTGGGACTAGCCAGACAGGCCCACTAGTAGACAAAGTTGAGGCATTGTAGACATACCAGCAGTTGGTGACTAAAAAGCAAGCCAAAGCTTTTCTGGGATTGGCTAATTATTATTGGAAGTTTATCCTGTGTTTCTCCAACATGATGGTGCTGTTATCAAAACTTACCCAGGCAGGGACCCCCACAAGAGAACTGGGAAGGCTAGAGCCACAGGCATGACGGATCAAGGACAGGGGCCCAAACTGGGGACAGGGTTAAAGGACCTGCTGTGATGATGCAAGGGTTTGGGTAGTACAGTTGTAAAGCCCAAGGTTCTGAGCTCTGGACCTGGAGAGGTAGATATCTGGGAACAGGTTGGAGCCTGAGGCAGATGGACTGAGGGAGAAGAGAGAGATGAAAAGAAGTATTTAGGAATCCGGGAACTAAGGGTTGGAGTGGCTAGGGCCTAAGTTTCAAGGAGAGCCAGTGAAGTGATGACCAGGACAGGAAAGCTGGGGAGCTAACAGATGCTGAGAGCACAGCGAAGCAGTAAGACCTTGCCCTAGGATTCTTTCCCAGACACTTCCCAAAATAACTTTTTGCTTCAGAAAGTAAGGGCAAGAAAGTGCGACTGGGAGGTTATCAAGCAGGGCAGGGGTGGCAGGACTGACTCTAAAAACGGTGGAGGGACCCTCCCACCTCCCGCCCCAGATCTTGCCTATATAGTATTCCTGAGGCTCACAGAGAGGGTTGTCCCCAAGCACTCCTTATCTACCCACTCTGCTCACACATTCTAAACCCAGAAACGTAGCTGTGAAACTACCCCAAAGGCAACCCTCGGGTCAACTCTCAAAATCTCTATTGCTGGCAAACTTGAGAAGTGCCATGAATGGAAGGACCCACAGAGTGGGTGCTATATCCTGGGGTTCAGCCAGTGCAAAGAAGAACAGATGTGTGGGGTGTGCTTGAGAGAGGTTGATTCCAAATTCATAGATGACTTGCTGTGTAGACATAGCTTCAGGGTGCACCACATCTCTGGAACTCCTGGGGTAAGCCTATCATCCACATTGAAAGTCTCTCTACTTCCCTAGGGCAGGTACAGGCTGAACTCACAAACTTTCCTCTGGTTTAAATTTGCTGCAGCTGCTGCTTGCCCCCAAAGCCTGGTCACTTTGCAGTGTAATTGCAGTCTGGGCTAGGGTAATGGTCACCTTTTCAAAAGGGGAAGGCAGTACACATACCTGCATTCTGTTCCCCCACCCCGCGTTCACCCCTGCTGTTGCTGGCATGGCCAGAGCAGAGCTGAGCAAAGTAGGGAGGGAAGCAGGCTGCTCACTGTGGGCTTGAGGCTCCCCATCCTGATGCCTTTCCCTAAGGAGCTCCACACTGGCTGCGTGCCCCCTGCCCATTTGGCAGTAGCAGGAGCACAATTCCATGCCACTGTTGCCCCTGCTGTTGCTGGGCAGGCATAGTTTCATAGTTTCATCTTAGGTAGGGTCTAAAGGGACCTAAGCAGATTATCAAGTCCAACCCCCTGCCATGTGAAGGAAAGAATGCTAGGGTCATATGACCCTGGCTATGTGATTATCCAGCCTCCTTTTGAAGACCCCCAGGGTATAGGCGAGCACCACTTCTCTTGGAAATTGGTTCTAGCTCTTAGCTGCCCTGACAGTGAAGTAATGCCTCCTGATGCTTGAATCTACTCTCGGTCAACTTATGGCTGTTATTCCTTGTTACTCTCGGTAGTGCTCAGGAGTACCTTGTAGTGCAGGAGCACCTTGCCATTATGGCACAGCCTGTGTGGGGCTCCCAGGCACAAGGCTTCATCCTGCTCCCTGCCATGGCTCCATGTACCGCTTTGGCTGAGTAGCACACCCAACCCTTGCCCCACTTCCTCCCCTCACCGTGGGGAAGTCAGTTTTACCCCGCTTGCCCCATAGACAACCTGCAAGGAGCAGCTTTCCAGGCTTCCTGGCTGTCTTTCCTGCCACATGCATGTGTGAGGGTATGCATGTGCATGTGGCACTCTCTGTGTCCAGCTCCCAGAAGCCCCTTGCAGGCTGGAATGCTGCCAGCCTGCAAGGGGAAATCCGCCATTTCCTGTGGATCCCTGCATGAGGATCCAAAGCTGGGACAAATGCTGTCCTGCAGTCACGAAGCCCAGGACTGGGACTTGAGATGCCCATTGAGGGACTGTCCCGTCCAATTAGGGATGGGTGCTCTAGTCTAGTCATGAGTAATAGGGGTAGAAAACAGCCTTCCATTAACATTCCTGCTGTTTTCTATTCCTGTATTTCCGAGCCCTGCTGCAGACTTCCTGTTCTGATGTCAAGTCCCCAGAAGCTGAATGGCAGTTTATAAAAGGCTCTATTCAATGTTCAGCCCCTCATTTTCTTAGTGTACTACTTTAAATTGCCAGCACAACCCATCAGCTTCAAACTGTTAGTGAACCCCTAGGGCCAGATTGTGTTCCACCTCTTAGGTCAGTAAGTGGATGTATGTGCCTATATTCAATCCTATTCTACCCCACTTGAGCTCCTGAAAAACTGCTAATACAAAAGATAGGTAGATTCTCATCCTCTTTGGTGCTTTTCTTTGTAACTCAATCTAAAGATGTGTTACAAAAAAAACAAACAACCCCAAACCATAATTGCATTATTGCAATGGTTCCCAATCCTTGTGAGATGATGTCCCACTGTAGTAAAGCTGACCACTGTTGCACCCCTGAGACCCCATCCCTGCTTCCCCTCACTGCTGATTGCCACTTGTGGGGGGAACTGGTGGCAATCATCAGCAGAGAAAGTGGCAGCAGTGGCAGTTTAAGTAGGGTTGTAAAAGTGCCTGAAGTGAGATGGTGCCACCAATTGCTGCTGAGGTTTGCATGGACCCCCTAGAAATGGTTTGCATCCCCCTAAGAGGTGCACATCAGAGTGTGGGAAATGCACTAATGGATTTTCAGGAATGTGAATGGAGCCAGAGATGTGTTTCTAACATACAGCTGGCTAGTCAGAGGAGTACACCAAATCTGAGTTACTGTCTGTAGGCAATATTCCAAGAGCTAACTGTAATAGGAGCGTATACCATTATAATAACATTTTTAGCCAACTTGCTCATTTGGGCAGTCAAAACACAACAATGCAGTGCTGGAAGAATATCAAGCATCTCAAAACATTTATACTTAAAAGCCTTAAGGACCCTCATCAGATCCAGCAATGCCTCTATTTCATACCTCTGCGATTTGGAGCTCAAAGTGGAGCTTGCCAGTGTACTAAGCACCAAGTATCGCCTTTCACAATCCTATTCTTTTAGAGAGATCCTTCTTTGCACAAGTGAAAAAGAAGAGGACCCTGCAGTAGACAACAAAACAATATAGGTCTGTGGTTATTGTTGCAAACATGCACAAGAGAAGAATTAAAATTAAGAAGAAGAAGCAAGTGTGGAAGGAATGAACACAAAGGCCTCAGGCTGTTTACAGGATTCTGAATGGGTCCAATCATTCACAATGCAGGTCTCTGTGAAGGCCTCTGTGTGCAAATATAGGCCACGATGATGATTTCTGTGCACAGCCAGACCCTAGTGATGGAACCTGTGCAGAACCAGTGCAGTGACCTGTGCAGGGTGAACCGCATCCATCCACAAATATACCTGCTGATGCAGATGCCTCTCCTAACACAAGCCCCTCTGGCAGTACTTAATTAATCAAAAGGACTTTCTGCAAATGCTTGTTCCTCCAGCTTCTCCAATACCACAGCCTGTTAGCTGCTCAGGCTATGGAAATATCAGTGGTTGCTTGGGAGATGCGGTGGGGAGGGAGACAAACAGTACCTTTGCACTCAATCCATTGCAGCCCATATTTACAAGAAAAGTTGAGAAGGGAAAGGAACATTAAGAAAGTCATGGCATGCAGCAAATACCATTGCCATTGACACTGCCTGTATTTGTTTTTTAGACATCTTGTTTGTATTTTAAATTTTACATATTGTGCCTTGTTTGCCAGTTTTAAAAGCCCAGGTGCTCATTGGTCAGCTGGTCTGACTGCATTGTTCAGGTTGCTTGTAATCCTCAAATCATAACTATACATTTTAAAAGCTCTAAATTTGTTTTGCACTTGCTGTTGTTCGTTTAGTTATAAGTGAATGAGTAGCAACAGTAATGCCAAACTTTTTTTGCCAGTATTTGACAACAGTAAGTAATCTACACGAGTTAATTATGTGGCAATCCCCGATTCCAAACTAGCAATCACGGAATTTACATTTAAATTGATATTTGGCAAAGAAATCAACACTTAGTCAATGCAGTTCATAAAATTAATCAGGCATAATATAGTCCATAAAGATTAGCAGTCTCCTCATTCCAGGAGCTTGAAAAAAAAGTATAGCAAGCACTTTAAAAATCTGTAACATACTAGTACAAGATGTCCCATGATAATAGCTGGAAAGCAGCACTTGCATTTACAATTGATTACTCATAAATCACCACACAAGGCCTCAGCTGAGCACATACAGTATCGCTAGTTTCTGGTGGCTCCCATGACTCTGCCTTTGGGGGTTATTTTTGTTGTATAAATGGGCTAAGCAATCCATAGAGTCTTGGGGTAGAGGAAGGAAGTGGTTAAAAAATAGCTGCAGAAGCTGGTGCTCCCTCAAACATCACGTAGCTGATCAGTTACAGAACTTCCTGGCTGTGCTTCTGTTATGAAAAGGCATGGCAGGTTGCACATGCATATATGGCATTTGTATCATATGTACCATGATTTGGGAAACAGCACCACTTTGTCTTTAGCCTTTCAAATGCACTTTCCACATCCCACACTTATTCTGCAAATGATACAGTACAACTAAGTTTTCTGTGCGACCCCATGCCATCTGGTTAGCCTCAGCAAGAGAAAATAGGTTGACTCTCTCAAAATAACAGTGGATATTTACACCCTATTGATAATAAATAGTATCAATGGGTGGGAACATGACTTTCAGCTTGTCTGAGCAAGTACAGCAAGTGCTGGATTTCCTTTGAACCCTGATATGATGCATCTTGTTTTTAGTCAGGAACAGCTCATCTAATGAACCCATGGTTCAGCTCCTAGTAGAAAAGTACAGAACTGAACAGAATGTAGGTCTGGCAAATCTACATGTGATGACAAGTTATAATAAACTCCACTTGAGGCCACTGAAGAAAGACAAGATAGCTTACAGTGTACCCCAATCCAGTTCCTGGAAGGGCTTTACTTTGCATGCTGCGGAACTTGGGATACAATCACACAAATCCAAGTGCCAGATATATCTATTGGGAGGAACAGGGGATACAGATAACTTTAGTGGCATGTCAGACAATGCAATTTGCCTCTGGAGGTAGGTTTACCTGACTGCAGCGCACAGGCCACAAGGCAGAATGTGTAAAGTCCCTGCAGTGTGGATATACCCGTGTCAGGTGTTCCCCAAGCACTTGCTTGAGACGCCCAGTCTTGTACAGACCCTTGGAGTACCCATGGAATCTAATGCAGGTACAGCATTTAGATAACGGTAAGCCCCTGGTTCCTTGGACACTGAGACCCGGGTTTGTTATTCCTGACTCCTCTGGCCTCTCCTACAGAGTTACTTTTTTCTGGCTTAGCTCCCGTTGAAGAACTTTATCTCTTAAAGAGAACAGTGCACCGAAAGTTGCAGGCAAGTAGTTTTTCTTAAACAAACAAACAAAAATATTGGTTGACATGAATTCATCAGTGTCACAGAGCACTGAGGTACCTGCTCCTAAAAGACCAGAAACTACCTGGGAAGAGCCCAAAGAGCCAGACAGGAGCCCAAGTGCAGGTTGCCATGGCAACCAGGTAAGGAGGAAATTAGCCTGCACCTGCACCTGGTCAGCTGGCCAGAAGGGGCAGGGCCCTGGGCCCATATCAACCCCAGGAGGGGGTTGGGTGTGGGGGGTAATCTACTGGTGGCCAAGGGAGAAGGAGCTCCCCTGAAGCGTGTGAAGGGAAGAGACCTGAGTTCTGCTCCGGGTAATGTAGAGGGGCCGAGCGCACCTTATGTAGCTTGTGTTATGTTATAGCCCAGGGGCTTATGTTTTGTTTGCCGTTTTATAAGACCAGTGGTTTGGTTAAGGCTATTTGGGGAAGGAGGAGGTCTCACTGGGGGCCCACTGCAGCATGGGGACCCTGGTGCCGGAGAGGGCACAGTGTTTGGGAGGCACAGATCCTGGCGCCAGAGAGGGTACAGAGGCACAGACTGCGGAAAGCCCAGTGAGGACAAGGGGCCGAATTGCAGAGAGGTCTAGGTACGACAACGCCAGTACCATCTACGAGGCCTGGGGCATGGTAAAGCGGTGGCTGGAGTCAGGCATATAACCCATAAGGCTAGGGTGCCCCGAAACACCCATTGTAAAATGGGACCCACAAGGGGTCTGGGAACCCCTGGGGTCAGAGAGTCCATCAAACCATGTCCAAGAAGAGTTAAAGGCAGCCTCCCTATTTATGTCTTTGGTGGAAAATATAGTGGGCAAGAACAGGGTGCCAATGGGGCTGAATTGGCATGGTCAAGGGGTCTTGGGAGATCATGGCCATCCTTAAGGATGCCATCCTGTGATAACTGGTGCATTGACCGGGAAGCTGGCCATGCATGGGGAAGGAACCCGTGTCCCTGAGAAGGGGAACGAACCTTTCTAGAACAGGAATTGAGGTATATTTATAGGAAGGCAGTGGCACCACAGCTCTAAAGGGTGAGCAGAGTGGGAAATTACTGCCGCTGGAGATTGTACAGGGAGAAGCATTTGGGGTCTGACCAGTGAGGGAGTGGGGCCAGGTTGGCTATGGTGGAGGCAGAGATTATAGAGGGTCTGAGAGACAAGAGAATTTCACCTGGCTATTGAGGGTAGATGAGTTGCAGTTTGGGTGAAGCTATTTGGGGAAGGAGGAGGTCTCATTGGGGGCCCACTGCAACGTGGGGACCCTGGTGCTAGAGAGGGCACGGCATTTGGGAGGCACAGACCCTGGCGCCAGAGAGGGTACAGAGACACAGGCTGTGGAGAGCCCAGTGAGGACAAGGGGCTGAATTGCAGAGAGGTCTAGGTACGACAATGCCAGTACCATCTACGAGGCTTGGGGCATGGTAAAGCAGTGGCTGGAGTCAGGCATATAACCCATAAGGCTAGGGTGCTCCGAAACACCCATTGTAAAATGGGACCCACAAGGGGTCCGGGAACTCATGGGGTCAGAAAGTCCATCAAACAGTGTCCAAGAGGACTTAAAGGCATCCTCCTATTTTATATTTTCCATCAAAGACATGGTGGGCGAGAACTGAGGGTGCCCATGGGGCTGAACTGGCATGGTCAAGGGGCCTTGGGAGATCATGGCCATCCTTAAGGACACCGTCCCGTGACAATCGGGTAGTCTTTGGGCCCCAAAGCCCAAGCAGTCTGTATCAGGAAACAGCCACCTCTGTTCTCTCTCAAACTGCTGAGGCTCCTTTCCTCCTGTCTTTCTTTCTCCCTCCTCCCCTCTCCCCCCTGTATTTCTAGCAATCTTTTTTTAAAGATATGCTTTTATGCTAGGGCTGTTCTGATGTCCTTTCTGAGTGCCAGAGGCAGCAGGCAGTCTCCAGGTGCTGGGATTTGACTCATAAGATCATAATAAAGTAGGGCTATAAGGAATCTCAGAAGACCATCTGATCCAGCCCCCTGCTCAAGTCCAGATCATATCCAACTAAACCATCCCAGCCAAGAGTCTGTCCAACTTGCTTTTTAACATTTCCAGGGATGGAGACTGTATGATGTCTCTCAGTAGACTGTTCCAATGCTTCTAGCCACCTTCATAGCCAGAAAGTTCCTATTGGCCTCCAACTTAAATTTTCTCTGTTGCAGCTTGATGCCATTTATCCTAGACTTGCCCTCTACAGCCACAGAGAAAAGCCCATCTCTATCTTCCCTGTAATCACCCTTTTGGTATCTGAAGACTATCAAATCCTTCCTCAGTCTTTCCTTCTCTAGACTAGACTAAATCAAATAGTGTTATGGTGGGTCTTCATGGGTATATTGGCTCTTGGTTCTCTTGACAGCCAATCTTCCCCTGCCCCCACCCCCAAGACTCTTAGTGAAGACTTTTACAGTTCTGGTTCCAAACACACAAACCCATTCTTTCCCAGTGTACAAACTAGTTGGGGAAACTGAGGCATGCAACATTATTATAACATGAACATATTAAACCCAGAAATATTACCAAAATACCATAATCTGTCACAACTTCAGTCTGAATAAGACTACTCAGTATGCAGTTCAATATGAATTAAATCTGGATTTGATAATTCGAGACCTCTTATTACAATATATATTTGTATATTCTCTACTTAAAGAAGAGCAAGAACCTTCTTTACTTTCCCCAATAAAAATTTAAGAACAGAATTGTATTTTTTTTAATTGGCTCTATAAATATAGGCATAAAAACTTCCTATTATCTTTTTTTTGAAAAAGTGACACAGCATGCTATTTCACTTCATACAGTTAAGACACATGAGTTTGAATTTATCTGAGGATAAACCTGAGCAAGGAAGGATAGAAATCCTTAATTTAACAATATAACATTGATCACAAATTCCAAAGATGATAACTTGTTGCCTTATGATCTCTTCAAGTAGAGTTGACACAAAGATTAGCCTTGATAGAATTTGGCAAAAACCCTTAGTGACAACAGTGGAAACAACAGGCAACTAGAACTGCTTCCTTCTGGAAGCTTATTTCTCACTCAGGAACATAAAGGAGATGTGTTGCTGTTAAGCACTGCTCAAAATTAAAGTATGAGGAATTAATGCATAGGTGATAGTTGCAGCATGTTGCAAGTCAACCAGCTTGCAGAAAGTGACATAGTTCAAAATATGGCAAATAAGGGAAAAACTTTGCAGAGCAGTACCTTGCAGTCTAACTCTTTTAGAGAGACATAAAGGAAGAGATCATCAACTGGTGTAAATTGTCAGACTGACAATTCATATTAGCTGAGCATCTGTCCTAAAGAATCTCATTGAGCCTTCACTGAAGTAAAAAATAATTTTAGTAATTTGAACTGGGAATACTTGGAGCCCATTGCTTATGTAAACCATGCCAGTAGAAAATGCTTGGAGATTTCTTAATACCCAGCTTTTCTATTGCTGCCCATTATGACACCCAACACTTCTATATTGAACCTATCCATTATTATACTGAAGATGAATGAAAGGTCTAATACCCCT
Source organism: Caiman crocodilus (assembly GCA_030014935.1). Classification (NCBI taxonomy): domain Eukaryota; kingdom Metazoa; phylum Chordata; order Crocodylia; family Alligatoridae; genus Caiman; species Caiman crocodilus. Next base: position 102,745,225 of record JAGPOW010001296.1, read on the forward strand.
TTAATTCTGAATGGCAGACTACAAGTCCACAAACTCTATATTAAATAATAAGGATATTTTAAAATATACTAAGTAGTATAAATAAAATGTCAAAAAATCTCATGGCTTAGCTGAGATTGGCAATTTATCTTAAATATCAAATCTTTAGATTTCCTTTATCTTACAAGAACTGGTTCTTTTCAACATTTCTAATTCTTCCTGTGAGATAAACTATATTTTGGTACAGCCAGTTCTAATTCAGGCCAAACCAGAGCACACAGCAATTAATTTGAAAGTTAGCAAACATGACAATCAGCTTGACACAGTTAACCAATTTTTTTTTTTTTTGAACTTCAGAAACAACTTTGAATTCACTTTAAATTTTGGATGAAAGTTCACTTGGATCAATTTTTTTTGTTCAAATTGATTTGGATAGGAGTTAAAGTCTGGAGAGTTATGCACTCTTTGAAATATTCATTCTCTTTGTGCAAAGTTAAGTTGGAAATCATTTAGAACAGGTTTTATGGAAAGATTTTAATTACTTCATGTTTGTGGTCAGAGCAGAAATAACATCGGTAACTCATGATTTCAATCTCATCTTAAAACAGGGAACATTTGAAAAAGTGGGTAGAATGGGTGTAGTTTAAATTCGACAAACTTCCTTGAACACCACAAGCAACACAGTACAAGTAATGGCCAGAAGGTTCAACCTAGCTTTTGCTTTGCCCAAATTGGTAGTCCTACAGTGAAAATTCTCTGTGAACACCACAGAGAATTTAGAAGGTGATGGGACAGAGGGATGGTACTTTTAGGGTGCAGACAGAAGTTACATTTATTGTGTGATCAGCCCCTTGAAAACACTCTATAGCTGTGCCTTGACAGAACAGCACAGCTGCAGAAAGCTTAAAAGTCCCAAATTGTGCAACAAATTAACCCTCATTATATGAGGGTTCAGATGAAGGTGATCCAAAGCAGAAGGCCTTCATTAACCTTTGTCTTTTCAGGTGGCTGGGCTGATGCAGCCCAGCCCTGCCCCAGGTGCTGTTTGCACAGTAGGGTGGGGGAGGAGGTAAGTAGGGGGTGCTCCAATTCACTTGCCCCCACTCCAATACAGGCTGGGAACCCCAGCCCAAACTCCCTCCTCTCTCTTCTCCTCCCCTCCCATCATGTTGATGGCACCAGAGCTGGGATGGGAGGGAGGGGTAAGGGATGGGAGTTATACACATGCAGCTCTTCCACTGGATCAGATCCAAATTGCAGCTTGATTTTCCCCACCCTCCTGACCCAAATGCAAGTTTCAGGACGGGGTCAGGAAGGTCACTTTAATTCATGCTGCTTTCTGAGAAGTATCATGAGTTAGACCAGGGAGCTCTACATCTGTCTGCAGCCTTAGGCCCCTGACAAATGCTACACTTAAAATGTGACTAACTGGTTAATCCTATTTTAAGTAGCAATCTGACCACACATTTATTCAATTAATGGTGTGATAAAACAAGGAATAAGGCACAAAATTGTTATACTAATATGCCCTTCAAGACTCTCATGTGCTCTAGAGGTTGGGAGCCCTGATCAGCTGACGTGCTTCTAGACAGGGGAGAGCCTGGAGCCCTTGGCACCAATGGGTTCCTGGAACTGGCAGTATCTTTCAGATAATTAGGGCACCCAGCCAGGGAATCCCATGCTTCCCCTGCACTGGCACTAAAGCACAATGGGATCTAATGCTCAATCCTACAATTGTGCCTCCTTCCATGCAAGTGTGGCATGTCAAGAAGTGGGATTATGCATCAGATTCCATTTTGCCTTAAATTAAATGTCTGTTAGTGGTCTTAGCAAGGGCCCAAACTTAACAAAACATTCAAACTTGCAGTTCAAAGTCTGGGGCTGTTCCTTTTAGCATCCCAAACCAATCTTTATTCAAAAGTAATAAAAGATATATTCTGTGGACCAAATTCAGAAGTCACAAACTGTCAATTCTGTGGAGTTGGGTAATGAGTCCTTTTAATTTGTGCTCACATGTGAAGGGGGATGGATCTTTCCTGCTGACTGAATTACTCTGGTAGCTTTTGCATTGTACATTAATCTTGCAAGCCAGCATTCCTCAGATGAGCAAACAGAAACTTCATATAATTACCTGGATTCTGAATCTCTGAAATCTCTCCAGCCTATGCTTTAACTATGCTGATTATTACACAACTGCAGTGGCATAACTAGGGTGGGGCACCTGGGGCAGCTGCCTTGAGTGCTGACTTGGAGGTGGGGCAGGAAAAAGAATCAGCTGTTGCCGAAGCTGAATTATTTTGCTGCCAATGCAGCAGCAGCTAGAAGTCACTGCTACCTTTGTGTGGCAGCTGCCTCAGGCACCTGGCCATGCCATCATGTTTCCGTACAATTGTTTCCTTCCACCTTGGGTGATTAATATCCTAGTTCAAATGGAGGAATTTTATGTATAAGCTGCCTTCAAGTTGCCTTCAATAAAGTCTTGTTTAAACAAACAAAGCAGCCGAAATCTCCCATCACATGACAGTCAGGAATTTTTGCTTTCCTAAGCAGGATTCTGTTAGGATGGAAAAATGATTTTCTAGGGATAGCTTTTAAAATTTCATTTGAAGTAAAATGATAATGGCATGTAACTCTACAAAGCTCAGCTGAAATCAGTGGGGAATTCTCTTTAAAAATAGAACCACAGTTTGAATCCATATGGTAAAACATATATTAATTCTTATATGAATAGTATAGCAAATTAATCTGTGAACAGTGATGTGCCCCCATTACTGTTTAGCTGCTGTGCTATTTTCTCTGTGATCCAAACAGGATTCTTGTCTTCCTTCATGTTTTAATGCTGACATAATTTTACATATTCTTCTCATTTCATTGCTCTCCCCAAACTCATGATGATAGTAGGGAAGACAGGTGGGGAAGGATGTATCAAATGTAAGATCCTTGCACACCTCTTCACAATCATCTAAAAGGGGAGGGACAGTAATTTCCTCACTTTTCTGTTCTCCTTAGATAAGGCCGACAAAACTGGCATGGCTGTGGAAACTATTAGGGTTACCTGTCCTCTCCTGGAATAAACTCAGCCCTCAAACCCTAGCATCTGAATGGATTACTTTTATTAAAGATGTGTTGTCAGGGGATATTTCCTGGCTGTAGAGTCTTAAATTGTTCTCCATGTATCTGGAACTCATTTGAACTCAACAATAATGTGGAAAAGATTCCATTTTACTTTACCCTCAACAGGTAATGATAACAGGGAATCACATTCTTGCCGATACTGGAAAGACTACGCATGTACACTTGGTCCTTGCTTTACAATCAATGCAGTGACTCAGCCCTGAGCTGTTTACATGTAGTTGCAATGTAATTGCAAATGTTCAGGGTTAGCTCATTTTTCAACCATTAATAATGGCAGCTCTTATTATAGCGCACATTAACTTTTAATGCCGTTTTGTAAATATATTTACCAAGGACAAGAAAATGCTTTTGAAGCATTTACCAGAATATCCTTTTGAATGGGGAACACTAATTGCTACAACATAATAATTCTCTTCCTTAGTTCACACAGGAAATAATATGCCAGTCTCTTGACCCATCATACCAATGCTTCTTTTAAAACCAAGCCATTTGAAGAGGTACTAGGCTATTTTGCTGGGTCTTAAGATCAAATTGTAAAATATGAATTACTAAGACTTTGTTCATGAAACCTGTATGTAAGATAGCTTTCAGTCAATCATCAAATATATTCATTTGGGATGGTATGTTACAATGCTATCCATAGTGCTCCAAAAGTCTTTCTAACTATCTTTTCATAAGGCACAATCTGACTTAAATATTTTCCTGATAGACATTTTATCTGACAGAATTTATGAAATAATTAGAAGACCCTGAGTGATGGTGTTTATCAAAGATAACAGTAGTCACGAGTGGGTGCATCGACACCTACCCATACGGAACCATTATGACAGCCTGTACTGTGCCATGTATGCGATGCACAGTTGTTTTTAGCTGCTAGGTTGCTGTAGCAATGCACTATACTGAGGGAGCACATTGCTATGGTGATGTAGTTGCAGCATCATGGTTTTTGCTCACCAACACCACTACATCGCCGTAACGCATTCCAATGATGATGTAGCATCATGTAGCATTCACCCATTACGTACTTTTGGTATGACTAGAGTTGACTTCAAAAGATACTTTTGTAGCAGCCTTTAAAAACTGGACCCACCTGAACTGAACGGGAAGAGAGGCTTGGCATAGACTGAGTTTGTCCCAGCGGGGACACTGTAGGCTCTGAGGGCAAGTGAAGCTGTCTGGGAGCAGCCCTGTTGGAAGTGGGAGAGGTGATGTAACCCCAGCACAGTTTGAAAGAGAGCTGTTAGCAAAAGCCCGGGAAGGGCTTTGAGATGGGATTGGCTGAGAGGCTTGGATAAAAGGGGGAGCAGTTTTTCTCGTGTGGGGGGGAACAAGAGAGAGAGAGGTTGCTGAGGGGCAGGCTGGAGACTGGATTCAGAGTCTCAGCACAGTGGTCCCTCAGAGCCCCTGGGAGAGGCCTGCAGGAGCAGCAGTGGAGAAGCTGCAGCAGCAGGAGCAGACAGGGACTGCTGGTGTGAAGAGGCCTGACTGCAGCCAGCCTGGCTGGGTGAGCACAGCAGAGCCGGGGTGGGGACTGCCAGAGCCTGCTCTAGTTTCCCTGAGGGGTGAGGGGCCCCAGGAGTGGGCAAAGCCCAGGGAGGGGCTGCATTTGCGGGTGGCTGTGAGGCTGTGTGGGGCAGCAGAAGGGTTGCTATAGCCTGCAGCCCAGATGCTGCTCATAGCAGAACCAGGGAAAGGGGGCAAAGGCAGGGGAAGGCTGTCTTGCATGAACTGCAGAGGAGCTGCTGCTTGCTACCCAGAGACCCCAGGAGCACGGAGACGGACACCAGTGCCAGGGAGCGTCCACAGACCACATGCAGGGACACAGACAGTCCCACTCCCTGAGATACCCCGCCAGGGGCTGCGCACACAGGGATTCCCAGTGCACCGTGTGCAAGCAAGGGACTGTGTAAATGAGTTCTTGAGGGTTTATTAGACAGTATATCCATGTATTTATTTCTTGATTATTTATTATGATGTAAATATGATTCTGAATTAAATCTTGTAAATAGTTTGAGAACTGTCTGCAAAGGTGCTTGATTGTATGGGGAGGCTCTCCGCTCAGAGCACTGCAGCAGCTCCCCATGGGGGCTGGGCAGGGCTACTGGCTACCGGGTACCCCAGGATCCCAATATTCAGGTGAGGGTGCATGTTGCATCGTGCCCAGGGTTACATTTTCATATATCATTTTGGGATATTGGCCAGAATTGCAGCCTACCTCAAAATACGCACAGTATATTGAAGTTACTAAAATATTATACATTTGATCAGTTTTTGAAGTAGGCCTACTTTCAGACTAGACATCAGGAGGCACTACTTCAGTCAGGGTGGCTAGGCTCTGGAACCAACTTCCAAGAGAAGTGGTGCTGGCTTCTACCCTGGGGGTCTTTAAGAGAAGATTAGACAAACACCTTGCTGGGGGTCATTTGACTCCAGTACATTTTCCTGCCATGGCATGGGGTCGGACTTGATGATCTGCTCAGGTCCCTTCCAACCCTACCAACTACGAAACTATAACGGCTTCTGGCAAAATTAAATTTTATCACTCCATAGAATTCTCTGGATCATTGAAAACAATGTTAACAAGGAATGAAATATACAAAGTCTAATTTTACTGTCACCCACAAGATGGTGCCACTTGCTAAGCTTACAGTGACGTTCTATTCTGAAAACTATATAAAGAGACAATTATTAAATTGATCCCTTGGAAAAGGTCAATAGATCACAAAAAGCCCCATTGAAGCTTTTAAAAGCAGGGTTTAAGTGGGATTTAAATTATGTATAATCCTTGTGCTGGCTCTCTGCACAAGAATCAGTTTTACCCCATGTGAATTTAAAGACACTTTTGTCATGAGAGTTAGGAAATATTAGTTTTACTGAATTTTATTCCTGTTGATTCTGCAGAGGTAACACAGCTAAAAGTGGTTTGGTTTCTGTGTCCTGTGTATATCATCAAAATACGTGTTTGCTAAATTTTAAAGAGTTTCATCTGTGCAAATGTATTGAAAATAGAAGAACTACCCATCAGTTAAAAAGAGTGGGCTTCCATGGGTTTTACTGAGGACAAACTTTGGCTTACAGAATCTTCATTACAGATTATGCATAATAAAATGGAGAAAGAAAGCTGATTTATTAGGTCCTTTCAAGGTTTACAAAGTTTGCTGTTAAAAATATTTTTACTTGTAAACTGGATGCATATGATTTCAAAGTAACTGAGAGGCAAAAATATGTACAACTCAACAGTGCCATGTTTACGTTATAGTTCAGAGGGTTTGTAACATGCTAACTGTTGTTCATTAGATTACACATTGTAATCTAATTAGATTATACATTGATTACACAATACCGGTAACAATAAGAAACCTAAAGCCCAGTGATAATACAGAAAATTAAACTACATTAAAAGAATGTTAAGCTTAGAAAGTCAAACACTCAAGAGTGAAGAAATGCCAAAATTAATGTCCATCTGTACTTTTCTGCCTCTAATTCTCACCAAATGTTCCACCTGCCTTCCATCTCCCTTCTAATCCATGCAAATCTATTGATTTACTTTAAATGCAATTGAAGGGTGCACTTGGATAAATAGAAGGAAAGAGTTAACAGGAGTCAAATAGAGTGAAAAGTTCCAGTGGAATATGCCTGAAGTTTTCTCAAATCCAAGGTTGGCTTGGACTCTATATCCCAAGCAAGGGATAAAAATTTTTCTGAATGAACAGCTCCATCAAGGATCTATCATTATAGGTGAGCAGAGACCCTTCAAGATGTTGCTTTCTTTTTTCCACAATTATAGGAAGAGTAAGAATTGGCAAAACCCAACCTGAATAAAACTTCATAAAGGATGCTAAAACAAATAACAAAAGGATCTTCAGCCACATGAATAAAAAAAGAGCAAGGAATGAGATCACTATCTTGTGAAGATGGGGTGATCAAGGTATGGTCTCAAAACTAAATGAATATTTTAAGTTTTTAATAAAAGGAAGATGTTGAACATAGAGAAATAATGGACAATGGAATGAGGGGTTAATCAAAACCAAGATGTAGGGAAAATGCAGAAAGATGGGCAAAGTCAAGCTGGGGCATTTCCCAGAAATTACTCAGAATTCTGAAAGCACTGGCACATGAAACTGGAGTGCTCATATAAAAGATTTGCAATATTTCTATCAAATTGGGGATAAGAGGAGTGTTCATTCTGACCTGACAACCGTAAATGTCATACCTATATTTAAAGAGAGAGAAAAAAATCTGAATAACTACTAGCCTAGGAAGACCTAGGGCAAGCTGGACCACCAACTTCAAACACTGGGTGAGATTAAAACTGACTGATCGTACAAGGATTACAAAAGACAGGGAAGAATGGAGGAAAGATATTGCTACATTAAAGGTTCCTCAGTTTTCTGTGTGGCCTTAGAACTGACTTGATTTGACTTGAGTTGCTGTGACCAGTCTCCTAGTTTGACCTCAGAAATATGCAGGGCTATAAACAAATGTTGAAGAAAGAATAAAGTCATGGAGATAAATGGAAAATGGGGTAGAATACAAAACAAATTAACAAAAATAGATCATGCCAGGCTAACATAGTATCTTTCATTGATAAGAGGACTGACTTTATAAAGAACATGTATTTAAATCTTTATTAAATTTCATGTATCTAGATTTCAGTTAAGAATCTTATATGGTAGCAAATGGGAAATTATCAGCAAAGTTTAAGATGAAGAGAAATACATTGAATTGTAAAATGGATAATTAACAGTACAGGATTGTGACCTGCTAAGGCCCTAAGATACATCTAGTTTAAGAGGCCCCATAGGATAAAAAAAGTAATCCAATGTATATATATTTTTGTCATATTAGAATGAAAATGTCCATATTTTTAGAAAGTCATTTTCCCATATTGCCTTTATTTACCAAGTGATTATTATAAAACTTGATATTGAGTCAGTTTTTTTTCTTATTTAGAGGCCCCTCATATTGTGAGGCCCTAAACTGTAGCTTTAGTAGTTTAAGCTTAAATCTGGCACCGGTAAGGAAGAATGGGTAAAGTGGATTTGACAACAGGTGGTATTGGAAAGAGAAGTATCAGGCTGCAGGAAAGCTATAAATAACTTTCCTTAGTGTTCTTTATAAGTAACTTCACTCCCATCTTATTTACTGTTTTCATTAATGAGCTTGGTCGAAGAAGCAAACAGAAAGAATTGAATGAGTTTGAGGACAGAAGTACTAAAAATGGCATGAAAGGTAAGACATTTGGTGACTAAAAATACCTTGCCTATTAGTAAGAGTGTGTCAGCTGTAACCACAGAGGATAATCTAGATACACTAGCTAGATCAAAGGATGACTTTGAGTCAACCACATGATACAGCTATGCAAAACATGAACATATCTATCAGGGAGCACTGGGTTTTGTCAATTGGGGTGTGACCCTAGAGAGTCACCACCCAAGGGAGCATGAGCAGATAAAGTCCACACTAGAGTCATGAGACCAGGAACAGGCAGGTCAGGAGGTTGAGATCTGTAATGAACCAAGAAGTGGAAGTCACTGAGGTATAGCCATGAGCTAAGGGGATCAGTAGAAAGCAGAGATTTAGAACAGAGTCATTAGCCAGGGAGTCTGGAGCTCTAAGCTGTAGCTACAGGGGACCAAAACCTGGGCATTATTAAATTAAAGTCACAAATCAGGAGCCAGCTGTCAAAAGGCAGGAGTCTAGTCTGAAATTAGGAGCTGGGGTGGGTGGGGGAGCAGTCAGGTGCTAGGAAGTCTGAAGCTGGAAGCAGAAAACCAGGAACCAACGGTGAGGAACAAGGAATCGGAAGCCTGAGACTAAAGGGGGAGGCATCCATCCTGTTGAGTAACCTGCTGGGCACTGAAAGAGCTGCTTATAAGCAGGCAGCAGAGCCCATGAAGGCCACTAGGTGCAGCTGGAAGCTGTTAGGTTGCTGGCAATGAAGTCCACTCTGGTAATAGGGGCCAGGTGGGGATGAATTAACTGGTCTGCTGCCCTAAGAATCTGCATCCTAAGAATGTCTCAGAAGTATTTCCAGTAGAAATTGGGAAATATTAATGTCACCCCACAAGGCAATGGTAAGATGCATTTGCACAACTGCTGTTCCCATTATCCCTGTTCAAGAAAGTTGAACAGAATCAGGAATGTAGGTGTTTCTAAGATGTTCAGTGAAATAGAGATCGGATCTTGGGAGAATGGAAAAGTCTACAATGTTAGTCTAGTAAAATGAAGGTTAAGAAGGGATATGATTGCAGACTATAAATACATTGGGGCAGTAAGCACCAGAACAATGTTGGCACAATGACAGTTGGGTATAAATGTACTAAATAAATGTAGGATACAAATTAGACGGGAGTTTCTAATTGCTAGAATAGTGATTGGAACAACCTTCCAGTCACAACAGGGGGAAAAGAAAAACTTTTAAAACGGAGCTCGGTGACTTGATGCAGGGGATTACATAGTGTGCTGCATGTGGCTATAAGTGATTAGAATAAATGACCAGAAGGTCCTTTTCAATCATGTGTTTCTAAACCACTTCTGCTCTCTTCTACTTCTATTCAGCCTTGTCAGCTCCTGTCTCTTCCTCCTTTGCTTCCACTCATCCATCCTCTCTGTTCCTTCTGATATCTCTCATGTCTCTTCTCCCCTATCTCGAGTTCTGTACATTCCAGTGAAGCTATTTTTCCCTTTTTTTCAATGAAGCCTGGGCATCATTGCCAGGGAAGGGGGTCATGGGAAGAATCTCCCAGTTCCAGTTCTTGCAGCATTTCCCCAGCTGCTGGCAGCAGCAATTGCAGGGAAAATTCTAATCAGCATGTGGTGGACTTACTTGTTTGAGCTCTGGTGCATCCCGGGCTTGAGAATTCTCAGTTCTGATTGGTGGAGCCCATCCACCAACTGGGGAAGAGTGGAGAGGAGCTGGTGCCGCCCCTTTCCTGAAGGGAGGGACTGAGGAGCTCCTGGACCAAGTTTGGACCTGCAAGCTACAGGTCTGCTGGACTTTAGGGGATGGAGCCCCCTGAGGGTATAAAAGGAGTGTTGTGAACCCCACGAGGGAGGGTGAGGAAAAGGACGTTGGCAAGGGAAGAGTACGAAGAGGGCCTCCACCAGGATCCCTTCTTCACTCCAGTGGTGCGCAGATCAGCATATGAGGCTCAGGCTCTGGGAACCATGTCAAGGCAGCTTGAGCCTGTGTGCCCAGCAGGGAGCCGGACAGAGCAGTGTGCAAATCGGCACACAGAGAGCCGGCCCTGGGAGGAGCTCAATGCTGCTCAGGTTATCCCCAGTGTAGGCTGGATAGCTGGAGCCTTGTAGTGTGGCCTCTGACTGAGCTGAGGACCCTGAGGCCTGGTCGACAGCTTCTTGGAGAAGACTGTGAGTTACTGGCAGAATCGGGTCCCACAGGGGAGACATTCCTGAAGTAAGTCCCCTACTCTCCACCCAGCGGGAAGCCCTGGGTGAAAGGTTCCCTCCCAGCTAGACCTGTAGGAGGGGAGGTATCCCCTGCTGACTGGAATCCAGGGATAGATGTGCCTTTTATTGTGTAAAGCTGTGTTTTATATTTTGTAAGACTGTTACCTTCGTTGTGGATATGTTGTAAAATGTGATAGGATTGGTTTAGTTCTGTATAATTGGTTTGTAGCAGGGTGGGGTCCCTAGGGGTGGTCATGTTACCCTTAGGCTCCTTAGCTGTGCCAGTCTTGCCCTACAGGCACCCTCTATCTCGCCTGCCATGTCTTGTGTAATTGATATAGGGAGGCTGCCCTTGATATTTGAGTTTAGATAATGTTTGGCTAGGTCTTACTGAACCCTGTATTTCATTAGACCCCTTGGCATCCCACGCTATGGTAGATGGTTCCTGAGTCTCTCAGTCTTATGGGCTATATGTGTGGCTTCAAACTACCCATTTACCATACCCCAAGCCTTGCAGATGGTACTGGTGTTGTCTCACCTAGACCTCATTATAATCCAGCCCCTTTTTTCTCAGTGGGCTCTCTGCTGCCTTGCCTCTGCACCACACTGACTCCTGGGCTCTCCGCCACCCTGCCTCTGCATGCTCTCTGGTGCCAGGGTCCCTACTTTGTAGTGGGCCTCCTTCCCCAACTAGCTTCACCCAAACCACCAGTGTTATTAGACAGCAAAGAAACATGATCCCTGGGCTATAATGTAACACAAAGTTCAAGGCATGCTCTGCCCCTTTAAAAGAGTAAAACTTTTTCTCTAACATTAGGTGCCTAGTAGGTGAGGGTAACTTATAGGCTCCTGGTGCTCCATTAGTCCTAAAGGTAACACATCCGATTGCTGTAGCATCTCTAGGCCCTTCCTTCCTAAAGACTGCTTCCCCTTTAGCTGGTGGCATGGAACTGACCTGTCTGGTCCCAGGCCTAGGGTTTATATATGGGCCTAGGGCCCTGCCTCTTCCGGCCAGCTAACCAGGTGCAGGTGTGGCTAATTCCCTCATTAGCCAGTTGTCATGGCAACCTGCACCTCGGCTCTTATCTGGCTCTTTGTGTTCCCTCCCCCCGCAATCTCTGCTCTAAGAGGAGCAGGTACCTTAGTGCCTTGCTACATGGTTCCTCAGTGGTGTGCTGCCTGTGTTGAACATAAGCAAACTGAAATGTTTCAGAGACTTAGATCTTGGCCCAGTTTGGGTGAATTTTCATAGGAATGCACATTCTTTGCATCAGGATGATGCTCCTGCTATATTTCAAGCTCTTGATTAAAAGCATGGAGGTGTTAGTTCTTTCCGGTGAAATGGTTATAAGACTCAGACTTTCTCCATGAAATAGTTGGAAGATTTTTCAGTTATGGGCAAAACAGGATACCTTTCCCTTGTTTTCAGAAGTAGATTAATCATTTTAGCAGAAAAGTAAAGAAAAACAAAACAGAACACTGGTTATCAGCTCTGCCTACAACAAAACCTCTGTTCTGTTATGATAAGGTTAGTGGAAAGTTCATTAATATTTACCACTGAGATCTGAATGTATATTTAAGCTAGAGTGGCAGCATTTTCAGAATTGTGTAAGTGACTTGGGACTTGACTGCACTTACTTTCCTAAGTCACTTAGGCATGTTTAAGAATTTTACTTGGCAATAAAATCTAAGTTACTTCTAATCACATATCCAGAATTAGCTACAGCAGTGAAACTAAACAGGCAGGAAGTGATCAGAATAGTATCAGTAGTACTAGTATATAAATATGAATGCATCATGAGCATTGACTAACACAAAACCAAGGAAAATTTGATTAAGTAATATGGGTGCTTCCAAACTTGAAGGCAACTCATGGTTTTAAAAAACTCTCCACCCATATACTTGATTTTTTTTTTGTCTCAGGTGAGGCACAAAGTGTCATACGTATTTTAATCTTTGTACATCTAACTTTACAGTGAGCAAAGTTCACTTTATGGACTTTATCCAACAACTTTCTTATTCCAATATTTGGTGGCATTTTGTTAATGTTTTGGTTATTTTTGTTTTAATACTTGTATAAACTTGAAAAGTACATGGCTGACAGCAGAACAAGTCTATATGTATTTCTTTTCCACTGGCTGCAGTCACGGAGACATGTCCCAATAGAAGTCATACTTGTTCCAATCTAACACATAATTAACAGCAAAAATTGCATATGACTTTGTAAATGGATATTCAGGATAAATTCTACTGCACATTAAATGGACAGTTTTCTGACCATTGAGGGCATCGCTCTGAAATTGATGGGGCTTTCAAGTTTTGTGTGGGCTAGCTGAATAAAGATTTATAGAAGTGACTGTATTTTGCTACTTGCATTACTACCACAATGTTAACACACATTAAGGTACAGGGTTCTGTTGCAAGTAACTTGGTTTTATTTGAGATGCAACAAACTTTTGATATTTCTTAAATAGCCAACAAGTGCTATTAAAAGTCCTTTGGGACAGGAGGTAGGAGTCAATTTTGAGCAGCTGCTTTTGTAATTTGTTGCAACTGCTGCATCCTGTTTCTTCTTGAGGCAAAACAGAGAGCGCACACATGGAGCAGACAGAGAGAAAAAAAAAGAGCTAAAGATAGAAAAATATCTGGTCTGCTTCCAGATCATATGAACCAAGCCACCCTTTGCTGGTGGCATGGAACTGACCACCAAACATTCCTCATCTATTTGACTACTTTGTCATTAGTTTGTAGAAGACATTATTTTTAAAAGCTAGAGCTGCTTGTTTGGGGCTTGGTGGTGTTGGTGTTTGTACACAGTTCATCTTTTTGTTACTGTTAGTCATTCAAAAAAAAAAAGTTCCTGTTTCTGAAGTCTTTTCCCTTCCATTTTCCCACCTGCAAAGCAAACTTCAAAGGCCAAAGAGCCCTCTTTCAAACATTTATGTGATATTTATGCTGCTTGTGAAGGTCTTGTGAATAAAATTTCACTCCTCAGCCTGTTCACCAGAAAAGAAATGAAGAACAGCAGCAAAGTAAAACAGATGGTTTTAGTGGTAGTTCTTCTCATCTTCCTTCTATTTTTTCCCTACTTTATCCACATTTCTTGATATTTAACTTTGGATAATGGGGTTAATATGTGGGGAGCTGTGCGTGAACAAGAGGTTCTTTCTTGTACTTTCTGGATACAGCATAAGAAATTTGCATGAATTTCCAGTGCCAGCAGGACCATTTTTCTAAAAGCTGTCTATTCCGTTTAACATTCTAAAAGTACCTCTTAGTTTTAGAAATGCAATATATGCAGGAGTAACTTCTGTAGGATCCTACTTTGTTGTATAAAGTTTAAGATATTCTCTGAGAAGGATCCATTAGATATGATTTATTCATAGCATTTAGCTTCTGATTTCTCATTACACAATATAAAGACAGAGATGATTGCTTTGGAAAATATATGGGAAGTCACGGCTGTTCTTTACTGTACTCTTCAGCAAACATAAATTGACTGATTCTTTTATACATGCATCTCCTGCTGTCTTTTGAAAGCTCCACCAGCCGTTTGGGTCTGAGAGAAGCTAGGTTCTCGCCATGTAGCAGAACAATACATTTCATCTCTTTCTCTTTACACTTTAAGTAAAAGGTCTATTTTGTGTTCTACTAGGAACCAAGCCAATGACCTCTTCTAACAAAATGCTACTATGCAAACAAATGATGATCTTTACAAATGCCCTTATCTGAAAATTAATATTAGACAGCAGTATCTGCATAACAATTAAAGCTCAGCTGATTGCAGAGAAAATTAATGCACAACTGTTTACACCTGAGGCTTGCCAAGAAAGTAGCAGTATCACAACACAATAAAGAAGTCTTTTCAGTAGTGTACAAAAGAATCTCAGCTTTCAAGAAACTTCCTTTGAAAGAGGAAGTCATCCTGTGTTTTCTCTTTCATATTACAAGTTAAAGAGCCCCAGGTATTCTCCAGTTTCATGTAAGTTGTCTCCAAAGCATCTATCTTTTCCAAAGCTACACTTCAGGTGCATCTACACATGCATTTACTCCAGCCTAGATTTACTGTGTAGCATAGACAGCAGAAGGCCAGGGCTAATGGGGCTCAGCCCCACCAAATGCTGGGCAGCAGATAGGGTTGCGAGGCAGCCTGGCCATGGGCTCCAGGTGTCTCCAGAAAGGGTGGGGAGGGGCACACATGCAGCCAGGATCACAGCCCAGTATGTAGATCACTAGCTGTCCAGCACAACAGGAAAGTACCAGTTAATTCTGTGAAGGGGAAGGGACTGGCGGGGAGAAGGGCAGATCAAGGCCTCCACAGTGAGGGAGGATTTGAGGCGGAGGCCAGGCAGGGGCTGGAGTGAATGGGACTCCAGCTGGGATGGGTGGTGGGACAACTGGAGCTTGACCTGCTTGTTCAGGGTTGCGGGGGGGGGGGGGAGGAGAGAGGGGAAGGGGGCTCCTGCTGCTCTCCAGTGGATGCCTGGGGAGTGCGTGTGCCCCCAATCTGTGTGTGGGCAGAAGCGGCTGCCACTGCATGCTGGGATCTGCATGTCACTGCAGCTGCTCTAGGAGCAGTGTGTTGCCACATGCCTGCCACTGCTGGGCTCTGACACACTCCATCTGCCCTGTGGCAGGACATACTTGGTGTTATGTGGCTCGAGGCAGCAAGGTGCAAAGCCCAACATACACTGACATCCACCTCTGCCCTGCACACAGATCAGGACAGCATGTGACCCCTGGGCTTCTGCTGGTGTGTGTGCAACAGCGAGAGCCCCCACTATGCCCCTGGATGAGCCACCCAGGCTCCAGTCGTCCCACCACCCAGCCTGGCTGGGGGCCAATCACCCCAACTCCTGCCCTTGGCTCTGCCCCACTCCCTCCTTCACCATGGGGGCCTTGATCTTTCCCCCTGCACGGCCCTTTCCCCTCCCCCTGCCCCTTTCTCCACAGACTTATCTGCTGGGTGCGGGAAGGGGATGCTGCATGTGCTCAGCAGCACCCCCGCAATAATTTTTTCTCCTTCCACCTATGCTGTCTAGTAAGCTACTGCAGGGATTAAGGAGAGGATTTGCACTTAGTTTGCTGCAGCCCTTCAATGGACCCATGCCCTCACCAGGGGGAGCTACAGGCTCCCTCTGGTGCTAGCTCAGGGGCTGTCAGGGAGCACTGGGGGTTGCCTGCTCCTGGGGTGGGGAACAAGCTCCCCAGCCCTCACCCTGCATGTCTGAGTGGGAACAATGTACCCCTGCTTCAGCAGGAGGGAGCTTCCAGTCCCCACTCCCTGATCATGACACAGGAACATAGCTTCCTGCTCTTGGGAACTGCCTGCTGCCAGGACAGGCTCTGCCACAGAAGTCTGGGAGGGGACTATCTCCCACCACTTGGTGGATGGCCGACAAGGAGCATATTTTGCTCCTGGTCAGGCATCTACAGGAGCGTCTACAGCACTGTTACTAATGCTGAGTTAATTTGCTATGTGCATTTGTAGGTAGCAAATTTACTAGTATTAGGGAGGTTTACTGTGAAGTAATCATTTGCATGTGTAGATGCACATACTTAATTTGCAGTAAACTATGCTAATGTGAAGTTAAGCGTATCCTGTGGATGTACCTTATGTGTAGCTATGTTTGCTAGTTTGCAGGCTTTGGATTTCTTGCTTCCAGAATCAGTGCAAGAATTCTCTCTCTAATCTCTAGGTTCAAGGATATGAAATACTTTTTGTAGTTAAGTATCTCCTCTCCAGATTAGATAATGGCCACAACTGAAAGCTATAAAGTCAAAATAGAGACTCTCACTAAAACAAAAGTATATAGTGTTTACAGATATTCGAAAAATCAAATGTTCTTGCAGTAAAAATAAATAGGTACAAAAAATACATATGTAGACACAAACGTAAAGGTCTTAATGTCTATAGAAAACATACGGAAAGTCAGAGAAGTAAAGGCTAATGGAAATATTTGGGGATCTGTAACTATTAATCTTGGGATTTTTTTTCTCCCACCTTTCAATTCTTGATTTTTCTTCATGCAGCTCAGATTATTAGCAGGTACTAAATAAATGTGTAGTAACCAGAGTTACTGTACAGTAGAGCTGGTGAACATCTTTTAGATGATGCTACAGTGTCTTGTGTATACGCACCCTGTTTGCAGTTCTGGTCCCCACATGTCAAAAAGGATGTAGCATAATTAGAAAAGGTAGAGAGGGAGAACCAAAATAATCAGGGGTCTGGAGCAGTTGGCATACCAGGAAAGACTTAAAAGACTAGGACTCTTCAGTTTGGAAAGGAGAAGGCTGAGGGGGCATATGAAGGATATAGATCAAGTGAACAAGGACCTGTTGTTCAACAAGTCCCCTAGAAGTAGGGGGAATCCACTGAAATTTGTAGGTGATAGGTTTAAAACTAACAAGACAAAGTACTTTCCTGTACAATGTGTAGTTAACTTTTGGAATTCATTGCCACATGAGATGGTGGAGGAAGATAGCACAGCGAGGTTCAAAAGGGGCTGAATAAATTAATAGATGATAGATCTATTAATGGCTATTGAAGAGAATGGTTGGAGATGTTTCCTCAGGCATCTCTAAATCAATAATGGTGAATGCCAGGGAAGGTACTGAATAGGGGATAAGACACTGTAGAAATAGCCGGTTCAGGTCTTTCCCTCGATAGTATCCACTTCTGCTGGAGACAAAAAACCCCAAACAAACAAAGAAAACCTCACTTTTTTGGACAGGAAACCATAAAAATACACTTAAAATTCCTTTGGAAATTATCCCAGTCAGATAGACTCAAAGCTACCTGATGGGCCATGCACCCACAATAATGGTGAACCACAATATTGGCAATAGGTGGTATAGGGTCTGGAAAGGGTTCCGGTTATACTTTCTCTTAGCTGATCTCAGCTCCTAAGAGAGAGGACTAACCATGAAGCCTAACTTGAATCAGTCCAGAAGGTTCAGACTCTTCCTCCCACCTGCTCAGAAGAAGAGCTCCTTCTCATATTGTAACGCAGGGACACTGGCTTCAAACCTGTGCCTTCACAGCAAGTGAAAGGATGCCAAGGCAGAGGCATCTCGTCCAGGGACAGAAACAGCTGTGAGCAACATGCATGACTAGACACTGCATTCTAGATCGTGTCTAGTCATGCATGTCATGAATTACCTTATGGATAATTCTAACTAGCTCTGTTCACAGCTTGACTCAGAACTTTATTCAGCTCAACCTCTGGCTCTTTAGGTGGATAGAGGCAACTGTCATCCAGCAATGGAGAGCAGAGATACAGAGAAGACAGAATTAACAGCAGGATATGGGATGGTTGGGCATGGTCAGTCAGCAATAGGGGGCTAAAACCCAGTACTGACTGGACACTGATGGATATCCAACTCCAGCAATCACTTATCTTTCCAGAATGAGTCCATGCTTATCCTTAATGATATTCCTCTTATTGCTTAGAAAGCTTGCCACCTTTGCACTCCTCTTCACCTCTGTGTACTTCTCTACCAATTCCAATTTCTACTTCTAAGTTTTCTTTAGGTAAAAAGGCTTTCTTTCCTGATGAGCCTACTAAGGAGTTTCTAGATATGAAGATTCTGCTTTCTTTTAAATATACTGAGACCATATTTTCTTCCATATAACATGCCCCAGAATAAGATATACATCTTGTTTCTATTTCTAAAAAGCAGAATGAAGAAAAAAGATCTTTCTTTGTAATATGTAATTGAGTCACAACAGTTAGGGAGACAAACTTGTTCATTACTTTGCTTCCTGAGTACCATGTGCAGATTTTATTTTCGCTTTTGCCTGGTATGCAGCAGAAACTGCTCTTACTGCATTTCCTAAATATAATGCACAGTGTAGTGTCCAGAAGTTGTTGGAAAAAGGTGTGCATTACATGCAAGAAACTATGATCTATACATAGCTTTTTCTTAATTATGGAGGCACAGGTTGTGTTTCTAAGGTTAACCTGAAATTTGTCTATAAAATACAATTGATGCATTAGAAGTATGTTACAGAATCTAAATATCAGGCAAGAAGATTAATGAATAATCACAAATAATTATCATAATCGTCAATACATCTTTTCTGAGGGTGCAGGAATAAACCATCCTGCTGTACAGAAAGACTATCAAGTATGACAGAAGACCAACTTGGCTTGGCAGGGAACTCCTCAATGAGCTAAAATGCAAAAATGAAACTTATAGGAATTGGAAATGTGGAAAAACTACCAGAGAGGAATATAAGAATATTGCTCAGACATGTAAGGCTGAAACCAGGAAGGCCAAAATGCAACTGGAGTTGCAGCAAATAAAGGACATGAAGGGTTACAAGAAGGGTTTCTACAAGTATGTCAGCCAGATAGAAGGGAATCAATGGCTCAGTGTCAAGTTGGAAGCAGGTATCAAGTTGAGTGATTCAAGGGTTGGTCTCAGGGTCAGTTTTGTTCAATACTTTCATCAACAATATGGGAGATTTAGTGCACCTTCAGCAATTTTGCACACAACATCAAGCTGAGGGGAGTAGTAGATACATTGGAGGGTAGGACTAGGTCTCTCTGAAACCTAGCCTTACCTTCAGAATGATATATCTACTACTGTATAGACTGGAGAACTGGACCAAAAGAAATTGGACCAAAATTCAATGAGGACAAGTGCAAAGTCCTGCATTTGGGACAGAATAATCCCATGCACCAGTACAGGCTGGGACTGACTGATTGAGTAGCAACTCTGCAGAAAAGGACCTGGGAGTTACAGTGGACAATAACTTGAATATGAGCCTACAGTATGCCTCTGTTGTGAAGAAAGCTAAGTTGTGGGTTGGACTCGATGATCTGTTGAGGTCCCTTCTGACCCTAACATTTATGAATCTATGAGCATACTGGGTTGCATTAGTAGGAATGTTGCTAGCAGACTGTTGGAGGCTGCCCTTTGAATAACCCAGTTGTAGCGGGGCAGTGCTTATATGCTCCAACTATCCCTTGTGTCCCGTGCCTTGCAGATGTTTCCTCCAGTGGTTTGCACTGAATTCTTCCTTCAGACAGAAAAACATACAAAAATGCACACTGGGCCCCTGGCCCTACGTATTGGGTTCCCAGCCCTTTGTTTCCCTTCACTGGGGACTTACACCCTGTGGGGCTCAGGTGGCCTCAGCCATGCCTGGCCCCCTTTCAGGGCCTCTGCAACCTCAGGTCTCACAGGGAGCCTGGATGCTGCTCCAGGTCCCTCCACCGACCTGGGCCCTGCTTCAGGACTTCTGGGAGCCTGGGCTCCCCCTGTGTAGATCAAATCCAGCAGGGATGTGGGGGCTGGGATTTTTAGGCACCTCTCCTCCCCTTTCACCAGAGAGGTAACTGTCCTGGCATTTCCTGGGGACTCCCTCACCACTAGGAGCCCCATCAGGCCATCCTTCCCTGGCAGGGTGCAGTTCATGTCATGCCCAGGACTAATGAGGCCTCCTTCATCCCCATACCCTCATCTTTACCTCTGAGGTCTTCCTGGAACCAGACTTCAGCAGGGAGATGCTTCTCCCCCACTGGCTGGTTTCGAACTGCTATCTCTACCTTAGGGAGCTGAGCATTAAATGGCTACTCTCATCAGGCACCTGCCCTCTCCCTGGTATAGCCCTTAAAGTGAAGGAGCACTAAGACTGATCCATCATAGGCGGTTTATTTGGGAGAAGAGAAGGCTGTTGGGGAATTGAAGGTTTTTAAGACCTAAAATTTAGCTGAATTTACTCTGGTACAATTTGCATCTGGTGACAGGAGCAACCTGAGCCCAGGTAGAGCAGTTTATGTCAGGGATGATCCTGGCCTGCTCCAGCCCACTGCTACAGCCAGGGGAAGCTCCAACCGCAGCCAGCCACAGCCACCTGGCCACCAGGCTGTAAAAGGCTGCCCCATGCTTTTATTCTGAGGCCACACTCCTCTCTGGCCTCAAGCAGCCTGTAGCCTTGTGGCACAGCCTTCCAGGATGCCATCCCAAGAGCCTGTGCCCAGTGCCTGCGCACCATGGATGCTCCTTGCCCTCCCCCTGGTAGCAGCAGCCAGGGCACTGTGTCTGCTTGCTTGCTGATTACCTCCTCTTCTACCCCAGCAGTAGGGTGCCTGGATTGCCATCCACAGACCTCAGCCCTCCAGTGTAACCCCAAAATCAGGAACACTGCAGACAGTTTTCAACAAACTCCAAACTTTATTTCCCTCCACAACACATCAACAGACCCCCCCACCCCAGCCTTCCTTACCTAAAGCAGACCCACCCCAACCCCAATGTGCACTATCAGTAAAGCACCATCATCCTGTGAAACTATATACAGTGTGTGCTTCCAATTACTGATGGGGAACAATGGGAAGAAGCCCAGAGGGAGGCACCTGGCACCCTGCCCTAGGGTGCGGGGCCCAGCAGGATCTTTGTTGTAACCACATTGGTGTGAGAAAAAGAGATAAATAAAGCTCTTGGGTCACAGGCAATATCTCTTATCAAACCAGGGGTTTTCAACCTTTTAAAAGGAGAGTACCACTTCTGGTGGGTACCGCTCTCCTGGTGGATACCCACTACTGGACATGGAATGGGGAGGGGGGTCCCCCAGTGGCTGAATTCAAAGTGGCAGTACGACGGCTGTGGCACAGCAGTGTAGCAGCAGTATGGTGGTGGCACAGTAGTGTTTCCCAAGTACTCCTACTTCTCCGTGCCTCTGCTGTGTACTTCCTGGGTCCTTTCCAGGTACTCCCAAGGGTACACATACTCCCTGGTTGACAACCCCTTATTAAACTAACTAAATGGTAGCAAAAATTTTCATTTTGTTGCAAGCTGTTGGGCACATACACTCTGCTTCAGGCTGGGGAGAATTCAAAGATTGTAACAGTATTCCTAGGTAGAAAAGAAACTTCATTTTGCACAGGGGAGGTAGAGGGTACAAATTTATTCTCCTGGGTATTTTAGATTCCTTTTGTGAGAGTGTTACTCTGTCATGTGTGGATTAGAAGGGCTTCTTCCCTGGAAGTGTCTGATGTCCAAGTCAGACAGGGAGGAAATCCTTCTCTCTTGATTAGCTATGAAGTTTAATTTTCTAGATGGCTAAAATACAATATATTAAATGTTTTTGGGATCTATGTTGTAGTCATGTTGGTCTGAGAAAAAGAGATAAAACAAAGCTCAAGGGTTAGAGGCAAGCTCAGAGGGAGGTGCCTGGTACCTCAGCATCCACGGCCACTACTTTGGATCTAAACACTGTGGTGGGGCTAGCTGGCTGGGTTCTGGTCTGGAGGCCAGGGCAGAGACAGTCCATCCTGCTCAGGAAGCTCCCTCCCCTTCTCCATGGGGCAGGTCAGCAAGGGCCACATAGGGAGCTGGCCCCACCATGGCTAGCTGTTGCTCAGGGATGTACGTCTCAGCTGTGTGTTCTTGGGCAACCCTGGCACAGGATGCAGTCTGTCTGACTCACAAAGGACTCATCCCCTCTCCCTTCCCTCCTCTACCTAAATGAAACTGATTAAGTGGCAGTGAGAGACATACCTAAAACCCTCAAGATAAGGGTGACAAGGGTGAACTGACTGCCCTAGGTCTCATTTACATCCAAGATGGAACCAGATGACCATTCATTTACATGAGAGATGGAGAACAGAAAGCCTGAAGCAGAGACTGCAGTGAATTCTGGGACCAGAGAAGCAG
>JAGPOW010001296.1:102767515-102798515 GCA_030014935.1 Caiman crocodilus
ATATATTTCATATGCTTAGCAATAAATAACTTTTATAGTCAAACTGGTAGTAATTGGGTATATTTTTCCTTCTCTGCTTCTCTTTCCTCCCATGCTCTGCAGCAACGCTTCTTTTACCTAAGCTAAAGATCCTCGTGAAGCCCAAAAATATTGTGCTCATCAAGAGGTCAAAGACTGGGATGTGCTGAGTTTGAAACACATAAGGGGATCAGCTTGTACAGGCTGATTGATCCAGTTTGACTCAGACATGCCCTTGTGAACTGAATGCTGGTCCATGAGGGTGTCAGCTGGACACCCAGCCGGATTCAAAGGGATTCTGTTCACCTTTGTGCTTGTGTCTGACTGCATTTTATTGTTGCTCTTATGAACTGATTCTTGGTACATGAGGGTGTCAGCCTGTCCATGCTAATCAGCCCGGCCAAGTCAGGCGTGTCATGTTAATTTGTGTGTGTTTGTGTGTATGACTGATTTGGTGACTGGAGGAACCCACTCCCATTGAGTTTAAGTCCTGCAAGATCGTTCCATTGGGGTTGAGGGCTTGCAGAAGGGAGAGATACAGCTCCATATAGTAACACAAGCAGCACATTGACAGAATCATCAAGACCGTAGAAACTATCCCTAATAAATGAGCATACCCCAAAGTAAAGGGCAAATTTGGTAATAGGCGGCTCATAGAGGTGGGTTGCAGGTGAGGCAGGGGGCCAAGCCACAGGTGGGGCAGGATCTGGAGAAGGGGTTGGGAGCCCTGGCCACTGCCTGTGGAGCTGCACCTACTTCTACATCCACTGAGAGGCATAAGGCAGGCCCACAGGCAGCTGCCAGGGGCCAGCTGGGCCCAGAGCCAGGGCCTGGTTGCAGGCAGGACAAAAGGTACTGCCAGAGTTAGCACCATGTCAAGGATGCTCCGGTCATCCTCACTATCCTCCACTGTATGATGGCACACTGCTCCTCATGGGCAGGAGGCCAAGGAACACCCTGTGATCCTTATGGTTTGCCTGGTCCATCTTGGGACCTCATCTCTGCTAGTAGCAGGTGGGTCTCCCCTGCATCCAGCAGCTGGTTCTGTAGAGCAAGGACAGAGAGGCTTCTTTTGAAAATCTGTGACATTTCAGATATAACATGCACTGTGCAGAGGAGCTGTGCACTGTCCACCCTCAGTTCAGGGCTTCCATGTGCACAGGTGCCCAGAGACCATGTAAGTTGCCCAGGCGGGCCCTTCCATAAGCAGCCACTCTGCTTGGCAGGTGGGCTGCTTGCCACTTCCCACAGGCAGCTTGTCTTCTTTTCACTCTACCCAGGCTGGGCGATGGCTGGACCCTGCTGGTAGCTGCTATGGTGCCTCCAGAGCAGCTCCCCCACTTGTTCTCCCCACAGGCCAGGAATTTCACTCCCATGCTGTCAGGCCTTTGGCACCTGGGTTCTGTGGGTAAGGGGCTCCTACCCAGTTGGGACACAGCCATGGTGATGTTCTTCTTCCCCAGTGGCCCTCTCCAGAGAGGCGCCCCCGACCAGGGCCCCTGCCACATATGCCTCAAGCATGACCCTGGTCAGAAGGGTTGCCTGACTTGCTGTGCTCTGTTGCTGATGATTGAAATGGTTTCCTGAGTGCAGCTGAGAACCTGGCATGGGGCCCTGAGCTTTGAGGGCACCCTAGGCAAGACCATGCTTCCCTGCAATGTGTGCCTAGAGGGGTATCTTAGCCTGTGCTACAAGGGCTTGAATCCTGCTGATGGCTTCAGAATGGGACTTAAAGGTTTGTTTTTTAGCAATTGGTGTATAGGTAGATATATATATGCTTTAGAATGGTTCATGGTGGGCAGCAGGGGTTAATTGCCTGGGTCTCCCTTACAGGGTGTCACATAGCCTTCAAAGCAGACAGGCTGTCTAACATAACAAGGCCAATCAATACACACACAGCCTGGGAAACATGGGGCATATACCATACTGTTCCATAACATGAGACAAAATGGCACCAGCTAACAAGGCCCGAGAGCAGGAAGGCCCGAGTCTGAACCCAGAGAGACCAACCAATGACAGCCACAGATCAAGAGTCAGAAGGAGTCATCAGAAGGGAAGGAAAATACAAAAGCAGAGACTTGAGAGTAACAAAGGGTCCCTCCTCTCTGTACCACCCAGGTCATCCTCCTCCCTGAGAGGGGATACTGTGCCCATCCCCTGGGAGTATCACTGAGGTCACCATGGACATAGGGCACACCACCAGTTCATTTCATCCAATCCACTGGAGGTGGGGTGTGGGCTTTGGCATCCCACATCCAGGCTGCTGACATGCTGAGATCCAACACTTAAGAGAGAGCCTCAGAGTGAAGACTGCATCCTGGCCAGATGTACTTTGACTCTGATGACAGCCCTAGGATTGGTATCTATAGAATTGCTTGATTGTTTATTTTGTTTCTTTTCTGTTATTACTGCATATGAATAAATTTGCCTATTATTGAATGTAAAGGTCATGGTTGGTCTGAGAGTGAGGTGGGTCCCACCACCAGAACAAGGTCTCTGGGTCCTAAATCCAGAGTCAACACTCTGGCCAAGGGGATTGCCACTGCCATTGATGAGTTTCTTCACTTGTGATGGGCCTCTGGATGCCCAACTGGGAGGCCCCTGTTGGTGGGGGAAACTCTAGTGGACAGGGCAGATACAGCTTGGCAAAATGACCAGACAAAAGGGTTCTTTTTTTTCTCTCTCTCTTTTTTTATTATGATGCACATCACATTTTTTTGTCAGGGACTGAGTCCTGAATGACCCCTTGGCTTAATGTGTTGCCTCCCTGGCATTGACTCTTCCACGCCTATGGGCAAATGGGCAGTCCCCCTTGTTTTCCTTACTGATTGCAGCCACACCCAGATTAATTGGCAGCCTACAGCTGATAATAAGCTAATATAAACAAACAGAAAAAAAAAAGATAAGATGTAGGAGAGCATCACTGCCTTCCCTCTGTGTGTCTCTCTGTCTACCAGATAGTAGCTTCTTTCTTCCCTCGATGCCTGACTCCTGGCGTCCTGGAGAATGGAGTTTTGTTTTCTCTTTTCAGTCTCTCTCACCCTTTTTTTTCTTTTAATTGTGAACATGCCTGGCTTAACTGGTGGCCCACAGTGATCAATCAGCACCACTGAAAACAAACAAGTGGCTTGGGAGCATCTCGCCCCTCTTATCTGACTCACTTTACTCTCCTTCTTTTCTTCTTGTTCTCCTTCCTTTCTTCTTTCACTCTTTTAGTGCAGGCTTCCCCAATCCTCTGGGACCTGATTGGGCTCTCACCCTGCTCCCAGGCACATCAGTCTTGGGTTGAGCTGTCCCAGTCTCTATCCTGTCTGCACCCTTCCATCTTCCCTTTCCCCAGCGTCACAGTCCCTCCCACAGTCCCCGGATATTGCCCCGGCTGTGGATCCATACCAATCTGCCTCATCTGCTGAGGTGTTAAAGCTGAGCTGGGGCAAACTGGGAGCTCCCACTGTAGCATGTAGGTTCTATTCTGGTCGGGCCCATGGTCGTGGCTGAGGGAACATCATAGGTGAGTATTCTTTGGCCCTTCACAGTGTCTGACAGGACTGTCCTAAGCTGAAGTAAATTAGTCTACTTTGCCCTAATGTGGTGCACATGTAGACAGTGATACTTTACTACAGAGCAAATTAGTCGACTCTGCAGTAAAGCACATGTGAGCCATGCCCACTGACTCTAAATGCAGTTGTTACAGATATCATAGTTAGAGTGTTCCAAAGGCTCAGGAAGAAGATTCTGAGCTAAATAGCAAGCAAATGCCCAAATAACCTTTTAAATAAGTCTTCAACCTATTCCTAAACTGTTTTGTTTTCCAAGTGGCCCCACTTTTCCCTGTTCCTGAGACATCTATCAATTGCAGGCATAATGGTGTTGTTAATGTCTATCACCACTGCACTTGAGAATCTGTAACTATCAAAACATAAATTAGTTATTCAGTCTTGATTAGGTCAATCCTGTTCCCTTTTAAAAATCTTATTTTATAGTTTATAATATGCAACAAAAGGACCGTGCTGATCAGAACAGCATGCTCTTGGCTGTTTATTTATTTACTTAGCAATTGCATGCAGACTAGTACACAAAATCCCCCTCTGTCCAGATCCTGTCAGTATTTCATAAGTTAAAAGATACAAAATAGGTGGAGCAAACTCTCAATACAAACACAGAAGCTATTGCAACTTACTCTGCTAAAGTTTTCTTCTACTCATTGGTAAGTACCTATATTATTTACTCATGTAATAAGCATTAAAGAAAAAGGTTTTATCTTTTGTTTACATTCTGGTAGTTTCTAATGTTTTCTGCAATGTTTTCTGTTTAAGCCTCTCACCTCTGGACTACATTTTCTCTTTATTTGTCTAGCCAAGTAGCTATTTGATTCTTTATGCTATTTGCAATGTATAATAATTATTAGCTTACAATACTGATTTTGAAAACCTATCTGGAAATATGATTCATAGCTGAGAAGCAAGGATATTGTTTTGTCTTTAGAACTCTTTTAAAACAAGATTAATATATTATTTAAAGACAGTCAACATCAAAGACCTGGAGAATAAATAAGTGTATGTTGCTTATATAGCTAAGACCCATGTAAGAACTATATGCTGTCTTTATCAGGAACACAACAGCAGGGTAAGGGTAATTGTTTCAGGATGAAAACAGTGTACCACATGCTGATAAATTTACAGAAAAACAGCATTTCATGACCTAAACTAATTATAATTGAAAAACCCATTCCTCAAAATCAGCCAGAAACAATTCATTGTTGTTTGGCTGTGTTCTTAAGTCTTATTAATGCCTTCCGTTACCATACTGCTTCACATCTTTATACTTCATTGGTATGTAGTATGTCAAACAAGCTATGTACAGTTCTGAAACGAGACCTAAAGTAGACTTCACTTCAGATACTTTGTATATATTATTTGAAAACTTTGTATATATTATTATTCAGCTTAATTTATGTTCTACAGCAATAAACTTTGCCTTCTAAAGTAACATGATTTATTTTAATTATAGACCAAAATCTTAAGAAATGACTAAGATATGTCATAATATGAAGAAATTTTAGCTCATTAAAGGATATATTTTACTAACATTTATAGGATCATTAGTGCTGAATAACTCGATTAGCCTCAGGGGAATAGTTCCAGATTTCCAGTATTTCCACCCTACCATTGCTTTGACTGGAGTTTCTCTGAATTACATGGCTCTGAGAGCAAAATCTGGCCCCAGTTACAATAAAGTGTTTAAAGTGTAGCATTATTTAGGGTTATGCTAAGCTCTGATTTTAAAGAATTTCCATATTGTCAATAAAGCTTAGTTTTCATTGTTTTCTAAGTGCAGCTAATAAACATTTATCCTACCAGAGAATAAATACTATTTAACAGATTGAGTGAAGATGGCTAAATGTTATAGTGCATCACAATAATTAAAGCTCCAAGATTCTTTATTGGGAAATACCAGTTCATTCATCAATTTTACAAGATGTTGCAAATTATGTGCCAGATGTTAGGACATATTGTTTTAGTTCCTATTAATGTATGTGATCTTTAGATAAAAATGACTTGACAGTGAGTATAAAGGAATTCAGTAATTTCAATATGAAATGTTCTCAGAATACTTCATCTACATCTGTTTTTCTACACTGAGAGCTTGACCATTTTCTGCTGAACATTCTCCATATTCTTCAGTGTCTAAAAGTCTGTTTCACTAAATTTTGACAACTTCCAAGCTCACTAAGTTTGGAAAAAAGGTGTTGACAGTTTCAACAATAAATATCACTTCACATAGAAACTAAAATAATGATGCTGGATGCTTTTTTCTTTATTGGCAAAATAATTAAATGGATATGAAATAACATTAAGCTTGGATTGTAGGAATATTTTTCTGCTTTCAACCAGGTTTGGGTCAAAGTTCTGATTAGTGTTTTTTTCTGAATGACATATTAATTAAGACAGATATGATAACTCTTAGTGTTTGCTCAGTTTCTTCTACCCAAGAAACTTCACTTTTCCAAGCTGGTAACAAAGGGGAGATGGAGCATGGACTATTCCTAACCTTTCCCAATTAATGGGCTGAATGAATGAATGAATGCAGGTTTTCCTTTCCCTTAGGGCCAGATCTTAAGAAGACTTAGTTGGTAATTGAGTTTAGACTTCTACATTCAGAATTGTAGCCCTGAAGACACCTATTCTGCTGATGCCTAAACTAGAGTCATCTGAACTTTGTAGGTGTCTCAGCTGTTTACATTAAATTCCCAAGATGTCTAAAGAATCACTTTGGAAAAAACATCTAGAAGTGTTTCAATATTCCTAACTGGATGGGGAACTAGAATCTAATTATTATTTCTGCTCTATTCCCTGAGGGGCTTGATCCAGCAACTTCACATTAAAAATGCTTACTGCACTCATCTTTGACCAGTCTCTAGGCAGAAT
Organism: Caiman crocodilus; assembly: GCA_030014935.1. Classification (NCBI taxonomy): domain Eukaryota; kingdom Metazoa; phylum Chordata; order Crocodylia; family Alligatoridae; genus Caiman; species Caiman crocodilus. Next base: position 102,773,962 of record JAGPOW010001296.1, read on the forward strand.
GCAGCTATAGCCAACATTTGCTTTGAAAAGGGTTGGAAGAAGAAGTAGAGGTAGTGATGCCCATACTCTCTTGCTTAAATGTCAACTCAGCAGCTAGAGTTTCCAGGATGTGGAAACCCAAAGGCAATTTCTCCCTGCAGAGAGCCTGAGAGCAGTCCTAGGGCATACAATAATGACCTCTGCTGCATTCCCACTCCCCCAAAGGCCCGGTATGCTGCCTGATTGTTGGTCTTCAGTGTATGTAGAATTTGAACAAGTGGGCAGAGCTTATTCCTTGACAATGGTCCTTGCCTTGGCAGGGAGGCAGTATAGAAAGGCAGTAATCTTTCTGGTCAATAGTATAAATTGTGTTACTTTCCATGGAAAGTTAATGAAAGAAAAAGTTAGCATTGTTCAAGTGGCATCTAGAGTTTGACAGTGATGCCAAAGGAGCTGTAACAAAAACTGACATCCTTACACAATGTTGATGCATGTTGTTTGAGGTGTTAAAAATATATCTAAAAACCTCTGTGACTTCACACACATGCATTTACAGCTCTAGTACAAATGTATGAGTTTCTTGGGTTTTGCTGAAAATTTCCATACTAACTTGTCAGTTCTTTAATAAAAGCAGATTTATATTTTAGTTAGTTTTATAATGTAGTAGGATTCAATTCTATCAGCTATTGCCAACTTCACCTTATTTCTAGGATATCCTTGTTGAGATGAATGACTATGTGGAGTATGATACTAGGCAACCTAAGTAAGGATTGTAGATCTAGACACTAGAAACTAACTACATAATTCATTGTAGGATATAGGTAACACATAGCATAAGCAAGCTGTATCTATTGAGTCATAATTCAGTGAAATCTACAATGGCAGGAGTAGAATTTTGAATTTATTGGAAAGGTTTGACATACATAACCGTATGAGACTATCCCCAAATCTGGTTCTTTTATCTTTATTTCTTCCAGTTTTTACAGCTTTTTTCATGTAATGTTTAATACCATCATGAATCACATATCAAAGTAACAATAACACAAAACAGGCCATGCTTAGGCAGAGCTTTGATCCCATATATTTCTTACTGTAAGACTGTATAATACACCAAAGAATGTATTTTGGTATGTTTCATTTCCTTTAACATTATTTTACTCCCAGGAAAGAAATCAACAGGCTGAAGATGATTTAACCACAAAAGAGACATTTTGGGCCTTCAACCCCAGGTCCATAGTGTTTTACCATGTACAACAAATGGGTATAGTAGCATTTTACAGCCATTTTTAATTGTTTTTTCCCCAGTGGTAAATGGCTAAGTGAAGTGCAATTCACACTATACCATTGGGCTCCAGTTTTGATTGGAAGAAGCAAATTTAAAAGCAACTTTTAAACAATGTGAAAATTTTAGTTATATTTATTTTTCTGCCCTCTTTTTACCTCTTAAAAACATAGCTTGTAAGACTGGAACGGACCTCGGAAAATCATTGGGTCCAGCCCCCTGTACCAAGCAGGAAAGAACTGGGGGTCAGGTGACCCCAGCAAGGTGACTCCCTAGTCTCTGCCTGAAGATTTCCAGGGTAGGTGACTGCACCACCTCTGGAGGGAGCTTATTCCACATTGTGGGCACCCTGACTGTAAAGAAGTTTTTCTTAATGTTGACCTTAAATTGATCTTCTAGGAGTTTGTGGCCATTGTTCCTGGTTTTCCACTCAGGTTCCCTGGTGTTATGGTGGCGTGCTGCCGTCACAGGCATAGGTAGGGCAGGAGGAGGGTCACAGGGGAGTGGCAGTCTCCCAAGAAGACCCCGAGCTGACACACTTGCCTGCCGGAGGGTCGGCAATGCCGGAGCCGGGACTGCGGCGGCAGCAGTGGCCACCATTATAGCCGCACGAGCTGGTGTTATGCTGGCTGTTTAAACAGCTGTTCCCGGCAAGGGGAACAGCTGAGCCAATCGTGGCAGCCATAATGGCTGCCGCGGGAAAGTTTAAAAGCCCCGGCAGGCCCCATGGTGGGGGAGAGCCAGGAGAGGAGGGAGCAGGCAGTGTTGCTGCAGCTTTGCTGGAGGCTGTCTCCCAAACAGGCAGCCCTATCTCAGTTCAGCAGCTGAGACGGGTGAAAGGAGTCCAAGAAGGGGCGGAAGGTCGGGTCCCCTGTAATTACCAGGACCAACCCATTGCTCTGGGAAGTCTCTCTACCCCGGAGGAGTGTTATCTCTGAGTCATAGAGAGGAAGAGGGCTCACAATAGTGAGGAAAGCAGTAGAGTCTTAAGGCAGGCTGGCTTGAAACAGTCATCGGCCTCGACTCAATGGTTAGGAACATCACCCGGCTGGCAGATCTACATCTAACAGAAAGATTCCATCTTACCAGCAAGTGACTGGTTGGCGAGTGGACGGGGTGTAGGGGTGTCGGAGCCCCATGGAACATCGGAGACCTTAACCATGAGTAACCCCTTGTCGGGAAAACCCCTCTGGTAGAAGATCTCCACTGAACCACTCCTTAGAATCATTCATACCATCAAAGTCGTGGCAGGAGAGATGAGGGGGAGGGGCTACCTGATGAGAGGCGTCATCGGGTGAGGCCCACCAATGTCACACCTGGTGAACAGCTGCTCACCAAGCACTTGATGTACTCCCCTAGTGTAGTGGCAAGCTGCTACCAGGTCCCCCTTCAGCCTTCTTTTCCTTAGGCTGAAGAGTCCCAGATTCATCAGCCTTTCCTCATCTGGCTTGCCTTTCAAGACTCTGATCATATGGGTGGCTCTTCTTTGGACTCTCTCAAGCTTGTCCACATCCTTATTAAAGTGTGGTGTAGAACTGGACACAGTACTCTGGATGTGGTCTCACAAGAACAGGAAGTCTTGCCTAGCTTGTCACAAACTTAGTCAGTACAGTGACTGAAGAATTTTGACATTGAAAGAATCAGGGGATGGGAATCTGGGATAGAAGTTCAATAAGATTTAACCTAAATCAGTTAAGTCTGATACTACATTTATCCAGGTTTATCTTAAACCAGTTTCAGCTATTTTGAAAGTCATTTATGTGCCCTGAACTTCTGTTGTGTTACAGATTTGAACCAGTTTGTGTGTAATGTCTATCTCTAGCTTGAAGTCTGTTAAGAGAAAAGGATGCGTAGTCAGATTGTTTTTTTGGTTATGCCTGTTGTTCATTAATATTTGAGAGCACAAATGGTTACTAAAAGTTGCATACCTTTGTTTTTTATGAGAATTCCTAATGTACATGTTCTATACCTTTTTCTCCTGCTAAAAAAGCCAGGAAAGGCAAAAGCTGCCATTTTTTAAAGCAGAATGAACAATTGATAGCTAATTTTTTCCTTGTAGTGTATTAGTTTTACCTTAAAGAAATAGATTATATAATCTATATACAATATTTACAAAGAAAAAATTATTCTTTTATTTTAAACATCTATAGAATAATGGAAGGTCACAAACTCAATTTTGCAAGTTGTTTGCAAGCCATTTGCAAGGGTGATTCTTTTATTAATAGTCTCTGTAAAAAAAACAAAAGAGAAGGTCCAAGTTTGTGATCCCTAAATAATTTCCATGTCAAATAAGTATTTTTAAATTTAAAAATGGGCACGTCTTAACTGCCAGACTTACATACTCCTCACTTTCCTTCTCCCCAGCATCCTAAATTCAGGTGTTTTCTTTCTTTCTCATACATCACCATATATAAATAAATATTTTCTAAGCCAAATTATGTCCCAAGGTGCAGGAAAAAAGGAGACAACATGAATCTGTCATCACTGGGTTTTCACAAGTAATTTCTGACTTTGTAATTAGAATTCAGCAAATATTTTTTGCACATTGTCAACAATTAACTGAAACCAGGTCTCACTTTCTGCCTCTATCTGTTGGTTTCAACTGAAATTCTGGCTAGGCAAAAATAGTATAGAATAGATACCAGATAGAATAGTAAAACCTTATTGTTGCCACTAGAGTGGACAGATGCAACTCCAAACAGAACAAGGATCAACGAGATCTACTGAGTAAGAAACTGCCATTTTTACTTAATGATTTTTTGAACAAAATCACATCTTGTAGATGTATGCCTGAACTCTTCATGTCCATTCAATCCCCATCCTTTTTGCTGAAATTAGAAGCGTGTTAGTTTCTGCTTATTGTGGTACTATTTTCTAGGCTAGACATCTGCCAATAGGAACTACACCCAGACTAAGAGCTAATATTACCATCATCTAATATATCTTTCAATCATTATTTCCTTTGGTCAAATTTGAATGAGTAATTGACACGTGAAAAGTTCTGTATCTCATCCAGAAGTGTAAATAAGGGAGACAACTGGGACACTAGCTCAAGTGCTAACTTGCAGGGAGGGAGCAGAAAAACAGCAGCTGCTGCCAACACAACTGACATCTCAGCTGTTGCTACTGCCCTGTATGCTACAAGCCTCTTGCTGTGTATTTAATAAATTATACTTCATGCCCTTCAGAATAGCTTGCCATTAAAAAAGTTCTAATATCCTCTTGCTGGAAGTATAATATAAACAAAAGTAATAACACACTGTCATGGAACGGGGTCCTTAAGGATGGCCATGATCTCCTAAGGCCCCTCGACCATGTCAATTTGGCTCACTGGGCACCCTAAGTTCTCTCCTGCCACGTCTTTGGTGGAGATATGAAAACAGGAAAGCTGCCTTTAAGTTCTCTTGGACACAGTTTCATGGACTTTCTGACCCTGTGGGTTCCCAGACCCCTTGTGAGTCCCATTTTACAATGGGTATTTCAAGGCACCCTAGCCTTATGGGCTATATGTGTGGCTCCAGCCACCCATTTACCATGCCCCAAACCTCACAGATGGTACTGGTGTTGTGCCCAGGTCTCATTATAATTCAGCCCCTTGTCCTTGCTGGGCTCTCCACAGACTGTGTCTTGGCTCTCCCCGGCACTGGGCTCTCCGCTACATAAGGTGTGCTTGGCCCCTCTACATTACCTGAAGCAGAATCCAGTCAGGCCTCCTCCCTTCAGTTACTCCAGGAGGGCTTCTTTTCCCTTGGCTGCCAGCAGAGAACTGCCTACTAGCCCCTATCCTGGGGTTGATATGGGCCCAGGGCCCTGTCCCTTCTGGCCAGCTGACCAGGTGCAGGTGCAGGCTAATTTCCTCATTATCTGGTTGTCATGGCAACCTGCACCTGGGCTCCTGTCTGGCTCTTTGGGGTCTTCCCAGGCAGTTTCTGGTCTTTTAGGAGCAGGCACCTAAGTGCCCTGAGACTCACACATTTAACACTGGGCTGCTACAGAAATGGGATCCCTGGATATTAGAGATAATAAACTGAACTCACTGAGAGTTTTACCATTGATTTCAGTGCAGTGAGCACTCCATCCATTGTTTCTGAACAATCAAGGAAGATTTCCATTTCTCTTCTATTTTATGCTTGTGCTGTGCCTATCCCATGTGCATTTAAAGTTTTGTCATTTTATTATATTTAGTTCTGAAATAGTTAAGGAGCTCCTGGAGGAACTGGATGGGTACAAGTCAGCAGGCCTGGATGACCTCCATCCACAGATGCTGAAAGAATTGGCCAGTGTAATAGCTGAGTTGTTGGCACAGCTGTTCGAGCACTCATGGTGCTCCAACAAGGTCCCAGAGGACCGGAGAAGGGCTAATGTGGTGCCCATTTTCAAGAAAGAGAGAAGGAATGAGCCAGGTAACTTTAGACCAGTCAGTCTTACTTCTATTCCTGGGAAAATGCTAGAGAAAATAATCAAAGAACACATTTGTGCACGCCCAGTAGGGGAAACAATGCTCAGGCCAACTGGTTTAGGGACTGCACCCAGAGAGTGGTGGTGGATGGTTCCTTCTCTGCCTGGAGGGAGGTGGGCAGTAGTGTCCCGCAGGATTCAGTCCTCGGACCAGTATTATTTAATATCTTCATCAGCAATTTGGACAAGGGTGTGGAGAGCACCCTCTCCAAGTTTGCTGGTGATACCAAATTATGGGGCAAACTTAGTACACCGGAGGGCAGGGAGCAGATTCAGGCCGACCTGGACAGGTTGGATCAATGGGCAGAGAGAAATAGGATGCAATTTAATAAAGATAAATGTAAGGTACTCCATCTGGGAAGGAGGAACCTCCAGCACACCTATAGGTTGGGGAGTGTCCTTCTCAGCAGCTCGGAGGCAGAGAGGGAACTTGGAATCATAATTGACTCCAAGATGTACATGAGCCGGCAGTATGACAAGGCCATCAACAAAGCCAATCGCACCTTGTCCTGCATTAGCAGGTGCATGACTAATAGAACAAAGGAGGTGATGCTCCCCCTCTATGAGGCACTGGTCAGGCCACAGTTGAAGTACTGTGTCCAGTTTTGGGCACCACACTTCAAGAGGGATGCGGGGAATCTGGAGTGGGTCCAGAGGAGGGCCACTCGCACGATTAGTGGCCTTCGTGATAGACCCTATGGGGGGAGGTTGAGAGAGCTGAATCTCTTCAGCCTTCAGAAGAGACGGCTGAGGGAAGATCTTGTGGCCGCCTATAAAATTTATTAGGGGAAGTCAACGGGGAATAGGAGAAGCGCTGTTTACTAAGGCGCCCCAGGGAGTGACTAGGAATAATGAGTGTGAACTAGTTGAGAGTGGATTTAGGTTAGATATTAGGAAGAAATTTTTCACAGTAAGTGTGGCCAGGATCTGTAATGGGCTTCCGAGAGAGGTGGTGCTATCACCTAGCTTGGAGGTCTTCAAGGAGGAGGCTAGATAGTTACCTGGTTGGGGTCATCTGACCTCGGTCCTCTTTCCTGCCAGGGGCAGAGGGTCAGACACGAAGATCTGTTGTGGTCTCTTCTGACTCTACAATCTATAAATCTGTATTCTTCAAAGGAAACACAGCAAAGAAAAGTGCGCTTTCCAAATGTAACAGAAGAATACTGAAAGGAAAATATATTTCAATGTTCTAAAAAAAAAGAGATTTTGTAATGGATAAATAAGTTTAAATCTACACACCCACCCACACATATATTTGACAGTATGATTTCACTCTATAAGAATTCCTGTTTTATAAATGTAGTAATTAATGTATGAAAAAAGGATAACTGAACTCTTTTTAATGTAACCAATGCCAGACAGACAATAACACTACTTCTGAATTTCTTGTTTTGCATAAAAGTTCTTCCACCACAGAGAAACGAGTTATTAAAAGCTATACATCTACCTAATCACTTCTAATCTGTAATGTTTTCCAAAGCGGGTTATAGCAGATTTTAGGAGAAACTAGAAGTAAACCATACAGAGAGGTTCCTACAGATTGCCTGAGAGACTACCAACTTAAGTTCCTTTCCATAACTTATACTTTTCCTCTTCTTCTTTTAGAAAAGAATCAAATTTCAAAGATAAGAAGGTAAAAGAGAGGATATTATGTAAAAGTTTAATAATTTAAACATTTTAATAGTCTAATAATTTAAAAATTGAAAAAATAATTTAAAAATCATACACCTAATAGTATAGCGTATTTACTGGAGCTGAGGATAGCATTTACTGGAGCTGAGGATGCAGGCCAAAAAATGTACCAACTGTGGTCAAATCTTCATTCTTCAGCACTGTTAATCCTTTCCTAAGCAATAAAATAATGTAAGAGCAAAGGAAAAATACCAAAAGACCCTCTGCTGGATTATACAGGTTTACAGTAAGATATGTATAGGGTCAAAGGTCTGCCTGAGCATTTCTTGTTTTATTGTTACTTTGATGTGTGATTCATGATACTATTTAAAATGACGTAAAAGGCTGTTAAAAATACTATCTACCATGGGTCAGATCATAATTTTTAAAGTAATCTTAAAACAATGTCTAATTTGTTACATAAATCGTAGTTTCGGGAAACAAAATAATAAAAATATAGAAGAAAGCATATAACACAATGACATTGGCAATTTCCATGCAACAATAATAGAATAAAGAAAATAATTTTTCTTCTACAGACTTGTCTAGTTGTAAAAAACTCTACTTCTTTAACTATACTGTTATAGTTAAAGAAGCATAAGTCCTCCAGCATGGATGCAGTTGGATCAGTAAAAGTGCGCTTATGCCAAAATAACTTATTCCCATGTGAGAAAAGGAATAACTTATAGCAGCATAAGATACCGTTGTATTGGTATAATTGTGTTGACAGCAAGAGTTTTTTTATAAAATATACTGTGAAAAAAATTCCAGTAAAATTTTTCTCTTACTAAGATAGTGAAACAAGTACAAACCTTACATGTGGGTCAGGTCTAGCTAGGAATTACATGTGAGGTGCTGACACATTCTAATCTAAAGGTATATCTACACTACTGCGCGATTACATCTTGGATTTAGCCCAAGTGATTTCAAGCCAAGTGACCCTACTTCTGGCAGTCCTTATTACAATGTTAGACACATGCTAAAACTTATACATTTATTCATGGTAGGAGGTGCATTTGGCCAGACTGAAATCACATTTATTGAAGGCACAATAAATGGAGTTTAGTGTAGTGTAGACCAGATAGCAACGTGTGTTAAGCAGGCCTTAAGGTGTAGGATCTTCTCAATGCTTTACTTCAGGTATTTGAATCCGTTTTAAAATACAAATGGTCTTGCCTACAGTGGCCTTCAGACTGCGATAATTAATGTGTGTGTTCTAACAATAAACCTCTAAACCCACTTTAGACTAAACCCAAAAGCTACTTCTTTCTATTTCACTGCAAAGCTATATGGTTAGAGGTTTAAACAAACCATCTCCACATTTTCAAAGAAATTACAAAGAAAAAAATGGAGTTCTCCTAAAGCAAAACAGGTTCTTGAATTATAGGTATGAAATAATATAATAAGATCATAGCAGACCAATTCTTACCTTCAGAATAAAGAATGTTAAAATATACACTGGATGACTAATGTTTTTATTGTTGTTGTCCTTTTGGCACAAAATACCACATGGGATCAAAATATGCAAGTGAAACAAATTCTTCCATCTCTTGAAAATAGATGGCAAGAGACAATATGTTCATAAATGTGATCTTTTAGGGAGATGCAAAAACTTGAAGTTCGAGGACAATTAAAAACAAATATAATGAGATGAAAAACCAGAGATGCATTAATGTTACACTTATGGATTATGGTTTTTCAAAAAGTCAATAAGGAGACAGTGGAATATAACATGACAGATTACATCAGAAGGCTATTATATGGCCAACACATAAATTAGTATGTGAAGTAGCAGCTCTAATGAGACGTACTGGAGTACAAAGACCTTGGGATAATCAATAACAAAAAGAGAGAGGAGCAGACCAGGAGTCAATCGGCTGGAAGAGGTCAAGTTAGATGAGTATATTAGGAGTGTACTAAAATACGTTTTGTTAGTGTTTAAAGGGAAGCTCAAGATATTTTAGGGGTTTACATTTTCTAAGATGTTATTTTTGATGTAGAAGTCCAAAATGCTTTTTCCTCTATTTCAGCTAATATCAACTGTTTGGAAATGCTATATTCAGGCACAATGGAAGTAAACTTCATTTAAAATTAGCAGATGATGCTTAGGAAAAGCAAACATTTGTTTGCTCCTTTTTCTTCAGATGGTGAAGAAAACTTGCACAGTGAGACGAACTTTGATTGACAAGTAGGAACTTTGATCAGTGATTACAAAAGAACCATGGATAATAATCATCCAGAATCCTCACCATTATAAAATTTCATTATCAACATAAAGAGCAAACTGTACATACATTTTTGGTTTGAGGGTCTGATGCAAAAATCTACTGAATCCAAAAGAGTCTCATTAATTTCAAAGCTTTTTTGGACCTGGACACTAACTGCTGCCTCTACAAAGAGCAGCTTTTGTTTTTAGAATATAGAGCAGAAACATTTGAAAACAGGTTCTGTTTTGAGAAAAAGATGCGTCCTTTGGAAGTTAAATTAACCATGGCTGTGTCACTGAATGAAAAAACAGGAGAAACTGAATCAAGGTTGATAATGAGCTGCAAAATGGAATCGTTAGTGCCCATGCTCATTATAGAGATAGTAATTAAAGTAGTCCAATTAATTTTCATGTGCGAGACCAGCAAACTCATAGTCCAGATAAACCGTAGTGGAGACAGTAATAAAAGACTTTTTGTTTGTGTTTAGGAGACTATTTTGTGCATTTGTGAAACAGTAATTTTTCTCCAGTTTATCAATATCAAGGAAGAACTTTTTCTGTGTTTCTGGTTCACTTGGCCTCAAGATTGTATGCAAATAAAAGTATCTTCAATAAAAATATAATTTTCAAAAACCAAAATGAAACAAACTTACTTTCGGTCTATATATCACTATTGGTCCTTGTAGCACAAGATAAAATGTTTTAAGAATCCTTATCCTGTTCATCAACAGGTATTACTCTTTAGTGACTTATGCTGAGTAACACTGAATGAACAACGATTGTCATTATGATATGCATAATTAAACTCAAAGGTATTCAATGTATGCTGACTGAGAACAGATGAGACACTCCTGAAGAAAGAGATAATTGCTTTTCTGAATGTTTCTGTGCAAGTAAAACCCTTTTCTATCTCGAAGTAGGAAGAAAGGTATAACCATATCAAGTTCTGAACAGTAACCACTGTTATTCTGTCCTTCGTGATAGTGTTTAGAGACTACTGCTGGATCAGAATCCTATTTGTAGACACCATGCAGAAAAACAACACCAATACTACCCCTGCCTCAAAACAGTTCAGAGTTATGGCCAGTAGTAATTCTTTGTAGGTATGCTACACTGTCAAAATGCTCCTAGTGTGTGTGCATCTTGTACGAACAAAACTGCACTTTTGTTAGCATAGCTTTTTGCAGGAAACTACTTCCTCTGAGAAAAAAAAAACGTAAGAGGAAAAGCACCATGCTTTATCTTACCGTTGACCAATACAGTTCTTGCTTATGATTCTGACAATTCACTACAGGTAAAGAGTCAGATAAAAACTGAGAGGTGAGATGCAGGTTTATGAGACCACTCCTGAGCTTGGAAGTTGTTCTAGTATAAAAATCTCATTTGTGGATGTGATTTTTGTACTGATATAGCTTTACCAGTGCAAACCCTCTTGTGGATACATTTATATTAGTACACGGGTACTTCATACTTTTATAGCTTATCCCTTTCTCATACAGTAATAACTATCTTGGTATGAATCAGCTCTTTATTGATATAACTGCATCTGCACTAGGAGACTCAAAATTTGCATTGTGTGGGGTTTGGTAACCATGACTTTTTCCTGGTTCTCTCTGTGCACAAGGATAGGAAATTCACTAATCATTTTTTTCTTTTCCCCTTGATGTTGGTTTTCATTTGTTTGGGTTATCACTGCTATAGGAAATGGAAAGATGGTTGTTCAGATACTGGGATATGTATGTAAACTGGGATATGTTTGTAAACTGTGGAGCACTCCAGCACCAATACAGAAAAAAATAATACATTACTAACTTAAACATCAGCAGCACCTGAACTTCAGTCTTCATCCAAGGATCTGTCTATACTGCTCATGTGCACAAAGCTGAGCTAGCTTTTAAATTACCTAGTATAGGTACTGGTAGCAATTTATCTGCAATTGCACGGGCTTCAGCCACAGCCTTGGCCACACAGCTACATTTCTGTTAGTATTCAAGATAGCTATTTTAAAGTTCTCTTGAGTATTATAGGATAATAGAAAATTAGGGTTGGGTGGGACCTTAGAAGGTCATCTAGTTCACCCCCTCCTCAAAGCAGGACCACCCCTAACTAGATCATGTTTGCATGAGTTGCAGCTATACCTCTGGATTATAGGGTAAACAGACACTGATGGTCCAGCTGATTACAATTTAATGGACCAGAGAAGTCAAGATAAATATTTTGGACAAGATTTAAGATAGGGGCAAAATTCAAGTTATTGTGAAGGTCTGTATATAGACAAAACAGGGGTTTACTTTGCCCTAAATTGAAGTGGTGGGTTTTTAAAAATCCTGCTTCAATTTAGGGTGAAGTAAACCCCTGTGTCACGTACAGCTATGTCTTACTTACCTCTCTGGCAGTGGGAAGGTGAGGGCGAGCTGCCAGTAGGCAGAATGATCCCTGGGCTGTAGGGAGGGAGGAGTTGGTGCTTTTCTCCACAGCAGTGGCAGCCCCCCAGGCGGCACCCACTTTCAGGCACCTGGCTCGGGTGGTCTTGGGAGGCACTGCAGCTGCAGAGGGAAGGACCAGGTCCCTGCGCAGCTCATGCAGGCAGGCAGGCTCCGGGCGGGGGGGAACGGGGGGTGGAAAAAAAGATCAGGCTCACCGCTTTTTTTTTCTTTCTTGGGTGGAGCCTACCTTGCCAGGCTACTGCCAGGCTGCCTGCATGGGCTGCCTGCACAGACAATGAGCTGCATGGAGCCAATGCTTTTCTGTGTGGCTGTACGGCAGCAGACTAAACTGTTTGTTTGTTGTGCCCTGAGGTCATTGAAGGCGCATTATGACACTGAATGTGCTACAGTGACTGGAATTAACACTCAATACACCACCAATACCATTAAAATGGTGCAAAAGCATTTAACCCACTTTAAAGTGTCGTGCACACAGGCCCCACATTTCATCTACACACTCCCAAGGTGTTTGTAGCACAAATTCTCTTGAGCTAACAGTTCAGTGAACATAACAGTTCAGTTCATTTAGAAGCAGCCTTGCTGCCTTCACCCTGTGGCTGATAGTAAATTGGGCAGCTTAGAGATGATATTATCTGTTGTCTTTCCCTTTCCTCTTATTAAACAAGAAAGAAAAGCTGCTGGAGGGGGGAGGGGACTGGGAAAAGGACAGGGGATGGGAAGGAGACTAGAAACTTTCTGGGTCACAGAAGGCCAAGGGGATGGAATGAAGACAAATAATAGAAGGCAAGGAATGTCATCTAAAAACAGATGTCAGATTTTTCCTGGGATCCTATAAATGTACAAACCCATTAGCCCACATTAAGTACCTGTGAAGTATCAAAATACTTTGTCCTGGGACAATAGCAGCTAATTTGACTTAATTGCTTGAATTGCATTCAAGCTATATGGGTAAAAAACTGTCTTCAGGCCCAGATTAAACATGATGTCTGTTTGGTTTAAATACAGCCTAGATACAGACATTATACACAAACCAGCATAAAAGACTGAAAACCAGTATAACCCTGTAACAGAAGCTCAGAGCATACAGACCAGTTCAAAATGGTGCAACCCAGTCTAAGATAGACCTGGATGGATGTAGTATCAGACTTAATCAGTTTAGGTTAGATTGGTCCATCAGAATTCTGCACCAGATCCTCTCCCGACTCAACTTAGGTTGCTCTCCTCCAGCATCCTAGGATCCTTTGTCGATTCTTGCTAACCCCCCATTACTGGGCAAGTGGGGTAGCCTCTGTCTGTCCTTGTTTGCTCCAGTCAAACTCTGGGCTATCCCTACTTCTGTTCCTGGGCTGTTACAGAGCTAAGACAGCAAAGCCTTTGTTTCCCAGCCCTACATCCTGCCTGCTCCTATCAGCTATGTGTGGAAGGGGGAGGGCAGGTGAAGGGGGAGATGGAGCCTCCCACCCCAGCCTTAGGCCCCTTCCAAGCTGGGGTCTGCACAGCTAGGGGGTGTCCATGTAGCAGGGATGTTCCTCCTTGCTGACAGGCAGCTAGGCACCCAGGCAGCGGCAATGAGGGGAAAGCCCCTACTGCACAACCCCCCCTCGGCAGCTATGCAGACACCAGATTGGGGTAGGACTGGGATGGAGGGCTCTTTTCCCTTCCCTGGCCTACCCCCTCATCTACCACTGGGTAGGGGCAGCAAGGGGGAAAGCCCCTGATGCATGGGTTCCCCCTAGCTGTGCTGACCTCAACTTGTCTATGGCCAGGGGTGAAAGCCACATGGGTGAGATGCCCTAGGGCTGCATATTCTGAACTATACCATATCAAGATGCTCCCCCCACCTTCCTCCAGTGTGCTGAGTCACGCTGCATATAAATGCTTTCCCCCTGTACTGCACCAGACCTCACCATGTGTGGGTACTCCCTCTGCACAGTGCCATATGTATGAGCTCCCAGTTTCCTCCCCAGTTCCCCAGGCTGAGGGCTGCACTGCCATACCCAATGCTATCCCAGATATGGGAACAGGAAGTGAATACAAGGGGAGCCTGGAGTTTTTACTGCTGCAACCCAAGTAGTGGGAGCTCAGAGACCACAAATTAATCTCTTGTAGCTACATGCAGCCCATGGGCCACAAGTTGGAGAGCCCTAAGTGGTCTACAAGTAAGATTTCTCAAAGTATAAAACAGAATTGCAGGGCATATGCCCTGTTTTGGGCAGCATTTCAACCCACTTGTTTGGGGGGTATTTTGCTTTTGATTTAATTTTCTCCTTTCTTATATCATGAGTATGAAGGTAAAAAAAAAAGAAGCCCTAAATCAAAGCCATCTCTCTTAGCATGCTGTTTGCCCCTGGGTAGCTATTGCTTTTTAACATAACTGTCTCTACTTGTTTTTGTTTTCAAGGAAGCCATCATATCATTCTCTGTGAAAACAACCTACCATGTGCAACTTGTGGATTAAATGGATAGCAATTACAATGCTGCTTATTATGACCAACGGTCATCTGCTCAAGCAAGCAAAAGCCCCACTGTTACTCCATAAGCCCTTCATTGTTGTTTGGAATGCACCTACAGAACAGTGCAGGCTCCGGTACAAGGTGGACTTAGACCTCAGCGTTTTTGACATTGCTTCAAACACTAATGAGACTTTGAGTGGATCCAATGTGACAATCTTTTATCACACTCATCTAGGGCATTACCCCTTTTACTCTGACAATGGATATCCTGTAAATGGAGGGGTGCCACAAAATGAAAGCCTTATAAAACACCTTAACAAAGCTAAGTCTGACATTGACTATTCCATACCCATGAAGAAATTCCAAGGCCTTGCAGTCATTGACTGGGAAAACTGGAGACCGCAGTGGGATAGGAATTGGGGTAATAAAACCATTTATAGAAATAAGTCCCTCGAACTAGTTAGGAGGCGCCATCCTCAGTGGTCAGAGGACAAACTTAGGAAAGTTGCTAAGGAGGAATTTGAGAATGCTGGCAAGAGTTTCATGAACAACACTATTCTTTTGGCTGAACATATGAGACCAAATGGTCTGTGGGGCTACTATCTTTACCCAGACTGCTACAATTACGATTACAAGGAACATCCACAAGCATACACAGGAAAATGCCCAGACATTGAATCTGCCCGCAATGATCTCCTGATTTGGTTATGGAAAGAAAGTGCTGCTCTCTATCCTTCCATTTACCTGGATTATATATTGAAGTCAAGTCCAAATGCTCTGAAATTTGTTCACTATCGGGTTAAGGAAGCAATCCGTATTGCCTCAATTGCTAGAAAAGACTACATATTGCCTGTTTTTGTTTACTCCAGACCATTTTATGCCTATACTTTCTATGTGTTGACAGAGGTAAGCAGATAGATAGAGAAATCTAAATAGCTAGACAGTTCCTTGGAAAAGCTACTTTCTCAAATGTCCCTTTATAGTTACAGCTGCAATTGTTTGGTATCTAGAACAGCACTTTTAAAGAAAAGTACTGAAGTATACTACAAAACACTGAAGCTTCCAATAACGAGTCCATGGGCTGTGTGTTTGTTTCTGTAGAATAATGATATATTTTTGATGAGGGTAATTAGAAGAAAGTAGAGAGAAAATATTATTCAGATATTTTAATTTTTCAGTCAGCTGTGAAAAGGAGTTGACAAATCTTTGTGAAGTTTGAAACCAATTAGTACAATAGGAAGATAAACTTTCATGAGAAAGAAAGCTTGAGGCTTATTTATCTTCCTCTCATGGAAGTTCACTTAGCACAGAAGTAAGCTAGTCAAATAAATTGTCTCACCGAAGCCTTGTCTGGGATTTCTAGCTCCTACATGAGGAAACTCCCACTGTACAGTACAGGGCTGTAGACACTTTTGGAGGTAGCAGGAATCTCCTGGCTGTCTGGCTTTTTGTAATTATGATCTAGTACCTGTTTTTTTCCCCCCTTGTTTTGAAGTTTTACTTTACTGAAATTAAATTATTGTTTCATGTAATGCCTCTTCAGCCAGTAATAATGGAAGGAAATATTTTAAAAAATGGAATGTATAGAGAGATTACAATGTAAGTAGCACGGATATATACACAGACACCAATGGTTTCTGATAATATCATGGAAAGTATGATCTATGTCCTTGACTCTGTCTATGCAAGTGGCAAAGAACATGTAATCCAGTTTGCTGTCTTAGACCCCTGTTCTACCCTGAGTGTAGAAAGGTTTGGTGGGGACCTAGTACCAGGCAGAAAGCTCATGCAAATATATCCCCTCTTGCCAACATCTTTATGTATGTGGATTCTTTGCCACCCTCCTGGATCATGGATGACAGCAGTGTACCACAAAGTGCTGCACAAAAAGACTCCAAGACTCTTTCAATCAAAAAATAAATTACAACATGGTCAGGGGGCTAGGGTAGTGGTGATCAGTCAGTGTTGTATTCTTCATCCCTAAGCTGCCATCAAAGCCTGTGCATAGTCAGAGCCAGGAGCAGCCTGAGGCCTATGGGAAACCACACCTGTTTAGATCTGTTAGTAGGAAATCTTGGCTGGACTCGAGCATATCCCTGTAGTCTCTGAGGATTTTAAGTCAGAAACTGGTCAAAGCCACAGTTTCAGGAGCATTCATTAATTTTGAGGCCCCAGGTTTTTTGTCTTTGCAACCCAGGACTCTTTGATTTTCAGGTGGTGAGGACTCACTTTAAGGGAACTGCAAGTCCTCAATATCTTCAAAAACTGGGACTCAAAGGAATAATATATTTTGCCATTGACTTCAGTGGAGTCAGGATTCCATTTAAAGATGCTTCACTTGAGAATTCAAAATGCACACAAAGTTGGTGAATACTACTGAAAACAACAGGTATAAATAGTTATGGTGGTTATAAGTGACAGGTTTTTTGTAAACATTATGCAAACCCCTGTCTTAATATGGAAATATCATTGCATTGCCTAAAATCCTACAATATAGTTTGCCACTTTAGTGTAGTTTATGCACACCTTAAACATTTAAAGCTATCTAAAGCTCATTTTTAACCTGAACTAGCTTCCAAGCTTCATAACAGTCATATAGTAGTCATTATTTAAAGTAATATTTTCTCCTATGTTACCCTCTTTACCTTCAGGTCTACATTTCACTCAATTAGTGTGTGTATCTTTTTATACCTGGATGCTTTAGAGATCTCTTTAAAACTTTCAGCAGTTGTATGTCAGGTCCATTCACAACAGAAGAACTATAGGCATTCCAGTAACCTCACTATCAGCACTGCTCTGGTAGCAGACTGTAACAGGTCGCCCTCCCCAGTGCCATCTTTCTGGTAATCTATGCCTTCTGTGGGGTGCCCTTGGAGCCTTCTTCGTGGCTCTCCTGTCCCACCTTATACTCGTCTGCCACGTCTTGATGGAAAATTGTTATGCGAGCAGGAGCCTGCCTATTGAATTGGGTATGTTGGGGCCATTCTCTTGACCCCTGCTTTTCTCTTCCTAGCCATCATTGTCTGAACCCACTAAACAGGTGTTGACTCCGAGGCACTAGCTTTTTCTAGTGTCTTGGGGCTCGTGGCTCCCTTCATGCTCCAAGCATAAGCCTGGCTCTCCCTAGCCCAGAGACCTGGGCGCCAGCACAACAGCCAAGGGGCTGCAAGTTTGAAGCCAGGAGGCACCTCAAACTCACCCCCTTTTAGTCCAAAACACAATTGACCTTCCTAGTCTTTTTCAAGATCATGCCTTCAGGCACCGGGGTCCATGCCCCCGAGAGCTGCGCCCACTCTGGTGCTGGGGTCTTTGACCCAAAAAGCTGCATTCTCACTGGCGCTGGAGTGTGTGCCACTATGAGGCCTCCTCCATCCCCTAATCACTGGGTTTTATTCAATAACCAAAAGAAATATGGACAGTCCTGTCCTTGAGCAATAACTGCCCCCACAAAAAGCATGTGGTCAAAGAAATCCACATGCCAGCTTACATCTACACTGGGGTCTTGCTTTGGCTCCCCACTGTTGGCTTCTGGGGTGGCTTCTGTCTCTCAGGGCCCCTGAAGTCCCTCTTCCAACCTTTGGACTGCTTACCAGGCCTCTCCTCGGAGCTCTGGGTTGCACTCCTCCTCCTTCAATTGCTGGCCCCCTTACTGTCATTCTGCCCCAGGTTCTTATAGTCCTGCCCCTTCCAGCCAGCTGACTGGCTGGCCAGGCCCATCCTTTAACCCCTTCCATCCCAGTACTCCGAGCCCAGAAGGTTCTGACCTTAAAAGGGCGGGCCTGCTTTCTAGTGACAGGGCTAGGGTTCCCTGTTACACAGACCAAACAGTGAAGTATGTTTTTCAGGCCTGTGACAGTTGTTACATTTAAGATGTGATTAACTGATTGAGTGTCCCAGCTGGGGGAATGCATTGGAGCCCTTGACCTGGCAAGAAACATGTGTGCCATGGCAGGAGGTGCGATTGTTGGGATTGTACATCAGACCCTGTGGTGCCTTCAATATAACATCTGTCATTAGCCACAGACAAGTTACCTCTGCAGATCCCCTTTTCCCTGGGAAGCATTCTCTCTCTTTGTGGAGCGCACTGCCTTTTTATGTGAACCTAGGCATCTCATCTGAGCAGCAGCTACTTTTACTTTCCAGCCACCTGCTTGCCTGCTCCTTTCCACTTGTTTCAAGATGGGAGTGGCAGCTCCTGAATTTTCTCCCTATAGTTCTAATCTGCCAGACTGCACATGGGAGTAACAAGGACTTTATTGCATGAGAATCCTGAGTTGCTAAATCCTTATTCAGCACCTCAGGGTTCCCATGTAGTGAAGTCCTTGTTAAGACAGTTTAGCCCTATGAAAATACAGCTTGTATTTGCTGACTGACACAATATGACATTATGGGCGCATCCCCATATATAGGGCATGTCGTTGCCATGGCAAAAATAGCAGTGGCACAAATGTAGGGTTGATGTGAGGCAAATTGTTCCAGGTAGGGTAGGGCCAGCATCTATGCTGGCCCCAGCAGCCTTACCTGGGTTCCTTGGGGCCTTTTGGGGCATCGGCGGTGGTAATCCGGCCACTTGGAGCCTGGCCAGTAGCCAGAGCATGGCCCTGACTGGCCAGGCTCTGGTTTCCAGCAGTGTATGCTGCTACCGCATGGACCACAACACTTTTTTTAGTGGCATTTTTTTAGTGGGATCTCCCATTGTCAAATTTAGCAGTGCAGCAATGCTTGCACATGCAGTGTGTGTGGTTTGTAGTGCTTCAAACTGTGTTGAGGTGCCACAAACCTCATGTGTGCGCTAGTGGAGATGCACCCTGTATGTCTGCCCTGATCTGTACAATACTAAAGATACAGCAGAGAGAATTCATGAGATTTCAGGATTCAATGAGATTTCATTGAGAGAGAAACATTGAAACAGAAGCTGTAAGGAAGGGAGATATTGTTCTGAGAGAGAATTGAACCTTCAGCAGCCCTTCATCAAGACAGAACACTTAGGTTCAAAATGTTGCTGCAGCTGTGTTGCCCATACTCCATGACTCAAAGTGCACTGATTGCATTTAGAATTGGATTCATTGCAAAATAAGATAGCTGAGAACTCTTCTTGCATTTTCTTTGCAAATCACTTTCAAACGGAACCTAATTAATTTATGGGGTATTTAGAAACTGCCCACCTAAACTGTTCATTACTAATGAGATGTAATCAGTCATTTAAGTTGTATGCTAGCATCCCTGCTCCCTGCCTGGATGACTGAGACTATTAATAAAGCAGAATGACAAATAACAAATGAGACTAATGAATAACAACTGCTCTTTCTCTTATTCTCATGCTAAGGCATGTATTTGTGCAAAGACCATTGCCCTTGAGCAGAGCCAAGCTTGTACAAATGGTCCCAAATGCAGAACAAGATGAAATACAACCAGGATGGAAAATAATGACTTCTTGGAATTTGATTCACAAACATTTGTTTTGCAGAATGTGACTTCTCTTAATTGCAGTCCATTTCCTTTCACACTGATGTTTCCAAAAGATTAAAGATCTTCCTTCCCTGGTTTAATATACAAGGAAATTTCACAGCTGATGAGGGGGCAGAAGGAGTGTAGGCAGGAGAGGTATGGATTCTCCATACCTCCCCTCTGTGGGCATAGTTCAGTACACAAGAATCTGAAGCACCACTTCATTCCAAGGTTGGAAAAGTGTCTTGAACATGAGAAGAGAGAGGAAGAAACCAGGGGAGTATAGAATCCCTGATACTGGGGAGCATTTAGCATCAGTTGAGTCATAGAGGTTCTCCTGAGTAGCTGGAAGATAATACAAAATCAAAAACCATTACAAAATGGAGTGTTTATTTTTAACATTGTCTATTTTACATAGCTCTTGTAGGGATTGGAGTGGGCAGCAGAAGAAGGGCAGAGTACCTGCCAAAAGATCCCATCTCCTTATTTATCTACTGGTATAGCCTTTGTATCTGAGCATCTCCCAATCTTCCAAGTATCTCATCAGTGATTTGGAAGATGGGATGAAGTCCAGCCTCAGCAAGTTTGCATATGACACCAAGGTGTGGGGAGTAGTAGATACATTGGAGGGTAGGGCTTGAATTCAGAGATATCTTGACAGATTGGAGCATTGAAAAAAAAGGAATCTCATGAAGTTCAGTAAGAGCAAGTGCAAAGTCTTACACTTAGGACAGAACAATCCCATGTACTGGGACAACTGGCTAAGCACCAGCTCTTCAGAAAAGGAGCTGGGGATTACAGTAGACAATAAACTGAATGTGAGCCAACAGTGCCCTTGTTACAAAGAAGGCTAATGGTAGAGTGGACTGCATTGGTATAGGTGTGGTCAGCAGATTGAGGGAAGTGATTATTCCCCTCTATTCGGCACTGTTGAGGCCACATCTGGAGTAGTGTGTCCAGTTCCCTTCCCCTTCCTCCCCTCACTACAGAAAGGATGTGGACAAATTGGAGTCCAGTGGAGGGCAACAAAAATAGTTAGGGGGTGGGGGCACATGATTTGTGAGGAGAGGCTGAGGGAACTGGGCTAATTTAGTCTAGAGCAGAGAAGATTGAGGGGGCATTTAATAACACCCTTCAAGTACCTGAAAGGTGGTTACGAAGAGAATGGAGTTACACTCTTCTCAATGGTGGCAGATGACAGATCAAGGAGAAATGGTCTCGGGTGTCAACAAGGGAAGATTAGGTTAGATATTAGAAGAAGCTTTCTCTTTAGGAGGGTAGTGTAGTACTGGAACAGGCTACCCTGACAGGTTGTGGAATCTCTATCCTTGGAGGTTTTTAAGACCCGTGTAGACAAAACCTTGGCTAAGATAATCTAATTGGGGTGGTCCTACTTTGAGTAAGGGGTTGAACTAAATGACCTTCTGAGGTCCCTTCCAACCATTATTTTCTATGTTAATCTTTTATCATCAGACATCCCTAGGAGGTAAGGAAGTGAAATGATGTAAGGAACAGAAAGACTAAGGCCTGGATTCACAAAGGGACTTGGGTATTGTGAGGTTAGCTTTATAGCACCTAACTTTTCTCACTGGAGTGGGATTTATAGTCCTGAGCTGGGTGCCTAAGCTCTCATATACAATGCATGAGGAGATTTTAGTGCCCCAGAATGGGATGCATAAGAGCTAGTATGCTAAGCAGTGAGCACCTAAACCAGCTACTAGCTGAGAATAAGGATGTACTGGAGGTATGCCCTATTCCATAAATACCACCTTTGACTTTTTATTCCAAGTCCTAAACCTTTCCCTTGGGCCAAAGAGAGAGGATAAGCTAATGAGCATGACTCTGTAGCCTGGTACTTAGAACTCTCACCTAGGAAGGGGAAAGACCTGCTCCAAAGCTTTTTTACTTATTTTACATTGAAGTAATTGGCAGAGACATAACTATACCTTTTATTGCCCTGGGCAAAACTTCAGAAGGTGAGAGAGTAAGTGCTCCTTTTCTATGTCGGAGGAGCTGGGTGCCAGGACACAGCAGGAGCAGCAGCCCTGCATCACCTGGCTCTAGAAACTAAGCTAGAAAAGCCTTGCCTTACCTTCCTCAGGGACTTAAAGACCCCTGCTGCCTCTGCCAGCTCCCTGCACCTGGGTCCTCTAGCTGGGTGGCACAGGGTTGCTCCAGCTTGGCTCCTATGTCTCGGAGGTGCAGAGATGCTCCAGATGCAACAGACTTTGGGTTGGGGGGTATCACTCCAGAGCCTCCCCTCATTTGTTACCTGAGACTGGTGTCTTTCTTTCCCACTGCTCCTCCCCGCACCAAGTCATGCTTCTGGTTACTGGATAAAAGGCAAGTGCCTCAGTGCTTCACATGGAGGCAATGGTAGTTCATGCCATCACCACAAGGGCAGCAGCTTCTGTATGAGGAGGTAAGTACTCACATCTCTCCTCTTCCTTTGCTGCTCAGGAGACCTTTGTTCCTGGGGTACTTGAAAGTAGTTGTTGGGGCATCCTGTGGGCAGCTTCACTGCTGCATTTCTGGGTTTGGTGCATGTGAGTGGGGCCAGCTCA
Organism: Caiman crocodilus; assembly: GCA_030014935.1. NCBI lineage: Eukaryota > Metazoa > Chordata > Crocodylia > Alligatoridae > Caiman > Caiman crocodilus. The sequence continues at coordinate 102,796,470 of JAGPOW010001296.1, forward strand.
GCAGCACTGGAAGTGCAGTGTAAACATCCTATATGGTATCAAACTGCTTGATACTGAGATACCTCTGGGCGTGCACAGGAGCAGAGCTCTAGCTGCATTAGAAATTTTACTGATTTAAAACGTATGTGTCTACAGACTACATCTATATACAGTTAGTTAGAGGATTGGGAGGATCATGCTCTTGGACCTCGGTGTCTCAGTTCTGCATAAATCCTTTGGGGAGGTGGATCTAACGGTATAGTTACTTCTGCCAGACATCTCCATTCATGTTCTGTGTAGCTACTCTCTTGATGTGCCCCAAACCCAGAAATATACCAGTGAGGCAACTCAGGGGTACTGTCTCTGTGGCTGGCATTTCTGTGTATCAAGTATTAGCATCGTTTAGGATAGGGAGAAAGGGGCACCAGAGTTATAGTCTCCAGGGATCCATGGTCAGTACTTTGCACTGAGGCAGCAGGAACCCATGCCATACAGAAGCTACTGCCCTCATGGTGATAAGGAGGTAAGCACTTACTCCGTTCTTTCTCTTCCTCTGCCCACCCTGTCTCACCCACATTTTAAGTTATACCTCTGCTATGGAGCCTGCCAGGGGGAGCAGACGGGTAGGGGAGCTCAGGGATTTCCTGGTTTACAAAGCTGTCATGATGTAGACATGTCCTAAGTCATTGCCTCAAGGTTACCCAGGAAGTCTATGACAAGAAATGAAACAGGACTCACTATCCAGTGCCCTGCTGCTACACCAGACTTACTTAAAAGTCCTTTCTATGTTTCATTCAGATGTGTTTGGTGTAGATTAATCTTTGTTTTGTCTGAGTGAAACGAGATCCCCTACCTGTCAATGAAGTCTGACTTGTGTGGAGTGCTAATTTACTCTACCATCTCATATCTCATGTTGAGAGAGACAGTCCAGACTTTTTTGTATTTTTATAATCTTTATACGGTTCTTCACACATGAAAAGGCCTATAGATTGCTCATTACCAAAAGTTTCAGGTATATTATACATTCACTCAGCTTTGATCTTTAATTCAAACACATTTGCTGCTAAAATAAATCCAGCAGGGGGGAAAAAAGTTGCCATTTCCTGACTTGAAAGTAACATTGGCAGCATACTCTACTCTGTTTTTTTTAAAGATGCACTGAACTATATGCTTTTAGGTGTAATGACCTTCTCTCAAGAACTGCTTGGGTGATCAGCAGTGCTAGGAACCGCAGGTGAGCCCAATTATACCTCAGAATACTGTGAGCACTATGCAGAAAACCAGCAGGCAAACCTGTCCTTTAATATAGTTTAAAGGTTTCAAATATTTTTTTTCTGACCTTTAGTTAAAGGTTGCAGCCACCACTCATTTGTCCTCATATTCTCCTCCATATTCTCAGTAATTCAACTCACTTCCCTGAAATACTGATCTGTCTCTTGAACAATTAACATTTCAGACATAGGAATTCCTCACAGTATATTTGTAAATCATGTACATTTCCATTGCCTTGGTAATATTTTAATAATAAATACTTCTCATAATAATAAACATAGGCATTACCTTCTGTCTACGACACAGCATCAGAGATTCTGTGAAATGTACTTATTCTTTATGACATAGTTGTAGCTTCTTGCAAAAAGAAATATAACAGCCAATATCTAGCCTCAGAGGATAGTGAGCAGGAGAACCAGCTCTCCCAACTGACTCACTTAAGGCATCTGCTAGGTTTTTAGGGAAAGAAGAATGCTACTTGCTGTGGCTGATTCTGTTAATTTATTCCTACCTTCCCTGCTGCTGCTGTTTCACCTGAGCAAATCTTTTTTATTTTATTTTATTGTCTCTCTTGATAATGGCTCCCCAGACTGTCTCTTCCTACTGTTACAGAAGATCCACTGTGGCTCTGCCTGCACTTCAAGCACTCAAGCTCAGAGATTTTTTTTTTTTTTGCTTTAGCAGTACCCTACAGTGTGCCATAGCCCAACTATTCCTTGGCTTATGGTTCAGTTCTTAACTGACTTAGGTCAAGACAGTGCTTCTACCTCCCTTTCCTTCTAATTTTTTTTTTTT
>JAGPOW010001296.1:102798615-102814609 GCA_030014935.1 Caiman crocodilus
TTTTTTTTTTTTAAGAAAGTGGCACGGCGTACCTCGCTGCACGGCACCTTGTGAGAGGAAAACTGCTGGGGAAAGCCCTAGCAGTGGGATAATGAGCACAGCTGAGGGTTGCTGAGGCAACTGAGGAGAGTCAGCTGACCTAGGGGCAGGGCCTGGCCCTATAAAGCCCAGAGCCAGAGTCAGGCTGGCAGCTCTCTGCCAGTAGCTGGAGGGGCAGGAGCTCTGGGAGACAGTCTGTGAGTGCAGCTCCCGAGAGCTCCAGAGGCTGGAGCAATGGTGTTAAGTTGGAGCTAGGAGGCTTATGCTATTATGGCCAGGTGCCTGATGTTTGGTTATAGCCAGGAGGCTTGTGTTATGTTTTGCTAGTATTGGATTATGCTGGTGGTTTGGGTGAGGCTGTAGGGGGTGGAGGAGGCCTCAGAGGAGGCCCACAGTAGGGTGGGGATCCTGGCACCAGTGGGGTGCAATAACCTCAGCAGGGACCCCAGCAGTGTGGGGAGCCCTGGTGCCTGGGAGGGTGCGATTCAGTGCCAGTTTGGGCGCAGCAAGCCCTAGAGAGAGGGCAAGTATTGAAGAAGCCCAGTGGGGCCTAGCAAGTGCCAGAGAGGGTGCAGCAACTTGGGGTATGGAGACCCCAAGCCCATGAGGGGCAGTATTGTTGAGAAGCCCTAGATAAAGGGGAGTATTTTAAGGAGCCCACAATGAGCAGCATTATTGAGAAGCCCTGTGGGGCATGGCAAGCCCTAGAGAGGGGAGTGCCATTTGAGGCCCAGATGAGGGGCAGTATTGAGAGGCCCAAGAAGGGCAAGTCAAGGAGCGAGCATGGCATTAGGCTAGCACAGCAATAGACCCCAGCCAGGGGTAGGGTGCTGCAGTGGGCCCAGAGACAGGGGTTGGCAGCACAGCACCTCCTAAAGAAATGGCAACTGCTGTGGTGGTCCCCTGGTTGAAAAGGGGATAGTAGCACAGTATGCCCGGCCTAAGGAGGGGGTAGTCATGCGGTGGGCCAAGAAGACCAGTGGCTCACTGAGCAGCCCCAAAGAGGGGGTGGTGATGAGCAGCCCCATGAAGGGCAACATTGATGAGCAGGCCCTTGAGAGGGGGCGCTGATGGGAGGCCCGGAGTAGGCGAGAACAAAGACAGCCCAGGGGTGCCTGGAGGGCACCCATCATACGGTGGACCATTCTGGCGAGTCCAAGAGATCACAGGGATGATGGTCCTGATACACCACGCCTGAGGCGGTAGCAGGCAGCCTCCCATCTTATACCTATTAAGAACAAAGACGTGGTGGGCAAGAGTTGAGGGTGCCTTGGGCCGGACTTGGCACGGGCAGAGGACCTTCAGGAGATCATTGCCCTCCTGGAGGATGCCGCTGCAACAAAGAAAAGAAAAACAAAAAGGTTCAGGTTTTTGTTTTCTTTCTGTTTTATTCCCCTCTATTTTCCCCTTTTTCTAGGCCTTGGTATTTGTCTAGTCTTAGATCCCCACTTTTTCTGTCCATGCCAGATTCAATGCAAGACTTTAATTCTGACAGGAAGCAGTCTTATTTGTGCTGCTGTGCCCACACCATACCTCTTTAATTTAATTGGCACAATTAAAGTGGTACAACTTGCGTTTGCAGACAGGGTCTAAGAGCTGCAGGTGATCAGTACCTGTTCTGGTCAAATCATTCATGCAGAAAGTAATAGTCATGTACAATAATTATCCAAAGCATTGCTGCTTAGAATTGTCACAGCCTCTTATGGGCTGTTGAAGGAACTTACAAATATACAGTAACATCTACTGCAAAGTACATCTAGTTGTATATACGGACAGGATTGCTTTTTAAATAGTTAAATCGTCTTCTCTTCCTATAACTTGTGACATACTTTTGGAATGCATTGTCCAAAACACTTCAGGGAGTCTGTCTATTTTTGCTATGGTTTATTATTTGCATTAGAGTAACGACTATGATCCTTTGTTATGGAGAAGGACCATATTATGTTTGGTAGTGTACAAACAAAGCGGAGGAAGTAATTCCTTTTGTCAAGCAACTTACAGTTGAAGTAAAGAGTTTACTCTGAGCCTTTTTGAGTGTGAACATTTTATAGTAGGAACCAACATTTCCTCTGAAAAAGCAGTGCTTGGATGCTAGCATGTCCTTTGCTTATCTGCATCCTTGGGTTTTGATTCTTTTTCAAGGTCCTTTCTTTTTCCACTTTCAGATTGACCTGGTGAACACTATTGGTGAAAGTGCTGCCTTGGGAGCAGCAGGGGTTGTTCTTTGGGGAAGCATGCAATATGCCAGCTCAAAGGTAAGTGGGTTTGGTTTACTAGTGTTCAGTAATAAAGTGCCCTGTCCTTGACAAAATCCTCATGATGGGTGTTTTTAAACCCCACCCATCCCCAATTTTTTTTTTTTTTTTAAACCTCTTACCCACAGGGTCCACCATGAATATTGGCTGGAGGTGACTGCTTGCAGTTTCTTTCAGGGTCTGTTAACGCCATATTGTAATTATCCAGAGAAGACTCTTTTCTGCACTTCTGTCCAGAGATCACTTCTAGGAATCGAACGCTGATGTTGCTCATGATAACACAACACTAATACAAAGTTAAAAGAAAGATACAGCTGCCTGTCAGTGTTTCAAAATGTTATGCTATTCATTTTACAATGTTCTGTTTGCATATTTTTTGTCAGTCTAGTTACAAGCCAAAAGTGTTTCTTTTGGCAGAGGTGAATCAGACTTTTCACAGGTCAGTGATACAGTTTCTTCAATTTTGTAGCAAAGTCACAAGTTGAATACAGTGACCATGGACATGCACATAACTACAGGCATTGAGACATCAAATGTCTGGACTCAGTTTTTGGCCTTTGGATTCTGTCTCCATGATCTAAAGCAGTGGTTCCCAACCTTTTTTGATTGATTGTGGACCAGAAGAGACCTTGAACTGGAAGTGACTGGCATACTGTGGGCTGGCAGCCAACCCCTTTTTTTATACCAAGTATAAAAGAGGGTTGGCTGCCAGCCCACAGTATGCCGGTCACTTCCAGTCTGCAGCTTGCCCATCCATGGTCACTTCTGGACCGACAGCCAACCCTCCTGTGGACCAGCACTGGGTCACAGCCTGGGGTTTGGGATCCTCTGGTCTAAAGGGAGGATGGGAAAGTGTGGGAAGCCTCCACTTTTCCATACTTCTGTCTATGCATACCTGTTGAATGCCTGGGGGACCTCTTGCATACAATATGATCCAGAAGAATTGATGGCTGCCTTACTACTATACAAGAAAAGTTCTGGTTCTTTTTCCAAGGCCTTGGGACTACTCTGAAATAATTCCAGAAGGGAAGAGCCATAAAAACTATAGAGGGTGACAGGAGGATACCCTGTCTATGTAGGCATCTTCTCACCTCTTTGAGGCAGAGGACAATCTCATTGTCTTTTTAAGAGGCTTGGGGAATGTAGGAAACAGCAATTTCTGCAGAATCTTATGCTACTTCTATTGGAGTCAATCCAATGGGAGTTCTGCCACTGACTCATTGGAGGCTGATGGTGCCCTGAACGAATTTGGGACCTGATTCGTAGTATGAGAATGCACTCAAAAGCTATTTTATCTGGTGTCTGCAACTTCACCATGAATTACTGAAATGTTCAATCTGTTATTAATTTGAAGGGGTTATGGTAATCAGCATGGGAACTGCTGGTATTAAACTGCCAATACTAAAGTGAATCAGTATATGGTTTTTAAACTCCCTTTAATTTTAAATTGTTCCTTTATAGCAACCTTTTGTTTGCTTTTGGGGTTTTGTTAGTAAATTCAGCAAAATTGTTATCAGGTATGCAAACAAACAAAAAGATTATTAACATGAAAGCAAGAGGTTGGCCTCTATTATAATCTACTAAAATAATGAAATTTGGATGTAATGCTAACTATTGAGTAACATGGCTTTTGGTTTGTTTTGTTTCCCCCCCCCCCCCCCTGCAGGAGAGCTGTTTAACTGTGAAAAGATACATAGATGGTCCCTTAGGACACTATGTCATTAATGTGACCTCAGCTGCCAAACTCTGCAGTAAGGTTCTGTGCAAGAAAAATGGAAGATGTATCCGTAAGAACAGCGGATCTTCTGCTTATCTACACTTGTCATCCAACAGTTTTAAGATCAGAGTCCACTATTTTGAAAAAGGTCCAAGATTTGTAGTCAGTGGTAAACCTGGACCTGAAGACATAGAAGCTATGAAGCAGAGATTCATGTGCCAATGTTACCAAGGCTGGACTGGGATATTTTGTGAACTACCCGATCAAAAGTTACTTGGCCATTTAGCTCGAGTAGCTAACTTCTTCTTACTTGGAGCTATGCAGATTTTTCTGCTTTTCATTGTACTCTAATATTTCCTGAAACAAGACAAGGAAGCAAGATACAGTGTAGCTGAGGTCTTTTTCCTTTCCTGAGATGGGAAATGCTATTCAGACTGTTATATCATCTTCCTTCTGTTTCATTCAAATCCCAGTGGGACTGCACCACATGTTAAGCAGGATTTTACTACAGCTCTCTCCTAATTGGACTAGTGTGGCCCCTAGTTTTTCCAGTCAAAACTCCCACTGATCCAACTAATGTATTGAGAGAAGCTGGGCCCAGACTTTTTAGGGTATGGCCCTATAGGAGCAGAAAAGAAGAATACCCCCCCCTTCCTCCCCCCCCCCCAAAAAAAAAAGACAAACAAAAAACCCAAAACATTCATTTTAAAGGATGGACAAGTTGGATGTCATGGCTTGTACAGCAGCTGCTACAGATGGGGTCTGAAAGGTTCAGGAAAATGTGCATAATATTTTTAAATGTGTGCCCAGCAGATTTTCATAGGCTGTTTGGGCTAACATGTTAGTAATGATTAACATTTTCTGTGATTATTTGTCCTGTTGATTTGCCAGTTACTATTTTACTTGAACGTTATTGTCTGTAACTTCCATTGATCAATTCGACTTTTTCTAATTTAAAAAAAAAAAAAAAATTCCTACTACTTAGCAGTCTACAAATTCCTAGTGATAAGGAAATTCTCACTTTTTCCCCTTTTTTTTTTTCCCTAGCTGCTTGAAAAAGGGGAAAGCTTACTCCCTTCCTTCCTCATTACTGCTGGAAACCTTTACTATCTCTGTACTCCTTCCAGAGAGGATGATGTGTTATGTGCTCTTCAGTGCCTCCCCTTTCTTTTTTTTTTTTTTTTTTTTTTTTTTTCTTCTTCTCATGCACATGTATCTGGTAGGGCAGTTCTGTGACTGCTACTCTACTTGCTCATTGCTGCATGAGGGACTGATGCAGCCTAACCTCACCACACTGCTCCAAACGTATCAGACCCTACTATGCTGCATTGAGTCCTACCCTGCCTCATCACTGCCGCCAGGAATCCACTATACTCTGCACAGGTATGGCCCCCATCCTGTCCCAGCCCTCCCCACCTCTCCTCCCCCTCAAACTCCAATAAGATCTTCCCTAAACTGAATGAAGAGATTATCAGGTATCAAGTAGATAATAATGAGCCATAAAGTCAATTAACTCTCTCAGCTGTACCTGAATACAATTGCAGCTGCCCATGCTGGGCAATTTGTTTTAAAATTTCAGTGGAGGAAGAATCAAAGTGTGGTGAGATTGCACCCCTGCACCTTCCCTACCACTAACTCTGGGATCTGCCACTGGACTCCCTCCAATCCTAGATCCACTTGTTTTCCCTGTTATAAAAAGGAGAGAGACCATGAAGTATCCCACCTTCTAGCACTATCATAGGACCCCTAAGATGCTGTCATGTCACCCCTTGTAGCTTAATCCCCTTTCAATGGAAATAGTGTAAATAATTGCTGATTAGTTTAACATCTATGAAATGCTACAGCACCCTGGTCTTACCTTTAAAATATTAATTTGTGGATGAATCTCCATGGTTGTGGAGCTGGTGATGGGAGATAAGTCTCCCAGCCTCCTGCTCCTCAATTGTGATGGCAGAACATGGGTTGGGAGATCATTATCTTCCAGGCCCCACTCCCCATTGTGATCTTGGAGAATGGGGCTTAGAGGTCCTGCCTAGGCTTCTGTGGCAGAGCCCACCCTGGCAGCAGGAAGCTCCCAGGGACAGGGAGCTATCTCCCGTGTCTTGGTGGATGGCTTACTGGGAGCAGATTTTGCTCCCAGTCGGGTATCTACAGGAGCACTACCAGGCCATTACTAGTCTTGAGTAAACTTGCTACTTGCATTTGCAGGTAGTAAATTTACTTGGGATTAGGGAAGTTTACTGCATAGTAAGCATGTTCACATATAGACATGCATGCTTACTTCTCAGTACACTATGCTAATGTGCAGTTAAGAGTCTTGTGTAGATGCATCCATTGGTTGGCATATTACTGCAAGGACAGTTCCATCAGAATCAGTCTTGAAAGAGAAGATGCTAGTCCAATTGAATAAGAGTGGCAGAATCTGGCCCTCTCCCAGGGCCTGTGCTTGATGTTGGATAAAATTGTGCTCAAGGAAAACATTACCTAAAACATTAATCTGCATATGATCAAATACAATTGTTCTGAGTTTGATTGTTTGATTTATTTCTGTTTTTACTACATCCTGTTATGTTGTCTCAAAGCATCAATTTTGTGACATCAGCAGAAAAAGAAATTAAAGATATGGGTCATACTTATAGCTGGTATAAGCTGTTATACTGAGTCACACTAACTAAGGATCTAGCTCATAACAGGACTGCAGTGAGTATTTAAGTCTGAGAGAGGTAGTTAGCCATGTTTCACTGGTCAGGCAGAATGCAGGCTAGATGCACACTTTATAGATTAACTCAAGTTCACAAGACCTTGTGCTGTCTCTCTCTATATCTCTTATTTAGTTCACCTATAAGGTGCATATTTTAAGGCTGCAATAGCCAATTTAAACCAATACACTTAAGTGGGACTGACTTCAGTTAAATAGAATTTAGTGTTCTGACTCACCACTGTAATGACAAGTTGTGCTCAAAGGCAACAGTAAAGGTTTGCTTCTTAACTTTTACTATATACCAGACAACTGGAATGGAGAAGGGCAGATATGAAGGTAAAAATCTTTTTTTTTTTCCCATTCATAATTAAAAGAAAAACCTTTCAGAAGTGTCTTGTGGGATCGAGTTAGAAGTCTTTACGTTGTTTCATTTTCTTAGATACTCTGTTTTAGTCCTTGTTTCTGTTCTGTGCTCAGAACTTCCGTGAAGTTAAAGTAAAGTTAATCATGCCTTACTTAAAATAATGTCCATTGAAAACTATTAGCTTCTTTTTTAAATTAAGTGTGTATCATCAGTCATGGATTTGCTTTTAGACTTGACATTTTTACATTGTAAAACACCAGCCTAACTTGTTTTCCTGAACCATGGAGTAGTGGGAAAAAATATAATTGTTATATTTTAAGTGTCACTTAAATTACAGTGTTCATTTCAGCAGATTTTTTTTGTGATAAAGTGTTTCTTCTGTTTATACAGGTTTATAAGAACAAAATACTTCACAAAACATATATGCAAAAATTATTTGGTAACATAAACAAGAATACATTACAGCTAACATGCAATCTGCAATAAAGTGTATTGGATAATTTACATAAAGTTTATATAAAATTTAAGAGGTCAGGTCTTTACCCAGGCAAAATATTTACTTTAGTCAGTGAGCCAGATCCTTGGTTGATGTAAATTGACTTAACTCCACTGAAATTCATTGACAGGACCAAACTGCACCTGTTTCATATTGACATGTCTCCCTTTTCTTCTCACCTTTTCCCATTGGTGTAAATCACTGAAGTTACATTTGTTTTACATCAGGTTAAGCAGGAGCAGAATTAGGCTCACTGTAAGTTGTGTCTGGATGTAAAGATCTTTAGGATTTGGCCATTAGAATGATAGGAAGTATGGAGAGTGAAGTTCTGCTGTGTCTCACCAAGCTAATTTCTGTGGGTTTCTGCAGACAAAATATGGCCTGGAATTTTTGACTTGGCGACAATATCATTTAGTGGAATTGAACATATAAATGAATGTAGCAGACAGATCTGAAGCATATACTCCTAAAGAACTTCCTTTTGTAAGGGAGTATTTTATCACAAGAAAGAAAATAAGTTTTTTTTTTTTTTATAGTTCTCTTTTACTATATTCAACCACACATGAATCCCTAAGAGGCAATAGAGCACTGGAAGCATAACTGTATATATTTTTTATAAAAAGCTGTAACTATAATGTGGTCTATTATATGGAATTTAGCTACCATGCTTTCTAGGGGTGACCACAGAACTGCAGTTTCATGCAATGCTCAACCTAGTGGTCTGGTGTACAGTGCAACTGCACAGGTGGCATTGCCCTTTAGGGGCAGGCAGTCAGTTCCCATACAAAGGGCCGATCTGGAGGGACCTGGAGTAACCGTCCCACTTTCTCCTGTCAGTCCTTTTCTGCGGAGCTGTTTGCCCACAGAGACGTTCTGAGGGAGCAGTTACTGCCCTTCAAGTGGAGGTTCACAACTGACTTATATTTTTTATACTTGCCTGCCTGTCACAACCTAGCTTTTGGTGGTTTTGGTTACAAGTATCTATATACTTTTATCTCTGATGCCTATTAAATTCATGTTAGAGTGTCAAAAGGCACAGAAGAATTGATTCACTATAAATCTAGGTTAAAAACCTAATCCATGCTCAGACTGAATTCTCTTTGAAGTTTGAGGATGGTGAATTAATATTTTGCCCTTTTTCACATACCTCTACCCTTGAGGATTCTGGATGGGTGTAGAGGCAAAATAGCTTTTCTTGCAGCAGTCCAACCTGCTAGAGGGTCTCTCTCACAGTTTATATTATTTCATTGTCACCACAGGGTGACTGCAGCTAGTGCATTAGCCCTCATATACCACCTCGCTGATTTGTTTTTACAGAATTGCACTTCTGCTTTCTTCCTGTACTTCTGATCAAATTTGAGTTTGGGTGCTACTATAGTACAAATACTAAACAGGAGGCAGTGAAAATTTCACAAGCCAATCCAATTGCAGCATGCATTGCAACATTCATCTCAGGGTAACAGTGGGCCTTACTATGTGGTGTAACATAAATAAGTTAGGTAAAGAATATATCAAGGTTTCATATCGCAGATTTCTCCTGAATCAGTAAAGTGTACTGCAAAATCTTGACACATTAACAGAAGGCTAGCACCACAATTACAGTTACACATATTTGATCTCTTTGTATATATCCATTTTAGCTGGATGAATTTTCTAGATCAGAAAAATTTAAAAAAAAAAAATTTCTTTTCCCTATTTTTCACTGCATTTAAGTGCAGGACTGAAGCTAGAAGAGTATTTGCTCTTCAGTCTTATGCTTTTAAGTTGGTGAGTTTTTTTTTTCTTTCACAGCCTCTTGAATAGTCTTCTATCTTCTTCATGACCTCAAAATCCATAATGGAATAAAACTACTCTACCATTCATGGATATAAAAGGCCAGGCCATATTTTACACAATTTGCAGGGCCACTATTAGCACACCTTGTGCATCTGAAACTCTCACTGAGGGTGATGAAGTGACAGAAGAGCTACATTTGTTCTTCAATGGGCTTTTTCCAGTCCTGGAAACTCCTTCTCTTCCAGGTGAAATTTACTTCCAAGTCTTAACATTTGAATTATTATTAGGGTTATGTGACATGTATGAAATGCGCAGTTCTTTCAGCCCACTACTATTGGTTGTCTGCTCAGAGAAACTAATGAATGCTCAGTTGGTAGTAGAGCTGCAAGAGCAAGAAAGTTTAAAATGGTCTATTAAGTCTTTTTTGAGCTCCAAGTCTTAACAATATTCTAGTGAGTAGAGCTGACCACTTTGTTGTTTGAATTTAATAGTGGGATCATTTTTTATATTGCATGACCTTTCCTCTCCTTTGAGTCATTCCATTGTTAGTGAAAATTGTGGAGTATTGGAAAAAAGAGGGATTCAAGTAGGGGGAGAAAAAAAATCTTAAGTAAGTATACTTCAAAATAAAGTCAAATGAATCAGATTAATTAGTCATGAAATGTCCTGGCAGATAAACAATGTTTGTATAAAATATTAACTGTATTTCAAATAACAATGTTATAAGTGGACTGATTTTTTCCATAGCACTCATTATTTTGGGTGTAAATTTGAATTGCATTGCAAAAATATTGATTGAGACTATATATATGATATAAAATATGACACACACACACACACACACACACACACACACACACACACACACACACACACACACACACACACACACACACACACACATATATATATATAAAAATGTGTTTTGGCTTCAGAACTCTGATGTCGTGAAGATGCAGCCACAGCCAGCACATTTTTGTTTACATTACAGGAAAAGTTGTGTCCTGTCAATCTGTGCCAGACTCAGAGTGGGAGTTTTTGCAATTACAGGTTACACTAAAAATACATTGGAAATGATAGCTCTTCACATTCTGGAGAATGACACAACCTCTGAAAGAAAAAAATAGAATCTCAAAGGCAAAAGTCCAGTCCTCTCCAAAAACCCAGTGTCAAGGATTGTTTAATAAGATTAAATGCAATGGATTATTTTAAAGAAAAACGTAGCAACATTGTCAACTTTACACATGCTGCAATAATTCCATTCAATAGCTTTTGCAGATGATGTTAGGAAGGAGTGGGAACCTCCAGGTGTTGCTTTCTTACAACTTAGAAATAAGTTCGTTTTGTGCAATGAAAACTTCTGTTCTCAATTTGCCACTGGCTGATTTGACTGTAGTTTAATGTTACTGAACATGATGCAGTGTTTCTTGGTTCAGTAGCTACATTATTAAAATAGCAATAAACAAACAGTAGAGATTATCTGTCTATTTAACTTTGACCTAGAAGAAGCAAAGCATTTGACACACAAGCTATACTTTTGTTTTTTTTAAAATCTGATTGAAATAAAACTACGGGCACTTATATAACCTCATACCTTAGTATGAGAATCATGTAACTGGGTTTATGTAGGAGGCTAAGAGCAGCTAGCAATCTAAACATATGCAGAAAGGGGTGGTATTTTAAATCATAATGTTATAGTGCTCTCTAATATTGATTTTGTTTTAATAAGCATGTTTAAAAGTAACTTTTTTTTTTCTTTCTTGGGCAATGTGTAACCAGTTATGGGCTATTTCAGAAAGAGACCCATACATATTTGAAGAATTTCTCTTTTTTTCACAAAATGGGAGTTTTGCCTTTATTTGAGGTTAAGTGAAAAAGCAGAATTACAGTACCTCATAGTGCTCTGTTGGGCGGAAGACACAGTTTATATCTGGTTTCAAATGTATGGGATTAAAACTTTGTCCTTTCTCCTCCCCATGCTCCCCCCGCCAAAGAGATTTTTAGGACAATTTATTATCACCAGATTTAAAATAGTTTAAAGTAGGTTAGTACATTGATCAGGTCTCAGTTCTTCTCTGTTTTTCTACACATATTTTTGCCTTCTCTTTTTGTGATCCAGTCAGGACATTTGTGCTATACAACTCCCCCATGTTGTCAAACATTTTTGTGATGCACTTATTTGCACAATGGTTTGACAGGGCCTTGTCTTATTTCTAATGTTCAGTTTCCACAATTTGGGTGACCTTCTTCTATTCTGCAGATATGTCCTCTTCCTTGGATCTCTTGAGTGCACTTAACACCTACCTTCCAACCCTGCAGCAGCAGAATATTGACAGTGCTCTCATCCCCCAGCTTTACCTGTGGCAATTTTGAATGTTTTTGACATTTCAGGCACTGTGCCTGATATTTTCATAAGAAGGTTGTTTGCAAAGTCTTTAAGTTTGCAGACACATTTCTAGGATGGTGAAAAAAATAATCCTGCCTTGAGCAGGATGCTAGATTTCCTGAGGTCGTTTCCAGCCCTACTTTTCTATTATATATTCCCCACAATAATTAAATAGGGCTAATGAAAAGTTCTGCACAAACCTGAGGTATATTCCAGAAGTTCAAGGTTTTAAAAGAACAATAACTTTGCTTCCTATAAGCCACCAGCATTTTTGGAGTTTTTTCAGCTTCAAATAACTGTCATTCTTAAATGTACTTACACATTTTGTCTGTTGATGATTAACCATCGCACAATACAGTTGGTTTCCATGTTCCTATATTAGCATTTTTCAAGAGCTGTGTGATTGCAGTTATGTCAAGAAACTCAATATGCTATTTTTGTTTTTTCCAAATGGGTAGTCAAGTACATGAATGTGTACAAGCAGTTTTTAAAATTTAAATAAAAGACAATTCTATGCTAGCAACAATAATTTCAGTCAATCAGATGACAGATTATAAACAGGAATTCTTTTTTGGGACTTTTTCGGATACTGCCTTTTTTAGGACAGAATTTTATAAGTCTAACTTTTTTTTGCCTCCAAACCTGCTTGTTTCTTACTTACATTTCTTTACATCCCAGATCCCCTCATACAGAGCCAAGTTCTACCATAATTCCATGGTGAGTGGCAGCTTGCTCTTTGAGGAATTCCCAATGAAAGCCATTGTGAGGCTTTGGCCATGGCGTACACAGCTGGGCCTACAGATAGGCCTCTGAAGGGCAACCAGGAGATTAGCTAGGCAATGGGGTAAGAGTTACTGGGGCATCAGGTAGTGGTCTGAATCAGTGGAGCACACATCCAAGAGACATAGTCTCTTGTGCAAGCTGAAGTCAGAAGCTAGGAGAGTCAGAGAGTCAGGTGCTGAGTTCCAGAGAAATTCCAAGAGTAGGGTCAGGGAAAGCCAAAGTCAAGTCAGGAACCAGGCAGATAAAAGAGCGAATACTGAGTTCCAGGGAAGATCTAAGATCAGGAAAAACCAGGAGCACCAGAGACCACAATGAACACAAGGCTTGCTAGAGCAGACTGAGCCTATTATCAAGGTGTGCCTGCAGCCTGACTCTGCAGGTGTGCTTAAAAGAGCTGATTGGTGCCCTCAGCAGCCAATCCAGCTACAGAGAACTGGGGCAGTCACATTAGCCCAGGATGAAGATCAGGTGTGGAACTTCAGGAGCTTGGCTTGACTGGCCAGAGGCTCTGACAGCCAACAGGCTCAGAAAGTTATTAAATAACCTAAGTATGCGAGGCTCTTGTTCTCATAGGCAGTTATTCTTTAAGGTCTGTGTATCTTTCAGTGTATAACTTTACTACACAAGGAGAGATTGGATATGAGGCCAGGCTGGGATCCCATTTATTCTTCTTTCTCACTGGAGAATTTGAATAAAATAAACTGAACCTGGAATTGTGGCCTTTTGTCATTTTGGAAGAGGAAGCCTCTGCTTTTCCCTCAAGGCAGGGTCATTCCTGACTAAACCATTCCAGTCGACCATCTGTCCAACCTGTCCAAGGATGGACATTTCACAATCTCTCTGGATAGTCTGTTTTAAAGCTTGATCACCCTCAAAGTTGGACAGTTCCTCCTAACCTCCAATTTAAATTTCCTCTGTTGCCGCTTGAGGCCTTTGCTCCTAGTCCTGTCCACTGTGGACCGTAGAGTAAAACCCATCTCCATCCTCTCTATAATCTTCCTTCAGGTTTTGAAGATTGTTATGAAATTCTTCCTCAGACTAAATACCTCTAATTCTTGCAGCACCTTTTTGAACAAGTCTTGCTTCCCAGGGTACCAAAAGTACACATAATACTTCAGGTGATCAGAATGGAAGAATCGCTTCCCTTGGTTTGCAAGTGACACCTCTCTTAATACAAACCAGTATGTTGTTGGATTTTTTTATAACAAGAGGACACAACTGTATCATATTAACCTTCTAGTCCACTATAACCCTCAGGTCATCTCTGCAACCTAGACAGTTATTCCTCTGAGAATAGTCCGTACCTGTGCAGGTAATTAGTCTGTCTCAAGTGCAGGCTTGTGCACTTGTCCTTGTTGAATCCCATTTGACTGATTATGGACCATTTCTCCAGTCTATGCAGGTCATTCTGGATCCTAGCCCTACCCTCCAGAGTGTCTTGAACTCCATTCACCATGGTGTCATCTGCAAATCTGCTAAGTGCGCACTTGATTCCATCATCCAACTCATTAAGGAATGTATTAAACAATACCGGACTCAGGACAGACCTCTGAGTAACCACACTCGATGCCTTCTCCCAGCTAGACATTGAGCCATTGATGACTACTTGTTGAGCATTGATGAGCCTACCAGCTACATGTCTGCTTTACAGGAATTTTATCTAGTTCGTATGTCTTTAGCTTATTAATAAGAATGTCATGGGCGACAGTGTCAAAAGCCTTGCTAAAGTCAAGGTATATCACATCCATTACTCTCATCCCATCCACGGGGCCTGTCACCTTATCACAGAAGGAGATCAGGTTGGTTAGGTATGACTTCCTCTTGGTGAATCCATGCTGACTATTTATGATCTTGTTCTCCTCTAGGTTCTTCACAATAGATTTCTTGAGGACCCATTCCATATTCTTTCCAGGTATTGATGTCAGACAGACTGGTCTGTGATTCCTTGGATCCTCCTTCTTTTTCTTAAAGATGGGCACAATATTTGTCCTTTTCTAATCATCTGAGACCTCACCCAACCTCCACAAATTTTCAAAGAGGATAGTAATGGTCTCTGAAATTATCCCAGCCAATTCTTTCAGCATCCAATCTGTCCCTGATGACTTAAAAGCATCTAATTTCTCTAAGTCATCCCTAACCTGCTCTGCCATTACCCCACGCTGTTTGACTCATTCCCCAACTTTGCTGCCAACCACATGAATCATTTCGTAGCTGTACCTATGTGTAAACACAGAAGTGAAAAAAGCATTACATATTACATCCTTCATTGCATCATCTATAATTAGCTTGCCTGCTGCATTCTATACAAGTTTTTTCAGCTTTCTTGACATACTTGTAGAATCTTTTCTTTTCTTTAGTGCTTTTTATGTTCCTAGTCAGCTGCATCTCAAATCATGCCTTGGTATTTCTCATTTTCTCCTAGTAATATGACCACTTTTTGTCGAATTCCTTTGTGAGTTTCAACTGCTGCCTAGCTTGTTTCGTTTCACTTCCTGTTCTTCCAGTGCATTAGTATAACTTGCTCCTGTGCCCTTAATACAGCTTCCTTAAAGTATAGCCAGCTCTTCTGGACTCCTTTCCCCCCAGACTTGTCTCCCAGGGGATCCTATCCACTAGGTCCCTGAGCCTGCTAAAATTTGTTTTTTGAATTCCAGTATATTTATTCTGCTGCTTTCCTTTCTTCCTCCCTTAAGGATCTTGAGTTCTGTCATTTTGTAGTCACTGGAAGCATGTATGCGAGATACTTTACTGCATAGTAGCATAGCAAGGAGCCAGACTACCATGCGTAGACCCTGAGATGGTGCAGAGTCACTTGGAAGAACTGGATGCTTTTAAGTCATCAGGCCCGGACGAGGTCCATCTGAGGGTGCTGATGGCACTGGCTGACATCATTGCACAGCCACTGGTGGGAATATTTGTATGCTCGTGGTGCATGGGCCAAGTCCCGGAGGACTGGAAAAGGGCCAATGTGGTCCCCATTTTCAAGAAGGGGAGGAAGGAGGACCCAGACAACTATCAGCCACTCAGTCTCACCTCCATCCTTGGCAAAATCTTTGAAAAAATTATCAAGGCTCACATTTGCAAGAGCCTGGCAGGACAAATTATGCTGAGGGGAAACCAGCATGGATTTGTAGCAGGCAGATCGTGCCTGACTAATCTAGTCTCTTTTTATGACCAGGTTACAAAAAGTCTGGACACAGGAGGAGGGGTGGATGTCATATACTTAGACTTCAGGAAGGCCTTCAATATGGTATCCCACCCCATACTGGTGAACAAGTTAAGAGGCTGTAATTTGGATAGAGGGTCGCACCCAGAGAGTCATGGTGGATGGGTTGGTTTTGACCTGGAAGGGTGTAGGCAGTGGGTCCCGCAGGACTTGGTCCTTGGACCGATACTCTTTAATGTCTTCATCAGCAACTTGGACGAGGGAGTGAAATGTACTCTGTCCAAGTTTGCAGATGACACAAAGCTATGGGG
>JAGPOW010001296.1:102820944-102834720 GCA_030014935.1 Caiman crocodilus
TTTTATACCTTTAGAGTAGCCAATGAAAATTTGCCAAGTAGGAATACTTAATTAGGCAGAACATACCAAATTTAGAACAATGCCAATCATACGGAGGGGTGTTCTCAATGCCAATCATATGGAGGGGTGGTCTATTGTATCAGGGACGCTCAATTGATTTGGGTTGTGACAATAGGAAATTGAGCTATCAAATACACACTTAAAATTTGTATCACTTATAATATTGTGTTGTACTTACATTGCTTTAGGTCCCTGAGCAGCTTGATGGTAGATAGCAAGACACTTCAAAAAAAATGAGCCTCAGCTGTATGAACCAACATTGCTCTATTGACTTTGAGTGTAGCCAGTTCACAAGGGTGTAAAAAAATATATTATCTAGTTTTTATTATTATTATTCTTCACTGAGGGGAAATCCTTGCTAATATAAGGTGATGGCTCACAAAGGCTCTTCCACAAGAACTGTCAAAAGATTTGTGATTCTAATGTGCCCCCATTCATGCACAGGAAAATGAAAGAATTCCTGTAGCAATGCATCCTCCCTCCCTCAGTTTGCCCAAATCATCTCGGTCTCACTGGGGTCATTCATGCCACTGGGCTGTGTACCATGCAATGGCTATTCAGCCCTTTAGAAATCTCCCTCAAAATCTTTCCTTAAAACATGTACAAGAAGCAAGGATCAGGCCTAGCAGCATGACTTAAACTAAACTAAGCCTGAATCAGCCTATTAGCCCATTAGTTTCTATTTTAAATTTGCAGATAAAAGATTACTTGATAACACACAAGAGATGTTATATTTATAATTATGGTACTTTGTTTTTTTTTAATTATGCATTTTTATGATTAAAATGATTGTGATCGACTGAAGTATGGAGCCAGTCTGTTCTTAGACCAATAGAAAGCATCTTTTCAAGAACAGTGTCATAAGCCAGCATCACATTGTTTCAACTATAGATTAATTTGAGGATGTATATAATCTGATCAATGCTTAGACCTTTTTCTTATCATTTATTTAAGATGAGGCTTCTGTGATCCTGTGACAGTGGTGCCCTTTTTATTGCAAGCTCTTAACAGTTCCTTTCAAGTCAGTTCTTAGTTCTAGCTCTTGCAGTTTTACTGAGGAGTGAGTACAAGAGACTTTTACTCAGTCTTCTTTTCTGGGAACTGCTGTCCATTGTGCCTGCTGCCTACAATTTGGACAGAGGGGTGGGCTGCTTCTGTAGTCATTTTGTTCACAGAATTGCCATAGGTGGTAGAAGATTCAGGGCCTAATCAAATGCATTTATTCTAGTTTCTGGCAGTATTTAACTGTTATAATGGGCGGAAATACCCCTGGAGAAGAAGAGGTAATGATTGTTGTGTACTCAATAATCCTGCACAAGCTAGAACTAAACTGGACCTGAACACTGTCAGTAAGAAAGTGTTGGTACTGTAGACTTTTGGCATAGGTTTTTCAAGGGCATTCAGCAAATGAGCTGCTTCAGATTTCAGCCTTGCCTGGGGGCTGGATGTGCATTTATCAGCATCATGACAAGATAAATATATTGAAATAAATTGTTAAATGGGGAAACTCAACGTTTTGCATTTGTGCAGTAAAGTAAAAAGCTTAGCTGATTCTCCTTTAAATATAATAAATACTCCTCCATATAAGTTGCTTAATGAAAAGTTTCATCCTGAAGGATGACTTTTATAGCTGATCAACTTTTATGCTGCTACAGTATCCTGCTATCATTATTTCCCCAGTGTTCAGTAACGTATTTGCTTTCCCTGGGTATGTAAATTTTTATACTTTCAGTTTGACTGTGTTCCTCCACTATACAGAAACCCAAGACATTTTGATGAAGAAAACAATACATATGGAGCACATCAGACCTCATTTTTAATTATATGCACTCTCCCTGACTTGGACTGTGAATGATAATTTGTGAGAAGGAGTAGTTGCCATTTTCTACTTTCAGATTCAATGGCAAAATAAAGCATATAGCATAATGCCCTGCCCTAACATACACATCAAATTACCCCCTTCTCCCCCCAACTCACACATTTAAAATCCTATTTATACATGGGGTGGGTAAGATTAGCCATTCCCCTGTCTAAGTCAAGATGCATACAGGCTCTCTCACTTCCTCTCACTTGTATTGTAATAGGAAATGTGTGTTTTGTACGTGGTGACACCTAGTGGCTTACATGTCAAATGTTGTCCCTTATAGTTTTAATGGAGGACATTTTTAAGGAAAAAGTAGAAATTAGGTGCCTTTCAATGCAAATAAGATGCATAATAGCTGTGTCTACATGTTCATTAATGCACTGTAATTATGGCACATTAAGTTAGTACAGGTACTAAGTTACCTGTACTAACTTAATGCGCCATAATAACAGGTTCTAACTTAATACACCATAATCAGCACTCCTATACAGTAGTTCCAGCATACACTTTTATTTTTGTGATGCTAATGTGCAGTAGATTAATTCTACTGTGCATTAGCACATTAAGATAGCTTTTGCCTGCCACACTAATGCACAGTAGAATTAATCTACTGCACATTTAGCATCTCATGTAGATATACCCAATAGCTGGTAGTGCTTTTGAAATCCATGCCACAGTGTCTTTCTATATTATAGCAGCAGAGTGCCAAGGAAACAAGCCATACCTACCTACACACACCTGCTCTGTGTGCATCAGTCTCATTAGGGTTGATGTGCATGGAGCAAGAGTGAGTGGGAAGGGGTCTTGTGAGGATAAATACATTTAAAGGTTGTGAGACTTTTGGACACTACCGAAATAGGGATCCTTAGAAGTATGATAGATAGACTTTAGCACACTTGATTTTATACTTTGATGCAAAAAAAGAATGATTTGTTTGTTTGGTTGCCCTTTGTGCAACAAACCTATTATCAGATGCTGGTAGTACTAGTTATAAGGAACAATGGTCTTGTCTCAAGCAGCTCCCAATCTAAGGAAAAACAGACAGGCAAGCATGGTTTAAGAGAAAAGGAACATCTTCTGGGAACTTTTAAAAACTAACAGACTAGTTTCCCTTGGTCAAAAATGGGTCTTTAAATGTAGAGGATCATGTTTTGAAGGTACAGTATGTAGTGACTGAGTTAAAAACTTTTAGGTCACATCCACACAAGCAGGGGTGTGCATTTGCAGCAGCTCAAATAATAGCAGCACAAATTTGTGCTGTAGTACACATTTCTGCCTGTGTGCTTTGCAGTGGGACACATTGATCTGCTGCTCCATGTGCAGGCACCCTTGGGCTGGCTTTTTCCCTGGCTCTGCATGCCTCAGCATGGAGCCTCTGAGGCAGACCCCCCATGTTAAAGCACATGTTGCCCCTGCACCGAGGCACCCTGCGCCCCAGCCAGCCATGCAGCAGCTGGCTAGGGCATTGTGTGCCTTGAGATGGGGGAGCAGGCAGAGCCCGCATGCTGAGGCACATGGAGACAGGGGAGCAGGCAGCCAGGGAGTGGCTGGCTGGGGTGCAGTGCACAGAGGGAGGCTCCCCTGCCTCCACATTTGTCCTCGTGCACACCACTTTGGTGTGCCTTGCACCACTTTTTTTCTTCAGGAGTTTTTTTGCTACTGGGAAATCCTAGTAGCAAATTTTGCCCCAGCACTGCAAATTAGTAGTGCTGCACATAGTTTAACATGCAAGGGGTGCAGTTTGTGGCGCTGTAACGAGGTTTATGGGGCCACAAATGGCACATGCCTGAATGTCTGGATCCAGCCTCAGATACCAGCCAAATATGGGAAGTGGAGGCAACAGAAGGTAAATAGAGAAAGACGACCATTTACTACTTTGAAGGAAATGGTAAGAAGCTTAACTTTGGTGTGAGAGTTCAGAAAGAACCAACTTAAGGAGACTTTGTATGAAACAAAGTTAACAAGTGCAGGTAGAAGAGAGTGAGAGAAGATTCTGTGCAGAATGGTTGAAGGGGTTCCAGGACAAACAGGAATAACTAGCATCTCCTTCCAGACTGAAAGTAACTAGTCCCATTTTTCCTTCTAAACTAGTTACAACTTCAATGTGTTTGCAGTTCTTTGCAAAAATGGTGCAACTATACAAATCATTCCATATCCATGTGAGGAGCAACCAAAATAAATTAACAAAAGGGCTCTCCTTTATTTTTGTAGCTCCATTAAAGATAAATTAAGCCATGTTAAAATTAGAAGGACTGGACAGTGCGGCTGAGAGTAAAATTTGATTCTAACTCATGAGTTCAGGGATTTGTCTCCACCTCTGGGAAAAAAAATACTGAAAGGGAGATGATGAATGAGGGTAATTAAGAAGTAAACATTTTGGGGCAGGGGACTAGATTCAGGAAAAGACTTACCTAATGCTTGAGTACCTGGTTCCTAGAGTAGAAGTCAAATTCAAGACTTAGGATATAAATGTCTGGGAAGAATAAGGCATCTCAGAAAGACGATACCAAAATCCTGTATGTGCAGCTAGCCACCAGGATATGCTAACAGTAGTCAGTTGTTTGAACTGCTACTCCTGCCCTGACTTTGGCCCCTTAATCAGGGTTGCAGGCTGACCAGCTTTCTCTAGAGGGTAGGCACCTACAGTTCTTTGAAAGAAAAGATCAGGGCTTACTCTTTTTTTTTTTTTGAAACACAGGCAGTGATGGTGTCACTGCCATGGCATTGCCATGCACTTGTTATATAAGAGCCTAGTGGTAAAAGCACTCATCCAGACCATGGGAGATGTGTGATTAGTTCTGCCTCAGGCAGTCAGAATTTAGGATATCACTACTCTTTACCCTTCTTGTTAAAGCTATGCCACCGGGCAGAAAGGAATGTAAGCATCATAGGGGCAGAAGAAGAGCAAGCAAGAAAGACTATGGCTTCCTACCCTAGTGGTTAGTGGACACAGGTGGGAGTGTGGAGACCAGGGTTCTGGTTCCTGCCTCCAAGACTGTTTATGCATTTTACACCTTAAACAGTCATTTGAGTGGGATTAGTTATTGGTAGTAATCCTGGGAGAAGAGACCAAACCACAAACTTCTTCCTAGACAGGTGCTCTGACTACTTGGAAAAACAGAAATGGAAGGTTCTAATCATTAGTTTATCTTGAAAAGGTTGGACAGTTCCCCCTTGTCTTCCTTTAGCAAGTGCACTATAACATTAAAGAAGTTGCAAGTGCCTGATCCTATGTGTGTGTGTGTGTGTGTGATGTGCTCAGAGCATGCTGACTGGCATAGGCCCCTCAGGGGACTTGGGTACTGCTCTGCCTAGTTTCTGGTTCTTAATGAGATTTAGGCAGGAGCAAGGTTCATACTAGGGCACTTCTAGGTATGAGCAGAATGGTGACTCTAGGTGCATAGAGAACTGTCAGGCCAAACAAGAAGGCATTAGTAAATTTTAAGCATTTCTAAGTGGCCAATGTGGGTGGGGCAGAGGAGGGGAGGCTTGGGAGTGCAAAAGTGGAATAAGATGTATAAAATCCACCTCAGTCTGGTCTAGGTGCATTTCGCCTTTTTTTGGAACTGGCCACGAACACTAGGACAACCCCTGGATCCAGTGAAATAATGACAACACTCCTACTGATTTCAGTGAGACTAGTATGTGGCTCAATGACCCAGAGTTAGAGCTGCTGCTCTATGCAATAGTTTCTTTGACTCCCATGATGCTACACTGATTTACATCAGTTGAGAATTTGGTCTATTGTCTTTAACATGTATGTTAAAAGTACTGCTTAAATGTTGGCTTTCATATAGTGTGATTGTAGTAGATGCCTTAGATCCAACAAACAATGGTAAGACCTTGTGAAGAACAAATAATAATGCCTCTTCTCTTATGTTTTACAGACCTAAATCAACCAGGAGATATATTTACTGTAGCCTCTTACATCATGAGACTGTTATTGGAAAATGGGTTACTATTACACATTGTTCAACTGGCTCAGCTCACAGCATGGTTACCGATTCTACTTCTGTGGACTTCCTCTTCTGCAGTGAAACAAGCACGACCACCAATCTTCCAGAGAAAGCCTTTTATAGCTGCCTGGAATGCTCCCACAGATCTGTGCTCTCTAAGATACAATGTGATGCTGAATTTGAGGATGTTCCATGTGATTGGAAGCCCATTAGCCAGGGCAAGAGGGCAGAATGTGACCATATTTTATTTCAACAGATTGGGCTATTACCCCTGGTACACATCACAGGAAATCCCTATTAATGGTGGCCTACCCCAAAACTTCAGCTTGCAAACTCATTTGGAAAAAGCTGGCCAAGATATTAACTATTACATTCCAGCTGAGAACTTCAGTGGATTAGCTGTTATAGACTGGGAATACTGGAGGCCTCAGTGGGCTCGCAACTGGAATACAAAAGATGTTTACAGACGAAAGTCAAGAAAACTAATTTCTGAAATGCAAGGAAATATTTCAGCAAATGACATTGAACATTTGGCCAAACTTTCCTTTGAAGAAAGTGCAAAGGCTTTCATGAAGGCAACAATTGAGTTAGGAATTAAAAGAAGACCCCTAGGCCTCTGGGGATATTATTTATATCCTGATTGTCACAATTATAATTTTTATGACCAGAACTACACTGGTTCTTGCCCAGAGAGTGAAATTTTGAGGAACAATGAACTTTCTTGGCTTTGGGATAGCAGCGAAGCTCTGTATCCTTCCATTGGCATTAAGAAATCTCTCGGAAACAGTGAAAACATATTACGCTTCTCACAATTTAGGGTCAATGAATCCATGAGGATCTCCTCTATGACATCCCATAATTATGCTCTGCCTGTATTTGTCTATACCAGACTAGGTTATCGAGATGAACCTTTGGTATTTCTTTCTGAGGTAGGCCATTGTTAGGAATGATAGAGAGGCCTTTACTTGATCATTAGGACTGTGCGAGGCTTTGGTCTGTGCTTTGGATCTGGAGAAGCTTCAGATGCCAGCATGTCCGGATCGAAGCACTGGCTTCTTTAGGCTTTCTGAAGTGGTTCAGAGCTTCCGAACCACTTCAGAAAAGCTTGGGAGCCACTTCAGAGATCAAGCCATAGGGTATAATGGGGGAATCAATGAAATATCAAAGTTTAGAAGCAGGAATTTGGTTGGAAATGCATACATTTTTCATTCTACCTTCTTGGGAGGTGAATGTCTCATAAGTAACTCATGAGCACACTGTACAGATCACTCTGTCCATTGTGGATACTCCTGATTACTGCTTTGGGGTTTCATGACAGTTAAATCAAAGAGACTTTGTAAAGGTGTTTCTAAGCCACTTATGCATACATTTCACTCATAGATAAAGCACAAGGGATACACAAAGACACATATATACACAAACACACACACACCTATGCCTATGCATATACATATACAATGTAAAACAAGCACCTGCACATGAGGCACTGACTCAGTTTTCTTAGCCTTTCTGATAAACTTGTGAAATTTTGGGCTCATACAGAAATCATAGTTTTTGCCTGATCTGGCCACGGAAAAGCAGTCTATATCCATGACCTAACACAACTGCATGGCTCCAGATTGCTTAAAAAATGGCTGTTTGGGTGAAAATCAGACCCTTCATTGCATGCGGGGTCAGATGGAGTTGTTTCACAACATAGCATCTTCAGTAACATATACATATACATTGTATCTGTATCTGCCTGCCTACCAGCCTCCAAGCTGTTTTTGGAATGGGAACGGGGGAAGGAAATGGAGGCAGTTTGGTCTGAGGTTTTTTCAGCTCCGCTGGAGGGTGGAGTGGTTGTATTGTACCCCTCTACCCTTGAGATGGTGGGGGGGGGCTCCAATTCACCCACCCCAGCCTCCAGTGTCAGCTGGGAAACCCCTAGAATGAGTTTCCTCTGATACCTTTCCCTGCTCCTACAAAAACAGTGCAGGCTAGCAGGAAGGAAGGGTTGTTGCTAGGGGCAAGTGGCTGCGCACTTGCAGCCGGCAGCTAGATTCCTCCACTCCTTCAAAGCAAACAGTGAACTTCTGTTTGGTCTGAGAGTTGTAACTCAGAACACTTCCTGCAAAGTGTTCTGAGTTACAGGGGGAACTGCACTTCTGGATGTGCCCAAAGGCTGCATCCAAATATGCATGCATGTGCGTTTCCCCAGGGAGAAATAGCAGTGGCACACAGCTCCCAGAGCACATCGCTGTTCCCCTGGGTGGGGTAAAGGAGGCTGGGGACAGCACCTGGGCTGGCCCCAGCAGCCTCACCTGGGATCCTGGGAACCTCCTGGGGCTCCAGTAATCATGATCTGGTGCACGGAGCCTGACCAGCAGCTGGAATGTGGCTCCAGCTGACCAGGCTCCAGCTCTGGGTTTCGCATGCCACTGCCATGTATGCCACACCACTTTTTTTAGGCACAGGTTTTTTTTGACACTGGGATCTTCCAGTGTCAACCCCCACTCCCACAACACACTTAATTTGCAGCATAGCAAATGCCTTTATGTGTGGCACATGTAGTTTGTGGGGCAGATGGGTCTGCGGTGCCACATAGCCACACATCCTTTGTGTCTTTTAGGAGTTTAGGCCCCTTCTGCATCTTTTTCCTCATCATCTTGTTGTGTTCTGCTTTTTAACAGAAACTTCTAACATCCTGTCCATCTCTTAAAGTTACTCCATTTCCAGCCCACAGTATACTGTGTCTTTTTCTCCCTTTGTTTCTTAAAGCATCTAACTTCCACTAGTAAATCAAAAGTTTTGAGTCTGAAGTATCCATTGTTTGCTAGGGATGTGCTTATTCAGTTGCTGATGGTCCATTAAGTGACAGATGATCAGGTACCAGACCCTCAACCCTTAATTCAGGTGGTATATAATGGAAAGATACAATAAGAGATACTAGTAATATTATAAACAGGCAAAGATCATGAATCCAAGCTGCAATTCATAAATTTACATAGACTGATTCATAAACTTTTTTTTTCATTTCCATTATACAAGGGCAGTGCTTTCTCTTCTAGCATGTTTCCATTATAATATTTAGCCAATTGTATGTTAGGGCCTGTAAAATTTTGTAGTGGAAACAGCTGAACGATTCATGGTATTAGAGTCACATCTTTCATTAGATAAGATCAAGGCTAGAAGAGAGCTGATTAGAATGTAGAGATGCCCATCTCTGCTTTTTAGCAAAAATGTACTAGTTGAGCTCTGCTGGAAGCTCTCCTGTGATGATTTTTTATTAAATAAACTATACTACATCTAGGAAACAGTTAAGTATTGCAAATAAAAAATTAACAAGGAAATTAAAATCATGTATTTTATTTTTTATAAAACCATTTTTATTGGTTTGTTTACTGCTTGAAAACAATCAGTATCACTAGCCCAGCAATAAGCACATATGCAAGAACAACTTACATTTTAGATAACATTTATTAATTATCATTGTTTCTGGCTTATTAAATCTTGGGACAAATACTGATAATTTTTCAAAACAAATCTTCCTTAAATTTTGTTTAAGTCACACTGAAAAAGAAGGGAAGTGTGGCAGTCTTGTATAAATAACATTTACCTTGCTTTAGAAAAAACAAACTGAAAGCAGTGAATTAGCCTAAGAGCAATCTCTTTATTGTTTTTACTGTAGCAAGATCTTATTAATACTATTGGAGAAAGTGCTGCCTTGGGAGCTGCTGGCATTGTTATTTGGGGAGACATGAATTTAACTTCATCAGTGGTAAGTCTGTGCTTTTATAGTAATTTAAATGCACTAATGGTGCATTCAATCTTCATTCACCGATCTTAAAAGTATTTCCCAAATGTCTAAATTCTCTTGAGTTTTCAATTCCAGCTAATCTAACAGCTCATTTAGTGTCCAAAAATTGTCTCCTAAATGAATAGTGTAAATTTTCATGACTGGACAGGTTATTATGGTAATTAAAAGTTGCCATTGGCCAGTATCAAGCACTTTGGGTGACAGCTCCCACACTCTTGGCAAGCTTTTACAGATTTCTTTCCAACTTGTTTGATCTGCAGGAAGTCAGCTGAAACCTAATTCACAAAACGGTTACATACTTCAAGTATTCGGATAGTACCAGTTAACTGGAATGTTTAGAAGCTGGTGTGTAAATGGTACATGTATTCATTTATAGCGTACAGTCTATGTTGCTTTAATAGAGGACATTTTGCATGTTATGATGTCAGGCTTGATCAGGGGTAGATAAATGGTGCTGATGGTTGAGGCCCCAACACTTACCTTGAATATATAGAAGCCTGGGCTTCAGACTTTATCATAAGAAGGAGCTTTTCTTGACTTTGCCCTAAACATTGTATGAAGCACAACTTCTTCTCTACTTTTACTTTGATGGCAATAATGGGAAAGATGGTTGTTATAGGAATGAAAACCTGTCAGGTGCAAGTAGATAAAATCAATTATCAGTAATGAGATTAATTGCTGAATCCAATTGTTTGAACACACATCTGTTGCTCCAATCAGATTCCAAGACCTTAATGGGACATTCTCAGGTTGTAATTCTTAAATAAGACAACTGTGGTACCACACCTTTGGGGGCCTGCCACTTTAAGGGCTGAGGCAGGCAGCCAGTAGGTGCCTGATTATGTGGGCATTTCACAATCCAGTTTATATAGGGGGAGGCAGCATTTTGCTGCCAGTGGCTGGAAGAGAAACATCAGATGGCTGAGCTACGGCTCAAGAACATCCTGGAGGTAAGGGCAGGAGCTATGGGGATGGAGAAGGCTCCTGGTCCTGGGAATGACCTAAAACTGCACCCTGCCAGGGTAGGGAGGCCTGGTAGGACTGCCTGTGGCGGGGCAGTCTCAACTAAATGCCAGGACTGCTAACCTCCCTGGTGAAAGGTGGGCAGGGGTGACTTAAGCCCAGTCCTCACCATCTGATGGGTAATCATGAGTCCTGTGGGAGTAGTGGGGCCAGGTATGCTCATTTGTAGGTACCTGAGCCCAGCACGGATGTGAGATCCCAGAGGCCCCAGAGCAGGTAGTTGGTGAACATGGTGTGAGGTTGAATGGGAGTAGGCCTGAAGGGCTGTGCGTGTGAAGCGGCTGAGTAAGCCTGAACTGGGAGTGGGCCTGCAGGATAGTCCCAATGGCGTGCCAAGTAGGGCCAAACTGAGAGTAAGCCTGAAGGCCAGCTTAAGGGCCAGCCCTGTGAGTAGCTAGTTGTAAGTATGATGAGGAGACCCCAGGGTTGGGCATGGTATAGAGTTGTCCAGTGAGGAGTTTGAGGCAAATGCAGTCCAGCGCTAGTGTAAAGCTATGCCACAGAGAGTAGGGGAACTTGTGGGAACTGAAGGTGCTGTGTGGTGGTACCAGAGAGAGAGTAGCTAAGCCCAAAAGCCCATGAGAGGTTGCTCAAGAGGAGCTAGGGCAGTGGAGTGTGGCCTGGGATGGTATGCAAAAAATCCCTCTGAGAGGGGGCGTGGAGTGAGTGGGAGAGTAAATGGAGCCCAATTATGGCCTGGCCTGGCCCAATTTGCCCTGGCCTCAGGCCAGGGGAAGTAATCATAAACTGGATGCCACCTGCAAGGCATGGGCTGCAGGGTAGGGAAGATTTGGAGCCACAGGTAGTTCCCCTTTGACATTGAAGCAAGTAATGGGCAGCCTCCCACTTAATAAATCAAATTAACAACCAAGTCGTGGCAGATGAGATGACCCTAGGCAGGTGGGCTGGTCGCTTTGGGATCTAGCTATGAAGTTGCCCCTGTCACAACAACCTAGTTGTAATTTAAGTTATTAAAATAATTTTAACTAATTCAGTTTTAATTTTAATATTGTTTGCTTGCTTACATTTTGCATATTTAATAGTTTTAAAAAATGTAGACCAATTCACCTCATGTTACTTAACTTCTCTCTCTGGTTTGCAGGGCAACTGTACAAAGGTGAAACAATTCATTGCATCTGAATTAGGGGTCTACATTATCAATGTAACCACAGCAGCAGAGATGTGCAGCAGGCATCTTTGTCACAACAATGGGAGATGTGTACGAAAAAAGTGGACAGCTTTGGACTACCTGCATTTGAATTCTAAAAACTTTAGAATAGAAATTTCAGAGGACCAAGAATTTACAGTGAGGGGAGAAGCATCAAGCACAGATCTGGAAATAATGTCAAAGAAATTTGTTTGTCACTGCTACCAGGGGTACGAAGGAATTGATTGTAGGAAAGTTAAGACTTCTGATGAGCACTCTGGCAGTTCTGCAAATTTCCTCTTATCCATAACATTAGTCATGATAAGCCTGTTTCCTTTGCCTTTATATTTGTTGGATATTCAGTTATGAGATCATTGAGCTGAATATGTTTTTCTTGACCCTACACTTTCAAAGGACTCACTAAGGTAGTCATGAAGGATTATGACATTAGTCCATTGCTTTTTACTCTTCAGGTAATGAAGGAATTAAAATATCACTTGAATGCTATAGAAAATCAGGCACAAAAGAAGGAAATTATTTCTGACTCAGAGACTTACATATATTCTACTCACTGAC
Source organism: Caiman crocodilus (assembly GCA_030014935.1). NCBI lineage: Eukaryota > Metazoa > Chordata > Crocodylia > Alligatoridae > Caiman > Caiman crocodilus. Next base: position 102,833,370 of record JAGPOW010001296.1, read on the forward strand.
CAGAGGTTACATTTTAAAATCTTTTTTTATAATTTTAACCTACATTGTGTGCACATGTCAAAATTTCTATTTTGTTAACAAATTCAATTAATTCATCAGAAGAAATAAAAGAGTGAGATATTTCCAGATTTCATACCTCTCTATTTCTAAGGGAGAAGTCACATAAGATCAGATCAATAAACACTCTGGCTCTGTTGCACAGTCTGGTGATGCTACTGGAATTCTTCTTTCCCAGGCATTGTGTTTGAGACTATTTTGTACCAAAGAAGCTGCAGCATGTCAGGAAATCTGGTCTCCTGTTCACATTTTTTTCATTCTTGTATTTTAAGGACTTGTCTACATGGGGAATTTGTCTGGACAAACCAATTACACAATAATTATTCCACAAATATTCTTTGAAATGCATTACTTATTCTGGAGAGAAAAATTATTTTTATTTGGGAATAGTGTACCTACATGGGAAGTTATTCCACAATAGCTCTTATGAAATAACTTAAACCACAGTAACTATTCCCATCAATTTTCAAATGCAGGTAAACCCTAAGACACACAAGGTATCTGTCTTGTAACAGCAGATTTAGCTCATGCTATGTCACTAATGGATAGAACTGATTGAAACATTCCCCAAAATATACAATTTATAGACAGTTTTTTCACAGAAATTTCAATTTTCATGAGACTTCTCTGCCTTATCAAAGATTTTTTTGTCAGAAGCAAGTGGTTTTTGGTATACCTTATATTGGACCAAAGGATGCGTTTCAATATGAACAAGTGCAGGGTGCTGCACTTGGGCAGTAGTAACTGGCATCACATTTATAAGATGGGAAACTCCCTTCTTGAGAGCACAGAAGCAGAAAGGGATCTTGGAGTCATCATTGTCTTCAAGATGAAGATGGGCCGACAATGCGAGGTCACGGTTGGCAGGGCTAACTGGACCCTATTGTGCATCCACAGGTGCATCTCAAGTAGGTGATCCTCCCCCTCTACGCGACACTGGTCAGGCCACAACTGGAGTACTGTGTCCAGTTTTGGGCACCCCACTTCAAGAGGGATGTGAACACCACTGAGAGGGTCCAGAGGAGGGCCTCCCACATGATCCAGGGACAGCAGGGCAGGCCCTACAATGAGAGGCTACGGGACCTGAACATGTTCATCCTTCACAAGCGAAGGCTGAGGGGCGACCTTGTGACCATCTATTAATTCACTAGGGGGGGACCAGAAGGGGGAAATCTTGTTTCCCCTAGTGCCTCCAGGGATAACAAGGAATAATGGCCACAAGTTGTTGGAGAGTAGGTTTAGATTAGACATCTGTAAGAACTACTTCACAGTCAGGGCGGCTAGGATCTGGAAC
>JAGPOW010001296.1:102834820-102852875 GCA_030014935.1 Caiman crocodilus
CTAGGATCTGGAACCAACTTCCAAGGGAAGTGGTGCTGGCTCCTACCCTGGGGGTCTTTAAGAAGCAGCTTGATGCCTACATGGCTGGGGTCACTTGAGGTCAGTATTCCTTCTGCCTAGGCAAGGGGTCGGACTTGAAGATCTACAAGATCCCTTCTGACCCTACTTCTATGATTCTATGAACTATCTCCTTGGGAGGGATGTTAGATTTCTTTATGCATTTTTTGGGAAAATTGTACCATTTTTTCTATTTCTACTGACAGATAGAAAAAAGACTCATGAACTAAGAGTCAAGTAAAATATGCAATAGGTCATAATAAATTGTAATGCTCAACCATGTCAAGCATATCATTTTTAACTTTTCGAGGTAAGATTACTTAGTTTTTAAGTGTTTTTACCAAGCCTTTGCCTTTTCTTGTTTAGTAGCAGTAACAACTAGGGCCATGTGAAGCTTGGGGTGCTGGTTTGATTTAGAGGAGATTCGGCCCAATTTGGTGGCCGAATCTCCAACTCCAAATTAAATCACAGGCCAATAAAAAGGTCTGAATCAATTTGAAGCTCTCCAAATCCTCAGAAAAGATTTGGAGAGCTTTGATGATTTGGGCAGTCCCCTCTGGCTGCAGCAAGGAGCTGGAGCCAAACTCAGAGCTGGTAAGTAGGGGCAAGGGATGGGGGGCTGGAGGAAGGGGAAGGGGACCGTGGAGGGACCCCTGCCAGGCCCCATCCCCTGCCTGCTCCCTCAGCTCCCTCAGTGCCCCCTGACCCCCACCCACTCCCCCAGCCTCCCCATGGCTGCCCTGCCTGCCCTAGCTCCCAGTGCTTAAAAAAAAAAAGAAGCCCCTACTTATAAGGTGCTGCCAGGCAGGGGGGCAATCCTTGCTGCCCCCCACTGCATGGGGGGCTCTGCCATAAGCCCCCCGACCTGCCTCCTGCTCCCCCAGCCTACCTCCATGGCTCTCCCACTCACCCCAGCTCCAGCCCTTTAAGAAAAAAAAATGAAAGATCGCCCAGCCTCACCAGCTCCTGCAGCAGCCTCAGGGCTTTGGGGGGCTCATGGAAGAGCCCCCCAGGTGGCACAGGGCAGCAGGGGACAGCAAGGCTCATCCTCCCCACTGGGCAGGAACCAGTGAGTTTGTTTGGTTTTTTTTCCTTGAAGGCCTGGAGCTGGGGCAGGCGGGACAGTCATGGGAGGGCTGAGACAATGGCAGGGGGTCAAGGGGCTCATGCAGAGCCCCCCATGCAACCTGGGGCAGTGGGGGGCAGTGAGGATCGCCCCCACACCTGGCAGCACCCAGTGAGTTGGGGCTTTTTTTTTTTCAAAGTGCCAGGAGCTGGGACAGACAGAGTTCCCTTTGCCGGGTTGGGAGAGTGGGTAGGGGTTGGGCCTGGGTGACTCAGAGATTCAGAGATTCAGCAGCAGCCAAACCTCTGAATCAGATTCAGGACAGTGTTTCAAATCACCAAATCAAATCACTGTCCCCCAAGTCAGCCAAATCTTAATCCATATTGAATACTAGCTGCTTCGCACAGGCCTAGTAACAACAACCCTCTACCTACCTCTGCATACTCTGCAGGAGTATGACCATTTGGTAGGAGAGCCAGATGCTTTTACTAATCTACCATTATGCTCCATTCCAGGGGGATTGCTCTTGGGGCTTGCCTACCATGGTGCTGTACTAGAATAGCTATTTCAGCATCACCCCATATGTGCACATTGTTATTTTAGGATAGGAATTTCCACACTCGGAGTAATTCTGCAATAGTTATTCTACTTTAAAATTAGGCCCTATCTTATTCTCAAGTAACTTATGTGCAAACAAGCCTTCAAAACTTCTCAAGGAAATGAATGGTCCAGTGTTTAGGGGACTAGCAGGACACACACTTGTCTGGGGTTCAGTTGCCTCCTCTGTCAAAGACTTCCTCTTTGATATTAGCTAAGTCAATAGGCCAGATTTTCAAAGATACTTAGGAGCCAAAAAATGCAGATATGTGTGTGTTGGAGGTTTTTATGACATTTTTAAACAAATGAGGTGTCTAATTCCTATTAATTTCAACCAACTGCAAGTTTTTGAAAAGCCCAATGGGTACCTGTATACATCATCAGGTACCTAAATCCCTTGAAACAAATCTGGTCTAAGATCTCTCTGGTCCAGATCTAAGCTGTGAACTCTCCCCTGGAGTAAGGTGCCTGAGCCTATCTGTAAAAAATAGAGAGACCCTCCCACCCCAGAATGTCCAATAGGCTAGCACATTCAGCTAGATGTGGATAAAAATGTAGAGCAGGGACTTGAACCAACACCCCATCCCTGATCATGTATTTGGGGGGTGGTTTTATTCTTTCATCTTGGAGCTGTTCCAGTTTATATAAACAGCTAAATATTGATAGGATTATGGACTGAAACCTCAGTCTCTTATGACACATGAATCCCCAAAACAGCCTCATTCTCTTTTTCCATACCAATAAACATTTAATCAGTAGAGACTTAGAGGCACTCACCCTAGAATAGCCAATGGTTTGGATGATGAGGGCACTTCCCTGGAATGGGGGAGACCACCATAACCCAGGTGTGTGCTCTAAGCACTGGGATATTCTGAGATGGATGGACGCAGGTCGTAAGTGTGTACTGATAATTCCTGAGTAAAGAGGGAAATGCATGTTCTAAGAATCCTGCCTCAACATTTGGCATATGCCCACTGGATAATATTTAGGCATCTGTAGAGTTAGGTGGCAGATGAGCAGTTTTTCTGAGGATGTCAGTGATCCAGAATGATGGATTCAAGTGCCTACAGATCGGTACCTTAATATTTCCAACCATTTAGGCTTCTGTCTGCTCTGTGCAAAATGACGATAATAGCACTTCCCTACCACATATACACGTTATGAAAAAGAACACGAGAGGAATTCTGAGGCCACCAGATAGTCACCACAAAACTACCTAAGAGGGGTAGATAGAATAGACAGCATTTTAACTACTTAGAACAGCTAAGGGTGAAAGGCAAGTACCTCACCTGTAATGTTGAAAAATCTAGGTTTGAGTCAGTCTGATTTATTTAGGAGGCGACATTCTAGTTCTTTTCAATGGTCTGATTGCTGAGACCCAAAATAAGTCTCTTCAGCACCCATCCAAAATATGATGGTCTAGTAATGCCACTACTTCCATGTTTTGCTTCTAATAAGTCTCACAGTCCAGGGGCTCCTAACAAGAAGTAACTGCACACACAGTCTTCAGCCACAGCAGTTTCTCCTTGTCAGCATGGTTCCTGCAGAAGTGCTGCTGCTATTGGCTGGGTCTTCCTGACATGTTGCTGTGGCAGCCACAGAAGAGACCCAGATGGACTTATTCATTGCATGATGTATTAACTCCCAATAGGATGTCCACACACAGATCTGTGCTGGTGCTTGCTTTGCCTTCCCACCCTATCAGGGTCAGGCCACAATTTTTTGGAGCCCCCTGCAAGATATAGTTTTGGGGTCCCCTGATTGATCAAAAAAATCAAAATTGCAGTTAATTGCTGTATAAACTCACTGCAATAAAATAGTTGGGGCCGAGCTGCACGCACGTGGACTGTGCTGTGGGGGGTGCGGGGTGGGGGCAGCACATGCTGGGGACACCTGTGTTCCCTTCCCAGGGCCAGGGCAGGAATGGAGCCAAGAACTCCTCCCCCGCTTGGCTGGGAAGGGGCTCCCTGCTTGCATCGTGCCCTTTAAATATGGCGCAGGCGATGGGGGGTGAGCAAGGCACTGCCTCTTGGCTGCAGGGCTCCCTGCAGCTGCAGGTTCTGTGGGATAGGACGGGTTGGTCCTGAAAGTCCTTGTCTCCAGATTTTTAAGGAGACCTAATAAGTTCAGACTCACCAATGAGGAGACCTAATAGTTTCAGAAGATGTGGCAGCAATGCCAGTGGTAAGATCCTTTGTATGACAAAGGTTTTCCTATGTAGGGCCTGTCCATGTTTATGCACAGCCGGAATGCGATGAGCCATTACCATGTTTATTTTGAATGTGTCTAGTCAGGGAGTATCCAGAGGCCATTACATAACTTTAGCATAGCTTCTGTTTTCTTTGGGGGTACAGGCAAGGAACACAAGCTGTCGTCCCTTTCTTTTTAGATTACAACCATTTACTTATAAAAATCAAATACAGGTGGCTGAATTTCCCAAGATATTCATGCATTATCTACTGCTGGTACAGCATACTTAAGCTGGAATATGCTATACAAACAAATGATAATATTACAAACAAATGCTGTTATTAAAGCTCTTATTATACCAGGCTTTTTGGGGAAAACATTTTATGAAATAAATATTAGCACTCTGTAATGAACCCATCATTAAGGTAGTTCATTTGCACTGCTGGTGGACCCTGGAGGTTTACCTAGATCTATTTACTGATGAACTGAATTGTTCTTCCTTTGTGATCTAGCAATTGTCCTAGGGACGATTGGAAAGTAAAACACAAGGGGGCAGCAAAGAGAAGCAGTAGGAGGCTCTGTCAGCCTGCAGCTTAATTTACAACATCTGCTTCACTGGCAGTTTTCTGCATGGCTGCCTGCCACAGCAACCCTTACACACCCCTGCCAGCCTATCTGAGCAAGTACAGGTGTGGCTGTGACAGGCGCTGGAGTGATGGAGCTGCTTCTCGCCAGAGGGTTTGCACAATGGGGAGCTGAGACAAAGGGAGAAGAAATATAACCAAGAAAAGGAGGCAGAAGTATGCCAGATGACTCTTAACTTGTTTGCTATGAAACAGGGTTAAGCCCCAGTAGCTGAGTTTCCAGACCAGCTGTTGATTATAGGCTAGGTGCTCAGCTGACTAATGTTGCCATACCGTATTGCCAGTTCTTGAGCTCATTGGATCAACATTTACAGTATCAGGATGTTTTTTAAAGTATCAATGGATGCAATTACAATTACATGATAATCTCTACTTTTGCTTATAAAAATAACATTGTTTGTTCCCATAATTTTTTAGGAAAGACAGATAACAGGAGCCTGAAGAACAGGGGCATATCCAGAGGAGGTGCTGAGGCCCCCTTGGCTGTGCACCACATGAACAGAAAGCTCTCAGAGCTCGCCCACATGCCAGCAGAGCTCTTGCTGGGAGCTGCACATGTGCTGGGAGCTTTAGCATACTGGCTGGTTTGTCCCAAATCTCTCCTTTAAAGCAGCTCCTGAGCCTACTGATGCTTGCTTTCTCCTTCCTCCCCCACTCCTGAATTCAGAAGCAGGGGAAAGAAGGGGAAGAGCAAACAACATCAGTCTCTGGAGCTGACAGCAGAGACTCCAGGCAGATCCTGCTGGTGAGCTCATGGCATATGTGTAGGTCAGACAGGAGCTGCCCTGGCATGTTGGTGAGCTCTGAGAGCTCCCCAGCATCCAAGATCACAGGAAAGGACTGTGGTCACACCCCTTTTCGCTGTATGGCACCTGTGCAATGAGCTCTCTTCATTGAATGTCCTGTCAGCAGCAGCAGCAGTGGCAGCAGCAGTGCCTCCATGCAAGGGTGGCTATATTCTAGTAAATAGGGATTCAAGATCCTCACATTTTATTGCAGATGTGGCAAATAGTTTTGAGGAAGAAGTAGTTCCTGGTGATGTCGAGTCACAACTGTTTCCCTTTGTCTTTCTTATCTGTCTGCCTCCATAATGAGGCAAGCTTTCTTAAAATGATTGGTACCTTTTTAAACATCACAGCACCACTGTGGATGATTCATTGCTTGAATCTCCCATATTTTGGTGTTAATATTGTATTTCTTCAGACTGGTCTTCAAGGTGTCCTTGAAACTTTTCTTTTGTCCACCTGTAGTGGTAACCATCAGTGAGTTAGACATATGGGACCTGTTTTGGGTGCTGGTTGTCAGGCATCCTTATGACATATCCTGTCCATTGGAGCAGGTGCTATAAAAACATTGCTCCAATTGATACAGAGGATTTTCTGAAGACATTGCTAATGGTAAAATTCTAAAGCTTTCAGATGTTTCCTACATATGGTACGAGTCTTATACCCATACAACAGAATAGGGTGAGAACAGCTTGGTAGGTTTGGTTCTGATATTTTGACCATTGAAAATAGTTTTGGAGACATCCAAAGGCAGCTCTGGCAGATTTTATCTGGTGTTGAATGTCATTGTCCATGTTTATTTTTTGGGAAAGGTGGCTACCCAGGTAGTAGAAATGCTCTACGTTCTCCAAGAATTGCCTCTATGTGTAATGTATGGGTGGGTTGGGATAGTTTGGTACAGGATCTTGGTTTTTGTGAAGTGTGAAAGTGTGACTGCACATGTACCGCACAGCTGAAGGGGGCCTGGTCAACCCCTGGCCTCCCACCGTCACTATAATCCTGGATCTGCCCATGCAGAAAGCTCAGAAGAACTAGCCTAGCATTTGTTATTTTAAAATGTCTTGTGATTTTTTAAGTCAGTCATACAATAGTTACAATAATGGATAGGTCTTATATAGCATGCTTTATCTGTGGATCTGAAAATACATTACAAAAGAGTTGATCATCAGTGCCCCATTTTACAGACATGGAAACTGAGGCACAGAAAGGTTAAGGGGCTTGCTGAGGATCAAGTGACTGAACCAGGAACAGAATCCAGGTTTCCTGAATCGCAATCTAGCATTTCCTGCATTAGGTGCACTTACTCCTCCCCGGAAAAAATGAGGAATCAGGGTGAGTTTCCTGAATTTGAGGAAATGCAGGAGTGAGTAAATTTAGGGTACAACACATGAGCCTCACCTTGGAAGAGCCTCTGTCAGGTAAATGTAACACAGATTTTTTGGGGTTTGGGATAGGAAACACTGCATTGTTTCATTGTAGCTGGTTTACTTCTGCTGAACACCTGTTGCTACATATTTATAGGTAAGTCGCAAAAATGGCAATAGGGGATGGTAAAAAAAATTGTCTTTAGTATGTCAAACTCTGGCGTTTTTATTAGAAAATGAAAGGATTTGTTTGTAACACCAAATAAAGGAATGTATTACAATCAGTTAATTCAAAGGAAGTCTTCATGAGTCACTAAAGAAACTTGGTCTAAATTAAGTAGTAAAATGTATTAGTTAAATTTCATTAAACTCCTGTGCAGATGCTCTTATTCATAATTAAAGTGACCTTGAGTCATGTAAGGAGGTCCTTGCCCTTGCAAGGGCTCAGACCCTAGCTGCCAATGGTCAGTGAGTCTGCCCGATTAAGAGGTTGGGGCCAGCTGGAAGGGAGGACCCACTAATAATGATGGTAGAGAACCAACAAAACGGACTAAGGACCCTCAGGAGGGAGTGCTAAGGGGAGAGAGGATGCTGGGGGCAAGGCAGAGTTAAGCTGTCCTCTCCTTTTGTGTGAAAAAGATAGATGGTTGTTATGTTGAGAATTCAAGGCTGTTTTGGCAAAGAATAAAGTAGCCTGAGAAACTGAGGACAGAGCTGATTCACCTGTTTAAGGCAGCAGGGTAAGCAACCTACTTTCAAAGTCAGTTTAGCTTGATTTTGTTTCCAAATTCATTTACATATTAATCATGAAGAAGAACAGGGACACAAATGTAGTGTTCTTTCAAATTAATTAAAAATAAGTAAATTAAAATATACATTTATACCTTTAGTTAATACTGATTACCTTTCCTGAGCGTTCCTATAAAGACAAACCTATTAGCTTCAGTTTCTAGGTGGACAAGTTTTAAGTTGATAGTGTTTCTGGTTACAGGAAAAAGCCTGAAAACGTGAAACCTAAAGCTCAATAACTGAAGAACAAGTAAGAAAAACTCCATGCTTGAGGAAAAAAACCCACAACCTCAAAACTCACACCTCGTGATTTTAATCCAGCCTTATGATTATCAGGGCCTGGCTCATGAGTCTTGAACAGTTACAGTTGGCAATACTTCTTCAGCATGTTTAAATGAGTGATAGTATGGTGGCCAAAATTTCTCTGCACTTGACTTGTGGATTTTATTTCCAGTATATGAAAAGAAGTCTGAACTGTGCACTGCTAGGCATGTCCGTCTCCAGCTTGGTATGCCACTAATGCTTACTTAGTTTTGTTACTGATTGGGAACAGGGCTATGGGTGAATACATCTGATAAAACGTATGCCTTATCCAGCTCCTGACCATTTCATTGCAGATGGTGAAGTCAGTGCTAGAGAAAAATCTTTTCTCTGAGGAGACTTCCCCAAAAATCATAAAATGAGCCGAATATGATTCTGCTCTATCTAGTAGAAAACTGGCTTCTGTAACAGGTTTGTCTATTCCTTGGGTGGTCACACATGGTAAGTATATCACTGTATATAATGTTTTTAATAAAAAAAAAATCATATTTAAATCTGGTTTTACAAGGACTCAAGAATTCAAAGTATCGTGCCTCTCTCAGTTGGATTCCTAAGTCGCATGGTATATTTTTCTTTCCTGACTGAAAGTGTTTACCTTTTAAAATCAAGTTTCCAGTCCAAATGCAAATCCAAAGAGAATGTAAAATTCACTTTTTACAATTTTTCCTCAATGTGTGCTTTAAAAATGGCTCTCTCAACAATGTCTCTTAATAAACTGGCTTACTACAATATTCAGTAGGAATCCACACTTCCAGGTGGTAGTGGAAGCAAAAAAGCATAACTGCTCTGAAGATGAAACTTGTATGTTTAGGGCAAGGATTACAGGTAATACCAGGGGATCTGACTCAGTGACCCAGGAGGTTTCTTTCAGTCCTAAAAGCAACATGAAGTTACACATCTATTAAAGAAGAAATTAAGTATTTTAAAGCTGCCTAGAAGATTTGATTACCATGTTCCTCAAATACCATTTTTCACCATAGCAATCTGGTTCTTTGGCTGTTCTGAAGCTCTGCAAGACCTCATTTTTAAACTTTACCTTGCTGAGCCTTTTGTGGTACATTAACAATTCATTGGGAGCCACAGTCATTTCAAAGTTTACAGTTCTGCCTGGAATGTCTTCAAAAAAAGACATCTTCCAAAAGAGGTAAAAATTTTTTACTTTACTGTTGGAAATAAAAGTACCCTAGTATCATTTCCTAGCAACAATCTTATACCCAGTGAAATTCATCCAACTCTATCCACAACTCTTTGCACAGTGACTTGGCTAATTTAAAATAAATAATTTTTCAGTTTATCTGCGTAGATAAATTAGTCTTAGTCTCTGCACTTCATTCTGAATGGCTTCAGATTGCTGCTACTACCAGTTTCACTGAATTTGAGGAGACAGGACCAGAACAATGCAAAATATCTGTAAAGAAGCAGAAGTTTTCCAGCAGGGAATATAAAAGGAACAGCTCTGGCTAGTATAATTCTTTACTAGAATACCATGTCACATAAGCATATGATTATCTGTGAAAATCATCTTATAGGAAGGGCATTCTGTTTTCTACTAAACAGGGAAAGAAACCACTAGTTTCTTATCTGACTCACCAGTGTTTAATTTTCAGGTGTGTAAATGAGCAAGCAAGGTATGCATAGCTCTTCACTACCTTCACTTTGCTTGGACTGAACAGGATTTGGGAAAAGCTTGAGATTGCCCCCACAGAATCTCTCCGGTTTCAAAAGAGATTCTGCAAATGTGCGGGTAGATCTTTCACAGTTCAAGAGAGAGCAATGAAAGTGCTCTTCTACTATGGGCTTGTTCAATAAAGCCAAGAGGTTTAATGCATTCATTTTGAAAAGTACTACAATACACTCAAATCTGTTTGGCTGTCTATACACACGCATTCACATTCTAATTAGAACATGTCATAGCAGACTCGGTTAATTAGAACACATGTGTTCCAATTCAAATGCTCCAGTATGGCTTCATCATCACATGTATAAGCCTAGAATGAGGTTTAGATAAGGCATCCAGTGGCCATTTTTAAGCCCATGGGGGAGTGGGAGGGGCATTTTAATTACAGCAGCTCCTGAAGAGCTGCTCCTGAAGAGCTGCTGTAATTAAAATGACCTCTTTCACCCCAAGCATGTATCTTCAATTTCATGCTGACAAGTTTCAAGTTTGCATAGATTTTCAATAGGAAATTTCCCCTGACCATTTTATTTCTTGTCATTCCTTTGTTTCTTTGACTAGGGACCCACTTTTACAGAGCATTACATAAGTCCTCAACTCCTACTAAAGTTAAAGAATCACCAAATGCATGCATCAAAAGGCTCTAGATTAGTGCTGCTCTGTTGATTACAAAATGGAACCATGCCTACATGACAAAAGAAAGCACATTTCTGTGGAGTACTATAAACACATACCAAATAACTAGAAAAATTGCATTCTTACCACCCATATAAAGGAAATAGCTTTTAGGAACACAGTGTTATTGTTCGTCTTTAATTGAGCAACCTATATGTCTCATCATAATATTTTGTACATTATGTTTCATCCCCTTATTATTTTTAAGGAGGTAGGATTGTCATCTTGTTAGAAGACAAGCTCATAGGGAGAAAACATGGGTTCTATTTCTGAGATAAATCATTTCTTACTTCTATGTGTTGTTATTGTACAAGCAGAAATAATTAAAGGATACTGAGAAATTCACTAATGACTATCAAGCATTTTGAAATCATCAGTTGGAATGTTCCATACAAGGGAAAAATAATACAGAAATAATGGAATCACAAAGCTAAAACTAAGGCCCGTTTAAAATATATGAAAATAAACAAATTGTTGCTATCAAGATGGAAGAATTTTTCTGTGTGTATTGATTTAACTCCAGGTACAATTTTGAACTAATCTAGCTAAATTAGTAGAAACAGCTGTGTGGACACACTTATTTTGATTTGGGAACAGATTAAGATTTAATTGACTTAATTTAAAATCAAACTATTCCTGAATCAGAGTGAGAATGTCTACACAGGGGTTTTCACTAGTTTTATTAATTCCATTCAAGTCTCTGTTTTGACTAAAAGAGTAAGCTATCAATGAGTTGAAACACAACACAGAAGTACTTAGCTTTTTCTAGAAATGTGTTTATTTTATTATATAGTTAGGTTAATGTTTTGGTATCAAGGGTCTAAATCCAGAAATCCAATGTGTACACTCCACTAAAACTCCCAAAGTCCCTTCTCTGTTACCACCTAACTGCATAGATGCCTGGACTATGTCTACTGACAAAATCATTTAGGCACTGAAGACTAGGTCCACAAAGGGATTTAGGCACAGCAACACCCAGTATCAGGGCCCCTCTTTCAGACACCCAGTTCATGTTGTAGGATTCATCAGTCCAGGTTAGATGTTGAGAACCTACACGAGGCCGTTCAGCACATGGGCTCAGGGGCACTGCACTTAGGCAGAGCCTGGCTCCCTAACAGTTCAGCTCAGCCAAAGTGGCAGTGCCTCCGCACATTCAATGCATCTGAACCTTTGTTACCCCAGTAAGTTTTTGCCAGAAAACTTGGGGACTCTGATGGTTAAGTGTTTCTGTTATTGATTGCTCATTTGACTCTTACCCCCCAGTGAGGGTTGCTACCTGAACACCTTTGTAGATGTGAGTCTTAGCCTAGAAGGAGCCCTGTCCCTTGATCTATACACAGCCACTTTAAAAACCAGTGGTAGTAGCAAATCACAGAAAAACAGCATAATATAAATAAGTGCAGCAGTGTCTGGGCTCAGACATAAGAATGAAACATAGGACTAAACAAAACTCAAAAAAATGAATTCACCTGAAGAATGAGCCAGCCTAAGCCTTTGCTCAACAGCTCAACCAAATATACTGTAAAGTCCTTAGAATCATCCAAAAAGTTAGCTTGTAATGCACATTAATACTTCTTCTTATTTAAACCAGGAGCTGAAGTGGAAGTAACAAGATACCATAGATATGCTCTTCTAACGGTACTGCCAAAGTCAGGGAAACAAAAGTTACTGGAAATTTCATTAGAAAGACTGATCTAATAAGATTTTCTGGCACTAAAAGCTTACATGAGTCTACTTAAACTTCCAAGTCACAATCAGGAAGAACTGTATGCAAATAAAGCAGAACCTTTATGCCATTGCAACTTCATCTGTTACCTAGGAAAATACTTTACTTATGTAAAGTTTCTTTGACATACTTTGGATTTTGAGTAGTTCCCAGTTTCAGCACTCTAGGCAACATGGAAACTCATTTAATAATGGGGGGGAAAGGCACAAAGACAGGTATTAGTTTCACTAGCCTTGGGCTGAACTAAGCGTTCTTCCCTCTGGGGTTTAAAGGCTTCTAAGTTTTCAGCAAAACAAACAAAGACCTTTTCTGCCAAGGGTCACAGACCAGGTGCTCTCTTCACCATATGCACACTGTAGAAATCAGCAAAGGATCACTACCTCACCTTCTCCTATTGCCTTAAACAAAAAAAAACCCCACTTTCCCTAAAAGCTCTCTACTTTGTTTTTTGTGAAGTTTCTTTTTATACCCATCAAGAGATTACATCAGCTGAGTTAAATGATAGGCCATGGTGGATACTATCAGCAAACACAGCTATTTCTTATCCTTTACTGCACTTAAATCTATCCCTGCACTATGTAAAAGGCTAATAGGGTTTCTTTTCAAGTTTGTGGATGCTTTTATATTAGTTTGATCATTCTCTTGAACCCTAAAGGGCTAGGATAGCCTATGACCATACTGATAACCATCTTAGCTAATAAGGCTTTAAACTTCTCTAGTACTGTACATTTGAAGAGACCTGTGTGAGTATTAACTAGTTAACAAAGGAAAACAGAGTTTGAAATGGAATATACTTCTCCTCTTGGATGAAAGGAGAAAATAAAAGTTTATTGGAAAAGTTTGTGGTATAACTTCATAGGGATAACAAGGTTAAGACAGAAGCCAAGGGTAGGAAAATAAAATACCGCTTCTCCCAATACTGCAAAATCTAGTGTTCCAAAATTAACCCTCCAGTCAAAATGGTCAAGTGGCTTTCACTATCCCATTGCAGGCACCTTAGTTCGTGTGTGCAAGTCTTATAAATCTTTATATGTGTACATACCAAGTTACAGTCAGCCATCTAGCTATTCAGCCTGCTCATGGAAACTGATTTGTGAGAATATTAGTTGGAGCTCAGTTGAAAACATGGCTCAAAACCCCCCAATTAAGAGATCCATTGTGGGTTGTGGGGAACAGCATGCCAAACCTGTAAATTCAAGTATTTACAAATGTGAACTAGTCCCACATTGAGACCATGGTTGTGGTGATTTTTCAGTATAAACAAAATTTAATCACATCTTACAGACTTAAAGATTGGCTCCACTGAAGCAAGGATGCTCAGATGTACGTGAGGATGGCTCCAAAGGGATGGACCACTTTTCTACGGAATGCATGAAGCATGTGATTCTTTTGATCTACTGCCAATGTGAGTTACACATTGGTTCCTGCATTCATATATTCTTTTGGTTTAGTAATTTTCAAGAGGAGGATGAGTAATTACAGTCTATGATAAAGACTGAATTAAAATGTGAGAGGTATTGCAGAGAAGATGGCACTTCAGGGGTGCCACTACTTTCTTTGAGGTACCTAGTATCTCAGGGGAGACCTAGAGAAAACAGTTCCTGTAATCTGTAGAGTGAATGGGTGGGATCCACAGTGGTGTGAGGCTCTGGGTGCTTTTATGTAATATAGATTCAGTGAAAGTATTTTGTCAAATACAGTTCCCAAATCAGTCCTAAAGGGTTAGGCCTACAGTATAAGACAACAACAGAAAAAAGCTGGGTAAGAGCTTTGTACAGAACCTGAATTCCTTGGTTTTGACAATGAAAATTGTGTAGCTTTGCCACTGTGATGAGGAGAAATTTAAGAGGAGCATCATTTATCTTGAGTGACAGCAGGTAAGTGCATGTAAGTGCTTGCAGCTTTAGGCATTTTGGTGTCAATCACGTCCCCTGTTTAACTGACCCAAATTCAGGTTGCCGCAACTGTTTCAGAGCCCTCAGAGAAGACTCATCCCACTTTGAGGATGAAAATGCTATTAATATCCAAACTTTGATGGTAATTTCTATGCTAAATAGAAAATTGAAGTGATTAAGCAAAAATAAGTAAATAAATAAAAATCAGTATTTCCTGATGATAAAAACATACAAGCAAAAGATTTTTTACTAGCTCCAGTGATAGGTAGTCAGTTTACATAAAACAATTTAAAAGAAGCATTAGACTTCCAATCCTTCCCTAGAAGTTGGTTATTAAACTGCCCAAACTTGCCATGAACTTGCTTCACACCAATCTCTGCAACTCAAAATGTCTTCACTCCCAGCATCCACCAGAAGATGCATGTATGTGGGGCAATTACTCCAAAGAGCCAATTACAAAGTCATTCTACTTCTGAGCTCATGGGAATTTGAACAGTCCTGTTCCATTAAGTTCTTTGCATTCCAGTTAGAATACCCAGATTTAGAGACTAATTCTACTCACATTAAAGTCAACAGCAAACTTTGGATGGTGCAGAATCAAGCCCTTAAACAACCAGAGCCCCTTTTTAGAATTAAAAATAAACAGCAACATGAGCAAATAATTACATTTCCCTGAGCACCTGAGTCAGTTTAAATAGACATTGCTACTCATTTCTCCACCTCTCTTCAGCAACAAGCTGGAATGCTTATGACAAAGCTGCCTTTGAAGTGCTTCTCATCTTTCCCCATATAGATTCTAGTTTTCTCACGTATTGAGAACACTTGTGGTACTGTTGTATTTTCTGTCACTTGCACCTCTCCTACTCTGCAGTCTATTAGTTTCCTTTGCACAGTTGAACTCCAAGCTTCTCACAAAAAATGAGAAACTACTGGAAATAACTATATAATTCTCTCTTGGAGACAGTGAGAGAATTATATAGTTATTATTTAGAGGTAAGTAAAATCAACTAGAGCATCATAATGAGTTTTTTGAGCTGGTCCCAGTTCTTAGGACAAGTGTCACAGTAACTTTTGAACAAATTTCATGGGCCTCTTTGGGCATAAGTAACTTTAGTGATGACAATCAGAAAAAATATATATTATTCCAAAGTAGTGTCCTCCAAAGAAAGAAACATAGCTGGGGTAAAAATCATCTGAAACCTATACTCAGTGGGAGGGAGTAATCTTGGGAAAAGTAAAGCTGAAAAAGACCAAAGGATGTCAGTGATCAGTAAATTAGACAGGAGCTAAATTATTGATTATGTGATATGGCTGTAGAAAAAAAGATGGAATTTGGGGTTGCATGTGACTGCACTGGAATATTGCCATTGTTTCTGAGATCTATGTTAATGCCTATTTTGATAATAAAAAAAAATATGAAAAGAGTTCAGAAAACATGACCAAAACTGACCAAAGCATTCAAAGAACAGACTTATATGGGAATTGCTTGTAGAGCAATTAAGAGGAGCACAGAGATGGTCTACAAATAACGAATCACTGTAAATGTTTAGTAGAAAGAAGAGTTGTTTAACATGGTGCATGGTGGGTGTAACTAAAAATAATGGCTTAAATCTAGAAAAGGAAAAAATAGAGTGACTTATGGAAAACCTCCATCGTCAAAAACATCTGAAGAAGACAGGAATAGTTTCTTCTGGGAATTGTTCAGAACTAGTCTTTTGAGTATTTGTGAACATTAGATGGTATAACATCAGAAATAATTTTGTTCATTTGTGCATAGGATTGTCACTTAATAGATTTTTAACTAACAGTTATGCTGTGCTGGTGGCTATGTGTCATTGACTGTGATAGAGATATAGTTCTACAGTGCAGATGATTTGGTCACTGTACTTTTATGAAAAGAATATTTAAAAATGTTTATTTAAAATGCAAACAGCCTTAGCCAAAGTTCTTCCAGGTTCATGACTCAATTCTTTTGGGTCTCCACAGTATATTCTGTGGTTTCCTGAATCATGTGAACATTATATCAAATGAGTAGCTGCAATAGAGGTAACATCTTTTGTTAGATCAACTAGATAGTTGCAAAAAAATTCTTTATTTTGGGCACATATAGCCTTCCTCAGGCACAGGACAGTGCAAAGTTTTGGCTTTATGAGGAAGGAAGCAAAATTGGACACCTTGAGACCTGAAAACTGACGCCCTTGCTCCAGCCTTTGTTTCAAGCCAAATTTGCATGCTCACAGAGAAAGCTCAATACAAGAGAAATTCCTTGCCCAAGAGAGCCTTCCATCACCCATCCTCCCATGAAATATGAAACATTGCAACAAGAAAGAAGCATACTTCATCATCCTGCTTGCCATCTATGAGGTAAACAGACTTCTCCAACTTTTATTTGAGCCTATTTTACATAAAATGAACTTCTTCAACCTGAAGATCTTATACCACCTTTTAGTTCTCCTGTGAAATACAAACTTTTAATTTTCACCTGGGAGAAATTTTACAATCTTTGCACTCTCCTGTTTCTGAAGAAGGGTGTGTGTGCCCAAAAGCTTGCAAATAAAGAAAATTGTTTGCAACTATGTAGTTGGTATAATAAAAGATATCACCTCCCCAATTGTATGGTACAAAGACACCCTAAAGAGTACTGGCATTGACCGTGGAAGCAAATCACTCATGACCCTCTATTCTGAAGGTCGTCAATCCAGAACGGAGCACTGGCCTTTGACTAGCAACACATGGCAGAAGCAACAAAGAAACACGTGGCCAGGAAAACAAAAGCCCCCTGTACCCAGTCCTCATCGCTCTCCTGTCCCTGCTGCAGCAGACTGTTCAAGGCAAAGTTCAGGCTTATAAGCCACCTACATACCCTCAGAACCTAGCCTCCACCACCTTCTTTTCTCTTTCTCTTCTCTTTTTGTCTGTCTTCCTTTTTCTCTTCTGTCTTTTTTCTCCTTCCCTTTTTTTTCCCTCACTTCTTTTCTCTCTTCTCCCCCACCCACATTTGCTGTTGTCTTTGCCCAAAGGACACAACAACAACAACAACAGCAGCAGCAAACTCCTCAAGAGTTCTGAATACTTTTGCCTGTAGACTATAGGTGGTGGAAGGCCAGGGCTAACAAGGCTCAGCCCATCCAAACATGGGGCAGTGAGTAGCCCTGTATGTGGATCACTGACTTCCCAGCATGGCAAGCAAGTACCAGTCAATTCTGTGAATAGGAAGGGGCTGGGGCAGAGGGACACATTGAGGCCCCTTGTGGTAAGGGAGAAAGTGGGGAGGGGCAGAGGCAGGGTGCTAGCCAGACTGGATGGTGGGACAATCTGAGTCTGAGCTACTCATCCAGGGGCAGGGTGGGGGTGCTTCCGCCACTGTGCACATCCTTCCCACAGCTGTGTCATTTGCAAACTTGCTGAGGGTGCACTCTATACCATTGTACAGGTCACTGATGAAGATATTGAAAAAAACTAGTCCCAGGACCAACCCCTGGGCACTCCATTTGATACTAGCTACTAACTAGACACCTAGCTATTGATTACTACCCTCAGAGCCCAATGATCCAGCCAGTTTTCTGTCCACCTTACAGTCCATTCATCCAACACAGACTTTCTTATCTTGCCTGTGAGAATGTTGTGGGAGACTTTATCAAAAGCCTTGCCACAGTCAAGGTATACCACATCCACTCATTTCCCCACGTCCACAGAGCCAGTCATCTCATTATAGAAAGCAATCAGATTGGTTAGGCATGAGCTGCCCTTAGGTAATCCGTGCTGACCATTCCAAAATCACTTTCATTTCCTCCTAGTGCTCAGGAATGGATTCCTTGAAGATCTGCTCCATGATTTTCCCAGGGACTGAGGTGAGGCTGACTGGGATTCCTTGGATCCTCCTTTTCCCTTTCTTAAATATGGGCACTATGTTTACTCTTTTCCAGTCATCTAGGGCCTCTCCCTGAGTTTTCAAATATGATGGCCAGTGGCTCTGCAATCACATCAGCCAACTCCCTCAGCACTCTCGGGTACATCCTCTCCAGCCCTTGGACTTGTATAGGTCCAGGTTTTCTAAATCATTACTTACCTGTTCTTTCACCACAGTTGGCTGCTCACCTTCTCAAACTGTGCAGCCAGGTGCAGTAGATTAATAGATTCATAGATGTTAGGGTCAGAAGAGACCTCAATAGATCGAGTCTGACCTCCTGCATAGGCAGGAAAGAGTGCTGGGTCTAGATGACCCCAGCTAGATGCCTATCTAACCTCCTCTTGAAGACCCCCAGGGTAGG
>JAGPOW010001296.1:102852975-102887091 GCA_030014935.1 Caiman crocodilus
ATGCCTATCTAACCTCCTCTTGAAGACCCCCAGGGTAGGGGAGAGCACCACCTCCCTTGGGAGCCCATTCCAGACCTTGGTCACTCTAACTGTGAAGAAATTCTTTCTAATGTTCAGTCTAAATCTGCTCTCTGCTAGCTTATGGCCATTATTTCTTGTAACCCCCGAGGGCGCCTTGGTGAGTAGAGTCTCACCAATTCCCTTCTGTGCCCCCATGATAAATTTATAGGCAGCCACAAGGTCGCCTCTCAACCTTCTTTTGCGAAGGCTGAAGAGGTCCAGGTGCCCATGTCTCTACTCATAGGGCTTGGCCTGCAAGCCCTTAACCATATGAGTGGCCCTTCCTTGCACCCTCGCCAGGTTATCCACATTCCTTGTAAAGTGCGGCGCCCAGAACTGCACACAGTATTCCAACTGTGGTCTGACCAGTGCCCGATAGAGAGGAAGTATCACCTCCTTGGCTCTGTTTGTTATGCATCTACTGATGCATGATAAAGTGCCGTTAGCTTTGCTGATGACTGTCACACTGATGACTCATGTTCATCTTGGAGTCCACCAGGACTCCAAGATTCCTTTCCGCTTCTGTCCTACCGAGCAGGTCATTTCCTAGGCAGTAGGTGCACTGGACATTTTTCCTCCTTAGGTGTAGCACTTTGCATTTCTCCTTGTTAAATTGCATTCTACTGTTTTCTGCTCATTTGTTCAACCTGTCCAGGTCTGCCTGTAGTTGTTCCCTGTTCTCCAGTGTGTGTCCATTTCTCCCCACAGTTTTGTATCATCCGCAAACTTGGACAGAGTACACTTCACTCCCTTATCCAAATCACCAATGAAGACATTGAAGAGTATTGGTCCAAGGACTGAGCCCTGTGGGACCCCACTGCCCACATCCTTTCAGGTTGATACTGACCCATCCACCACCACTCTCTGGATATGACCCTCTAGCCAATTTGCCACCCACCGGACTGTGTAATCATCCAAATCACAGCCTCTTAATTTGTTCACCAGTATGGGGTGGGATACTGTATTGAAGGCCTTCCTGAAGTCTAAGTAAATGATATCTACCCCTACTCCTGCATCTAGGTGTTTTGTAACCTGATCATAAAATGAGACTAGATTAGTCAGGCATGATCTACCTGCTATGAACCTGTACTGGTTTCCCCTCAGCATAATTTTTCCTGCTGGGCTCTCACACATATGAGCCTTAATAATCTTTTCAAAGACTTTACCAAGGATGGAGGTGAGACTGACTGGCCTATAGTTGCCTGGATCCTGTTTCCTCCCCTTCTTGAAAATAGGGACCACATTGGCCTTTTTCCAGTCCTCCGGGACCTGGCCTGTGCACCATGAGTGTTCAAATATTCTTGCCAGTGGCTGTGCTAAGACATTAGCCAGTGCCTTCAGTACCCTCAGATGGAGCTCATCTGGGCCTGCTGACTTAAATGCATCCAGTCCTTGTAGTGACTCTGCAACATCTCAGGGTCAATGCTTGGTACTCTGGCACCCTGCTGTTGCCTCTCTACAATCCCATTGTGAGACTTGTCTTGCTCCTCACTTAGGAACACTGAGGCAAAGAACTCATTGAGGAGTTCAGCCTTGTCCCCCCTGTCTGTCACCAATTGCTTTTGCCCATTCAGTAGCTTGGGAGCTGACCTTGCCTGTGAAGACTGAGGTGAAAAAGGCATTTAGACTGTACATCAGACTTTTCTGCATCCTTTGTCACAAGATTGCCGCCCCCATTTAGTAAGGGACCCACACTTTCCCCGATTTTCCTTTTGTTCCTGATATATTTGTATAAACCCTTCTTGCTACTCTACATACAGCTTGCTAGCTGCAATTCCAGTCGCACTTTGGCCTTCCTGACTTCATCCCTGCATGCCTGAGCAATACTCTTTTACGTTTCCCTAGTTGTTTGTCCAAGTTTTCACTTCTTATAAGCTTTCTTTTTGTGATTTAGTTTACTGAAGAGCATGGGCCTGGGCTAACAGTGCTTAATCCCCCAAATGCAGTTCCAGTCACACCACCACCATGCCCCACTGCCACAGTGCTGTGCCCACCACCCTTGCCACATGCTTCTCTGCTGCTTATGGCAGCAGAGTGCACCAGCCCCATTACCACTGTGTGTGTGGGTGGGGGGAGAGGGAGGTCAGGTGGCATATTCTGCATCATGCCCTGCACATCCCCAGTCACCCCAAAAAATATTTTCTCCCAATGCATATGCTGAAGTGTTCCCTGCTAAGCCAGGCTTGTCTTCTGCTATACTTGCTAGTCTTCCTACACATCAGGATGGTTTGTTCCTGCACTCTCATAAGGCTTCTTGAAAGTACAGCCAGATCTCCTGGTTTCCTCTCTCCCTCAGTCTGGCCTCACAAGCAATTCTGCCCATGAGTTCTCTGAGTGAATCAAAGTCTGCTTTTCTGAAGTCCAGAGTCCTTACTCAGCTGTTTTCCTTCCTTCCTTTCTTCAGGATCCTGAACTCAAACATCTTGTGGTCGCTGCTGCCCAAATTGCCATCCACTACTACCTTAGTACTTGCTTTATATGTGAGTGAAATTAATGCTATTTTAGTGCTGAAGAAAAGTATCAGTCTGAAGCCAATGGAGACTGAAATCCTCTTAGTAAGCATGCAGCAGGGACAAAACACACAACAGTTTTAAAAACACTCCTATAATATCTAACAATGTCATCATATTCTGACCTGCAACAGGGTAATGCAGTAGTTCAATTTCTATGTTCATCTAATCCAGTTATGTCCAACTGAAGTGGCCTTTATGTTATCCTCAGGAAGGTGTACCACACTTAACATAGTTTTTTCTGTAGGTTGATCCACAATTTTTAAAAATAAGGGTGCAGGAACAGCAGTATGCACTGCCTGTGTGGTTGTACCCCCTGCTGCCAGCTGCCTCCAAACTTGGGTGGGCAGACCAAATCGCTAAGACCAAGCTGCATCTGGAGACATTTTAAAGTCCCTGAATCAGAGAAGTCACAACTAGTCTCCTTGCCATCTGTCCCTTCCTCTCCCTGTTCAGCAGCACCTGCACCCTCTTTCCATTGCCCCCTCTCCTTACACTTCTTGGCACAGGTAATGAAGACCCACTTGCTGCTGCTGTCCTGACATCTTCTGCCCTGTGTCAGCCACAGTTGTGAGGAGCAGCTACAGAGAAAGCTGGTCTTGGCCGGGGACAGCAGCAGTGGCCAGGTTTCCCTTCTTTGCTGCTGAACACAGAGTGGGAGGGAGGGGTGCTGACAAAAGTAGATTCTTGCCTGACTTGGGGACTTTAAATTAAAGTTTTTGTTTTTGTCTACTGTCCCTGTGGTGTGGTCTTAAATTGGGATGTGACCATGCCACTGCCACGCCCTCTGAATCTGCCCTCCGGGTACTTGCATACAGTGTACCAAACAGATGTCATATCTAATCATAACTGATTGTAGTTAATTTAAGCTGGCATCAGATTAACTATGATGCTTTTAATAATAATGAATATTTTCTTCTGGAACATGGAAGTAGTTAGCTGTGTTAGAAATCAGACAGGAGGCAGGGTAGGAGACACCTTCATGGACTAACTGAATCAGAAATGCATAATCTTTGGCAAAAAAGAGTCACAGTCTTAGACAATTGGGATTGAATGGTCCCTCTGGAGGTCAATGAGTCCAACCCCCTGCTCAAAGTAGGATCATACCCAACTAGATCATTTCTGCCAAGGCTTTGTCTCTGGGTAACTTGTTCCACTATTTTACTTCCCTCCTACTGAGAGTTTTTCCTAATATCTAACCTAAACTTCCCTTGCACTTCCATTGATCTGCTGGCAATACTCCTGCCAATGCAGTCCAGAATACCATTAGCCTTCTTCTCAACAAGGGCACACTGTTGGCTCATATTTAGCTTTATGTCCACTGTAACCTTCAGGTCTTTTTCTGCACAACTGATGCCTATCCAGTCAGTCCCCATCCTGTACTGGTACATGGGATTGTTTCTTCCTATTTGCAGGACTGCACTTCTGTGCTCTTCATAAAAAGCGTATGCATCTGATTTAGTTAGTCTACAAGGTTCACCTTTACCCTGCATTTTGGCTGAAGGGAAATAGTTCTGCCAGAATTCAAACTAATTATAGTGCATCTGTCTGCCCATTGGCTTTGCATTCCATATATAGTCCACAGCCCAATGTGGAAATGTAGAGATAAACCGTCAAACATTGTGAGGTTTTCAGGCCCTCTATGACTTGTCTCAGATTTGTTCAGCTCGTGTCTTAGGGTGGCTCAGGCCAACTTTGCATCACAACTTTTCTTGGCATAGCTATGCCGGAAAAGCCCTTGGCATAAACATAGCGTTGTTGTCAAACCAGTGCTGCTGTAATTTTCATTTATGTCATTCAAGTTGGGGGATATAGCTGCACTTGTGAGAAACTCCTTTGTTAGTATGCACTGTCTCTCACATAACTATGCTACTATGTCACAGAGCTGATCCTTTGTAAATCATTTGTAGGCAACTTTTGATGCAAATTACTATATTTCCCATACAGAAGCATGGACTTGTCTTGGGTAATAAGTCTAAATAGTGAATTGACAGAATTATTAATTTATCTGATTTATTCCTATGTAGATGAGAATGATGAAACTGATTAAATCATGCAGGTTCTAACTTTCCTCCCCCTCTTTTAGGAGTGTAAGTGCTACTGGGCCATCTAAAGATGGGCTATTGGGCAAGCAAGTGTTTAGTATCCCTGAATTTAGGCTGTCATGTTTATTTCTCAAGGGGTGCCTCAAAACCTTACCTGTACAAATTGCACAGATACAGCCAAAGTTATGGTAATTAGTATACATTTGTAAAGTCTAAATGTTTTGGGGTCACCAGCAAAATTTAGATTTTTTTACAACAGCTGTTATCTTAGAAACCATTATCTGTTCCAAATATTCATCCTACACATTATATATCCAATTTCCTCTCATTTTAATATATACTTTTGGAGAGGCAGTAAAGAATCATGGTATCTCTGGCTGGGATCCAGGTATAGAGCCAAACCCAAAACTCACTGAAGTCATTGGTAGTAAATAGTTGCTGAATCAAATCCATAATACAGTTAGGATTTGTGCCATCTAGTTCCTCCCTCCCTACTCTCTATTGCATACATTAAACTTGACCTTGTCATTACTGCTTTGGACTTTCTGCAGACTGGCAGTCAGACTGAATTATAGATGGCTCTTTGACATAGGTGAATGTTCAGGGGTTATGTTAAAATTCCATATATTATTTCCACATTTGAAGCTAGATGTAGTCATGTTTAAGGTAATACTGGACCGAAAACTTGGCTTATACAAATCCTTTGTAAATTGGCAATAAGCACAACTAGGTGTCAGGTAGGAGATACAATAAGAATACCATATGTTACTGCTGGATTTGGTTGCAGACAGAGCAGTCTTTTTTTACATTATGTTTTCTGTTGGTTCTGTGTAAAGTCTATATGTTCTGAGTTAAATGCATTTTAAGGCCAAATGCTCCTCACCTCTTTTATGTGATGGTCCCACTGAGTCATATTCTGATTTAATTTATATTGATATAAATCTGGAGCAATTCTACTACCTTCAGCAGAAGCATTCTGGATTTAAAAAGATTAAATGAGAGTGGAATTTGACGATTAATTTCTAACACATTTATCATTATGCCAACTAACTAGATCAGTAATGATTCCAAGAGTAGAGTGCTTAGCCATTTTTTTGTCATCAACAACTTGATGACTTTACTTGAAAGTTTCTTATTGTTAATACTACTGGCCATGGGCAGATCTAGGGGCAGCTATACATGTGCCTTGGGAGGCTGGGGGGAGAGAGGGGGACACTTTAATTAGAACAGCTCTGAGAGCCGCTCTAATTAAAATGCCTGTATCAGCATCCCAGCACAGAAAAATGGTGGTGGGGGTGCTTTAACTAAAGCTTGTTCGGCAAGTTAAAGTGCCCCTGCTGCTGTGTTTCAGTGTGGGGACACTGCTACATGTGACACTGGACTCTGCTGCAGCAGGGTAATTACCACTCTTCAGCAAACTCAATGAATTGAGTCTGCAGCATGTTGGAGCAGCCTCGATGCATGTACATAAGTGCCCTAGGATTTAGAAAAGGTAGGTGTAGGTGATATCCAGGGGAGACATAACCATATATAACTCAACACATTTTTCTCCAGTTAAAGAGAAACTCAATGCTTTACTAATATGCTAGGGAGCTAGTACTTTATTATTTAGTTTAAGATTAAAACAAAAACAAATACAACTATTGGACTGTGTGAT
This sequence comes from Caiman crocodilus, assembly GCA_030014935.1. Taxonomy (NCBI): domain Eukaryota; kingdom Metazoa; phylum Chordata; order Crocodylia; family Alligatoridae; genus Caiman; species Caiman crocodilus. Next base: position 102,859,248 of record JAGPOW010001296.1, read on the forward strand.
AATTTCTCAATTATATATAAAATAAAAAACCCAACACAACAAACTAGGCAAAAAATAGCCAAAATAGTCAACAGATATATTGTGTCATTCATCCTGTATTCATCATAGTTAAATGTACCTCTCTTATTCAGATTAATAAAACAAGTGTGTGTAGGAGGGACGACACAGTGGCACTCCTATTGAATTATCTTTATGGAACAATCAGATGTTAGCTCAACATATGTTAGGACATACAATCTGGATATGCTTCTTGCTGGAAAAGTCTTAACTTCGCTACGCTGAGATGGCATTTATCATGTGTTTTACTGCTTGAACACTTGGACACTTGCATTTTAAGTGCAGTTAGCATGTCCTAAGTGTAATGTGAGACAAGGTGCTGAGTACAGCAAATAAGACTTGTCCCTATGACCTATGCTCTTGTATCAAATTTTTGCACAGAAAAAAATTAAAATAAACAGGTAAAGATATTTCCATGTGTAGAGAGAACAAAACTGATACAAAATGAGCTAGATTACAGCATTATATTTTTGTGGTGCATCCAATTAGGTTGCCTTCAGCAGAAGTTGCAATTAGGCTCCTTGCCCAATTAGGTCTTATGAGAAGCAGTATACGGTAGCATAGGCAGATTGTTGTACTAGGTCAGATATAAACTTTCTCAGGTACTTGAAGATGCATACAGATCTAGCCTAGCACTTTCATTATGATTTATAGACATACCTTCAAATATTATGATATAGTCCTGTATCATTCCTCTCCCTCTACCTTTGAAGACCATGGGAATCTTTTCCATAACTTCTCTGGGCTTTTACACTACACAAGCCCAAAGAATTTTGGGCTTGCAAACAGTGAAAATGGACACTTGTAAAAAAATCAGTATTATCTAAAATCACTTCTGAGAGAAAAGGAAATGAATTAGGAGTGTATTGAAATTAGAAAAAAAAAGTTTGGAGCACAGGCACAAACTGGCTTCAGGAAGACAAAAAATTTCTAGGTTGGTTAGTTCACATAAATGAGACACTATCTTTTGGTCTACAATACACAGCCTCTTTCCCACAGTTTCCCATCCTTGTTGATATCTGTGCTGCTTCACAAATGGGAGCAATAACTGGATTGCTGATTTTGAAAGGATTCCAGCCGTGAATTAATCATTTTACGCCAGATTTTAAAAATATTTGGGTAGCTAAAGCAACATCTAGTGAAACTTTCAAAAGTACCTTGGTGCCTATATCTCCACTTACTTTAATGGCTGTAAGGTGCACAGACACTTCTGGAAAACACACTGACTACTTGCATCTTTAAGTACTAAACTACCTTTAAAAATTTGCCGTAGCTAAATCCAAGCAGGTTTGAATAATATGATGGCAAAATGGCAATGGTAGGTGGCACTTAGGGACCTCCCACTATAGTTACTACAACTAGAACTGCACGAGAGTTATCAGTGATTGGGAATCAAAAAGAATGATGCTATAGCATTAGAGTGGTGGTTTGAGCTATGATGAGGTCCAGGAATGGGAATGTACTAGGCTTATCTCAAAAAGAAAAAACAACCTGTTGAAAGAAATGCCAAATGCCTTTTTTTCAGACCAAAAAGCAGCTTCTCTTTGTAGGGTTGCCAACCCTCTAGGATTGGCCTGGAGTCTCCAGGAATTAGATGTAAACCTCCAAGAGACTGCTGAGAGTTACCTAGGAGCTAAATGATTCATTAAAATAAATAGTAAATGTTGAATCTCATTTATACAGTATCCAGTGAGTTTTTAAAATGCAATAGTAACTAGGCCTGTGTGAATAGAGAAATATTCAAGTCAGATTCAGATTTGGCCAATTCAAATGGCAGCGATTCAATTTGGAGATTCGGATCACTGTCCTGAATCAATTCGGCCGAATCAGCTTTGGTTGATTCAGTGCTGATTTGGAGAGATTTGGTGATTTGGATTGACTGGGTAGAGGCAGGCACAGCTGGGCAGCTGCAGGTTCTCCCACAGCTCCTCCGGCTGTTCCTGCCTCTCCCTGAGTGGGGAGAGCTGCGGGAGAAGTCTCCATGGCTGCCCTGGCTGCCCCATACCCTACCCAGCCCCTGGCACTTAAAAAAAGCCCTGCACTCAATGGTAATTGGGGTCTCTGGGCAATTGTGGCAAAGCCCAACGTTGCAGTGGGGATCATCTTCCCTGCCTGGCACCTGTATGGCAGCTGCGCCATGATGTAGGTGCAACGTGGCTCAGCAAGGTGCCGTGCATTCTCTGGGAGATGGGCATAGCCCCTGCTCCCAGCACTACTGCGCCCGCATCAGTGTTGGGAGTGGGCACTCAGCCTTACCATTGCTTGCCAGACAGTGTGTGTGGGGTGGGAAGGAGAGGTGATGCAGGATATGGGCACGGCAGTGCTGGGAGCAGGGACTATGCCCTGAAGCTGCTTTTCCCCTTCTGCCTGGAGCAAGCCATGCCCACATTTCGTGCCCCTCCTCCCCCCCCTCCCCAAGTAATGCACCCCCCACCCTGGCTGGGCAGCTTGTCCCAGCCCCAGCACCAATCCTTCCCTCCCTCGTGACCCTTCCCTCCCTCCTCCCCTAACCCCAACGGACTTACCAGCTGAAGGCAGCTGTGTCAACTGCCTGTTTAGTCAATGGCTGAATCTCCGAAGTAACCAAATCTTTTTGGAAGCTTTTTCAAATCTATTTGGATGCTTTGAATCAATTCAGAGGTTTTAATTGGTCTCTCAATTCAATTCAGCTTTGGAGATTCAGTCCCTGAATCAGGCTGAATCTCTTCCAAATTGAATCGGCTACTGAAGCTTTGCACAACCCTAATAGTAATGTGCATTTGCCTTCCCGATATAAAGTCTATGCACTGTAATCCATAACTGATATACGCAAGCATTTGGGAACATTCATGTTGTGTGTTGTGGGCACACTGGTATTCTAGAAATTTCCCAGAACAGATTCAGAGTTGGCAACCCTACCTCTTTGAAATCAAGATAGGTTATTGTGGAGGTTTATAAAGTAATATTCTTAAGCACTGATGATCTTACCTGACAAGGTTGGCTGCCTATATGGGCTCCAAAGAGTTCTAAATTGAACGTGTCAGAGCGAACATAATTAATTCCACCTGCGCTGCATTTTAATTGGAACACTCTCAATCACTGCAGCATCACATGTATCATCAAATCACATGTATCATGATTATCAACTGAGCTTAGTTAAAGCATCCTGTGGCCATTTTAAAACATGCAGGGGCTTAATACACATGTTGCTACTGTGTTCTAATTAGACTGTCTCTCCAAGCACTGCTCTAATTAAAAGCTTCCCCTGACCACATGTATAGGCACCTGTTATGACTTAGCCCTAGGGATGCTCCTAGTTCAAAGAAGGTTCAGGGTACAGAACAAGCAGGATAATATTGTGTGGGATGATTATTTAAAAAGAGGATAAAGGCAGGATTAATGTATTCCTAATAATATTTGTTACCAAGATGTTACTACCTGCTTTCAAAGCCCTCTCTAAACATTAACTACAAAAAAATTCCTCCCTTGGAAAGTGTAGGAGGTAATTAAGAGGGTGGAGGATGATGAACGTTAATTGACTTATTGAGAAACTGATGAGGATTTTTTTAAGGTGACTGTAACTTGCCCAGCTGGTTAGGGTCGTAATTTGAAAATGAAGCAACTAAGGGTTTGAAGTGATATGACTTTGTGGGGCTTTTGGATGATTCTGTGGGGAAGGTAGGTGGATAATAGTCTTACAAAGTCTGGGAGAGCTGACTTGTGCAAAATGTATATCCTGTTGCTATGTCACATACTAGGTTCAGAAGTCTTCATAAATGTTCTGAAAGTAATTGATTAATTTTACAACCTTCCCTAGAGAAACTGAGCTGGTAAAGTAAATTAGAAAATCCAGAAGTGACAAATGATTGTTTAATCTGTTTCTCTTAAACTCCTCTCTAATCTAAAAATGTAAAAAACCAAAAGAAGCAGGTGTCTTTTAATATTGTTAGCTATGTTTCTCTGCCTTTGGCCAAGTAGTAGCTGTTGTATTTGCTGTTAGGGGAGCATTTGTAGTTGTCCACGACTTGGCACATCTTCCTTCTCTTTAGATATACTTACATTATCAATGGTTACCTTCATATTCAGGCTTCCAACAGATATTGATCCTTTTGGTGAAAAACCATTGCAAAACCAAAGGAAAATGACATGGTGCAATTCCAAGTAGCATTTTTAAGTCTTATTTCTTTCTGTTCCTACATTTTCCTCCATCTCTCATACCTGGGTAGTTTCATACTGATCCAGACTGATCTATTAAAAAGGTGATCATGCTAACACATGCAGATCTTTACAACTGGACTCAGAAACAAAAGGAAAAAATGAGAAATTGCTTTAGCTCTGCTTTACATATGCATTTTAAAAATTCATGTATCATCACCATAGGGATACAGTTCTAATGGAGCAAAGCAGATAGGAAACTACAGTCATTCTCAAAGGAATGGTTGAATCCTGTCAACAACCCCTCCACAAACTTAACTTCAGTTTTGCAAAGGATTAAACTACAAGAAATCAAGTACAATCTGGGTACAGAATTCTCTTTGAAACTGATAGCTTCCAAAGCTATTCTTCAAGGGCCTTTAAAAAAAAAAAGGAAGGGTGATGCTGTGCTGAAGTGCAGTGTAAATTTTGTAATGTACATTAATATTCTAAGAGTATTGCTGCCTGGAAAGCAGCACTTCATTCTCCCAAGGCTTATTTCAATTTTTTTTGGCACGTGTATTTCTAATCCTGCAAAGCTTTTTTTAATATGTAGATGTATAGCCTGGGAATATACCTACTATATCTCTACTGTTTTGCAAGCTTTTGTAGCTTTCAGAATTATTTTTACTCTTGCACAGGAAGGTGAAACCATTGTTGGGTATCTTATAAAGTAGATATTTTATTGGATGTTATTCTAATTGCATAAAAATTGCAGAAAATTCATTGGCATTACAGCTGTCCTACCATCCTATGGAAAACACTTGAAAGTTTGGAAAACTCTTTCCTCCTAGGTTAGATAGCCAGAGACCTGGGGGGCCGACCAAAATCTCCAGCCCACACTAGTTGGTTAGTAAATCTTAGTATTATTTTCTTAAAGAAATAGTCAGTTCTGCTTTCTCAGCCATTCTACTGTACCGCAGAAGAGCAAGTCTTCCTAAACTTAAAAAAACCCATAACTTTTCCAAATTATTCTGTATGTGATTTTTACTGGTACATTGGACATATCCTTTGTGATATATCTGGTATGCATATTTATACAATTTTAAATTAAATCCTTAGTAAGAATTCTAGAGACTGATTTTTTTTTCTCTCATGGTGGTAGAGTAAATAACATTTAAGTCAATGCAGAAGAAAAGATCTTCAGACCCTGCCTAATATTGGACCTGCAGGTATTTGTCATTTGCAGTAGACTCCTTTCCAAATCATGGAAAATTAGGGTTGGAAGGGACCTCAGGAGGCCATCTAGTCCAAGCCTCTGTTCTAAGCAGGACCATCCCCAACTAGATCATCCCAGCCAAGGCTTTATCTATCCTGGTCTTAAAAACCTCCCTGGATGGAGATCCTACAACCTCTCTGGATAACCTGTTCCAGTACTCTTCTACCTTCCTAGTGAGAGAGTTTTTCCTAATATCTAACTTAAACTTCCCTTGCTGCAACTTAAGACCATTGTTCCTCATTGTGTCATCAGTGAGAGCAGTCTAGCTCCATCCTCTTTGGAACCATCCTTCAGATAGTTGAAGGTTGCTATTTAAACCCCCTGTATTCTTTTCTTCTCCAGACTGAATAAGCTCAGTTCCCTCAGCCTCTCTTCATAAGTCACATGATCCAGCCCCCTAGCCATTTTTGTTGCCTCTGCTGGACCCTCTGTAATTTGTACACAACCTTTCTGTAGCGGGGGTCCCAAAATGGGACACAGTACTTCAGATGTGGCCTCACCGGTGCAAAATAGAGAGGAATAATGTCTTCCCTCGATCTGCTAGCAACTACCCTTCTAATGAAGTCTAGCGTGTCATTAGCCTTCTTCACAATAAGAGCACACTGTTAGCTCATATTCATTTTATTGCCAACTCTAATCCCCAGGTCCTTTTCTGCAGAGCTGCTGCTTAGCCAGTCAGTCCCCATCCTGTACTGGTGCATGGGATTATTCCATCCTAAGTGGAGGACTTAGCACTTGTCCTTATTGAACCTCATGAGATTTTTTTTGGTCGTATTTTCCAATCCTCTGAATCCTAGCCTTACCCTCCAGTGTATTTGCTGCTTCACACCAGCTTGGTGTCATCTACAAATTTGCTGACAATATACTCCATTTCATTTTCCAGGTAGCTGATGGAGATATTGAACAAAGCTGGCTACAAGACCAACTGCTGGGACATACTACTTGATACCAGCTGCCAACTAGACATTGTGTCATTGATCACTACCCTTTGGGCCCAATGTTACAGACAGTTTTCTACTCACTTTATAATCTATTCACCCAACTTGGACTGCCTTAGCTTGCTTGCAAGAATGTTGTGGGAGACGGAATCAAAAGTCTTACTAAAGTCAAGGTATACCATGTCCAATGCTCTCCCTACATCCACATAGCCAGTCATCTCAACATAGAATGGAATCAGGTTGGTCAGGCATGACTTGCCCTTGGCAAATCCATGCTGGCTGTTCCTAATCACCTTTTCCTCCAAGTGCTTAGAAATGGATTCCTTGAGAGCTACTCTGTGATTTTTTTTTCCAGGTACTGAGGTGAGGCTGACTGGTCTGTAGTTTCTTGGATTCTTCTTCATCCCTTTCTTAAAGATGGGCACTATATTTGCCCTTTTCCAATCATCTAGGACCTCTTTCAATTGCCACAAGTTTTCAAAGATAATGGCCAGAAGCTATGCAATCATATCATCTGCTAAGCCAAGCTGGACTTCTGCCATACTTGCTAGTCTTACTGTGCATCAGGATGGTTTGTTCCTGTGCCCTCAGTAAGGTTTCTTTAAAATACAATCATCTTTTCCAGACTCCTTTCTCCATCAGACTGGCTTTCCAAGGGATCTTGCCTATCAGTTCCCTGAGATAATTGAAGTCTGCTTTGCTGAAGTCTAAGGTCCTTTCTCTCTCCTTCCTTTCTTTCCTCACAATCCTGAATTCAATAATCCCATGGTTGTGCTGCTCAAATATTCCCCAGCAATTCTTCCGTTTTCCAGCAGAAGGGCAAGAGAAGCATGGCCCCTTGTCCTCTTACACCAGGAAGTTATCCCCAATGCTCTCCACAAACTTCCTATATTGCCTGAGCACTGCTGTATTGCCCTCCCAGCAGATCTCAAGGTGTTTGAATTATCCCAACATCCACTAAGTGTTTGAAGAAAGCCTTATCCATCTCCTGTTCTGGTGGTGTATAGCAGACACTCATGACATCACATTTGTTGCTCTCTCCTCTGACCTTAACTCAGAGACTTGTAAGAGGCTTGTCTCCAGTTCCATACTAGAGCTCTTAGCAGTCATACAGATCTTTTACATAAAGAGCAGCTCCTTCCCGCCTTCCCCCCTTCCTGTCCTTCCTAAACAATTTATACTCGTCCATGACATTACTCCAGTCATGCAAGCTATCCCAATAACTCTCGTTATTCCTATCATGTCATAGTAACATAATTGTGTAAGGACTTAAAACTTCCTGCTTTTTTTCCAAGCTCGATGCATTTGTGTATGAACACTGAAGGTAACTAGCTGATTGCCTTACTTTCTCAATCAGAATAAGAAGGCCTCCTCTATTGTCCTCTCTTGCCTGTGCTTCCTCCAAGTCGCTCAATTCCCCACTTATCTCAGGGCTTTGGTATCCATTAAACCTACTTTAAAGCCCTCCTCACTAGGCTAGTGAGCCTGTTTGCAAAGATTGTCTCCCTTCTCTTTGTCAGGTGAATCCTATCTCTTTTTATCAGTCCTTCTTCTTGGAACAACATCCCACAGTCAAAGTAGCCAAAACCCTGCTGACAACACCATCTGTGCAGCCATTCATTAATCTGTAGGATGCATCTACTCCTGTCCAGGCCCTTTCCCTTGAGCAGAAGGGTTGAGGAGAACACCAGCTAAGGACTTTTTAACTAGGGGTGAAAGGTCTAAATGCCTCAGAAATATACTTGTCTTAATCACCAGAAGACCTCAAAGAAAAACCTTTGAGCTCAGACTCAAAATTAAGTCCAATAAATGGAAACCTGAAGGATCATAGCAAGCTCCATGTGTTGACTGGATGTGGTTAGCATATTTCTGATGAAAACTGGAGGCGGAGGCAAAGGTGTAAGGGAAAAGTGTTAGTTGGAAAGATACCTGCTTGTCAAAACCAAATCACAGTCTAATAATGAAATCACTTAAAAATGCCCCCCAAAACTTAAATTTCTCCAAGTTAGAACTTTAAGTCAGAACCCAAAGAACCATGGCTGCCACCCCAGAAGAAGAGAGAGTAATTCTTTGGTTAGGAATTTACTTGGTATGTACCTGAATTTTGTATTTGAAGCTTGGTTTCCCATATCCCAAGTGAGTGCCTTGATCACTATTGGCTATTCTGGAGTGAGTATGCTCATTTCTCAGGCATTTCACTCGGCCTGCTTCTAGCTGCTGAAGAAGATACTTGGGAAATAGACCCAAAGGGTGCTTCCAGACATGCGTAGATTTTCAGTTCCCCAGGGACAACTAGCAGTGGTGCACCTTGCACTGCAGCTATTTGTTCCTGGAGAATGCTCGTGTCACATGCACTTTGGCATGCAGCAAGTTACCCTGGGGGCAGTAGGGCAGACTGGGGCTATCACTGTGCTGGCCCCAGCAGCCTTACCTGGGATTCTGGGGGCTTCCCGGGGCTGCATCCACAGTGATTCTGCTGGGCGGAGCCTGGCCTTCAGCTGCAGCGTGGCTCCAGGTGGCCCGGCTGAGCTTTTCAGCAGCATGCCCAAGCTTGTACTACTCAGTTTTGGATATCTAGGAGTCAAAGAAACTCATGGGGAAAAAAAATGGAGCCCTTACAGCTCAGAGAACACCGAACTGTGAGATATGTAGCATTGCAAATGTGTTTGCAGCGCCACATACTGCATAACCACGCTCGTCTGGATGCACCCAAAGTGCTCAATACTTCTCTTAGTTTGATTCTAAAAAAGAATAGTCCCATATCAATATTTTGGTGAGTTGCAACCTGCCAAGATCCTCCTTATTCTAGTATATACACAGAATATGTTCATGTAAGTTTCTGAAAATCAGAAAGTTGATGGATATGGATGCACCCCACCAATGTAACTTGAAAATGGTCTAGCAAAGATTGACATGAAATGATAAGATATGAAGGTCTATGAGGTAAGTATTTTCTATACTGTCTGTTGCTATGAAAGTATGGCAATTAATTAGAAAGATTCAAATGTAAATTATATATGGCATTCTTAAAAACAGTTAGCAATTTAAAAGCTAAGCTGAACAGAAGATCCTTGCATTTTGTTCTTAATGGTTATTACACTCCTGTTCTGGAAGACAGCCAAAAGAGCGAAGTTCAAGACAGGAGTCTTCAACTGAGAGAGCTCTGCTGTCTGCCACAAACTTAACAATAGACACAAGGATTCTTCCAATTGACCCCAACCTCTTTGATCGAGTAGTGAGCACTGGTGCCCAGATACTATAATTCAGAGGAAATGCTGGAGATAGTTGCCTCGTAAGTTTAGACAGACATAAAAAATGAACAGCATTCTCTCAAATAAGAGTCCCTGACCACCCTTTAAAGATAGAAAGTCTCTGTCATCTAAACTGTCCCTGCAAGCAAAGAGGAAACCAATGCATTTGAGTGCAAGTGTTATGTACTTATGCTGGTCCACACCATAAATAGTGACATTCTGCACTAACAGGAGATTTAAGGTCACCTTAGGGCCTTGTTACATGGTAATTTGAGGCACCTTCTGGAGCTCTTAACACCTGGATTGCATTTGAAACTAGCTTTACGCACTCATTGGGAAGCTCAAAGTTACACCAGTCCAGGGCAAAATTATGTCTGATCTGTGTTATCCAGCTTGTGTTATACTAAGGTGTAGCTACTCTAGGCTAGATCTTAGTGTGAACACCCCACTTGCCCCCCTTTCCTGCTGAATTAGTGCCCCCCTCCAGCACCTGAGATCCTGACTCACTTCCCCATGCCCTCCCCTTCTGGTGGCTTTCTGCACTCTGTCCCAGGGGAGCAGGATTAACCTGCCTGCCTACCTGCCACTACAGTTGCTTTCTGGGCTGGGCTGAGGGGCAGAGGGGGAGCATTGGGGTGAGGAGGAACCTGGGGAGTCCCAGGGGGCATGGGAAAGACCTGGGAAAGGAGGGAGGAGGATTCTTACTTTTTAGTCCTCCAGGCCCCTTCTGGCCTGAACATGTGACCGCTTCAAACTCAAGCTAGCACCGATCAACATTTGTGTGGCTCACAACGTAACATTGAACAAGGTCCTTAATCAGTGACCACAAGTGTCATTAACTACTTTAGCCTGGAGGTGAGAAAAGTGTTTTGCAAAATCCACACTGGAAAGAAAGAACCAGTCCCCTTGTCAAGGAAAAATGATGGAACTTGCTACAAGGAGCTATTGCTGTATGCATAAACATGTATGCTGTATGCTGTGAACTATTGCTATGCATAAAGCTCTACTGGCTTTTGAGTAAGCAAGAAGCCTTTAAATAAAACAGAAATCCTTGAGTAGGGTTTGGGTTTTTTTGCTTAATGAGCAACTATTTCCTACATTTTGTCTGAATTATAGTATCTGGGCACCATTTTGCTTGTGAGGTTTCTTTTTAATTTTTTAAACACTGGCTGTACTGTATGATGGCGACATTTCTGAGAGCTCAGTTACAGTATTCAAAAGAGAAATTAATGTCTACTTGCTACAGTAGATGCATTTTAACAATCTCTAAGCACAGATTTTCATGATCATTGGCAATCCCTTGATTTGAGGATGATTTCTACTATGGCTGGCTCATTGATGGATCTTGAGGTGACTCAAGAATCCAATCCTTGAGCCACAGCTCTGTCCACAGAAGTTGCAGGTCTTTCCATAGGGTTCAGTAGGCTTAGGATGGGATTCTTTTCCTTTTTCTGCTTCCACCCTCTCTTCTCTGCTTTAAGGGCAAAATGCTTTACCTCAAAACAGGCTGTTTCTTGGTTGAGGTTGTGGTGCTATTGAAGTCAGTTGGCAGCCAGCTCCTTCCAACTCTAAATGTTGGCATCCATTTTCTTGAAGTATGCCTTGAAAGTGTCCTACTAGGATTTCCTCTGGTCATTGTGGGATCTCGGGCCACTACTAATCTGGGAGCAGAACACTTGTTTGGGGAGTCAAGAGTAGGGCATACACACACACACTGTCCAGTTCTGCAAGGTTAGTGCTTGAAGATCAGCAACTCAATGCTGAAGCTAGTGTTACCAACAAGGATGCTGGTGTATATGCATCGATCTCATTTGATGTGGAGGATATTCTGGAGGCACCATTAATTATATCTCTCAAGCCTCTTGAGATGACAACAGTTGGTCACCTACATTTCACATCCATAGAGAAGAGTTAGAGTGGTGACTGCATTGTAGACATGTATCTTGGTATCTTTCTGGAGATCATGATGAATAAAGACATGACAAAGCAATTTCCCAAAGGAGGCATTTGCCCACAATATCTTGTGCTGGATCTCGTCATCAATGTTCACTCTGAGAGAGGTGGCTGCTGAGGTAGGGAAAGTACTCAACAACATCCAAGGTCTTTCTCTCAATGGTAATTTGGGAGGGAGGCCTGGGGCAGACTGATAGAGCACTTCAGTTTTCCTGATGTTGACAGAGAGGTTCACAGTTTGGAAGGCTTCTCCAAAAGGATCCAGTGCAGTTTGGATTTTTTCCTCAGTGAGTGCAAGGAAGGCACAGCCAGTTGTCAATGTGTGGAAGGTCAAGGATATTTTGAATACTTTGGTCTTTGAGCGAAAACATCCAAGATTGAAGAAGCCTACATCTCTTCAGTTTTCAGGGTCAGTGTCAGAAAGAAAGCAATCCCCTTACTGAGAACCAGGCTGACTGTCAAATAAATGGAGAACAGAACTGGAGTGATGGCACATCCCTACTTGACCCTAGTTCGGATGACAAATGGATCTGTCTCTGACCTGCTATATCCACTCCAATCCACTGTTTTGTCATGATAGATCACGGCAAAATAATATATAGAGTACTTTAGAGAAAGATAAATCCAGGTTGACACAGGAACAGATTAGAAAATAATTTTATTAACAAGACTGTATTGGCCTGCATGTCTGATTGTGCAAAACTAAACCACCAGCAAATCTGAGGCTCTCTTGACCAGTCAGTGTGGTCACTTAAGAAGAATATGCTATTACATATGAAATTATGTTTGATGTTATAATACTATTTTCCTGATATTTTCTTAGATACATTTCATCTCCTGACACCTTCCCAACTTTGGCTTTTACTAGGTCTGGGTTTTCTTTCTGCACCATAGGTAGTTAGAAGGCCTTTATGTTTGTCTGCACTCAGCGAAATCAAGCAGAAGCACTTTATTAGAAATACTTAACATTTCACAAGAGTAGAGAAACATTTATCACTATACCAGTAGTCTGAATCCATCTTATATTGGTAGTAGCTGACAATTGTTAGCATCTGATAGCTGACTGGCAGCTTCACAGATTGAATTAATTGGCCCTAGCCAAATCCTAATGTACAGATGCACATATTATTAAAAAAAGAAAAAGAATAAAAAGTGACACTTGTTGGCAGCCTCAGAAGACACACTATATATTCAGTACGGTTAATTCAGGTTGTTCTCAATCCCAGGTTGTCCATATTAAAAAAAAATGTTTTGAAGAACATGTACACTGTGGTAATTTGCAGGGCCCACGCTGTTCCTGTTTTGTGGGTGGAAGTCTTTAGTTCAAAGGGCTGCCAATCGGGAACTGCTCCCAATGTAATTTCTTTTTGTTTTTTGAAAGGAACAATTTGAGAACAATGAACAAAGGTTAAAAGCCTCTCAGCCCCAAGAGATGGTTATTGAAAGCCACAGACAGAGCAGTAGTTTAATGACTCCTAAAGAATGGTTGATTGTTGGTATGGCTGTAGCTTTCAACAGCGTTTCATTTACAGTAAGGCGGCTTTAAATTCCTTCTACATATTTTTCCTATATAATCCTGGAATGATCTTCATAGACTCCTTGTCTATCTGTAGAATAAAATATGAGATTTTATTCTACAGATAACCACTACTTTCTTCCAGGTCTGTGACCTCTTATCCAATGAAAGAATTACAAGAACATTACATGTCTCACAATTTAGTGGGTTTTTACTTCCCCTCCACACACAATTTCCAGAAAAAGCTTCAAGCTGGAAGTACACTCCCACTGACAACTATGTGGAGGTTAGTGGCAAAGGAAAAAAAAGCAGCTCTTGGACTTCTTGGGGATGATGGGATAGTTCATCTGTCCTTAACAATACTATAACTGACATGTGCTCATGCCTCAGGTTTGTTGTCCATTTGAAGAACAGGGGTGGTTTAATATATTTATCAAAATATGTTTTGTGAAAAATGCTGGTTTCTGTTTTAAATATTGAAGCATTTAGGAAACCTGTACTACTATTATGCTACCATTGACATAGCATGGAATAATGAAATATATATTGAAAGGAAACAAAAGAATAAAAAAATGAATTAAAAATGACATTAAAAGGAATCTTTCCCAAAACCAAATTTTGGGAAGGGAGGAGTTTTTGTTTCTCAGAAATCTAAAAAAATATTTGTTTACATTCTCAGTTAGAATGAAAACAATTTTGTGTGAAATTTGGACACTTCAAAACAAGAGATTCCAGATTTCAAATTTAGTGTAATCCAGAAGCCACTGAAGTCCCAGGAAGGATTCCTGTTGGATTCAATGGCCACGTCCAGATGAGCAAGAACATTTTTCCACAGGGACAAGTAGCAGTGGCATACCTTGTGCTGCTGCTACTTTTCCCTGAGGAACGCCCAGGCTACACATGCCATGGGGAGTGCCAGGTTACCCCAGGTGGGATACAGAAGGCTGTGGGCAGCAACTGTGCTGGCCCCAGCAGCCTTACCTGGGGTTTTGGGGGTCTCTGGGAGCTGCAGCCACGTCAGAAAACCAGACCAGCAGCCAGAGCGTGGCTTCACCTGGCCAGACTCCAGTTTTGGGTGGCATGCGCTTCTGCCACATGCTCCATCCCATTTTTTTTGGTGTGTTTTTTTTTGACCCTAGGATCTCCTGGGGTCAAAAAATCTCCCTGCTCTGAAAGCATAGGAAATGACTGCATGTGTGGTGTGTGGCACTATAGTTGGTCTCTGGTACCATATACTGCACGTCTGCTCTTGTCTGGATGCGGCCAATGGCCATTGACATAAGCTGTTGATGTTTCCAATGATTTTTTCTTTGTGAAGCAAAAAACAGTTACTTTTTGAAGAAAAGAAAGTGTTTTAAATTGTTTAATACTGCCATTGTAATACCTCTAGTAAGAGTGAGAAGGATAATGTTTATTGCATTATTTAAACATTATCAAGTATGACAACAGAGATCTTTGATTCACCACCTTATAATTGGGATTGTGTCATATACCAAATATTAAATTCTGGTTGGCTGTACGACAGCCCTGCCCTTCCTGACAGGGCTGATTAAACTGCCCAGCAATCCATCCATTCATTCCATCAATTCCCGCCCTACAGTATTGTGCAGGTGAGTATTTCCAACTCATTTTTCCATTACTCTAAAATTTTAATTTTAACTTCTGAGAAATGGCAGAGAACTATTTTTAGGAATTTCTACGACTATGGACAAGATAAATTATGTAGTCAGCTAAAGAATCTAACAGATTACTGAAATCCTTTCTTCAAAGTTTAAAACTATCAAGAATTACTAAATCTGAGAACTTCTATTCAGAGCTATAAAAAAAGAAATTTCTTACAAAAACTTCCTTCAAATAATTTGTATCAGTTGAATCTGAAAAATACTCTAGGCAATATATTTTGTGGTGACAGACTACTTAAAGGCACTATTTACCTATTTTAGGAGACATCTGAAATGACTTATGTCTTGGAAAAAAGTTAGTGATATTTGTTCCTAATAAGGACTGACATTTTTAGTAAAGCATAGAAGGGAACACACCTCAATTTCTTTAACTTTAAATCTCAGTTAAATCATGTTTTGTAGCATATGAATTACTATTTACATGGAGATGCCAATGGATATGACACTCTACAAGCAACTAAAATAATAATGTTTAGGTTCACAGATACTTATAAAGCAATAAACTGCTAGACATTTCCTTCTTGGGTGCAGAAAGGGTAGTGAGGGCCCATATCTGCTGACTTGTTGATTCTTCATGCTCCATAATTAGTTTAGATGTCTGAGAATCAGGAGAGACAATGTTCCACAGATTGTGCACCTTCTGGTTGGCCTAATTTAGAGCAGGCAGTATGGTATGTGATCTCCAAGCTTGTAGGAGCTCTTCCACATGCAGCTCATAAGTGCCTATGAGCCAAGGGCAGCACTTAGCTTTAAAAGGACAGGTGATTTCATAATCATGTTACTCATTTTTGTTTTGAGCAGCTAACCAAAAATGGGCTCTTGCAGGTTATTCCAGTTAGGACAAGAAACTGAGAGGGAGGTCATGTATTTTCAGTGTAATTCTATTTATTTACAAGAATGTACAAGGTCTGATGTCTGAACACAGGATGAAGCTAGCACTGAGAGACAATTTGCTTATAGCTCTAAGTCTCTCTTATCTAACACCGCTCACTTGTATGGTCTTTCTGCAGATCACCTTTGAGGATCATGCTGCTTTGCTTGCTCAAGCCAGGCTTGGGCTTCCTTTGTTTCCGTCTGAGTAAAAGAGAAGGAGTTCATTTATAAGGTATATACCCTGGCTTTTAAGTAAGAGAGGACACAACTGAATGCCTGAGTGGAAGGTAGTCACAGGAAGACTATCTTTTTAAAAAAAGGATTTTGGAGTTAGAGCAAATGAGAAACACTATGGAAAAGAGATCTGAGATGAACTGACTAGAAAGTTAGGAAACATGTATTTCCAAAGATAGGTCAGTTTGACTCATATCTGTAGCTTCTTCTGACCTAGGCCCTGCAGATAGATTTTGGCTATTGAAGATTCTGGGACAATCTCATTCCTGGTGTAACCACTATACGATGGACTCACTCCAAGGAGTATATCAGGCCCATAGGTCTTTCAGTATTGTTCAGTTTTAAAAGCAATGTTCTGGTGGTAGCATTCCTGTATTGAAAGGTCCCCATTTATCAAAAACTGTAACATAATTTAGTGATGGAACCCAATTCACAGTCCAGTGAGCTTTCTGATACTGAAACGACCACTGAATTACTTTTAATATTGTATTACTTAAGAAGATTAGAGTCCTGCAAACCCCATTCTGGCTACTTCATTGATATTTTTTAGAATCATTCTTTTCCTGTCTAAGAACAATTTTCTTAGAGGCTGGATCATTTTTTATGTCATTATTTAAGTTGAATAATACTTCCTTTCTAAGAAAGCAAGACTAAACTTGTATTTATTTATTTATTTTGAAATGGCTGGTCATGTTTCAAGTTTGGGGAACTCAGTCTCAAATACTGCAGGAAGGCTCACTAAAAAGAAGCCACTGGAAATTTATGTTCACTTTGAAACTTTGCCTGTGACTTGCCCTAAACTGTAGAGGCAGCCTGTTATAGAACTGGATGGACTCCTAGAATCATGCCTATCCTGATCAAAACCATTTTTTTACATTATTTCAGAAGTGCAAATTTACTCGATTTTAGTTTCCTTTTTTCAATGTGATGACTTTAATGTGTGTGGTTTCCCCAAGGAAAATGGACTGAGGCTGCTGAGTCTTTGGTGCTTTATGTGAAATGAATTTAGTAGACAGCAAACATTTTATTAAAGAACTTCAGCAAATTTTTAATTTTCTGCAGAGTAATGATAGACTTTCATCCTGTTCTCATTCCTCCCAGAAAACTGCAGTGGAAATTGTCAATTCAGTGTGTGAATTCTGCCAAGCTTAATTATACACAATAAAGCAGAGGAAATTTTCCAAATAGTTTTGGAAATGTGTTTAGACAGTTTATTTAGCTAACTCGCTGAAAAACAAATTGGAACATCAATAAACAGTCTGCTAGGATATTATGCTGTCAGAAGAATTTTAAGAGAATTGAAACTTAGAAATACTAAGGGGAAATCACAGAGAATGAAGAAAAGGATTTCTAACACCCTAAGCCGCTCCTGGAATTTCTGCATAGTTATGGTAAAGATACTAAAATTTAAAAAGTGGTAGCATTAGAAAACATCACTTAAAATTGTGTATGTATTATAAGCAAACGTAGTTTGACTAAGCCTTTCACAATTTTCTGTAATATGAAAATTCTTGTGGAAGCCTCTTGGCTTACTTATTGACCCATTGACCCAATAAGGATACATTTTGATTTCTGCTCTTGGTCAAATTTCTCTCACTGGAATCAGTCCAGAACTTGTGCACAGAGTTTAGCGAGAGGAATCAGGCCTGTACTGCTCCTTAGGTTTCTAGCTTCAGCTTCTCATGTGACAGTCCTACTCTTAACCATAGAAGCAAAAAAATGTGAATTTAATAATCACAGAAGAATCCTGCTTGAGATTGATAATGGAGGGTCCATCTCTAAGTATGAAGGTGTATCCTCTTTATTCCTTAATGCTGTGCTCTGTTGAGCTGCCAGCAAATGAGCCCTGCTCATGGTTTGCCTTTATTGTATCATTGACTTCACAATTTTTCACAAAAAAAATTTATTATCCTTCATTTATTATCCTCAGCCCCAGCCTTGGGACTTAGGATGCTATCACTACCTTTTGTTTAGATCTTACCTTCCAGAAACATATTTTATTGCAAAACTATCCTTTTCTCCTTATCCTTTTTGGAGCTTTATGATATTGATACCTATTTGCTAGGAATAGAATTAAGATCTGTATTAAGTCAAATAAGACAGTGATTACCCATATACATTTCTGCTGGTTCCAAGGATTGGTTAGGTCCCACCATACCAGACTATGAATAAGAATGCAGCTGGTTTTGGCCAGGTGATCAGGCTGCCAGCAGTAGGGATATTGCAGTGTTAAAAACAAATCCAAAATAAGTTAGTTTTCTCTTTTGTGATTTTAAGTGCTTATAATGCATAAAAAGTACTCCCAGTTATGCATTTCTGTAACCAATCATATTGCTGATCATGCCACTATAACTTAGTTATGTTACTGATTATTAGTTAAGCTCATGCCATTGTCTATATAGTTACAAATCAGTTTTGGTGCCACAAACCTTTTATTTTGCTGGTTAATGAACTTATTTAAAATGTTCCTATATACTTCTCATATTTATTGTTCCAGGCTTGTGTGTACCCTCCCACATGCTTTCCTTGTAACAGTTCATGCTAATCCTGTCCATCTCAGGAAGTTCTTGGATGGATTCCAAAAGTTTTGATGTCTCCTGTCACTCTTTACACCCATGCCTTTTAACTTGCCCTTCTCTAGGCCTCCCTCATGGTTTCCAATAATAACTGTTTGTCGTTACTGATGTGGGCTGGATCTGGAAGTCATGGACTTTATATATTCCTAGCTAATTGCCCATCTAGAATGATGGATTTCAAAGAGTGTTTACATGTCCTGCCCTCCCCTCGCTGCACTCACCCTTCGGGACCTGCCATGCAAAGACTCCCTCTGCCGCCATGGCCTCCTCCTCCTCCAGCCTCCGATGCGGGGACTTCCTCCCACCGCTCACAGCAGGGCTTCCACCCACCTCCCCTCTCCCCTCTCTCTCTGCTGGCTGTTGGCAGGGCTGGGCAGTGGCGGGGGTTGCCACCACCATGACTCCACCTCCCCTCCCCTCCCCTCTCCACTTCCCTCCCTTCTTTCCTTCCTTCCTTGCTGCCTGGCCCCAACAACAGCCCTGCAACGACCCAGGCCTGCGCAGCCTCCCTCCCTCCCTGCTGCCTCCCTTTCCTTGCTGGATGTTGTTGTTGGGGCCCCCTTCCTGCTCCCATCCCTCCCTCCCTCCCTGCCACCTGGCTCCGACAACAGCTGCCTCCATGACCCACCACCTTTGCATCCCCCTGCCCTGCTTCCCTCCTTCCCTCCCTCCCTGCCCACCACCTCTCCCTCCCTGCTGGCTGTCCTGGTGGCATCAGGGACTGGCAGCAGGGGGGTGCCACCACCATGACCCCCCCACTCTATTTGCCCTCAGCCAGGGAGACATGGGGAAGCCACAAACTTCCCTGGCAGCAGCTGAAAAGTGGGCCTGTGCAGCCCAGACCCTCAAAGCCAATCACCACCCACCCTCTCAGTGGCCTATGCACAGTTGGCCAAAAGCATTATGGATAAACAGACACACAGACAGACATATAGACAGACTAATTAATTTCTACACTATCTAGTCCATTGCAATTTAGGTGGAATCACTTCATGCACCATAAAGCTTAGCTACCCGATGCAAGACAATACTTCTTTTTTCTTTTAAATATTGTCACGGTTAACTTTCAGCAAGATTATCTCCAATACCTACTGTATAATAGATATTGAAAACAGCAAACAATATGGGAATTCTCAAGGGAAGTGCAATGTTAGTTTGCTTAATGGCATGTCAATGCCATGAATGCTCTTGATTACTCTTTCAGTTTATGGTTATGGGCAAGATGTCAATAAGATTAAAATGAACTGATCTTTTTCCAACCCCAAAGGCTATCTAGTGTTTACTCAAACACAATAGTTACCAGATCACCCCATCTTTTGCATACTCAGTCCTTCAGAAGTCTGAATTTGTTTAATTTCTCTGCTTGTTTGGCATTTAGGACTGAGCTTTCTTCTTCCCTCACAAGATTGCAGAGAAATCAAATGAGAAGTTAGATCAAATACAAAATGTCCTGAGTGCTCTAATGTAATGCACACTAAGGGGAACCTTTTAAAAGGAACTAAGAACACTAAAATACAAGTAAAAGTCAGATGCTTGTAGCATTATTTGGATCAAATCTAGCCTTGATGTTAGTTCACCCACTTTACTGAATTAAACCGAATTACATAAAGGTTGAATGCGTACATGTGTACAATCCTTGTAAAGAAATGCTGCCAAATACCCTCCTTGGAGTAAGCTAAATGGCACAACCAGTGATCCCAGATGAGACCTGTGTTCTGTGCCAGGAGGATTAAAAATGTGTGATGTTGGATTGGCAGTGAATACTCATATTTTCACTTTGTAGGGGGTTCTTTACTATTCATTTTATGCTGTAAAGAATGTAAAATATTTTAAAAGGAACATTGATATTCCTGTCTTTCAAAATATAACCTTCACAAATACCAACTCCTGAAAAATATAAAGCAGTAAGACTCAAGACACTTAGATCCATCAGTGTGTACTCCCAGTTAGATAACCCAGTTAGCAATTAGTGTTAATATAGTCTAAAAATATTGACTTTTTGACAAAGACAAGGGCAGCTTTATTACTCATCTCACTTAGACCTAAATTCACAAAAGGAGACTGAAAAGAGCAACATTTATTAGATCTGTCATCATTAAGCTGAACTGAAGGCAATCCTTTTAACTGGGAGTTATCATGTAAAATAATCTATTAATTTAAACATGTGAGTGCATTACAGTAAGGTTTGGAAGAAAAAAGCATCCCAATATCTGTTTAGCCAAATCAGCTGAGCTTTTGGATAGGCCAATAAATATAGAGAAGGGTAATTTCTGCTTTTCTTCCATATTCCTGGCCTTTTGCTCAAAATGACTTGTTAAGTATGTTTAGAGTCATGTATGTATACCTTCCATTGCTCCAATTTGATTTCAAAAGTCATGAAATTCCCCTTAAGTATGTGGTTATTTCTTTTTCACTTGATTAGTTGTCTATTCATAAACAGAGGCAACCCCCCTGCCCCGCAGCCCTGACCACAACCACAATTTCTAATTGAATTCTTCATTCCACCACTAGCACTCCAAACTAAAAATATTTCATCAGAAAGTGTTGCCTTCTTTACGAATGTGCTGTTGTACATCAGAGCTGTTGAGGTGGCAGTCCATGGGCCACATGGTTAACATGCATTTCTTAGCTGACATCTTCCTATCTTCTTTGGCTTTCACTGTCTGACCCTGCCCATGGGTATGGAGTTGAGGAAGCTCAAGGCTAGGTATCTTGTGGGGACCCAGGACCATGTACTGAGTAGTGTGGGTACTAGCATGATACAGCAGGGCACCTGCTGCACAGCACTGTGGGAAGAACCCATGTAGCACGTGGGGCATGGGGGAGCTGGGACTGTACAACAGAGTGGTCTTCCTCACAGTGTGGGTGGGGAGGGGAGAACATGACACAGCAAGCAGCCACAGGGGTCCGTGTAGTGGCATCTGGGGCCTGTAGGGAGGCCTTGCATCCCCCATTCAGCAACTCAGAAGTTGGAGCCCTGTTGCAGAGTCATCAAAACAGGGAAGTCCGATCAAAACAAACAACAGACTTTGTTAGTCCACAGATACATTTTTACAACTTTTTTTTTTAACAAAAAAGGTACAAAGTTATCAGGGGGGGATCTGATCGTTCTCCATCCTTTATGATCATATGCACTTCATTCAGCAATAAAAACTCTTTATATGTCTAGAGAAGATACACTTTGATAGAATCATCAAAAGGCCCAAGACTGCATAAGTCCTATTCTTTTCTTCAAAAGACACTAAGCAGTATCAATATACAATGCAGTAATGTTCTGTAATTGCTCTAATATTTTAGAAATGATCAAAGCAGAATTTCTCCATTATTATGGTATTTCCATTGTTACTAAAGGATTTGTTTCATCCAGTTTTGTCATATGACGTTTAATTTGGTCTGCTGTTGAGGTATTTAGTGTCCCTAAAATTGTAAGCACTTTAATGATTTATGTTTTCTAATTTGTACTGGCTCATTGTGTTGGGAGATGGGTAACAGGAATGACTTACCCCCTGTTCCTGAGATCTTGGAGCCAGCTGGCAGGCAGGGTGTAAGCCAAATACAGTTTATTAGAAGTATGGGCAGTGTTAACTGATAGCTCTAGGAGGACAGAAGAAGCCTACCAGAGGCTACCCACATCCTCCCAGTTTTCCTTTCTCTGCCTTTGTAACTCCCCTTTCTCACATACTTGTAGGCTGTCCCAGGTTGCAGTAACATCTGTGATCCCAGCAGAAGGGAGATAGAGGATTTTAGTTCTGTGGAAATCTGGATTCCTGTCTCCATTGCTTTCTCTGGAAGATCTGACAACAGAATCTCTGTAGAGCTCCTTTGCAGTCCACAATGTACTAGCATGACCATCTTCAGTCAAAAACAGGCAAAGCTTCCCCTTACAGGAAGCTACTTCAGAATTTGTCTTTTCTGCAAAGAAGAAAACCAATTACAAATAAAATAATTACCTCTCTAGCCATTTCAGTAATAAGTTACTGTACATACAATTACCAATACCTTCACAAGGTAGATTGCTGGCAATATTCGCCCAAGATAATGCTGGATAAAGATTCAGTTGTCATTGTTTTGGGGTGGTTCAGTTCCATCTCTGGCACTGAGAGAGGTTTTTTGAACACCAGTATAATATGTCAATAATATAATAACCATTATCCAGAAAGATGACTGATAAAACATCTCATTTTGCATAGATAGTATCACAGGTTAAACTAACAGTAAATTGTTACTGTCAGAGAATAAAGATGAGTTATGTTGTTCCAGAACAGGTCGTTAATCAGTCTGAGATAAGGATGTGTGCCTCTGAGAGGTGAGGTAAGAATTTTATCGTCTCCATCTCCTATCCCTTTCTGCTCGTCACAAAAGGTCTGGACAGAACAGTCCCAAACTATCTGGGAATACTTCCCAGTGGTGTGACTAACTATGGATCCAAAAAGATAAATCGCCTACATTGTACATACTCACTGTCATGTAAAAGAGCTATTCTTCCATTGCATCATATCACTAATATAATGTGTAAATTAAACTGAATTAGATGATATGTGAATAAAAATATAGATTTAAAACAGAATAATTCTTAATTCCATAAGAAATGTCACCTATGTTATTGTTACAAATTACACATCATACCACATACATACACACAATACATAGCCATATTATATAGATTAGTTTTCTTGGAGGGTCACTGGCATTAGCATTTGGAATAATCTGGTGTACATTCTAGTGCAATGGGTTTGGTTGATAGTTTTTTTGTTCAGTGCAAGGGCCAGCTATAATCCTTCCCTACATACCTGAAAAACTTGCACAATACATGAAGCTTGCAGAGGTAGCACTAGGTCTCTCAAAGGGGACAGATGAAGTAACATAATAGTGTTACTTAATAATGATAGTAACATATCCCTATACCTGCAGAGTTGACCAGATACAAGATGTGCACCTACCACAATTTTAATAGTTATGGAGAATATGAAAAGTATAACTAAGGGCTTAATTCTCAGGTCCAACTGACAGGAACTAGTAAAGAAGGTGGGAAAGTAGGTTGATTATTTGCTTGT
The DNA here is from genome assembly GCA_030014935.1 of Caiman crocodilus. Taxonomy (NCBI): domain Eukaryota; kingdom Metazoa; phylum Chordata; order Crocodylia; family Alligatoridae; genus Caiman; species Caiman crocodilus. The sequence continues at coordinate 102,882,774 of JAGPOW010001296.1, forward strand.
GTTTGGAGCTGGTTGAGGCTAATTCAGATTTGGCAGTTATTTAAAGCAGTCTTCAAATTATTTTTAATTCCACCTGACTTCTCACAGCCCTTAAGTATTGGTCTGGGAACTTGGAAAAGCAGCGCAGACTTGTTTCACCCTTTTGGCCTGGCCATACCCAGCATGCTAGAGGGTCTGAAGCTGTAGTGGAATGGTATCTCCACAATGCAGGGATGCTCTAAGGCCCAAATAGTCCACCTTTACAGTCTTTTCACAACCAAAACAGTGAAGAGGTAATAGGAAGAATTGGGCTCTTGACCTCTGAATGGTGTCTTGACTAAACATTTTTCAGCACTAATATCTTACATGGTTACTGCTTCAGCATTCTTTTCAAGTAAAATATTTAGTCTTGGTGAGGAGGGCCACTGCCCAGCCAGAGTTGTAAAATCATTGAGCCTTACTATATCTATGAGCCCCCAGGTGCCTTCCAAAGGGTGCAGTGAGCATTTGTTCCTGACTTGTGCACTTCCTGACTCAGCTCTTTTGGTATATGTAAAGGCATATGGCAGGAGAGAGGCTCATTTTTTTTCACTCTTTGAGAAAGTTTCCACTGAACTAGAACTGAGGAAAGTATATGCTATTTGTGTCACTTGCTCATAATGTTGTTTTGGAAAAATCATCCAGTAAAAATATTTTATAACAGAATAAATGAGTATATCTTTGGGAGCAAAGTTATGCCACTTGTGAATGTAGGAATCATGAATATAAACAGCATGCAAATATTTTGTATCACATCAAGGAATCTGTTAGAAATTTGAAACAGGGAAGTCATAAAAAAGAAAATAGCACCCACTTTCCATCCTTGAGCCAGTAAATGGCCACAGTGTTTTGGACTTACAGTGTGTCTTAAATTCTGGGGATCTCTAAGTGCTTTATAAAATTTCATAAATTAAGATTCAGAACAACCTTGTGATATAGGTAAGCAAAGTATACCTAAATGACTGCAAATAAGTAAAGGCACTAAGCACGTACATAGCTGTGCTCATATATGACTCATTGGCAGAATAAAGAATAAGTCTGAGGGTAATGAGTCTGCTCCTTGTGTCTTATGGGACACCAGTCCTCTGACAGGCCTGACATATTTTATTTCTCTGATTTTTTGCTGTTCTTCTTTGCTAAATAAGCAGGTTCTCTGCTTATTGAAATGTGACAATATTTTCATAGCTGCAAACAGTATCTGTTGTATGGATGCAACAAAAAGATACTTCATCTACTACTATAACTGCATCATCTCTTTTCTGCTTTAGGTTAGGCAATTGTTGAAAATCCTCCTGGAACTGGAAGCAATAAAAAGGTATCAGGAATGTCACACCTGTTATACCCTTAAGGCATATTGCTTAATGTGAATTCTAGTGGAAAATCCATTCCTTTGCTAAAGCTTTTGACAGATGTTCTGAGTACCTGTGGAGCATTTCATTTTTGCTTTCTCAGAAGCAGCTGATGCTTCTCTACATGCTGAGACATTCACTGAAATGGAAGACCTAAGACAAACTTTTTGTGGCATTGTTGTCCATAAGGGAGCATCCTGCCTAGTCTTCATCATTGTTGCAGTTACTTGCTGCTCATCTTTGAAAATAAGAGCTCCTCCCCTCATCCCCAATTCACCTTTCCTGTCCATCTGGAATGCACCTACTGAGCTTTGTGCAGAAAAGACTGGAGAACAGCTGGATATGAGACTATTCCACTTTACTGGAAGCACACTGAAGACATCCACGGGCCAGAACATCACTATATTTTATGCAGATAGGCTCGGTTATTATCCTTACAAAGATGAAAACACAGGTGATGTGTACTATGGTGGGCTTCCCCAAACGGTCTGTCTGGAGCTTCATTTAAAAAAAGCCAAAGATGACATTCATTTTTATATACCTTCTGGTGAACAGGTTGGCTTGGCTGTCATTGACTGGGAAAACTGGAGGCCAACCTGGATAAGGAATTGGGGACCAAAAGATGTTTACAGACAGGAGTCTGTTCAGTATGTTCAGCAGAGAGATCTAAATCTATCAGAAACTGAAGTCAGGATTGCAGCCAAAATGGAATTTGAAGCTGCAGCAAAATCACTTATGTTGCAGTCTTTAAAACTGGGGATATCAATGAAGCCAAATCGTTTGTGGGGATATTACCTTTACCCAGACTGCTATAACTATGATTACAAACAAAATCCTGACAGTTATACAGGAAGCTGCTTAGATATTGAAATAGCAAGAAATAATGAACTTAACTGGCTGTGGGAGGAAAGCACAGCCCTTTACCCATCTGTTTATTTGGAGGCAGCCTTGAGATCTTCCAAAAATGCACCACTCTTTGTTCGTAACAGAGTTCAAGAAGCCATTAGAGTTTCTAATGTCTCCAATTCCACCTATCCAATTCCAGTTTTTGTATATACACGTCCAGTATTCACAGATTTATATCAGGAATATCTCTCTCAGGTGAGTGAGGCTTGGCCACCTTTTAAATACTTGCAATTTAAAGTACAATAAATATGTAGGAACAAACCAATAAATGACCTTAGCAAGGGGAGGGAATGATTGGATTTTCATGAGACAACCCTGTATTGGAAAGGGTTGAAGACATGAATTGAAAAGGATCTGTGCAGACATAAATTTACAAAGCTTAGGTTAATGCAGTAAATAAATGTGGGCAAGCTAATCATTTAGGACTTACCTCGCAGCCTCTGAGCACATTCATGTATAATGCCCAGGAGCACCTATCCAGAAGATCTTGTTAGTTGAGTTCTTTCTCCTGCTGTTCTTTACCTGCAGTGCCCTCTGCTTGCCAGAGCTAAATGAACAGTAGGAAGCACTCATTTTTTTTATGCTCCTGGCTCAAACAGGGCATTTGAATTTGGTTTCCATGAACTCTGGCCAGAAGGTAATTTGAGAAAATTGGTGGTAAACTTGGTGAAGTGTTGGCATGTTGATGAGTAAATACCAGCCTGGTTCCAACCTTAGTTCTCTAATTACATAAAAAGACATTTTTAAAATAGCAGTAGGTGTCCACGTTGTTTTGAATCACCTGGTGGATTCTGTCCTAGAAAATACAGTTATAACCAAGAACAGGATTTTTCTTTCATTTTGTATAGTTACTCACCCTATTCAGTGTGGTTATTCTGGTTTTGTAGGGTATGGTATGTTTGGTAATATGTAGAATATATTTACGTTTAATATTAAAACATTTGCTTTCAGGATGACCTTGTAAATACTATTGGAGAGTCTGCTGCTCTTGGTGCTTCAGGAATTGTAATCTGGGGAGATATTAATTTAACATTGAGTGAGGTACGTGCTATTAACTATATTCATTTTTTGAAGAGTAATAAAGATTTTTTTAATAGGATAATATTTCTTTTACGCCAGGTCTTCTGCTTTAGAATGATTGATGATTCGATATTGTCTTCCCTCAGAAGAAAGCAAAGACTTGGAAGTTTGTAGGTTTCATGTGCTACTGTACAATGAGGGTTTGTTCCTTCAGAAGTCTTTGAGAAGGAATGTTGTGAGAGGCAAGGATTTCTTAGACTGATTTCTTTTATTGGACCAACTGCATAGTTGGGATAGAGTTAGACAAGCTTTTGAATGTAAGACTTTCTTCATCAGATCTGGCCTGAAAAGTTAGCATTCAGTTTTTGATTTAATTTGTACTTGTTTGGCACTGAGTATGTCTATCATTTTATGGTGCCTGAGCCACCCTTGGCACCAGTAATTTATACGCATGATCACTATAACAGGTTTTTACACAAGCAACAGCCTTTTAGTCTTCAATTTACATGTGACTTCTGTGAGCAAATGGAATTGTTTACACCTCAGTTGTAACACTTAAGTGCAACTTATGCAATAACTGTAAGTGATTATAGGAATAAAGCTTTGTGTGCCTGAAACACGCCGTCTGTGCATAACAGATTCACTACCTTCCTCCTTTAACTCATTCCACTGATCCCACTTCACCAAACCTCTGCCAAGATATTAATCAAGGCTGCCCTAAGAGGAGGAGGAGTTACGGACATTTTTATACATGAATAATAACAAAATGTAATAGCAAGAAACCTGCCAATCAGTTCTCTGAGAACTTGGATGGTATGAGACATGCTTTTCTTTTGCCATTTTGCATAGGCTTTCCCCGCCCCACCCCGATTGTATGCTCATTGGGATAATTGTCATTGTTGATGCCAAGATGAACATGAGCCGCTAATGTCAGACGGTGGTTGGGAAGGCCAACCGGACCCTAGCGTGCATTCAACGATGCATTTTGAGCCGGTCCAAGGTGGTGATCCTCCCCCTTTATGCGG
>JAGPOW010001296.1:102887191-102903718 GCA_030014935.1 Caiman crocodilus
GAACCGGCTTCCTAGGGAAGTTGTTCTTGCTCCTACCTTGGGCGTCTTTAAGAGTAGATTGGATAGGTACTTGGCTGGGGTCCTGTGACCCTGGCATTCATTCCTGCCATTGGCGGGGGGGTCAGACTAGATGCTCTAGGCCCCTTCTGACCCTAGGCACTATGATACTATGATAAAGACAAGTAGGGAGGGAAGAGTATGAAGAACCTAAGTTGTATAGTATGAAGAACCTAGACAGATCTTTCAAAAATATTAAGAAGCCTAACTTCCATTAGCTTAATTGACTAAACTCAGTGCTGTTAGTTATGTTCTACACTTGCTAAGTGGAGTGTATCAGAGGCTTAAGTGTGAAAGTACCTAATTTATGAGACTGCATGTATGGCAGTGTGAGTGGGGGGGTGGGTGTATGTGTATAGTGGGTTGTGTGCGTGGGACTCACCCTATGAACATTCTCTCTCTGTCTTTCTTTTTTCCTTCCTACATTGTGCACACACACGCACACACACACACACACAGTCCCTCCCTCATTGCTGCCTCCACTTCCTTCCCTCCCTTCCTCCCTCCCTCCTTGCACGGATGGGCGCGTGCGCGCACACACACACACACACACACACACACAACCCCTCCCACTCCTAGCCTTGGGGTACTGGCATGGGCCCCATGCTCTCATGGTCATAGAGATGCAGCTGGGATCCAGGAAAGTGGTGACAGTCAAGGGCAAGTTGCAGCAAGCAGGTGCATGGGTGCACAGTGACACCTAGGCAGGAGCGCAGGGCCTGTACTGGTGTCCTGGAGCCAGGGCTGGTGGGCCCCAGGGCAGGGAAGCAGGAATGTGGGGTCTGGGCTAACACAGGCTCTATGGGGCCAAGCCAAGCAGGGCCCCTCTCTCCCTGCTGGCACAACCTGGGCTGATTCCCATGAGCTGGCTCGCTCCCATTCCACTCCACCTGCTGCCACTTTTACCACTTTCCTGCCCACCACTGTGGCACCCTGGCACTACATGATTCCTGGCTGTATAGCCAGACTCCAGGATCCAGCCTGGCCCCAAGGATTGGGGCGATCACCCACGGTCCTCCCCTGCCTCCCTCCCCCCCACTCTTATCTTAATTTCACTTTTGGGTGAAGGGAGGTGGGAACAGTCCCATGGTCCCAGGCTAGAGGCCTCTGGTAGGCCTTGCTGCTGGGCTGCAGGGTCCTGCTGCCAGTTTCCCCTGGGCCCTACCACCCCTGACTCCTGTCATCTTTGACAGGAAGCCAGGAGCAGATAAATATTAATTTTCTAATTTTTTAGGGGCCCCGTGGGCCAGATACAATGGTCTGGCAGGCTGCATTTGGCCCACGGGCTATATTTTGCCCAATCCTGGTCTATATCATCTGTATTTTCAACTCTTCAAGAGAAATATTTTTAATTAGCCTTGACAATATTTTTGTCAAAGTCACAAAAATTTCCATATGCAATTTCTTTATAAACCTTTAAAAATGTGTGTTTCTTTTCATAGAATACATGCAGGACTTTGAGCAGCTACCTCAGGGACACTCTGAATACTTACATCATTAATGTAACAATGGCAGCCAAAATTTGTAGTCAGGCATTATGTAAGGACTCTGGTGCATGTGCACGGAAGAACTGGAATACCAGTGACTATCTTCATCTGAACCCAGAGAATTTTGTAATTTGGACAACAAAGGAGGGGAAATATGCTATAAAAGGGCAACCAACATTTCAGGACCTGCAGCAGCTTATAGATAAATTTGATTGTCACTGTTATGCAGGCTACAGGTGTGAACCTAGAGTTGATGTAAATGACATTCATCACATCAGCTCCTGCATTTCACAGGATATTTGTGTTCAAGTATCTTTAAATTCACTTGCTAATATAGAAGCCTCTGAAGGAAGGACTTTTTCCAACACAAGTATATCTTCATTTACCCCGCAGAAAAACATGACGTTGCCAGTTCATAATGAAATGGAAGATTTTCAACCTCCTGTTTGGAATAATGTAATTAACGTGTCTACTGCTGGGCCCAGGAATGTCTCAACTAGCAGCAGTAATGATATCAGGACAATCACTATTCATAACCTCAATAGTTCATCTTCTGATGAAATGAGGTTGTTGAATCTAGTTTGTTTAATTTTATTTTTGAAAAAACTTATCTAAAAACCCATGGCACTTCTTCTTTGAAGTGTCAGAATTAGGCATTCAGAAGTTTTAGTTCCTATAAGGGAACATTTCTAAAATATGAATATTGGAGATTTTAAAAGTGCCTAGTTCTACCCACTTTTTCTATTCCTTCAGACTTTAAATCACCTTGAATTAACGTTTTTTTTTTTCTGTTTGGTTTTAAAAACTTCTGTTTGTTTGTTGATATTATGGTGTCAGATATTTCAATGACAGGAAAATAAAAAATGAATATTGTGTCACTGTAATTTTGTATTTGATATATATGGTTTGAGGAAATATTTATAATATTAGATTGTATATTTCAAGATAAGTAAGTAAAGTTCATCCCTAACTGGATTTAAATTAGTCTTGAGTTATGCGTAGCTGTGGAGCTCTGATGGGATGAATTGAATCAAATATGAATTAGTTTTTGAGTTAAATTTGGCATCAAGGGAATAGTTAGCAGTGAGCAACTTATTCAAAAATGTATCTTCCTTCTGTCTTCTTATAACATTTACAGGAGCATTGAGATATATCCAATAATTGGATTTACTGAACGACTATTTCTCTTTAAAAAAGTATTAATTTTACGTGATGAAAGATTGCAAACCATTCATGTCAAATATTTTAGATGTGTTTGTTTATTGTGACTAGTCATAAAATCCACATAGTATTTTTATTCCCTCATTGGATGAGTTAGTCTCATATTCACAATGGATTAAAGAAGTAGCTAGATCTTTGAAATTCCATGGAAAAGAGAACAGGTAGGGGTGCAGTAGGAAGTAGGACTGGGGAATTGTTAACATTTTCTTTTCTGGGTCTCTGCTTTTGCTGAAGCATCGTTCCTAGAAAAAAAAAGTGATTAACATTTAATGCTTGGGCACATACATTAAATTTAATTTTCTCTCTCAGATTGCCAGGTGACTGGTACTGGCCTGGGATGGGTATTGTTCAATGTCTTAACTAATAATTTGAAGATGGAATTGAGCTTGTACTTAGTGCAATTGGAAACAAAAAACAAAGTTGGAAAATAGTTGTAGTGATCATTGGGTTCAGGTAAATACAGGCATACAATGAATGAGAAGAACTAAACAACAAACTTTAATTGTCAAATATTAGGCAACTTCCACAGGCCCTTTGTAACTCTAACTAGCTAAATGCTCCCTAACTGAGGAATCATCTCCTAATAACCAATTCCCTCAGTCTCCTGTTAGGGAGCCGTAGCAAGGTGTGGGTTCCAGGGGTAGCTATGACACCCTCTGATGACCCTTGCACTCCTCTGGCTCTAGGATGCCCTCGCCTTCTTGCTTTCCTGTTATGCTTTAATGTATTCGTTTGATCAAAAGGGAGGCTGTCTAAGAGTCCTACAGTGAGCCCAAGTTCTTCTGGCCACTGGTAGGTCCCTCCCAGACCCCACTGGTCTCAGTTCTGCCCCTCTCGGGCTAAGTGGGCACTCCTGACCATCCATGCCCCACAGGGTACCTGTAACATTAAGACTTCATAGACATTAGGGCTGGAAGAGACCTCAGAAGATCATCAAGTCCAGCCCCCTGCCCCAGGGGCAGGAATTCAGCAAGGGTAATAGGATCCCAGCAAGATAAACATCCAAATTTCTCTTGAAGGCGTTCAAAGTAGGTGCTTGAACCACCTCTGGTGGCAAGCTATTCCAGACCTTGGGGGCTCAGACAGTAAAGAAGTTCTTTCTTATGTCCAGCCTGAAATGGTCATGGAGGAGTTTATGTCCATTTGACCTTCTCATTCCTTGGGGTGCTCTGGTAAACAAACGTTCGCCCCTCATAAACTTATAGGCAGCCATCGGATCACCCCTGAGCCTGCACTTTTTCAGGCAGAAGAGTATCATGTCTCTCTGCCTCTCATCATAAGGTCTGTTTTCCTGACCTCTGATCATGCGTGTGACTGTCCTCTGGACTCTCAAGCTTCTCCACATTCTTTTTGAATTGTGGGGCCCAAAACTGGATGCAGTACTCCAGCTGCAGTCTCACCAAGGCCAAGTACAATGGGAGAATGACATCCTGGGATTTGTCTGAGAAGCATCTATGGATGCACACCAGCACAAGGACTATTCACAGCCTCCAATCTTCCCTACAGCCATCCCCATGCCTTGCAGGTAACTGTACAATCACTCTCTTTTTGGCAGCGTTGGCCTTCTTGGTCTCCAGCCCTTTTCTGTAGCTGGACCATCTAGGTTGGGCCTACTGTGCTGGACCTGGTTTCTAGGATCCAGTTCTTGTCTCAATAACTTTAGTCTCAGAGCAGAAAAAAGAAAAGAGGAAAAAAATAGAGGTCTAGAAAACATGACACATGAGGAAAGGTTGAAAGAATTCTGTAGAGGAGAATGCTGACAGCATAATTTGGTAAGTCTTCAAATACTAAAAGTGTTGTTACAGAGAGGATGGTGATTACCAGTTCTCTGTTTCAACAGGACAGGTCAAGAAGCAATGGCTCTAAATTACAACAAGGGAGACTTGTGGCAGATACTAGGGAAGGGTGGTAAGTATTGAAACAGATTCCTAGAGAAAGTGTAGAACCTTCTATTGGAAGTGTGTAAGTGCAGCTTGTACAACTACAGTATTTGTTTTTATCCTTTAGACAGGAATGCTTTTGTCTCATGTGTAGGAGGGTTGGAACTGGACTCAGTGGGTGTGTCTACACGAGCTGCTCACTGTGCAGTTGTTATTGAGCTGTCATTTAGTACTTGCATTTCTAAATAACTGTGTAGTAACTGGTCTTACTACACCAAGGCTACTTATTTCATATTGGGAGCAAATATTTTCAGATTTGTTTTCATGGTATGGTAAGACCTACTTCACATTAATATTTTATAAATTATTACAACAATTACAAAAAATGGCCTCCAAAGATAATGAAGGTTGAGAAGTTAAGTACTCAAAAGTTAGAGAATGTCAGAATCAAGGTTACTTCTGCATCCTTAATTTGCCCTCCTCTTTCAGGATATCCACAGTTTTTAATTATATGTTCACATTATATTAATGAGATCAATAATTTATTTTAGCTTCAACATTTGATATATGACCCATTGCCATATTTATTGCACATTAGACCTGCTCTCAATACAGAATTGTTTTTTTCCTCATGGACCATTCCGTGATGATCCTCCCTCTAATATCTTGGTGCTTCACAAATGTTAATATGATGAAGGCAGAGTTCTCTTATATCATTGTATCATGAGTGCTTGGCCCTTTTTCAAAGCAGATTTTTAGGACTTAGTTGTACCAGAGGCTATGAACAGGCATCACATTTATGTTTGTAGAAAAGTCTTTTTTTCCTGGCACAAAAAAGAGTGTACAGCCATTTTAAAGGGTTTCTTGTAGAAGAGAACTGGCTCTTAGCAAGAAGGTTAGATCACTTCCAGCCAGAAAGATCTCTCTCCTCCTGCACTAACTTGAATTGCTGTGTGCTTCTCCAGGGCAGTAAGGACTACCAGCATCCCATAGTTCCTCATTCTTCTTTCCTCCCTCCAAAGGAGAGAGAGGGACTTTGTAGCCTGCCCAGAAGCAAGATGTCAGGGAGCCCTATGAGTCCCCTGTTGTCAGTGACAATAGCTGCCAGCCACCGAACAGACCTGGGATACATTAGGTCTGTGCAAGGGTGAGGGGTATTTCCTGAGGCTGGAAACACAAGTGCCTAGTGCTTCTTGAATCTGGGGGGGCATCCGCAGAAGCCGCTGCTCTGTTTGAGGGGAGGCATCAGCCCTGCCGACAGCCCTGCCGTGTAGCCCTGCCGACAGCATTGGTGTCAGCCATCGGGGGGGGCTGTTGGGGGAGGAGGGACGTGCACCCCCGTGCACCTCCTACCAGTCATCTATGGCTGGAAATGTACCTCTGAGAAATTTTAAGCAAACCTTCTGCACATTCTGGATCAGTCCAGATGTGTACAGGCTGCAGGATGGGTCTAATTGTACTGCTTCTGCATCCCGCTTCCTGCACCCTCTGGAGTGAATTGGGAGGATGTACAGAGCAGGGCCATTCTCCTACAGCTAGAACCATTCTAGAGCAATCGAACAGTTTGAACTGTGGGAGAATACCCACCCCTCTTTCCCCCAGCTGATTGGAGGGGCATTCTCCCAAGACTGAACCATCTCTGTCTGAGATTCCCAGGTGATTGGTACTGTCCTGGGATAGGTATTGTTTAATGTCTTAATTAATAACTGATCTCTAACTAGCTAAATGCTCCCTAACTGAGGAATCATCTCCTAATTCCCAACTCCCTCTGTTTCCTGTTAGGGAGCTGTAGCAATGTTTGGGTTCCAGGGGTGGCTGTGACACCCTCTGATGACCACACAACCTTTGCACTGCTGGGCACATCTGCCTCTTGCCCTGTGCACCTATCCAGGGTGACCTTGAGGGGTTCACAGAGCAGGGGCCTTCTCCTGAGGCTGGATCTGTCCAGATGTTCAAAGGAAACATGGAGTTGTGTGGACGGAGAGAGAGATTATTCCACAACTGCACTGTCTCCTGTCCCCTTCATAGATCTGAGGGCAGGGGGTAGAGGCAGACTGGAGACAGCCTGTCTGCCCTGGGAGCAGAGGGAGTGAAGGAGTTGGTCCCATATCACCCCCTGGCTGGAGAGCTTGCCTTTGAGGCAAAATTGTTGCTTTTTATCAAGAACTCTGCAATATTTGTACACTCTGTCTCTCACCATGCTTTAAAGTGCTACAAATTTTGATAAAATAAGCAGTGCTGGAATTTGAATGCCTGCCTATACTCATCTTTGCAGAGCCATGTGCATAAGCACATTGCAGAGCCAAAGCCACATGTGTGTAGCCATGTTGTCCTGTTAGAAGCTCAAGACATTGTGTCTTGGTGAGACCTGACACTTGAAGACCCCTTGTACGTAGGGTAGCAAGAAGGGTTTCTAAAAGTATGTTAGCAACAAGAGGAAGGTGAGGGAAAGCATGGGTCGGTCCCTTACTGAATGGGGGAGGCAATCTAGTGACAGATGATAAGGAACAGGCTGAAGTACTCAATGCCTTTTATCTCAGTCTTCATAGGCAAGGTCAGCTCCCAGACGACTGCACCACGCAGCACAGTTTGGGGAGGAGGTCAGTAGCCCTCAGTGGTGAAAGACCAGATTAAGGACTATTTAGAAAAGCTGGACTAGCTGGACTAGCTGGACATGTATGAGCCAGATGCATTGCATTCAAGGATACTGAGAGAGTTGGGTGATGTGATTGCAGAGCTACTTGTCATTATCTTTGAAAACTCATGGTGATTGGGGGAGGTCTTGGACAACTGGAAAAGGGCAAACATAGAGTTCATATTTAAGAAAGAAAGAGGATCCAGGGAACTATAGACCAGTCAGCTTCACCTTGGTCCCCCGAAAAATCATGAAGCAAGTCCTTAAAGAATCTATTTCTAAGCACTTGGGGGAGAAGGTGGTGATTAGGAACAGTCAGCATGGGTTTGCTAAGGGCAAGTCATGCCCTAGTATCATAGTAGCTAGGGTTGCCTGACCAACCTGCTTGCCTGCTCTGATAAGATAAATGGCTCTGTGGATGTGGGGAAAGCAGTGGGTGTAATATACCTTGGCTTATATCAAGGCTTTTGATATTGTTTCCCACAAAATTCTTGCAAGCAAGTTGAGGAAGTATGGGTTGGATAAATGGACAGTAAGATGGATAGAAAGCTGGCTGGACTGTCAGACTCAACAGACTCAACATCTAGCTGGCAGCTGGTATCGAGTGGAGTGCCCTAGGGGCCAGTCCTGGGACCAGTTTTATTTAATATCTTCATTAACAATCTGGAAGATGGGCTAGATTGCATCCTCAGCAAGTTTACAGATGATACCAAGCTGTGGGGTCCAGGAGATAGACTGGGGGGTAGGACTAGGATTCAGAGTGACCTAGACAAATTGGAGGTTTGGGCCAAAAGAAATCTCATGAGGTTCAACAAGGACAAGGGCAAAGTCCTGCACTTAGAATGGAACAATCCCATGCACCACTATAACCTGCAGCAGCTCTACAGAAAAGGACCTGGGGGTTACAGTGGACAATATGCTGGATGTGAGTCAGCAGTGTGCCCTTGTTGCCAAGAAGACTAACAGCATAGTGGCCTGCATTAGTAGGAGCATTGTCAGCGGATAAAGGAAAGTAATTTTTCCACTCTATTCTGCACTTGTGAGACCACATCTGAAGTATTGTGTCCAGTTTTGAGTCCCCCACTATTGAAGGGATGTGGGCAAGTTGGAGAGAGTACAGTGGGGAAAAACAAAAATGGTTCAGGGGCTGGGGCACATGACTTATGAAGAGCAGCTGAGGGAATTGGGTTTATTTAGCTTGGAGAAGAGAAGACAGAGTGGGGATTTGATAGCAGCCTGTAACTACCTGAAGAGGGGCTCAAAAGAGGATGGAGCTAGACTGTTCTCAGTAGTGACAGATGACAGAACAAGGAGCAATAGTCTCATGTTGCAGCAAGGGAGGTTTAGGTTGGATATTTGAGAAAATGTTTCATTAGGAGGGTGGTGAAACACTGGCACAGGTTACCTTGAGAGGTGGTGGAATCTGTATCATTGGAGGGTTTTAAGGCCAGGCTTGGCAAAGCCCTGACTGGAATGATCTAGTTGGGGATGGTCTTGCTTTGAGCAGGGCGTTGGACTGGATGACCTCCTGCAGTCCCTTCTAACCCTAATTTTCTATAATTCTATGTAGAGAAAGTAACCCACTGCTACTTCAGTAGTGTGCTGTGAGCATTCCCCTCCTCAGCCAGTATGGAGCTGGGATACGTTTATGGAGGGAATACAGAATGGAGAGTTCTGATCTGACTGTCCAGGAAAGAGTAAAGTGTGGAATTATGCTTTCTGTCTCCAGGTTGCAGAGCAGAATGGAACATGTTTCATTTTCCCTTGCTTCTGGGCTTTGCTGGTTGCCACATGGGGCGAGGATGGAAATTTTTCCCCTTTCTACAGGCGTCAGGGGTATTTTTTCCACTTTTGTCAGACACAATGGGGGTTGGCTGCCGCCAAGACTGAGGATTGTAGACTCAGATGTTCCAGTACTGCTGGAACTAAAACCTTAAAGGTTCCTGATTAGAGGGTCCTGTCCCTCCACCCAGGCTCCGACCAATCACCACATTTTGGATCAGAAATGAATTTTACACCATAAGGTCAGTATGAACTGTGAGTGTTTTTGCCTTTCTTTGTAGCAAGGGGCTTAGTCCTCTTCCTTGGATTTCTTAAGTGCATTTTAACAGTGCCTGCAGCAGCAGGACACTAACCGCTGTCACCCCTCTGTGGTTGTATAGCAGGATGGATTATTTTAGTACTAGGAATAGATTAGACAAAGATTTGCATTTGGATAGTACTGATCTTGCCTCCAACAGGGGGTTGGACTAGATGACCTCTGGAGCCCTACTTTTCTGTGATTCTATGAATTTCTTGATTTAAGGAATTTGAATCTCTAGTAACCTCATGTAAAGTCTATGTTGTGAATTTGAGTATGATTTATTACTCAAATAATAAATCAGTACTAACATTAAAGACATGCAACTGCAGTTTGTTTATAATAATATGGTTTACTGTATTGTTATGCCAGTCCTTGACTGATGAATCAACTAACAGATGAAGGAAGTATAGCCACTGGCATGAATGAGTTAAAAATAAAGGTAGTATATCTGAAACTACCTGCAGCCTACATAAATCATTACCTTCCATTGATACAACTTCCTTCACTAATGGAACTTTCAGTGATATTGATATAGTAGCCCTTCATTTAAAAAAATAAAGAAAAGAACTAATGCTTAAACCTAGCAAAAAATCCATATCATTCTTACAATCCATTGCCTTCAGATTTTCAGGTTGTCAATCCTAACAGACATGCAGAAAAATATAGGAAAGTTTTAGATTTAATATGGATAAATAAAGTTTTTATGGCTTTTGAACAGCAAGTTATCAAGACTAACTGTCAACTTTTCCATTGCAGCTAAGGACTTGAGTCTACCAGGCAAAGGCATTTCTGTCATTAATGTTCCAAGTATAATCATGACTTATATAGTATAGTGGACTGTTAGACAGAAAATAACTCATGTGGTCTCAATCAGCCTCTGGACAAATATACTGACTTCAATGGATTCTTGAAAGAGGTCATTACACCTTAAGTGTGTGGTAGTCACAAAATATCTGAATTTATTCATGCTTTCTAGAAGAAAGCCTCTATCTCTACTGTTGAGAAACCTATCCAGGTGTCATCAAGGTGAGTTTTGAGGCATGAAATCTCTCAAACCTCAAATAATGGACATTTAACAGGTAATAATTTATAAGCCATAGAGAAGAGTTTTGGAATGTCCATAGGTACATAAAAGGCAAGCTACAACAGCAGTTCTTTATCACACCTGAAATTCTATACCGTCCTTACTTTGTATCTCCCTTGAAAACACTTTTCATGTTGACAATACTGAGGGACATGAAGAAGCTGTGTTTAATCTGGGAGGATGATATAGTTTGAAAGGATGAGGCCAACTCCCTTGCTCACAACCACTGTATTAAACTTTTTAGTACATAATTGCCACTCTATCCAGAACATCTGGATCTGTTTACAGCACTGCTTATTACAAGGCACTTTTAAGGGAAGTGGCTGTTAGTATTTAGTAGAATGTGGGGAGAAGTTGAATTGGAGACCTATGACTGCCTTACTGTCTCTGGATTATTTGTACTCAAAATAAAAATGTATACAGAAATTTTGAGAGACAAAGGTCAATAAGACCATTTTGTAGACAGACTTGATGCGACTAGCATCTCAAGAATCCCAGGACAAATTGTCCCTGCTTCTTCATTTATATTGCAACATTTTGTATATACAGCAAGAAAAAAAAAACAAGGAAAAATCAGAAACTAATGAAATTCACTTGAATTAAGGTCCCAATAAATTCTATAAACAGATTAGATCTGTATGTGCATCTACCCAGATTAAAACTACATAGATTAATTTTAAGCACAAAAAACAAGGTAAAAAGGGCTAGTTTTTCATAAGAACCATTCAAGTCATTAAAAACACATGGTATTAAAACACTATGAAAAGCAGTTTATGGCCCAATCCTTCAAGATGCTCTACACTGGCAGATACCTGTGCTGATGAAAAATATTTTTGAAAAATTGGATCACAGTGTTCCATTAAAAAAGATGGTAGCCATGCACCAAGAACTTCTATTATAGGGCAAAGAACAATTATCATTTTACTAAACAATTTTCACTTCCCTGAATAAAGAGATTTATAGCTAAATTAAAACAAAAAGAAATACAAATCAGTCAATATTAAGAAAACTATGCAAGGAGAGGATCCTCTTTTGAAGTAATATTGTTATTCAATCCTCACACACCTAAATCTGCACAATCCCACTAATATCAGAGTATACTTTCTGTGACATCTTTAGAGTAGGGCTGTGCAAAATTTTGCCCAGTGTTTCATTTTGAAGCTGTTTCAACGTGTTTTGAGGTCAAAACAGCGAAACTGAAACAAAACAAAAAGCTTTGAAACAGCTTCAAAATGAAATGGGGGCACTCAAAATGTTTAAAAAGTTTTGAAATGTTAAAGTTTTGAAGCAACTTGGTGGTGCGATAGGGGAGAGCCAGGGCTGAGCTCTGAGCAGCTCCGCAGCTCCATGGAGCTCAGCCTGGTGGCGAGGAATGAAGTGCAGCCCTGGCTCTGCCTGCATCCCACTGCCAGGCTGAACTGCGCAGGCCTGCGGAGCTGCTCAGAGTGCAACCTGGCAGCGGGAGGTGGGGAAAGCCAGGGCTGAGCTCCAACCAGCTCTGCCAGCCTCATAGAGCTCAACCTGACCTCCCAGTGCTGCCAGACACCTCCCAGGGGTGGGGGCCACTGCATCTGCACACCAGAGGCTGCTGCTGCTGCCTGGGGCCAGTGGTGGCATCAGTCTTCCCTGGCACTGGACACAGGCTGTGCCCAGCACCAGTCCCAGGTAGCAATGGCAGCCTCCTGTCATCTGACACAGGGGCCCACACTCTTGGGAAGAGTCCAGCACAGCCCCACAGCCCTCCAGGGGGTGCAAGCCCCTTGGATCTGTACACCAGATGACAGGAGGCTGCCGCTGCTGGCAAGTGTCATGAGTTTTGCTTTGAAGAGTTTGAGGTGCAGTTTCCCTTGAAACATGGCAGGCTTCATGCTCTCAGAAAGGGCTACCATCCCATGTAATTTGTATCTGGATCAGGCAAGAAATGACAGCGTTTTAGGCATTTTCATGATTCCCCACTATAGCCTATGGGTGGAATGTCAAACTGTTCAAACAGTTTCAATGAAACAAAACAGAACAGTGCTTCAAAACAAAACGAAATGGTGAAACAAAACACTGTCCCTTTGAAACGGTGAAACAGACATTCAAACAAAACAATGGTGTTTTGCACAGCCCTACTTTACAGCACCATTAACCTCCAATGAGATCATTGAGAATATAAACCAAAGATGAAGGATTTGTAGAGATGCACTTTGTGTTGGAGATGCCCTCCAACCACTGCCCCATGCTCCTTATCCATGTGGGCACAAACTGCATGGCTAGGAGCAATCCGAGCAAAGTTATGAGTGACTACAGGGCTCCAGGTGTGGGACTCAAGGAGTCAGGGGTGCAGGTAGTTTTTTCCTCAATTCTTAATCCTTATGGGTCACGGGCATGAGGGAGAGACAAATCGATGAAGTCAATAGAAGACTGTGGCTCTGGTGCTATTGTGAAGGGTTTGGCTTCTTTGACCATAGCCCACACTTCAGAGGTGGAGGCATCAGTCTGTTGGGAAGGGATGGCCTCCACCTCACTCCAATAAGGAACAGTTCTTCTTGGTCAGAATGGCTGACCTACTCAACAGGGCTTTAAACCTAGCTTGCTGGGGGATGGGTGGACAACCGTCGTTGCAAGCTTACCAAGTGACAGAATTAGTAAGTTACGAAGCACAAGGGACACAAGTGAATTTCCAGTGGAACTCACTCCTACCCCAGCTCAGGGACAAGACTCTTCTAGGAATGCTGGGAAACCTAGGACCTCTGATGGCAGGATTATTTCCCTGTACACAAATGCCAGGAACCTGGGGAACAAACAGGAGGAACTCCTGCTAAATACAAATCAATACAATCTCATAGGAATAATGAAGAACTGGCGGGACTCCACCTATGACTGGACCACTGGTATAGATGGCTATACCTTGTACAGGAAGGATCAAATTGCTAAAAAGGGTGGGGGTGTAGCTCCCTATGTGAAGGAATAGTATACTACCCTACAAGTGGAGTTTGGCACACAAGAAGGGCAACTTGAGATCCTTTGGTAAGATTATGAGGGGAACCTGGTGAAAGGGACATATTGGTAGGAATCTACTACAGGCGTCCTAACCAAGAGAAAGAGCTTGACCATGCATTTGCGAGGAAATTGGCAGAGGCTGCATATGCTTGGTGCATGGTTGTCACAGGTAACTTCAAGTACCCTGACATCTCACGGAAGGGGGACTCCACCAAATGTGATTGATTGCATAGTTTTCTCACCTGCATTGATGAACTCTACTTGTCTCAAGAAGTATATGGGCCAACAAGAGGTAAAGCTCTCCTGGATCTGGTACTGGCCAAAGGGAATGATTTAGTGCAGGGGTGGGCAAAATGTGGCCCGTGGGCCAAATGCAGCCCACCAGACCATTCTATCCAGGCTGCAGGGCCCCTAAAAAAATTAGAAAGTTAATATTTATCTGCCCCTGGCTGTCTGTCATGCGGCCCTTGATGCCTTGCCAAAACTCAATAAGCAGCCCTCCACTTGAAATAATTCCCTGCCCCTGATTTAGTGAGTGACCTGGGAGTCGAAGGAAAGCTGGGAGACAATAATCATGAGTTGATCACTTTCTTTATCCCTTGCAAAGCTGCTAAATCAACCAGGAATGCAGAAATCCTCAATTTTAGGAAAGCTGACTTTCATAAGCTCAGGAAGTTGGTTGCTGAGGGTCTGAGGAACCAGGATCTAACAAAGAGGGGAGTCCATGATGAGTGGTCACTCCTTAAGGTTGTGATCCTTGAAGCATAAAGAAAGTCCATCCTAGCCCATGTGAAAGGTAGCAAAAGGGCTGGGCGACCCCTGTGACTCAATAGGGGACTTATGGACCTCCTGTATCTGAAAAGAGAAGCCTACAAGGGTTGGAAGTCACATAACATCACCATGGAAGATTATTCAGCATTGGCCCGCACCTGTAGGGAGCAAACTAGGAAAGCCAACGCTGAAACTGAACTCAAACTGGCTGTGAGAATCAAGGACAATAAAAAATCCTTCTTCAGGTATGTGGGTAGTTGGAAGAAAAACAAGGGCAACACTGGATCCTTGCTAAACCAAATGGGGCAGCTGACAAGTGACACCCAGAAAAAACCTAGTCTCCTTAATGATTACTTTGCGTTCACCTTCCACTAACCCAAGTGGATCACCCTGCCAAATAAGATGCAGGATTGCCAGGGTATGGATGAACACATTCCCGTCATTGGTGAAGATCTCGTGAGGGAATACCTTGAGAGGCTGGACATCCACAAATCAGCTGGCCTGGATGGAATGTACCCAAGAACGCTAAAACAACTGGAGGACATCATAGCATGACCAATGGCAACGATATTTGAGAACTCGTGGCATTCAGGTGAGGCTCCTGAGGATTGGGCCAATGTGGTGCCCATCTTCAAGAAAGGGAGGAAGGAAGATCCAGGGAACTACAGGCCAGTCAGTCTGACCTCAAGCCCTGGAAAGATATTGTAAAAATCATCAAAGAAACCATTAACAACAGGCTAACAAAATGCAACATTCTGAAAGACAGCCAACATGGCTTCATTGCAGGTAGGTCTTGCTTGACTAATCTCCTTTCCTTATAGTTGGATCAGTGCTCATTAACATATTTGTAAATGATCTGGATTCAGATATCAGAAGTGGACTGGCTAAATTCGCTGATGACACCAAACTATAGGGAAGTGTGGTCACATTAGAGGATAGGCTGGTGATTCAGGACAATCTGGACAGGCCTGCAAGGTGGGTAGATCAAACCTGATGGCATTTAACACTGAGAAATGCTAGGTGCTTCACCTTGGTGGGGAAAAAAATCCACATCAGACTTATAGGCTCGGCAGTGCTATGCTTACTAGCACCATGACTGGAAGGGATTTGGGGGTCGTGATTGACCACAAGATGAACATGAGCCACCACCATGGTGCCACAGCCAGCAAAGTAAACAAAACCCTGGCTTGCATCTATAAATGCATCTCAAGCAAGGCCCAGGAAGTCATCCTTCCACTTCAGCCTTGGTGAGGCTGCAGCTGGAGTACTGCATCCAGTTCTGGGCTCTGCACTTTAGAAAGCATGTGGAGAAGCTTGAGAAAGTCCAGAGGAGAGCCACATGCATGATCAGAGCGTAAGAGAACAAGTCTTATAGGAGGAGAGGCTGAGAGGCATCAGACTCTTCAGCCTGGAGAAATGAAGGCTCAGGGAGGTCTTGGTGGCAGCCTATAAGTGTGTAAGGGGTATGCATCAGGGTCTGGGAGAACATTTGTTCAATAGGGCACCCCAAGGGAAGACAAGGTCTAACAGTCAAACTCCAGGAAGACCATTTTAGGCTGGACATAAGAAAAAACGTCTTTACCATCTGAATCCCCAGAGTCTGGAATAGACTCCCCGCAGAAGCAGTGCAAGCATCTACTCTGGACACCTTTAAGACCCACTTGGATGCTTATCTTGCTGGGATCATTTGACCCTTCGGCGGGGAGCTGGACCTGATGATCTTGCAAGGTCCCTTTTACCCCCAGTGTCTATGAAATCTATGAAACTAAGAATATAATCTAACCCTCACAACCTTTCTGATGATGATTTTACATGATGAAAAGAGCCAAGCTTGACTTTAAAAATTCAGGATTCTGATTACAAACTTACAATCAGTGTAACCCATTTATGATAGGATTTCTTAATGCCAGATTTACAATCATTCTTTATAGTAGAATTATGCTTTAAACTTAAGCAAACCATAATAAATAGAATTTTGAAGAGTAATTTGGGAACTTGAAGACATAATTTAATTGATAGTCTATGGCCAAGACCTGGTGTAGGGAGCAACAGACAATCCAGATCATAAAGCTGTGGGAAACCAGTGAGACTGATTAAGAAGTAAATTACTACTCAATAGTGCATCTACATGAGTCAGTTACTGTGGAGCAGTTTAATTAGCTATGTTGTGAAGTCTCAGCTTCTACACAGGCAGCTCCATTAGGCCACAGGAAACTAACTACCTCTGAGGCACCCAATACCGCTTGGGCAAATGGGAGGGATTCGTCTCGACCACTACCGGGCTTTGGGTGACGCTGCCTAGCCTGCTGTATCGTCAAGCGTCC
>JAGPOW010001296.1:102921142-102945280 GCA_030014935.1 Caiman crocodilus
AATATCAACTCTTGCCAAATGCTAGAGAAGAAAATATTGTATCTTGAATATCTCTGCAGACATTGGGAGTAGTCCAAGAAGAATTTCTTCCCAAGTCTCCTAGACTTTTCATGTGTTCCTCACAGTTGGGCTAGAGACTGGTTGGACTATTTATAACTCTGTGTATGAATTGTGAGATGCTTTAATTGAACAGTATTTCCCCAGAAATCAAGTTTTTCTTCTAATACTGTTGTGAACTCTGCTTGTACCATTATGTTTCAGAGCATGTCTTTCTAATAATGTGCTGCCAAACAGTATGAGGCAGATATATGATAACTGGTGGCCACTTGCACAGGTGGTATCAGATGTCACTGTGAACCATGACTTTCTGGTGTGTTAGTAAAGATTAGCCTTATTTGGAGCATTGAGCAGTGTAACAACAAAATAGAGGCATCTAAGGTCTAATACAGCAAGGCCTGCAACAGTTGCCTTTCTGACTCATATTGGGTAATCTGGAAAATGTGTCAATTCTGTGGTGAGCTGGACCTAGTCTTCCAATGGAGAGTATAAAGGTTCCTTTCAGTGCACTTGGAGAGGGACAAAGAGGAACAGGAAGTGCATACCAGCTAAATTGAAAATAACAAAATAGCTTTCAAATCAAAATCAAATCCAGCAGTTAGCTTCCATATTGGATTGGAATTAAATGTTCTAATTAATGAAATAATCAGATTAATATAATCAGCAGTCAGTCTGAGGAGGTAGCAGTTTGAAGCCGATAATTTTATCCAAGTGAATCAAATATGTAATTTAGAGCTGGATAAATAAGTAATACTGAAACTATATTATTTAAACAATTTTTAAACTGTGACCTCCAAGTCAAAACTTTCTCCTTTATGTTTAGTATTTTTCATGACCAACATATTCCTCTTCCTTTGCTCCCACAAACAGAAGTTTCAAAAGAAGCTTTGAAAGAACACTGTGATAATGGAAGTTGACAGCTTATTAAGCAATCACCAGATGACTCTCAAATGCTGAGCACAACGTGCATTGAATGAGTATCCTCTTGAGACTATGGTAAATCTGTCACGTTCCCTTTGTGGACTTTATAAGTGCTCAGACCCACACATACATACACAAATGTACATGCTTGAGGAAAGTGTTAAGGTTTTTGGATGAAAATGTAAAATCAGATGAGAATTCATTTTGCAAACAAGACAATTTAGTAATCTTTATTTTAGAATCAAGCCATACGTCAGCTTATCTCTGAAAAGGTACTGAATAGAGTGAGGTTATTTTTTAAAATGTCACAAGAAAATGCAGTTGATAAAGTCTGTAATTCCATTTATAATATTTCTTTTACAACATCTGTTAGTAAAGTGACTGAGGCCATGGCTTCTGGTTGGATGAAGTGAACTGCCTCTTCAGTTTGTCAGTTTTGCTGACAAAAAACAATACTTTTTTGAAGAAATCTATTGGCGAGACTAACATTATTTTTTCCGCGCTGTCCATGGTTGTATCCTAGAACATTACATAAAGCAGAAGCTTCATCCTTGCAGTCGTATCTGAGACCAAGGCAAAGCTGCTTCTCCCCACAACAACTCGCATTTTTCCCTTCAGGGAAGCTGATTCTGCAATATTATCTCTGAATAACTCTTATAGAAACTTACTGACCTTCTCCTCTACTCATCCCTGTGAAATTGCCTCTTCCCTTGCAAGCAATTTCTCCAAAGAGGGTTTCAGTGCATGGATTATATTTGCTTTCAGTAAACAACCTCTGTTAGTCTGGTTACACTAATCACCAGCGGCCTCTGCCTTTTCCCTCTCCTTTCATGGATCACATTTTAACAAAAATCTGTTGGTCCCAATTACATCTCTAAATGCTATCTGTTAAGTATTATAATAGCATATAGACCTTGGAGGCTAGCACTTTGGAAGTGAAAACTAAACAGCAGTTGTTGCTCTTTTAGTATTTTATGAACTATGGTTCACTGGTAATTTCCTTTTCATCATAATGTTTATGGCAGATGTGGACTTCTAGTAGTGTGGAATAACAGATGTAATGGCTTGTGGTGAAACGCTAACGGAACTGGAAAAAATTAAAGTAAGGAAGACATTCTTAGGGCATTGCAGTGATGTGTCTAGAAACTCATATTGGATATTACTGTTCAGTAAATGAAAACTATATTGGAGGTAAAAGGCAGGCTGAGGCAAGAGGGAAGGGAAGGGAAGTGGAGGACAGATGTTTCTGTCAGTGGATGAGAACTCAAGAAAATGCTGTTGCTTAAGTTGAAACAATGGGCTTATATTAACTGCCTGATAAGACAGTGTGAATCAGAACACTGCTGTGAACTGTCTAGCTCCACCATAATTACCATCCGTGCATGAGAAGGGGGCCAGGAAATCTGGAATGCCCATGAGATGCACATGGAGTTGTAAAGTAGTATTTCTGCTGCTGCTGCTGCTGCTGTTGTAAATGTGTTATCTTGGTTTACTGTCACCGCTGGTCTGTGTGTTCATTAGTGTATAATAAATTATAATCTGGGGGAAAAATTGATGCAATTAGCACATCAATCATACTGCTCCTTTAATATCAATAACATCAGCTCAGCATTCTATAAATTCCCTTTCATAACTAATAGAAATCATGAATTAACCATGAGGAGATGGAAAGCTTCAAACCATCAAAAGTACATCATTCCTAACAATGTTTTATTAAATATTAATTTTTGAAAAAATACCATTGATTTCACTGATCCATTCTGAATCCTTCATTGTGTGTGTGTGTCCCCATGCCCACAGGGTAATTCTAATTTTAGCAACATGCTGACAACAGGCTGTTAGTCATGATAAAAGTGGGGGGACATGGAGAAATATTCATCTTTCTCTGCTAAATGCAGAGATTGCTTTTGCTTCCTGTCTCTCTCATGTGAGCAACACACATTCTCTGTCATAGCACTGGTCTGATGATTTCTTGATTTGCCTAAAAGGTTAGTCTCCTCTTATTCCCAGCATTAGGAAAGCTTTTCCCAGGTTCCAAAATGCTGCACTGCAGACTAGTTGCTCTCAACACCCTGCCTTTTCCTGGTTCTCTGAGTAGATTGAGTTAAATTAAGGAAGATTTACAGTGATTTACAGTTTTACAAACCCACATGTTTGGCGGGTTTGGTTGGCGAGCTTTGTGTGGTCATGTATAGTGATTTTAACTTGTAATGCTGTTGGAGCATACAAATGTTAAATCATAATAGCAGATGCACCCTCCCAAGCATGTACTCTGCTCCCCTTTTAAAATGGTTAAAAGTTATATTTGCCCATAGCTCTCGCGGCTTTTCATTCACTCTCCCGCTCACTGTTCTGGACTATGTGAGGTGGATTAGAGGTCCCTAAGATCCGCCCTCAAAAGAAAAAGGTTTTTTGTCTTGCTAAATAGTTCCCTCATCAAGTGTTTGGATAATATGGGAACTTGCAAATATGTAGGGGAACAGGGGATATGTATGAAAATAGAGTACAGGGCATTGGAGAAGAATAACCAGTAGGACTGGAGGGTGATGTGTTGCTTGCTTTGATATTTGGTTCAGGCCAGTTATTTTGGACAGCATGAATGTTGGCCTGTAGCAACTTCTGTCAAATTGAGGATTTTATTGACTAATCTCTATCTTAAGCTCAGAGCATGGCAAGGCAATGCCAGTTGCTTGTGGTATGGTCAGCCAACAGCTGCCGCGGTGGTTATTTTTGCACCTTCAGTCTTATGAGGAGGTTTGGGCAGATAGGTGATGGTGGGGGAGTTGGGTCCTTGAGTTTTGGGGTGTTGGAGAATCCTCTTTGTGTGTTGCTCTGAGCCCTTGGGATACAGCAGGATATAAAACTAATGGATGGACAGATAGATAAATAAATAAATAGGAAGTTGGTGTCTGGCTGCTATCCCAGTTGCTCCTCCTTAGTTATGCTATTCCTTATGCTGCAGTTTTGGCTGGAATAAAGCTGCTGCTGTGGGTTTGATGTTGGGCTGAAGTTCCGGCTGTCACCAGCAGGGGCCGCCACGCCCCTGCATGTGCTGCTGCCTATGCATGAACCCAGAAACCTGCTGGGAACCTGGAGGAACTGGGAAGCCAACTTGGGAACACCAGGCAGCTCCCAGCAGCCCTTCTCAATCCATTTAGTGCTGTGCAGGGATGGAGGGGCAGGAGATGAAGGGATCCCACGATGGTAACTTTCCATGCCCCATGGAGGCAGTTGGAGCTCCTGTTAAACTTGTGAGGACTCCAGCTGCAGAGGTCAGATGCAGACCCCTCCATCCTCTCATCTGCACTGTGGATGACTTAAACTAATTTAGCTTTGTGGATTCCCAGGCCGCTGCATTGGTCACTAAATCCAGCGGGGAGCTAGGCTTAGCTAGGGTTTAATTTAGATCTTCGTTGCTACTGAGCAACTGTGATGGAGGGGGGCTAAGCTGAGGCAGTGTTGGCAGGGAAGGGGAGAAAGCTGGGCACAAGCTGTGCTCGGTTTTCTGAGTGGAGGAGTAGGATGTGCTAATGGGCTAGGGAAAGAGGAGGATGTGGATTCGGGGCCCACTTGGGAGATGGTGAAGGCAGAGAGTTGCCAGACTCTGCCCAGAAGATGGGGAGAGCGAGAGACAAGATAATGGCCATTAGATGAAGACGGGCTTCGGGCGAAAGGCCTAAATGAGGGGCTTGTGGTCAGAGTCAGAGGAGAAGTGTTGGAGTGTCTTATTTATCAACCTGGTATAAGTGAAAGGAGGTCCTTCAGGTTGTGTGTGTGCTGGAAGTGCACTAGGGAGGACTCCCCTCCTTGGAAGTTCAGAAAGCAAGGGTAGCTTACGAACAATGAGGGGATTCCTGATCTAGTTAATGATTTTTGAGCTCACGGGGCAGACAGTACCAGAACAGATGGTGGATGTAATAAGAGGAAGTATGTTTAAAAGAGGGCAGATGAAGTGGAGAAGGGCAGTAATGATGCCCAGGAGCTCTTCCATCTTTTTCCTAATTCCTACTCCAGGTAGCAAGGACATTTGTGGGGGAGCAGCCAAAATCTTGGCCATGGGCACATGGATAAAATCCTCTTTCACTTTATATGCTCAAATGGCAATTCGCCATTCACTTAGTGCCTAAAATTGTAGTTTTCTCACAGTTTGTGATTCGACTCCTGACACAGTGTGGACTACTGCCGTACAGTAGGTTGCGGAAGCGTTGAAGTGCTAACGTAAGTCTAAGGGTCCATATTGCTCATGGAGAAGGATTGTAAATTTGAGCAAGTGCCTACAACTGCAGTTATGCAGCTGGAATATTGCTATTTGGGCCTGTACAGTGAGATAGGATTCTGCCCTTAGTCTGGGGCAGTTTGTGTGTGGGTGTGGTACACAACCCACACACAAACTAGGGTATGGTATTTGGGGGAAGAGTGAATTTAATTGATGGAGGAGGGGGACAGAGGAAGGTATTTAGGGAAGCAGAAATGAATTGGCAGAAGAGGGGAGCATAGACTGGATGAAATTCAGAGAAGAGCTGAATAGACATTCACTCTCGATCATTTCTAGCTTCTTTACCCTGCTTAATTAAGGTGTAGATGGGGATGCATAAAGTAAAAAAATCCTTGTGTCAGCCCCTCTGGTGGAAGTCAGAAAGCACAGAGAAGACCACAGAACTGATTGCGAAAGGCGTATATGGGTACAGTTGCAGGAGCTACTCAAGGGAATGCAAGCTGGTGTGGTAAGAACTGTTTTCTTGCACCCTGCTTTAATGTATCCCACTGCCCCATCTATCCTTGTCTCTCACTGCTATTAAATAAATACTTTGACCATAGACAAATTAACAGTTGTTATGTTGGGTACTAATCTGTAGTTATGAGTTAACAGCAGTATAGTCCCCCAGATCCACACTGAACTTACATCATGCATGTGGAGTGTACTGGGATATTCCTGGGTTTGTAGTGCTTTAGGAATAGCTTAATTGAGCCATGACACATGTAGATATGCTTGGTCACCCAGAAACATAGTGTGAGTAAGGGGCAGTATTAACCGTTAATGTTTCCTAGTAGGAACATTTTTCTTTACTGTGAAAAGTCCAGCTCTTGAAAATTCTGGTGTTGTGCCCTGTTTTCTGGCCACCTTATATACATGTTAGTGAAGATCCCCAATACCCATTTCTGTTAAAGTGTTCCTGGACAGTTTTCAGTTTCTGTACTTTTGAGACTCAGGCCTTAGGTGTGTTTTCACTTGAACATTAGAGAGGAATGTTATGATTTTATTTAATTATAGTATGCTACGTAAAGAATTGGTATGTAGATATGTGCATAAAAATATCTCTCATTTCTCAGAGGTAGCTGACACAAAATATCTAATTGTAAAAGTGTCAAAAATACAGTTTTATCTGCATACAGAAATGACAGCCGTGTTGTTCAAAGGGCCAGGAATTTCAAAGAGTATATTGTTCTGTGATGTATTGCCTGGAAGAAATGTAGTCATGTGAATTTTTTTATTTTTTTTTTGGTGTATACTCAGTTAGAAAAGGAGGCCATACTGACATTTGCAAAATATCAGAGGATAGAAGGACAGGAAGTACCCTTCACAGAACTTTTGCATGTAGTAGGGTATGTATCTTCCAAAGCAGGTCATTTGTAATATGCAATAATACTTCTGTTATTAAATATCCCACATGGAGGCGTATTTTTGGGAAATGTGCTGTTTTCTCATATGATAAATTAATTTAGTTCCCCCCAATTCTTAGATAATAAACCTGAATTTCCCCTAATACAGATTCTATTGTGATAGATAAACAGTAACTGGCCATTATTGCCTTTGCCTTGAGCTTTCTACAAAATAGCTTCATATATTATTTCAGGTATTAAGGCATCTAGGATCTCAGTAGAATGTCCTTATTCCTCCTTGCAGCCAATTTGCAGTAAGATGTTGTCTGATATTGCTAGGCATAAGTTGTCCTGTTGGCAAGAATGCTAGAAATTTCAGAATGATCATGGCATTTTATAGGGATTTGGACCCTTTTTGTGGAGTTTAGGGTTTCTTTCACCATTTCTTGGGATTTAAAGGGTTTTTTTCAGTTAACAGTATTTTTGAAATTGCTTATCTCTGCAACCAGAAGGATTCTGACTGAAAGTGCATGTGTTTGTCTGGAGGCAGAAACTTAGAGTAGTATTGAGAAAAAAGACGATCCTTTTCCTTCCTGGAACCTTCCCATTATCTGTCAGACATGCCCACAATAAGCACTCATCTAAAACCAATGAGTGCATCAATGAGTCCCTAATCCCTCTGTAACCCACAGCTGTCAAAACCCTTCAACATGCCTCCAGCTGTTTCCCTGCTCAGCTGCTACAACTTTCCTGTGCATGAAAGGATATAGAAAGCTTAGGAAAAAATCTTATTTCCATATAAAATCTAGATATTGAACAAAAGGTATATATTTTTGAAAAATTAGAAGTAACTAACAATAATAAGAACACTAACAGGAAAGTGACTCTAAAATGTATGGGATTACCGTATTTTACCAATTGAAACATTGGTGTAATGTACTGTACTGCCATTAAGGATATAAAAAAGTCCATACATGCTAAGAATTAAACACACAAAATACATTCAAAATTATACACACAAAATTATAGCAACTCCTTAATGTGATTTTAAATCTCCTCTTTAGCCTCTCAACACCTAGAAATGTAGTGTGAAAGAAGCTTCTTCCTTGGTTCATTCTGGGCATCCTTCAGGGCATTTCCTATATTTTCAGTTGAACTGGTCGACTCAGGGTATAATTGCTTTCAAAGTGTTATGAACATTAAAATCATGAGGGGCCTATGGAGTGTGCAGCAGTAACTTAGTTTAAGCTTTTTTTTTAAAGATCTCCTAGACATTGATTTAAACTTTTCGTACCTGGCTATATCCCCTGCTATTAAGTCATGACTTCCCTCCTCTATTAATACATCTCCTATATATATTTCCTTATACATAAAATACTGTGCACAAAAATAAATGATGTACCAAGCATGTAAGATATAGGCTAGAATATTATTCCAAATCCCATGTTGTTCCCCTCTTAGGGGCATATTATATACTTACGTACCTAGCAGTTCCATTGTTTTGATTGTATGATGTATGTAAGAGACCTCATAAAAGATCTAGCTCAGTGGTAGGTTTTATAAAAGCATAGGAAAGATGCTATAAGTATTAACACTTTTTACATATTATTTTAATTTGGCAAAAAGAGATACAGAAAGCAGTTCAGACAGCATTCATTTTTTTTCTAATTTATCGGTTTTAACTCATTTTTTTTCCCTTCTGCAGATGACTTCAGTGCCTCAGACTCTAGATTAAATGGTTTCCAGATCCCATCAAATATGTTTGTTCTATTTTGCATCTTGTATGTCTTTTCTTAATGATTAGTTATCAGGTTTATTGAGAAAACAGTCACCCTCACTTGGAGATGACCTATCTTGTCACCATTTCAGAATGACTCTTTCTGCTAATTAACATAATACTCATCCAGGGTTTAGCTGAAGAAATATTCCATAGCTGAAACCTATTGTATCATTGGAAAGGCACAGCCTGTAGCACTAGAAAACCTTCCTGTAGCCTGTTCCGGTTTTCAAAAAGAACTAATTGCTGTACGTAGTTTTATAACATCTACTTTTAGCACTAGTTTCCCTCTCCTCCTTCCTTTTATTCTAAGCCTGTTGGGAAAATAGCTTCCCTCCGCCCCCAAACAGATGTGTACCAAATGGTAAGGGATATTTTCAAAGTCTTCATGACTTACTGTGATCATTAGCTCTGGTGTGAAGTTTGTTATCTAAATAATATTGAACTGTGTACCCATCCCTTGTTATGCTTTATAAACAAATAGTTTATTTTCTTAAGATTTTCTGAAGCATTTCCCTCAAATGTCAGAGGGAATAATAATTGATATAAATTACTGTATTTAATGTGTAAAATTTTCAGTCTTATAGGGGGGACTATATTATGTTAGAAAGAGCAGTAAGATAACAGTTGGGGAATGATTTTAATGGTGAATTGGGAAATTTGCCTTTCTCAAATATGAAATCAATGTGCTGAAAATGAGAAATGAATAGATGAACGTGATCTATGAACGATGGTATAAAAAGCAGTCTCTGTCAGTTAGTAAAGACTTAATCCGAAGGATGTATTAAGTTGTACTCCTTTATGCGTATACCTATCACTGTGCCACCTTAAATATGAATGGATTTGGGAAAAAATAAATATGAAACATCTTTTAAGGAATGGCATACTCTTTTGATATCATATTTTATTTCCAAACTTGTTTTGAGCTACAATGAATACACCTGCTACTTTTGATATAGCTCTTCTTACATTGATACCATATTCTGCCTAAAATACGAACTAACTACTAGAGAAAAAATGCATTTCTTTGGTTGATTTTTCAGTACTTATCATTATTTTAATAGGTATTTCACTTGTAATATAATGTTCGTTTTCTTGCATCTTTGAGCTCCTCATATGTGACCACGTTATTTAAATCCTTATAGTGATACTTCATTCTCAGTGCAGTTTTGGCTCAAAATGACTTAATAAACATTAGGGCTGAATTCCACATGGATATAACTCACGAGTACATTAACCAAACCAGAATAAATTACTGGAATGCAGAAAACTAAAAGCCTACTTTAGATCGGTCCCATAGGCATCTAAATGGGACCTAAATAGAATTTAGGCACTTAAGGTGCATTAAGTGATCCAAAATAACTCTTACATGTTTACATTTATTTAGTACCCACATTTTACATCTCAAAATCCCTATGTGCCTAGGTTTCTCTTCATGCAGAGAAATACTCTAGTTTGAGTACTTATTTTTGCTGAAGTTCCATTGCAGTTCAGCTAAGAGAGAACACTATGCTTAATGCATGCTATCAACATTGTTTAACAGCAGCCATGCTGACTAACTCAAAAGTGCTCTTGATGGTGCCACCAGCTCTATTTTATATCAAACCACACCACTGAGGAACATTTGCCATTCAGGTTTATTTTTTATTTTTGTCTAATGGTTCTTAATGTAAATGCATAAACTGTTTGGGTTGGGGAGGGGGCAGAGTACTTCTTTGTCCTGGCTGAGTGCTCATAGAATCATAGAAAAGGGACCACAGGAGGTCATTTAGTCCAACCCTCTGCTCAAAGCAGGACCATCCCTAGCTATTTTATCCCAGCCAAAGCTTTGTCCAGCTGGGTCTTAAAAACCTCCAAGGATGGAGACTCCACTACCTGTCTGGGTAACCTGTTCTAGTACTTTACTGCCCTCCAGTAGATTACAGATTCAGACTCTCTTGTTTGTCCTCCTTTACCTTCAAAACTCTTGTATTTTCAGCTGCTTGTCAGTCCAGTTGTAATGGGGGTCATGTGTAAAATGTCCTCAGCTAGACTAGTATCTTGCTTAGTGATTTAGAGTACTTCCCTAGGAAGTGGGAGATGCAAGTCCTGCAGGCTGAAGGCCCATGAGCCAGGTCTCCCAAGGTTTGGATGAGTGCTCTAACTACTAGACTATCAAAATAGTAACTATTAAAAGGTGGTCAGCATCACTTCACATCACTTAAGTCCTGCTTCTATAGGCACCTACCCTAAGAAGAGGACCCTTTGGGCCCCATGCTGACAGTTGCCCGTATCTTTGTTTAGACACACCTCATACTGAGTTCAGTCTCCTTGACTTAGCTTTGGAGGCACCTGTCTCTCCACATTTGCTGTACAGGGAACCAAGGTACCTATCTCTATTTCTCTGAATCTCCTCCTTCTTGGGATTAAGCAGCTAAGTTTTAAGAAAGGTGGAGACTTAATTGGAGGTGCCTAGCTTAACAAAGCATGTCTACACTGTCATTTAGTCACCCCAGACACAGTCTGTAGTCAAAACCTGGAGCTATCTATATTAAAAACCTCTTAGTTGCGCCCTGGAAGCAATCCAGTCAGCATCTGGAAGCTGTCACGGACCATGTCCAGACAAGCATAGCCGTGCAGCACATAACACTGCAGACACATCTGTGGCACTGCATACCACACATTCAGATGTTCTCTATGCTGCAAAGGAGCAAAACAGAGTGGGGGGAATCCCCAGGCAAAAAAAACCCATTGCACCTGGGGGCAACGTACTCTGATCAGAATTGGAGCCTGGCTGGTTGGAGCCACTTTCCAGCTGCTGGCCAGGCTCCACATGGCAGAATTGCTGCTGCTGTACCCCTTGAAGACCCCAAGGTAAGGCTCCTGGGGCCAGCACAGTGCATGCCCCAGCCTCTCCTACCCCACCTGGGGTAACCTGCCGCATGCCAAAGGGCATGTGGCACAAGTGTTCCCTGGGAACAACTAGCGGTGGCAGAAAGTGCACCACTGGTAGTTGCCCCAAGGAACCAAACATTCATGCACATGTGGATGCAGCCATGAGCATCATGGTCCAAGTTAAGCTTCTCCATAGCCAACACCTCTCTGCTTTGTGTTCAGAACTCATCCAAACATCACAAACGCAGGCAACCTACCAGCACCTGGCTTCTGTCTGTACGGAAAGCTGTTTTTACTGCCAGCAATCAAAGCTAAGCACAGGAGGAGGAACAAGTAGTAGGTCGAATGATTCCTAGAAGAGCAGTACCCTTAAGCAGAGTCCTTCTAAGAATCAGTCTGCCCACTTTTTGTCTTCCGTGTTTGGCAAGCAGCTGAAGCAAAGTAGTACAAACATGGAAGGATAGCTTATGTGTCTTGGGCTACTTAAGCATGACTCTTACTATTGATCCAAAATAGGGGTCTAAACATAGTCTAAGGGGACATTTTGGATGTTTATCTAATATCCCAGGCCTGTAAACATGTTGTTAAGTAGCAGTTTTGATGAAATGAGTGATTAAGTTTTTGAATATGAGTGAGCAAGGCAAAGTGATTGTTTTAAACTATTAATTTATGAAGTAGAAGATACACGCATTCAACTTTTTTTTCCTTTTTGGTTTTAACTTCAGATCTTATCACTGAGATGACTACTTAAATTTTGCAGTCAACCCATTTTCTTTCTGGTGTTGATGACCTAGACCTTCATGTTGTTAAACAGTTCTTCAGTCAGCAAATCTGAAGGCTATTGAGATACTAGAGATAATCATATTAAGCTGTCTTTATTTTGGTTTACACTCCTTCCCACTCAGCTTTTTTTCTGTCTCCTTTGATGTTCTTTTTTTATACCACTGGAAAATTAATGTATTCTCTCCTTTGGTTTCCTTAACCCTACTACAAACCCTACTATTAAGAATGTTATAACTTCTTAATATGACTATGGTGCTATGTCCTGATAGTAAAGTTTAAATTTAAAAGTGAGAAATCTCTGTCCTTATTATCCAGGTACACAGAGTAATGAAGGGTGCTTATATTTCTGGTTTCCAGGTTTGGGACATTGGAGGACAACCAAGGTTTCGAAGCATGTGGGAACGCTATTGCAGAGGAGTCAATGCAGTTGTGTAAGCTTGCTTGTGTATCTGTTAAAGATAAGATTAAATATAATCTTTTAATATTGATTAATTTCACTTTCAGGCCACTCTATTTCCATAATTTGTCTCCTCCATATATACGATAGTATCCTGGCATGGTAAGGTGTTAAGCTTATTGTGGAAAGTTTAATATAAACAGGAAGCTTAAAATGTGGAGTAGTCCTTTTCAGAAGCTGATAAATCCAGGGAATTCTCTGGTTTAGGAAGTAGAACTCCATAGAAGTATGATTTTAGACACTAACATGAACATCATTTGGGTAAAGTTGACACCGTTTTGCTTAACATAGTGATTCTTGTTCATATATTGTTGCCAAATTTAGGGGGAGGATGAGGATTTTTTCTGTCATTGTTCATTGAAAAAGATATTAAAGTATTAGAATCATACATAATTATAGAAACTGGGGCTTTTATCCAGAGCCCTTTAAAATCTATGGTCTTTAAGTAGATTTTCAATCAAGTCCTGGATTGAGAGAGCCTGCTTAATTATTCATTTGGTCCCCTAATTTACAGGGTTATTCCTTACTCTTCAAATATTCTTGGAGAACCCAACTTTCACATACATATTTTTCCAAGAGTATCATGACATGTATCCGTTTGCCTATTATTGTTTAGTAGGTGGCATTACTTTATGGCAAGGGCAGGCATTTATTTTGGGCAGAGGGCTGCTTACTGAGTTTTGGCAAGCCATCAAGGGCCACATGACAGGCAGCCAGGGACAGATAAATATTAATTTTCTAAATTTTTTAGGGCCCCCATGGGCCAGATAGAATGGCCTCGCGGCATCCAGCCTACAGGCCACATTTTGCCCACCCCTGCTTTATGGCAATAGAGAATAATACTGCACTTTTGTCAGCTGAGAAGAGTATTAAAAACTCTCTATGAATTTGTTTAGATCTAGCAAGTGATTCAGTAATAACATCTGGCACACGCATGGAATATTTTACATGTCCAGCATCCCTTGTAAGAAATCAGTTACATTTTCAGAAGGTTTCCAGCTGATGTCTGTTTCTGCTGGGTTGTTTGGGGTTGTTGTTTTTTTTTGGCGAGGGGGATTACATAGTCTTAATTGCATGATTTTTACTCTCCAGGGATATTATAAAATAAAACAATCAGTGAAAGAGCAACATATCTGATGCATTTAAAATATTTTTAAAATACAGCTTTTTTGTGTGCAGTAGGAAAATTATAAGTAATGATTTCACATTTAGTTACATGGTGGATGCAGCAGACTTAGAAAAAGTGGAAGCTTCAAAAAATGAACTGCACAACTTAATAGACAAGCCACAATTGCATGGAATCCCAGTAAGTGACTGCATTTTTGTATTGCTCCCATGTTAACATTGACCTATGTGTAGCCTACACTCAGTAAATTTCAGCGAGTCTGACTCCTTCAGGCTCTTTTGAAAATACCAGCCTTGCAGTGCTCAACATTCTTGTTATGAAAATTGTTGTGATAGTTTTATACAAGGGTGTGCAACTTATCCTGTAATATCCGTATCACATTTATATGTTTTCCAATGTAAGGGTCGAGTTAGATTTGAACCAAATTAATTTCATGTAAGGCATTACCAGATGGTGATAACTGAGCCTCATCTTATAAGGTAAGCCAAAGAAACTGCAAATTTGAAGAACCTCTGTGACTATCATAATGATCCTGTCACTCAGTGAGAGAGGCAAGTGATTCGGATTGTGGGCAATGTAGTTCTGTCAGGGATGCTGGCTTAATGGAAAGAATTGGGAAATAGTCCTCCAGCTATATATTCCATGAAGCAATGCTGCCCAGTAAGGAAATTCACTCAAGTCAAGTTATTGTTTAGCTGGTTTAAGCCTGCATCAACCATGGCTAGTAAGATTTTTTACATATTGTGCTTCTGGCATGAAATTTACTAAAATTTAACCAAAGTTGCCAAATTTGTAGTCTCAATGCTAACTTTGAGTAAAAACTAGTGTTGAGAACCCTTGACCTAGTGACCCAGATGTTAGTGACAAAATCTTAATATGGATAAGATGCATCTTTGGGGGAATTGGCAGGCTTTGAATGTCAAGTAGTCCTTTGTTTCTACAGGTTACAGGAGATTAAGGTGCATTCTGCCAAATCAGAATATAAAAACCTGAAAAAAATGCAAAAGTAAATCTCTTCTCCTACAGGAACTTGAGTTTGGTAAAGAACAGCATGAACTGCTGAAATACACTTTAGTCATTAGGGAGGTGGAATGAAATGTTTTAATAAAAGTAATGAGCACTTTTAGCAGATTATTTTCAGCCTTATATCATCCTTCAGTCTTGGTACTCAGCAAATAAAGGCACAGGCCTATCCCACAGCCACTGTTACAGGAAGGAGAATGGATGGCCAGAGCCATCACAACTATTGGCCTGGCCCCTACAAGTATTGCCTGGCTCCTGGGTGTTTTCTTTAGGCACGTACTTTCAGCTAAGTAAGGTCAATGACGTATATCAAAAGAAGAGCCAGCTGGGAGGGATAGACAGGTGACTAATCATTACTGAAAGTAATACGAGTCAAACCCTGTATTCTGATCTTTCTACCTCCTGATGCAATAAGAATTCAGGAGATCACTGACCATAACTTCAAAGGCTCACAGCATATTATTGTGCCAATAGGCACCAATTAGGAGAGTGGTGGCAGGTCTAGTCAAGATGCACAGACAAAAAGCTAGGAATTTTTCACATACTGTTTTGCCTCTCCTGTTTGCCTTTTCTGTCTTCTCCCCTCATTCTCATTAGGTAGTTAAGTTGTTAGCAGTGTATACTTGAAGTCAGCTTAATTTTGTATGTTTTAGAATTCACTTGACCCAGCCAAATCATCATGGTCATTTTCAAGTTGCAGTTATGTGGTTTTCTTTTTTAGCTATTATTTTATATAAATTAACTAGTTTTGTTCTCTTTATTTGTTATACTTATTCTTGGCATTATAGATTTGAAGGTAGCTTTATTAAGTTGACAAAGATTACTAATGAATTTTACTATGTTAAAGATTCATGGTGGCTGTAAAGTAATCTTGACTTTAACTCACAACTGAGATGCACATTAAAAGCAATAGTACACACATAATTTCAAAGACAGTGTCCATCTCTGACTCTATTTTGTGAAAACTATACAATACAGTTATCTAATGTTAAGTTATAACATACACTGGGTATTCTGTACACTAATGGGAGCCATCATTTTTGGCAGATGTAGTACAAGTAACCCCACATTCTCCCAGAGTGTCACTTTAGCCTCCTTCCCCTTCTAGATCTGCTTTATCTGCTCCTTACCCTCTATTCTCATGCAATCTGCTGCTCTGCTTTCTGCTCCCTGCTCTCTATGCTCTGCTTCATCTGTTGTTGCTCTTTGTGCTGCCTGCTCCCTCACTGATTTGTCATGACACACATAGGTTGCCCATGACACAACTCGGCCACCTGTGTTTTCTGCAGCATGTTCAAAAGCATCTGTTTATTAGTATTTTCATTTCTTACTTAGTTCCAAATGTCTACTTTGAGTTTGCTTCTATGTGGGATAAGGAGAGGGGAAAAATGAACCACAGGCCGCTATTTGGGAGCTCCCTTTTTAGAGTGCTTATTTTGAAACACTTTAAAATGGCAGATGGGACTTCAGCACTGTGAGATACTTTATGGTGTCTCCAGTCTTATGCTCTAAATTAAAAGTTATTTTTTCATATGTAGCTTACCAAGTCTTATATAATTAGGTGTAAAAGGTAATAGAGTGAACCCTTTGATTGTAGATTCTTAAAAGTAAATGCCAAAGTTTGTGTCTTGTAAATGCGTTATTTATTTTAGGTGTTAGTCCTTGGAAATAAAAGAGATCTTCCAGGTGCACTGGATGAAAAGCAGCTAATTGAGAAGTTGTAAGTAGCTGGCCTATCTAAAAAATTGATGTGCTTTGAAAATCAGTTTTCCAAAAAATAAAAATAATTTTTGTGTTTCAAATAATTCAGTTCGGAGCAGTAACTAGCTGTGACCAGATTTCATTTCGTGTCTCACATTCTCCACTTTTGACTGTACTGACATCTAACACAGCAATCATGTTTAATAGTTAAACAAAGCAGTGTCAGATTTTTCTTTACTATTATTTTAGTCATATTAATTTTTTCAGATATCCTATTCTCCCATCAGTGAGGATGTAACTATTGTAAAGAATAATGTTCTCACTTGCACTATCCAGAGTGTATTGTAGTGGCAGTTTTATGCTTGACTGGCATTAAAATAGAATCATTTGAAACTACTGTCTGTAAATTTAAGCAACTCAATTATTTTTGGCATGTAACCAAAGTACATATTTCTGGATTACCGAAATTGCTTCAATTAATACGTTTGGTAATAGCAATCTCCTTTTGTACAAAAGAGTCCAGTAGTAATTTTGCCTAATATATTTCTGTGCATCAGACTACATCACTTCAAACATTGGGATGTAGCACACGTGCATGGGAGGATAGGCAATTTGGGGGACTGGGTAGCAGATCTAGTCACTCCCTTTCAACATGCCAGAACATGTAGAGCTTGGGATTGCAATCCTGGGTTCCATCTGCACCAGCAAGTTGAAAGCTATGTACAGTGTAGTCTTGCCTGGTGCTACCTGCCACAGGGCTCTGCAAATGCCAAGTGGGAAGTGGGGGGAGTTAATGTGGAACACCTGCAGGTGGTCTATATTGTGCTTTAATTTGAATTTGTGGCGCATTAAAGCTGTGCTACGTAGCCTTATGTTGATAGTACAGCTTTAAGCTAACCAGTGCGGGGGTGAGGTCAGCAGCTTTTTTCACATGGACACCGAAAGCTGCACTATGCAGCCCAGTGCTGGGCTGCATGGCGCAGCTTTAAACTTGCCTCAGAATTGCCAGCATAGGGGAGCACATTGACTTGAAAGGACTGAGCATGTGATGAGATCTCAAGAATCATCCCAGATCCCGTTGCATGTCCCACCATGCCAGATCACAAACCTCTGGCATGGAAAGATTTGGACACTTGGGATCCAGGATAAAATTCTTCAGATCCCATTGCAGATTTAAATTAACTTCTGCCAGGGCTGGCAAAGTCTGGCAAGCACCCCTTGCCCACATCACTGTAGCCAGTTTCCATGAAGACCCCAGGAGTGGCAGGGCTGTGATAGCATGAGGCCAGGGTTTCCATGGAGATTGGACCTAGCAGCTCTAGCAGGGCAGAGAGCTGCTCTGGAGCCGGGATGTTGTGGTTGTGACAGAGTGGTTGAAGCCAGGGCAGAGCTGTGATTCACTGGCTACACACCCCAGGGAAGCGTGTGCAGGCAACGGATCACAGCTCTGCCCCAGCTTCAGCCCTGTCTGGAGCCCCAGCCCTGGCACCGGAGCAGCTCCTTGCCTGCCAGTGCTGCTGGGGCTCGTCTCCATGGAAACCCTGGCACTGTGCTGTTATGGCCCTGCTGCTCCTGGGGTCTCCATGGAAACCAGCTGCAATGATGTGGGCAGGAGCTACTGGGAAACAGATTTCAGCTACCAGCTGGATCCAGCATTTTGTCCACCCCTGCTTTAGATCCTCCTATGTAAAATGAGGAAAATATAACTTCTGTTTCACAAGATGACAACATCAGAACTTGTGAAATGCTCAGAAACAGGAGTAGTGGAGGCCATATGAGATGTAGCGTCTCCCTCACCACACACAGTTGTATTAACAAATATATCAGAATCTTATTTCAGCCACCTTAATTCTCATTAGAGTAAACCTAGCATGATGTGGGGAACCTCTCTGGGATTAATATTGTGCTTCTTTAAATTTAGTTTTAAAATGTCAAAATTCATAAAAGTATTTGTTCTGATACAAGAAAATGAAGAGAGACATTTTAAAGAGAGGGTCTCATCTCCCAGTTGCTAATAACAATATCAATTGGATGCCTATTTTTTCTAATTTGCCCTATTACACTGGCTTAATCAGAAATCTGAGTTTTGATGCAATGACTTTACAGCCTTTTAAATCTCTAGGACTTTAAAAAATTCACTTACAGGGAACAATAGTAAATTTCTGAAGTTGCATATCAGAGGTTAGAATTTGGCCCTCTGAATACAAAATAGCAAGCATGTAATTAAATGGATTGTGTGGAAAATGCTTCGGTCAGATTTTGTGGGGTAATAAAACTACTTAATGGAATTTTCTTTCTATAGAAACCTTTCAGCCATTCAAGACCGAGAAATCTGCTGCTATTCTATTTCCTGTAAAGAGAAGGATAACATAGGTAAGCACACAATTTTTACAGTGCCTTCTGCATGTGACATGTTGAGATTTTCAACATTTTTAATGAGGATTGAGCATCCAACTCCTTTAGGTGCCAACAGAAGGTGGCAGTGGCTTGAGGAGGACAAAATCAAATTGCATTTAGGCCCCCTCTACCTGTTAAAGGTATTCTGCAGTTAACTGGTTAATTGTGCAATTACCTCGAGACCAGCTATAAGTGCAAAGTAGCTATGACACCATAAAAAGCTCCAACCAGCTATAAAGTTAGATTTTGATAACGTGTACTAATGTTATAGCTGGTTGATTATCAAGCTTTAATTTGCATGTGTAGCAGGCTGTATCCTGCAGCTGGGACCCCCATCTGCTGTGCGCTCTTAGCCATGGAGGTGCACCATGCTTAGCTGTGGCTGGCAGTCTGGCAACTGCTAGAGATTGTCAGCTTCACCAGCTGCAGACTCTGGGTCCCAGAAGTACCCCATAGAGTCTAAAATTGCAGAGGAGCTTCAAGCCATGGAGGCACCCCAGACACCCCTATGACTGGGAGATGCAGCTGGTACAATCTCCCAGCCTTATGGGTGTGTGAAACCCCTGGGGTAGGGAGATCACTACTATAGCAGTTTCCCTACCCCAGGGGTTTCTTGCATCCTGGTGTAGGGGAATCACACCAGCGGCAGTCTCTCAGCCACAGGAGGAACATGGGGTGCACCTGTAGCTGGGGTCCCCTAGGCTGAGGCTACACCCAGCTGAGAGAGCTTGCTTCTTTCTAGTTCAGAGGCATCCCAGGATCAAGCTCCCCGTGCACTAGCAATAAGGTGCGGTGGGATCTAATATGTGATCCCACACTCGTACCTCCTGGCATGCTCGTGTGTCATAGCAGGAGATGCAGTTATGTATATTGTACATCAGGTACCATTGCGCTTTTACTTGGGTGTGTAAAGGGGGCCCTAGGAACCTAAAAGTGGCTTAAGTGCCTTAGAGGTGAAATAGGATTTAGGTCTCAGTGTGCTCTGAATTGAAAGGTGGCTTGTTCCATTTTGAAAGTGAAGACAAGGCATAACTGACTTCCTCTGTGGTGTTAGCTAGTAGCATTTCTATTTAGGATCTGAGTATTTGACTCTGTCTTGATTAACTACAGTCCAAAATCCCTTTGTGTCTCTATCCATATTATTAATGACCTTTAAAGAATGAAGCCATCTCATTGTCATAGCCTTACTGAATTTAAATCCCTAGGCTCCTGGCCTTGTTTACATATACCTTTGTCATTCAGTCAGTCTTCACCAGCTCTCTTCCTAGGTGCTATATCCTGTTGTCTTGTGTCATTCTCCACTAACCATGACCTTTTTCACCTGTTGACTTGTTGCCTGTATGCTGGGTTTGTACAGTTTAGAGCAGTGTAGGGATCCCCAAGCTAACTCTAAGTATGCTAGCTTGAGTGCTGTAAACCATCGAGCTGTAGTAGCAGTCCAGGTGCTTTACCTGGACTGCTACTAGTACCCCAGCTCTCTTGCTTATTGCTAGCTCAGGTAGCACTACGTAGTAGCCACATCTATGTGAGTGATAGACTATGCAGTTGGTACTTGCTTATGCTTTTGCTGCTGCACAGTAGCATTGCTAGACAGTAACTGTGTGGTGATAATACTGGTCAGTAGTAATGAATAGTAACTATATTAGCTTTTTTGATTGCTCCAAATCTAGGTTTCAGTCTGTTTGCAGTACCAGGCCTGTTTTCTTGTTGTTTAATGATCAGCTCTTCAACACTGATCATGGATTCCTGCCTCAGTTGTGATTTCTAGTCGCACTTATTTAATTCCTGTCTGGACTTTACAGTTCTCTTTTTATATTAATTTTAAATCTTTGCTTTTTCC
Organism: Caiman crocodilus; assembly: GCA_030014935.1. NCBI lineage: Eukaryota > Metazoa > Chordata > Crocodylia > Alligatoridae > Caiman > Caiman crocodilus. The sequence goes on from JAGPOW010001296.1 coordinate 102,941,700, forward strand.
AACTGTATCTGTTCTGTGACTTAAAGGACTTAATTTTTCAGGTTGTCAGTTATCACTTTTCATAAGCACTAAATCCATGTAATTAGAACAGAACAAAATAAAAATCCAAAATAAAATCCAAAATAAAAAGCCCTGAAGTAAATTTCATTTCTAAATGACTAGACAATATAACATGTTGGGCTTTTTATTACAGTGATCTACTAACAATCTCTTATGCCTTAATAATTTTCCAAAATTGTCTGTTTTTTATTCTTGCAGACATAACATTACAATGGCTTATTCAGCACTCCAAATCAAGACAGTGTTGAAGAAAGCTTTTCCTGAAAATACTTTTCTTTTGAAATCATGCTGGTCCTCAGCTGCTATACACTACTGAAAGGATAAAAGCAAAACTGCATACTACCAGGACTCACCTTGACCAGATTCATTAACAAAACAAAACAAAAAAAAACTTCAGTGAATTAGGGCCTTTAAAAATAAATCCAGATTTTGTCTGTCTGTGAGATTCCTACATGCCTTAATATGGGACTGAAAAAAATTGGTACTTTTTCTGAGCTGCAATGTTTTGAGTTTATGCATGTGAATTGTTAAGTATTTAGTAACACTTTTTTTAATTTGAAGCTGAATAAACTGCTCGGTTGAAACTGATGTGACTGAAGTTTCTGCAGAAATGATACAAATATTGGAACTATTTTTAGAATCAGGGCTAGTTCTGCTCACACCTGTGTAGGAGTTAGGTAAAATTTAAGCAAGGCCCAACTGCAATAGCAGTGCAATGAACAGTAGTCACAAAATATATTAGGTGCCATGTATACATTTGGTACTTCTGTTTTGGACAGGATGATTGCTTAGTCATCTATAGATCTTGAAGATATTCAGAAGATATCCAGTTTGAACCCCTAGGTGACTAACTTCTGGCTAAATTTCATTGTGATAGTTTGGTGCTAGGGAGGTTCATATCCAGGTCCAATCCCAGAGCCTCCCAAACTATTAGGTGTTCTAGAAGCCTGCCTAACAGCAGCAACATTAAGGTGAGTACAACATGCAGCATCCATAGTCACAAAAAATTGGCCAGTTATGGTGCTGATATCCATTATGTTCATACTATCCTTTTGGCTAGTGCACTTATGGGATACCTGGGGTTATAGTCCATCTTCAAAGCATGAGAGATGCCATGCCAAGTAAGACCACAGTGGTACAGAATGGATGAAAAGAGAGAGTATTTATGCCAGGTCTATCAAGACTCATCTGTCCCCTGTCCTTATTTTCCTTCAACTTCCAGCACTTAAGAGACTTAGTCCTAATTTGGAGCTTGCACCCATAACTATAATAGTTAATACCTGCTTATAGACCCATCATACAAAAATCTTAAATTGGTTAAACTGTCAGCTTCTAGAACATCTTGTGACAAAAATTTCTATAGATTTAATTGTATGTTGTATGAAAAAGAATTTCCTTTTGTTAGTTTAAACCTGCTTCTTAAAAATTTCCTTCTGAGACCCTTAGTTAAATGGCAAATCCCTATTTTCTTTTTCCACACCATTTATTATGGATCATGTAATCATGGCACCAGTGACAAGGCTTGGAGCGCTCCCAGCCAGGTCATGAGGTGCTACAGAGATTTGCGAGTCGGGCTAAAGGGTCTGGGGGCACAGGTGGTGTTTTCTTCAATCCTCCCAGTCTCAGGGTATGGGCTGAGGAGGGCGAGAAGGATCTAGGTAGTTAACCAAAGACTGCAGCGCTGGTGTCATTGGGAAGGCTTTGGATTCCATGACCACAGCCTGCTCTTTGGTGAGAGAAGCAGCGAGCTGCTGGGAAGAGATGGCCTCTACCTGTCTCCACTGGGGAGGAGGCTTTTCTCAGCCAGATTGGCTGACCTGCTCCCTCGGGCTTTAAACTAAGCTTGCTGAGGGATGGGGGGACTACCACCACTGCTGGCCTGCTGAACAACCCTTGCAAAGCCAGCAGGCGAAGGCACTTAAGGGAGCCTCTTAACTTGTCCTCCTGCTTAGCACAAATAAACATCAGGGATAACGGAGACCTGGTGGGACTCCACCCATGACTGGAGCACAGGTATATATAGCTATACCCTGTACAGGAGAGAGTGAGTAGATAAAAGGGGTGGGGGTGTAGCTCTTTATGTTAAGGAAAGCTATGCGTCCCTGCAAGCTGATATTAGCAACTAGGGTGGATGACTGGAGACCCTCTGGGTTAAAATCCATGGGGGACACAGCACAGGGGACACAATGGTGGCAGTCTACTACAGACTTCCCACTCAAAGTCAAGAGCTTGACCAGGAGTTCGGCCGGGAATTGGCTGAGGCCACATGCTACAGGACCATGGTTGTCATGGGTGACTTCAACTACTCAAATCTTGTGGGAGGATCACTCAGCAAAATCCAAGAGGTTGCAAAGCTTCCTATCCTACCTGACTCAAGAAGTGTACAGGTCAGCGAGAGATAAAGCACTGGTATTGGCAACTGGGAATGACCTAATTGGCGACCTAGTGATCGATGGGAAGCTGGGTGACAGCGAGGTGAGCTGCTCACTTTTGCCATCTGCCAGAAAGCTGGCAAGTCAGTCAGCAACATTGAAGTCCTTTGACTTTAGAGAAGCTGGCTTCGACAATCTCAGGAGGCTTGTCGGTGAGGCCCTAAGGGATCATGACCCCAGAGGGAGGGAAGTTCCCCAGGGGAGGAAGAGTGGTTGCTCCTCAAGGGAGCAATCCTCAATGCACAGCATAATTCAATTCCGTCTTGGAGGAAAGGCAGCAAGAAAGCACAGCAGCCACCCTGGCTCTCCAGGGATCTAGCAGACCTGAGACTAAAGGAGGAGGACAGGGTTCCTACAAAGGATGGAGGACAGGGTTCACCTCCAAGGAGGAATATCCTGCACTGGTCCAGTCCTGCAGAGAGCAAACCAGGAAAGGTAAGGTTGCAACTGAACTCCAACTAGCTTCAAGCATCAAGAACAATAAAAAGTCCTTTTTCAGATATGTGGGGAGCCAGAGGAAAAGCAAGGGCAACAATGGACCCCTGCTAAAACAGATAGGACAACTGATGCCCAGGAAAAAGCCAACCTATTAAATGGGTACTTTTATCAGTCCCATGGGATGCCCATGTCCACTACGGAACAGGGAGGTCCGGGTGAGGGAGATCCCCTGCCCTTCATCAATGCTGACCTCATGAAGGAACACCTTGAGAAGCTGGATACCTTCAAGTCAACCAGCCCTGACAATCTACATACCAGGGTACTCAAGAAGCTGGCGAGCATCATAGCCCAACTCCCGGCACAGATCTTTGAGAACTCCTGGTGCTCTGGTGTAGTGTCCAAAGACTGGAAGAAGGCCCGTGCGGTGCCTATCTTCAAGAAAGGGAGGAAAGTGGATTTGGCAAACTACAGGCCCATCAGCCTGACCTCTATCCCAGGGAAGGTCTTAGAAAAGTTTATTAAAGAGGCCATCCTTAATGGACTGACTGACGCCAACATCCTGAGGGATAGCCAGCACGGGTTTGTTGTGGGTAGGTCTTGCTTGACCAATCTCATTTCCTTTTATGACCAGGTGACCTATCACCTGGACAA
>JAGPOW010001296.1:102945380-102998228 GCA_030014935.1 Caiman crocodilus
AACATCCTGAGGGATAGCCAGCACGGGTTTGTTGTGGGTAGGTCTTGCTTGACCAATCTCATTTCCTTTTATGACCAGGTGACCTATCACCTGGACAAGGGGGAAGAGATTGATGTTGTATATCTTGATTTTATAAAAGGTTTTGATCTGGTATCCCATGATCACCTCTTGGTGAAACTGGCCAACTGTGGTCTTGGGTCCACCATGATCTGCTGGCTGGGAAATTGGTTCTGTGGTCAGACCCAGAGGGTGGTAATTGATGGAAGTCAATTGTCATGGTGCCCTGTGACCAGTGGGGTCCCCCAGGACTCTGTCTTTGGGCCCATATTGTTCAACGTCTTCATTAATAAGGTGGACATTGGAGTCAGAAGTGGACTGGCCAAGTTCGCCGATGACAGTAAACTTGGGGGCAAAGCATCCATACCTGAGGACAGGAGGGTGATCCAGGCTGACCTGGACAGGCTCAGCAAATGGGCGGATGAGAACCTGATGGTGTTTAACACTGAAAAATGCAAGGTTCTCCACCTTGGGATGAAAAACCTGCAGCATCCTTATAGGCTCGGCAGTGCTATGCTGGCTAGCACTATGGAAGAAAGAGACTTGGGGGTCGTCATTGACCACAAGATGAACATGAGCTTTCAGTGCGAAGCTTCAGCTAGTAAAGCGACCAAAATGTTTCTCAGGCAAATCCCAGGATGCCATTCTCCCCTTCTACTTGGCCTTGGTGAGGCTGCAGCTGGAGTACTGTGTCCAGTTTTGGGGTCCACAATTCAAAAAGGATGTGGAGAAGCTTGAGAGAGTCCAGAGAAGATCCACGTGCACGATCAGAGGTCAGGAAAACAGACCTTACGATGACAGGCTGAGAGTTATGGGGTTCTTTAGCCTGGAAAAGTGCAGGCTCAGGGGTGATCTGGTGGCCACCTATAAGTTTATCAGGGGTGCTCACCAGTATCTGGGGGAACATTTGTTCACCAGAGCACCCCAAGTGATGATGAGGTTGAACGGTTATAAACTCCTGCAAGACCGTTTCAGGCTGGACATAAGGAAGAATTTCTTTACTGTCTGAGCCCCCAAGGTTTGGAATAGCCTGCCATTGGAGGTGGTTCAAGCACCTACATTGAACACTTTCAAGAGAAATTTGGATGCTTATCTTGCTGGGATCCTATGACCCCAGCTGACTTCCTGCCGTTTGTGTGGTGGGGCTGGACTCGATCTTCCAAGGTTCCATCCAGCCCTAATGTCTATGAAATATCCCCCTCCCCACCCTGAGTTGTCTTCTCCCTATCCTCCCGAGTTGAAAAAGCCCTACCCTGTTTAGTTTCTTTTCTTACGGAAACCTCTGTACTGCCCCATCATACTACTTGTCCTTCTCTATATCATTTCTTGTTATTCTATATCGGGGAGGGCATAATTTTGGGTGGAGGGCCGACTACTGAGTTTTGGAAAGCCATTGTGGGCCGTATGACAGTCAGCCAAGGGCAGATAAATATTAATTTTCTACATTTTTTTAGGGGTCCCGTGGGCCAGATTGAATGGCCTGGCAGGCCACATCTGGTCCCCGGGCTGCATTTTGCCTGCCCCTGTTCTATATCCTATTAGAGGCAATGCGGGGGCTAGCACTATAAGAACTGTTCAAAGTATGGGCATACAATGGATTTATAGAATGGTATAATACATTTTTTGTTTTGTTGTCAAGCACTTTTTAATAATTCCTAACATTTTGTTTGCCTTTTTGACTGCTGCTTAGCATAGGGCCAATGTTTTCATAGAATTATCCACAATAATTCAAGATAGCTGTTACAGCTCAAGAAAGGTATTATAGAGCCCATCATTGTGTATGTGCACCATGGGTTGTTCTTTAGGGTACAGTTATATATTGCACTTGACCACACTAAAGGCACTTCAAACATAAGCATCTGCACATTAAGGATTGTTAACTTATGTAAGCGTCCTCTGAATATCTTCATGTTATACCATGTCAGTCAACAGTTAACTATGGGCTGTGCTACCGAGATCATGTTCTCATAAGTTCAATCTGCTTCTTGGAATTAAAACAAGTAATTTGCAGGTCTCCAGCAGCCCAGGATGCACTACTTCCACCCCCCTCCCTCTACCCAGAGAAAGGATAGAGCCTAGGTGTCCTGGCTATGCTTTTGCTTGCTAGCCCTCTAGTGTGAGCTGTGCAGGCAAGAAATGGTAGTCCTTTATGTGCAACTGCTCACAGCACATTGGGTGCCTGTAGACATGTGTCAGAGCAGACTCAATTAATACCAGACTCATGGTAATAATTACCAGACTCAATTAATACCAGACTCATAATAATTACCACGTTCCAGCCAGTCGCTGCATCTCGTATATCACGGCCCCATACTATGATGGGGGCCCTTGAAGTAAAGCTTGTTGAATGAGCTTTAGTTCAAGCACTCCTGCTGCCATTTTGAAGCATGGGGTGACTGATACAGGAGAGGCTGCAGCGTTTTAATTAGAGCGGATCTTAGAACCACTCTAATTAAATTGCCCCCTCCCCCCAAGCACATGTCGAAGTGCCCATTCTGATTTTAACACCATTTAATACTATACTGACTGTTTAACATTGAACTGAACATTCTTCTGAATTGAGTATGGTCTAAGTGCAACTTATATTTCACCCTCAGGTGCATCATTTTGCACTTACCTACCAATTTGTTGCCCTTTCACTCAATTTTTATGAGGTCCTTCTGCAGTTTTTCAGTCAAGTCTAGTGTCACTTGCAAACTTCAGCATCTCACCTTTCCCCTTCTTCCCCCACTTTCCAAATAATTTTTGAATATGTTAAGCAGCACAGGTCCTGGCAGAGACCCTTGCTATCTTGTGAGAACTGAGTATTTATACCTAGAATTTGCTTTTTCTGTCCTCTAGTCAGCTTCTGATTCACAAGTAGATAGTGCATCTAATGCCATGTGAGCCATTAAGAGCCTTTTGTTACTTTTGTGACTTTCAAAACTCATTGAAAGTCCAGCTATACTATATCAATTGGATAACACAGATTCCCACATGCTTGTTGATGCTCTCAAAGAACTCCAGTAGATTGGTAAAGCATGGCCTTCCTTTACAAAAGCCATGCCAACTCTGCCCTAGCAAGTCCTGTTCATCCATGTGATGGTCATTCCTACTTTTTTACTAGGACTTCTAACCATTTGCCAAGAACAGAAGCTAGGCTCATCAGTGTGTAATTCCCTAGATCTTATATGATGCTTTTGTTAAAGATGGGCATTTGACTGGCTATGCTCTAATCTCCTGGTACAGAGGCTGCTTTTAGTGATCAATTATATACTAAAGTATAGATCTGTAGTTTTAAATTTAAGCCTCTTCAGGACTTTTGGCTAAATACTATCCAAGCTTGCTGACTTTACACTGTTTATTTTACCTACCTTCTTCAGGGTGATGGGATTCACTGTCCAGGACAGGCTAAGTGATGGCACTCTCTACCTGTCTGGTTAAAGCTGAGCAGAAAAGTATAAGATCCCTGGGGCCAGAGAAGAAAGCAGGCAATAGACAGCTTGACTTGGGGTGAGGGGCACTGATCAGGGAGAGGGCAGGTTCCCTGCTGCCAGGCTGGTTCCTTTTATCCAATTGTCTAATGTAAAATGTGTAAATAATAGGAGAGACCTTGTTTCTGGTCCCCATATCTCAGTTGAGAGAAGGAGTTAAGGCACACCCAGTACTTACCATATTTTCTTGCATACAACATGTCCTGGAATCTGATATACCCCCTGTTTTAGAAAGGCAGAAAAAGAAAAATCTTTTCTTGTAGTAAGTAACTGAGTCAGCAGCAGCTAGGGAGCCATGCCTGTTTATTTTTCTCCTCTCTGGAGACTGTGTCAGCTTTAATTTCAGTTTCCCCCAGAAAGTGACAAAAGCTATTCTTACTCTATTTTTCAAGTTACCAGAAGCTAGGTTTAAAAAAAAAATATATATATATATACTGTTATTATCTATTGGCTATTTCCATGCACCTTCTTAAATCACCATTTGGATGCCTTTAACTTTTCCCATTGACTATATAAAGAGCTTACCCTTACCCCTGAATCACTCCATGTAGGGCCTCAAGTCCAGATTGACTTTTCAAGGATTGGAAGCCCCTAGCCTTTTTATAGCCTATCTATTTAAATCTCCCTCCTGGGGCAGTGCACTGATTGCAGATACTCATCAACAGGTCCTTGGGAGTGCAGTGAGCCTCTGTGCCTGCATGGGGGGCCCAGCACTGCATGTCAAAACTTGCTACTTCACTCATGGTTTTGAGAGGCTTGTGGGTGGTAGAGCAACCTGTATGTTCTGCTAAGCAACTCCTGTGCTTGTTGCCAGGTAGAAGCAACAGCAAAGCCAATCCTGTAAAAGTGGCAAGGGTGCGGAAAGACGATGCATGCTTTCAGTCAAATCTCCTTGCTTAACCTTCGTTTCTTTACTTAGACAGGGAATCCAAGGGCTTACTTATTATGTGCTGCACATATGTCCCTTTAGAAGCTGAAGTTAGAGCCTCTTGGGAGGAAGCAGTTCATGTTTACAGCCACTTGAATGCATTTCAGGGAGCAGGGGCCATGAATGAGGGATTTTATTATTAAGAATGTCTCATGATGCCATGCACACTCCATTCCTTTCCTTCTCTGACTGCGTGACCTTGTTTCTGAACCCCAGACAGTGCAGTGTAGGCACAGCACTGACTTTGCAGTCCCTATCCAAAACATCTTGGCTATTTTTCAGCCATCTACTTTAAAGATAATTTTTCAAAAAGGGTTTACTCTTGATGCGCTTTTACTGTCAAACACAGTAGCATTACTAGAGACAGAGTGCATCTGATTGTTGAGACTGGCATCTTATTTCTGATAGTACATATAGACATAAGGATCATGCAGGTTAGGTAATCAGACATACTGTTGCAGCAGCAAGTGTTTTAAAGGCATTGAAAAAAGGCTCCTGAAAGTACTGCTTGTGTGGGGGTCTCCCAGTCAGTACAGAGTTGATGTAAGAGCTGTATCCAAGCCCTACTGCCAGCCCTTGGAACAGGAGCCATAGAAGATGTGCTTGAAGAGCAGGGAGAGGAATATAGTGGGAGTGCTCTGTCTGCTTCTGAATCCATAAGAGACCATGAGGAATTGATTATAAATTAAAGCCACCTTGAGGTTGTTCTCACTTACAAGATCTGGGCACACTTTGAGGGCTGGACAAACAGCTGGAATAGCCCCAGAATACCAGAGCACAAAAATTACTTAGACGTATTTCACTTCCCTCGTTGCCCCAAGTAAGAACAGAATAAGTCAGAATTGTGCTCACATGCATCTATGAAATATTGCATCTTTTTCCTGTTTCTGCTTATTGCAAAGTAGTCTTTTTCTGTATTTTTTTTCCACATTGTTTATAGATATCATATAAAACTACCCTGTAAACTTAGAATATAAAGTTGCAGTTTAAAAGATATAGCAAATCAAAGAAGAATCAAGTACTTCTGAGGCACGCCAAACCATCCTGTATCTTTATTGCAAAGAGCAGTGACATGCAAGTAATTTGTTCCTGAATAAGCCATTTTGTAAAATGTTCATACTGCAGTCACCAACACAGAATACTAAATGAATGACTTTGTTCTGTAACGTAGGACAAGGTGGCCTAATCAACTGCCAGTGGCCCTCAGAGCAGACCTGTAGGATAGATACTAGGTTTGTATGTATTAACCAAATAAATAAATCCCAAGATGGGACGCTAAGGGATAAAGCTTGGCAATGATTCTACATGACAGATCTCAAAAGCTGCAATGCAGGTAAGTTGTTTTTGTGGATCAGAGATTGTCAGACTTTCACTTTGCCCATTTTTGTTGACATAGAACACATTTGATAACTATAGCAGGCATTTACATGGAAAGTAATATTGAGAGAGTATTCTGTGTATGTGTAGCTCTCAATGCAATTAAATAGCTAGGAAGAAGGAAGAAAGTCTGTAGGCACGTCTATGCAAGATGCTTTACTGCACAGTAGACTAATCTCTGGTGCAGTAAAATGTCACTATGCAACTGCACTGAGCTACTATGCAGTCAAATAGGCTAATGTGCAGTAAAACTACCACCTGTAATACCTGTAAACCTACCTGTATTTACAGGTGGTAGATTTACTGCACATTAGCTAATGCACAGTAGTGCATGTGTAGATGCTGACCAGGAGCAAATTTGCTCCCGGTCAGAGACCAGTAAGGGGCCAGTCTGACCCCTCTACTGGCTGCTCCCTGGCCCCTGGGCACCATGTCCCTGTTGTGTTGGGTATGTTCCAGCTCCAGCAGTCCCACAGGCCACTAGCTTGACTCTCGGGACCTGTGCCTTCAGCTGCCTGGCCTCTGGGCACCATGCCCCTCTGCTGTGAGTGTGCCCAGACCCAAGGGCACCCAGAGTCCCTCCTAGGTGCAGCACTGACAATGGTAGCATCCCTGACCTCAGGGAGAGAAGCCCAAAGCCCACATGGGGCAATAGAGGAGACCACCAAACTTATAATCTGGGGTGAAGCCAAGGTCCAGAGACAGTATGCCCTTCTGAAGACTCCTGTTAGCCTGAGCCTGTCCCCCCCTGGAAACTCCTGCCAAACTGAGTCTACCCCAGCTGGAAACCCCTACTACCTGAGCAGCTGCATTTGGCAACCCCTGGCTGTTGCAGGCGGGGAGGGCAGGGCAGGAGCAGGCCTGGATCTGCTTAATCCTATTGGGAACAAATCTGCTCCCAACAGGGTACACATGTAGACAGCTTCCCAGGCCAGGTTTACTGCACAGTAAATTACTGCACAGTAAGTCTAAATAGCATTAATTGCACAATTCAATTGGTTACACTGGATGCATCTAGGTCTACATTTGTAGATGCACCCAGCGTAACCAACCTGCTTTCTGTGGACTACAGAAGCCTATAGACCAGGGGTGTTCATACTGTGGCCTGTGGACCAAATACAGCCTGTGGAGGCCATTGGTATCCAACCCATGGGGCTCCCCACAGATCAGGAAATTTGATAGTTGGGGAGCAGTGGAAATAAATACAGCCACCCTCCACTGCTTCCAAATTCCTAAATCCCAAGCCCTGTGCAGCAGGTTGGGGTCAGATCAGGGGTGGGCAAAATGGTGGATCCAGCTGGCAGCTGGACTCTATTTCTCAGCAGCCCGAGCCCGCATGGCTGGGGCTGGTCTCCATGGAGATGCCAGCCACAGCTGCGTTGTGATAGCGCAAAGCTGGGGTTGCCATGGAGATGGGCTGCAGCTGTGCTGGCAGGGCACAGCAGGGGCTGCTCCAGAGCCATTGGGATCTTGTGGTGGGGACAGCTTGGTTGGGGCCAGGGCAGAGCCACGAGCTACAGCCTGTATGCAGCAGATCGCAGCCCTGTCCCAGCTTGGGACCACGCTGTCACTGCTGCAAGGAGCCAAGGTGGAGCGGCGGTCTGCAGCCTGCAGGCTCTGGGCAGGGGTGCACAGGTAGCAGATCTCAGCTGTGCCCCTGCTCCAGACCAGACTGCTGTACAGAATTGGGACCATCAGCTGTATCCAGCCCACAGATGGCTTGGGGCACTAACCATCTGACCTGCCCGCCAAAAAAGTTGAGCACCACTGTTATAGATTATTGAGTGACTGCTCTGTATGATACCCTGTTTCAAATTAGGGGTTTGCAATTCTGTGCTGGAGTGGGTGCATGATAGTCCAGCCACCTGTTGAAATTCTACAAGTGAAGTGAAAAGAGAGGTAAGCAATTTCTCTGCGTCTGATGGCTCACCCCTTCCCAAAATACTGCCTTATCTCCACCAGAGACAGCTAGCATGTAGAGACTACGGCCATGTTTGGAAAACTTTGTGTGTCAAATGGCAGTAATTTCCTAAAAAGGTTCAAAAGAAGTGTAACTCAACTTCCTTCCAGTTGTGCAAGGTGAATATTACTGATACATTTATTATTTTTCAGCAACAATGTATGAATATTTACAACAAAGTTACTTAATATCTGTTGATTCAGCCACATTGCTTGCCACCTTAATTATTGTTATGTACAGATTATGCAAAGAGTTTTTTTTAAGTGGAAAACAAATTAACAGCCTACTTCAATCCCTCACCAGTCCTGTGCGCCTAGGACATTGTGTGCCTTTGTACACATACTAGGAATTGGGAGTGCTTCCTGTTGACCATATTGGCATCCATCCCTAGATTAGGGGAGGCTGTGTGCTATAGCCTTTCCAAACCAATATCCAGCACGAATGATATTCCATCCTTTTTGTCAGTTTATTTGGTTTAATGGTCTTCATGGCTGCAGGGCACATGGTATACATCCCATCATTGCCTCTTCTCTCCTTTGCTACCTATCCTTCTCTCCTTGTAAATCTTGGATATGTAGACATCTTGGGGACAGGTGAAGGCACTGTGCCAGAGTGCCTTTTCTGACAATGATGGAATGGCTTTGTGCATCTGAAGTCATCTTACTGAATGAGATTCAAACCTCTGCAGTCATGGAACTACTAGGAAGTGAATGAGCATGTCCAAGACCTAGCTTTTATTCTGAAAGAATATGTCAATCAAATATTTGCATGTACTCAAATGTGAGAAAATCTTTGCAAGAATTTACACACTGATCATAATCTGCTAACAGTTGCATTACGAGTATGCATTTTCACATTACAACTTGTATGCATTTTCCATTAATATATAACCTGTTAAATATTTATACATCCCCCCCCTCTATATACACACACACACGTATGTATGTATGTATATCTGTTAATGTACAGTTTACAGTGTGAAAAACTAGAAAACTTGCATACAAAGCACCTCTTGGCAGGAGTAAGCTGAGAGTTGCTTAGTTTGTAAATTTGCTCTTTAGGGTATGGATAAAGTGAGAGTTTAATTTAACATTCATCTGGCATAACCTGCTCTTTCAGCCATGTGGGATGAGTGAGCTGATTGCTGATGATTTATTTTTTTTAATTTATATTTAATCCCCATGTGCTATAGTTATATGCCTGGGTCTACATACAGATGAATGTGTAACTACTGTACACTGTATGCACAAGTATAGTCATTATGCATGTGCATGGCTAGTTGGGCACTTGACTATGCATAGGGTGGGTATTAAATAGTTGTTTTAACAATTTAAGAGAAGGCCTTTGGCCACTCTTCTTGAAAATATGGTTTCTGTATAGAAGAACCTAATGGGCATGTTCACACAAGTGTGCACATGTGCTTTGTGGCACCTCAGAGGCTTTTGAGGTGCTGCAAAATGCATTCTGCACATGTGATTTGGTTCTCTGTACTACATATTTGCAACATGGAGTCAAATTTAGATGCAGGAAAATCCTGGTATCAAAAAAAAAAAAAAAAAAAAAAAAGCACGCCCCAAAAAAAGCAGGGTGGTGCACATGGCAGCAATGTGCACCACCTGAAACCAGAGCCTTGCAGCCAGAGCCATGCTCCGTGTACCTGGATCACTGCTGCTACAGCCCCAGGAGGTCCCCTTGACTTCAGATAAGGCTGCTGGGGCTAGCCCAGGTGCTGGCCTCAGGTTCCCCTATCTCATCCAAGGCAATGTGCCCTACACCAGACCACATATGCAGGGGCATTTCCCAGGGACACAACTGTGTGCTGCTGCTACTTGTCCCCAGGGAAACACACATGCACGCTCATCTGGATGTGCCTGGTATGTCTTCTCTTCTCCAAAGATTAATGCAAATTTACACTGCTATATAAATATTTGGTACTGCCAGTCAGAGAGTTCATTTATAGTCAGTCCATAAAAATAAACCTGCAACAAAATGCTGTGACTGCATTTCCAGTATTATTTAACATGCACAATGCCACAAAATGCACTCATCAAGTGACTGACATTTTATTGCTTTTTCTATGTTCCATCTTGAGATAAAACACTACTACTCAACCTCCATGTTGTTCCCAAACCATCATTTGTCCCCCTTCCTGAAGGTGTGGTAGGCTGTTGGTGGGATAGCTATCAGATCCCAGTCGCCACACTGAGGCAGAGCTGTAAGTTCCAGAGGCATATTCCAGAGATCATCATCCTGGCAGCACCTGCTTTCTATGATCTTCACTGCAGCATTATGTCATACATCTGCTCTTCAACTGTGAGTTTTCCTACATTGTACCACAAAATAAGCTGTCACAGCTGTGAGACAGACTTGGAGCTGAAAGTCACAGACACAGCTGAAAGTCATATGAGTGCATTAAGGGGCCTCGCACAGTATTTTCTTTAAAGCCATGAAATCCTGCAATCTGTTCTACGGATTGTGGAAATGGCTGGGCCAAAACAGGACTATTGACCCACTCCCACTAACTTGCTTCCTTTCCGGAGGCTTAGGGAATATGCATTATTTTGTATTACATAGTAAAGCTGTCTTGGTGATGAAAAATTAAGGGAATTAATTCTCTTCTTGGTTTGAGGCTGCCCAAGAGTTCTGTCTCCCATCTTCACCAGCTAGAAGGGGATTTTTTTTCAGAGTCCAGATATCAAGAATAATGTGTCGGTAATACGCCTTATCATCCTTGTATAATATGAGGCCCCACAACTGTGGCTACACTCAACCTTTCCTGCAATCCAGGACTACTTCACTGTTTATGGCCCAGAATGTGTTGTGTTTCTGGTACCTTAACAACCATGAAACTTGGGCTTTGAGAACTAGACGAGGTGTGTTTTGGAGGTTGGTACTTCTCTAGACATGCTGAATGCAGAAAAAAAAAATGTCAGTGTCCCAATCATCCATGCCTGGATATGCAATTAGTATATGAAGAATATACAATGATCAGCTTACAGTTCAAGAGTCATTAGTGCTTTCCCTGCAAACAAATGCCAGCACATAAATACCATGGTTTATATCACCAGTACAGTTGAACTCTATTGTAATGGGTCTGTCTGCCACCTCATTTTATAGGAAAAGGGGGAAGAAACATGACTCTTAAAAGACATGACTGAAGCTGGGAGGCCCTACCCAGGCAGGCATAAAAGTAAGCCATCTGGGAAGGGAGCAGGTGGGCTTCAGTGGTCATCTGCCCACTAAAGAAGGCTTAAGTTGGAGTACAGAAGAGAAACACAGGAACAGGAGCAGAGACTAGGTGTGGAGAAAGCTAGTGCTGGGGAAACCCAGCTAAGACTGAATAGACTAGGAGAAAGATCAGTGACTAGAGGAAGTTTATGGGGAAGCCAAGCCCTGGGAGGCCCAACAATAGATAGGAAATATTGCAAGATATGGGGTGGCTATAAAAAGGAGACATCTACAATGCCCCCTCAGGGCTCAGCTAATGAATATGCCTCATCCTGCATGGCAAGGTCTTCTTCCATGGACATGTGACCTCTTAAGGAATAGCAAGGGTGTGTGGAAAGGGATGACGTAGGTGGGGATGCTGGAGAGAGACCTAGACTGAAAGGGAACCCCAAACACCTTGCTTTGGCTTATGGCAGTACCAGTGCCTGCCCATATTCTATGCCAGGGGTTCTCAAACTGTGGTATTTGTACCCCTGAGGGTACACAAGACCTCTCTGAGGGGTATGTGAAAGAAATTGTGTAATCATAGATTTAATTTTCATAATATTTATAATAATAATCATAATAATTAATAACTGGCATTTGAGGGGTTAAAACATAAAGCATATGCTACTAGGGGTATGCAGGCAGCTGGTAAATCTGGAAGGGTGAATGCACTAAGACAAAGTTTGGGAACCTTTGTTCTATACCTTTTGTCTTTCAAGTATAAAACTACCCCAGGATCAAATAGGTAAAAGTTAATAAGTGAAATCTAAAATGGAATTGCATGGGACTGGGAAAAGTTCCTGCTTAAACAGTTTTTCATCTTGGAGGGGGAGCAAAGGCATAACTGGAAATGTTGAGTTTACCTCTGCTACTGGGTGCTAAGCAGGGGAGAACTGGTGCATGGGGACCTTGTGCTGCAACAGCTGTTGGTGGCAGCAGTTGAGTTAAAACTCTTCCCCACTCTGCACACTTGTGCCTCCTCTGTACTGGCCAATTTGTACTGACCAACCCAATCACATACACATATGCACCCCCTCTTCCCTCTTACAACTAAGAAGGTTTCCAGTCACATACAGAAAAAAGCCATTTTTCATATACTTGACAAAGCTGCATTACATGCTTCATTTGTACCAATTATACAAAAAGCAAAGATAAATGGCTCATAAATACAGGCCAAAGAGTGTCATTGATGTTGCAAGGGAGCAGTATTTAACCAATGTAAGACAGAATAATAAGTAGTGTTAGAGCTAAATCAATTATTTTTGAGGACAGCTTGGTGCATTATAATGGCAAAAGAACTAGCAGTGTGCATCTGCTTATCATTGAGCCTAGACATTACTGAAGAAATTAATTCCATGCCCCTGTGTAACAGGGAGCCTAGGGTTGCTTTTACTTTAAGGGAGACACTGCAGCAGAAAGAGACCCAGGTAGTCAAACAGGGGTTAGCTGCAGAAAAGAAGTCAGCAAGGGCACAACTTCAGCCTAGGCAGTAAGCTGCCCATTAAGGAGAGGGGACACACCTGCAGCTGGTCAAGAAAGCATGTGACTGGAAGGAGTGGAGCCCAGGGGATATAAACCTAGGTTCTTGAGACCCAGTGGTAGTGCAGCTTGGAGCTCTACAGAGAGCAGAGCTTTTTCTAGCTTGGGCTGGTGGGAAGCGGGAGCTATAGGCCAGGACAGATGCTCCCAGGGTAGAGAGCTAGAGAGTGGCTGGCCGGCTGGCTGGCCTGGCAGTGATTTGATAGCCTAGAGAGGGGACTTTGAGTCAAAATGGTTGCTGGGATTTTTGTTCTAGTTCATGCCAGTGGACTGGTTGTGGCTGTAAAGGGTAGAAAGGAGGCCACAGAGGTGCCTGAATGGCATACTAGGTTGAGCCCTGCCAGGGTTAGGGGCTCAAGGCATAGGCAGGCTGAGGCTGAGAGGGCTAGAGCCTGAGCCCAGAGGAGCGGCAGAAGTGGCAGCCTGAGGCTTGTAAAAGGCTGAGACTGGCTAGGCCAGGCCAGAGACAGTGGGCCTAGGCCACCAGTCAACAGTTGGAATAACCTATAGGTTAAGAAGACGACAAACAGTGATCGAGTGACATTTGCAAGGCATGACTGTGGCTATGCGGAGGCTATGATCAAAAGTCCTAGGGTTTAAATAAGGGCCACTTGAACCATAAGTTGTGGCTACCAGCTCATAGTGCCAGCTAGACACCAGTAGGTCCACCAGGGTGCAAGAGATACCTATAAAGAACTGACTGCTTGGCTATGGCTAGTGGGCAGAGGGCCCAACAATTGCAGGAAACTAGTCAGGCTAGGCAAAGCACTGGTGAGGGTGCTCCAGGACTCGGGGCAGCCTCTCTATTAATAGCAAAGGAATGCCAAGGTGTAGCAAGTGATTATAAAAGGGGTGGGGGTGTTATATAGAGAACCAAGAATGCGAGCAGGATTAGGGTGGCTCTGAGGGGTGCTGTGGCACCCCAAGGCTCATCCTGCTACACCCTGTTATAGCTCTTCCAAAAAAAAAAGCTACAAAATCTGGGTTTTCTGTATCCTGTGGAAAAATGAACCCCACCCCACAGATATGCCCCACAAAAACCCACTGGTTTTTCATTTTAACAGAGTAACATGCAGATTTCCCACTTTTGCAAAGAGCTCTTTGCAGGCTGGCAGAGTTCCAGCCTGCAAGGGGCTGGGGGGAATGGGAGGAAGGCTGTCAGGCAGGGGGTACCATGAGCATGTGTGTGGCTCATACATGTACCAGGCAGCCTGGAGAGCAACTCTTGCAGATAAGTGTGGCAGAGGGGAGGGGGAATTAAGGCCTCTGGAGGAAGGGAAGGAGGGAGGAGGGAGGGAGTTGGACAGGACTGGGTCTGGAGCCAATGCCCAGCTGGGGCAGTGTGTGGGGCTTGGGCACTGGGGCCAGAATGCGCTGCCACAGGGCCCTGATGGAGAGTGGGAAAGAGCTGTGGGCAGCTAGTCCCGGGGGTGGTGTGTGGGGGGGGGAGACCTGGCTCCCTGTCACTGCACACACTCCGAGATGGGGGCAGAGGGGACCTGGGCCCCCAGATCTGTGCATGAGGTAGGTGGGGGCTGACTGCTGCGTGCTCAGTGTTCCCCTGCCCTGCTGGCCTCCCCCTAGGACTCCTGCAGTCCAGTGTGGGAAGGGAAGCCAGGCTTTGCTCCACTGCAGCAACCACCGCCTCCTGTGGGCAGCAGCCAGGGCTTGGACACTGCTGCAGGGGGCTGTGGACCCGGGTCCCTGGCCCTGTAGCCTTGGCAGTTGGGGGGCCCACTCCTGCAGGGCTAGGGGGGGCAGCACACTTTGTTTCAGATGTGAGGGGTCTCTACCTGCATCCTGGTGAGCAAGGGGGTTGGGGGGAGCTTTGATTTTTCCATGAAAAAAACCCAAAATCAAATAGCAAAATTTATAGGTACTTAGAATTAATTTTATTATAGTGACTGAGGCACTGGTAGGCTTCCAAATTGTTTTATAATTGTAAATATGTCAATAAAACTTTGTGTTCAATTGAGATGTATATCAATTGACACATACACACGTGTGTGTGTGTGTGTGTGTGTGTGTCAGTTGATACCTATATATATATATATATATATATAGCGGTGTTTCATTTTAATCGGGGATTTGGGGGTTTTAATTGGAGAACTTGAATTTCTTAAAAAAAGGAAACCAGAATCCCTGGTAATCATCAGAAACTAAATAACAAGTAGACTTGAATGTCTCTTTGTAAATATAGGGGAAAGTTGACAGCTTCTGAATGTTATTAGTCTTTTTTTTCTGGAGAATTGTATTTCAGAAGTGTGTTGTTTCCTGAGACTTTTCTTATTAATGTATGTTATTGGGTTTACATAACGTTTCATATCTAGAATCCATTGCCCTAAATGTTTCAAAGTAAATTTTAAAGCTGATATTTAGATCTTCTTAAATTTATTAAAACCTGGGAGTGGGAGTGACACTAAGAAAGTATTATTGTGACATTAGAGTTAGCAGTCAAGGTAAAGTATCAGTCAAAGTAAAATATATTAAGAAACAAAACTCAGAAATCAGCATTAAAAAAAGACTGGTCTGAGATTTATATAGCATATTTAAGTTAAGTTTACTGAAAGTGTAATCTAACAAATCACTTTATTTAAACTGTAGAATAAGGATTAGTTTTAGCAGCTGTCATTTTAACACAGCACAAAACAATGTATTGATATTACTATTGTGTAACTTTTAATTAAATTTAATTGCTGGGCTTTAAGTATGAGATAAGCGGATACAGTATTTATTAGCTACAGTAAGGAGCCTCCTTAATGCAGTAAAGATTTGGAGTGTAAATCAAGATTGTTCCAGCGATACTACATCAAATTTTACCATGTGAGGATAGGATCCTTTTTGTATAAACATGTTGGGTTTGACCTTTTTTATAATGACAACACAGGAATATATACTAAAATAAGAGAAGGATACTTTTTTGAGGAGGGGAGTTACGAGTCTGCTGTGATGGCTCAAATTTAGCACCCAAATGACAAATGGATAGATTACACCATGGGAAACTTCACATAAAAACAGCAACCTTGCAAATTAAAACAATGGAAAAAAGTGAAATGAAGATTTGTGACTGCTTTATTTTCCCTCTTATCTGACAACATTTTTCTTCATGCTCTTCATCAGTGATGCCAGCCTTGATACCCCATTCATCTGCTTTACCTACAGCAGTCTATTTTTTCCACCATCGTTCATTATATACCGAATGCTCTTCCAGAATTACTGCCCAGGAGTGCAAATCTCTCAGCTTGATTCAAAGCCCACTGAAGTCAGTGAAATGATTCCTATTGACGTCAACAAATACAGGACTGGGCTTTTAAATCCTCTTTAAGACTTACTTCTACAGCGGCACTTACAAGAGGTAACTCAACGAAAGATATTTGAACAAAAGTAAAATAGAAGAGATATTTCTCTTCTACCAAATTACACAAAGGGCTTTGAGTAACCATAGGACCTTATCTCAATATCCATTGTCCTTTTTTCCCTTTTGATTATCTTGATATTTCTTCATTCCACTGTCTGAAATAAGACTGCAAACTTTCTGGAACAAGAGGTACACCTTATTTGTAGAGTAAAGCATTAGTTTGTACTGGATGCTGGGTAGTAATAAATAAATCACAGTAAATGTTTTCTTCTTCAGAGAACAGTAAAAATCTTTTACCTCCACTCAAAGAAGGCCTTGTGGCACCAATAAACCACTATGCAAGATGTATTTAAGGAAATCTTGTGAAAGGGTTTGTGTACTTTCATTCCAGCTTCTTTCCAGGTTAGTTATTCAGGTTAGTTCACTTTAAGTATTTTCAGTATTAATGCATTGCTCAGCTCTAGGTTATGGATGCATAAACTATTTGGCAGCCCAGTATATACACTGCAATGCAAAAAAAAAAAAAATCCTCTGATAAAAGCAGAGGCAGTCTGGAAAATCCCTAGTGTCCTACAAACAGGTCTTCCATGAAACTCCAAATCTGTAGGATCTTGTCCAAAAATGGAAACATTACCAATTTGCATGGGGCCGGATGACTTTTACAAAGGCCCAGAATCTGGCTCCAAGATAGGAAATCAAAATATATGCTTGTACTGTACAAAGCTTTTTGCTCATGTTACTGTTTATCAATGGAGGGTTGATCAATCAATATAAAAATATATTTTATAACTGTTTGCTTCTCATCATGCATTTCCATAGTGTACCTGATATTAGTCATTGGATTTTGCCAAGAAATAGCACTCCTTTTGAATTGTATGGAAAGTACAGCTGACACAAGGAGAGATCTCTCGTCAATTGAAAAGACTTACATTTGTTTGCAGTTAGTGGGGTTTGGACCCTACTGTGTTTATTAAATTGGTAGACTGGATATTGCTGTATCAGAATCCCATGAATAATCTTAGGCTAAAAAAATGCTTGAAATATACATGCTTTCACTTGTTTGCTTTAGCTGGGGTAAAATTTACAGCCATCCAGAAGAACAAAGACAATTCAACAGATATTCCCTGGCTGTAATCATATGAAATGTTTATTAGCACATGAGGGTCTAGCTTTCTTGCATCTTTGTCACTTTTATCTATCACATTTCAGCAGGAATTGGAATGCTTTAAAGTTTCTAAAACAAAACTTAATCTGAAGAAATTTTCCTGGTAAATATACTGTGCCAACACTGCTGATTAATATTATCTGCCCTGTCCCCCTTCAAAGGAAAACAAATAAACCAAAATATTTAGAGAGATATTTTAGGGCTGTGTGAAGCTTCAGGTAGTGATTCAATTCAGCCCAATTTTGGTGGACACATCTCTGAATCCAAATCGAATCGAGACCAATATAAAGGTCTGATTCGATTCAAAAGCTCCAAATCTTTGGAAAACATTCAGAGAATTTTGATTCAGGCAGTCCCTGGTGGCTGCAGCAAGGAGCTGCAACTGAGTCCAAGCTGGTAAGTACTAGGTGTGGGAGAGGGGGGGGCCAGGCAGAGGGGACCCCTACCAGCCCCCCCCCCAGCCTGGCCCACTCCCCCAGCTCCCCCCATAGTTGCCCCTGCCTGTCCCAGCTCGGTACTTTAAAAAAAGCTCAGACTCACCAGGTGCTGCTAGGCAGGGGGGCAATCCCTACTGCCTCCCACCGCCCCATGCTGCATGGGGGGCTCTGCCAACCCCCCCCCAGCTCTCCCATGGGTGCCCCCCCGGGGCCAGCTTCGACCCTTTAAGAAAAGAAAAAAAATGGAGAAAAGCCCCAGGACTCACTGCTCCTGCAGCGGCCTCAGTGCTTCAGGGGCTCATGCAGAGCTCCCCATGTGGCATGGGTAGCAGTGGGGATCACTCTGCTGGCAGGAACGGTGAGTCTGGGGGGTGGTGTTTTGTTTTTTCCTTAAAGGGCCATAGTTGGCCTGGGCAGGACACCCATGGGGGGGGTGCAGAGGGAGTGAGAGGAGGTCAGAGGGCTTGTGCAGAGCCCCCCACGAAGCATGGGGCAGTGGGGATCAACCCTGCTTAGCAGCAACAGCTGAGTTGGGGCTTTTTTTTAATCAGAGCCGGGAGCTGAGGCTGGCAGGGAAGCCATTGCCAGGGCTGGGAGAGCAGGCAGGGGATGGGCCTGGCCTGGCTGATTCAGCAGCAACTGAATCTCTGAATCCGATTTGGCCAAATCAAAGCAAGACAGTGATTCGAATCATCGAATCAAATCGGTGTCCTCCAAATCGGCCGAACCGGAATCTGAAGGAAATCCTAGCCGCTTTGCACAGGCCTAATATATTTACCTACAGTAAATTTATACAGTACTTGCATAAAACAAACTTCTGCCTGATCTTGATGGTTCAGTCAACACTGAGGACAGGCGCTTTATCTATCTATTGGCAGACACTGAAGGTTGAGAGCAATAAAGATGAATTGGCTGCCCAGAATCACTCACTCATTCTATATGCCACCAACTGATGCACCTTCATTTTCCTCCTTTGAGATTAATAGTGGGATTTGCTATTGCCTTTGTATTTATGAAAGACCCTGAGCCAAATTTAAGGTACTGTAACAAGATAAATCTACTTAAAACAACATAAATCTTTGACATTTAGGGGTTCCTTCCTTTCAGGTCTGACTGGACTCTGTTTACTAATTTATAGGAGTTTATACTCTGTTCATTGTTATTCTGGATATTGAATAGACAAGCTTCTCTCTTAGATTCTCTTGGAGTGCTCCCACTCAAGTGCAATTGTCAGGAACTGGCATTACATGGGTCTTCTCTCAACAAAATTTGAGAGGGTCTAAGGATGCACTGAATGCCTGATCCTATTTTAATTACACCTCCAAATGACGGTCATCCAGCTGGGTAACTGCCATTTTTGGTACTTTTGCATACTTTGCAACACTGCTTCTCATGCGGTATGGAGATATATGTTCCTGGGCAAGTGCAGTAGGCTGTAGTCTGGCCAGGCAGGTATGCAGCACTGTACACTCACATTCAGGTGAGCCCAAAACTGTAGCTGGGCACTAATTCCTGACTAGAGCATGGTATATGGAAGAGGAGTTGCTCTGTATTTGAAACCAACAGCCTAGTGGTTAGGATTTCCACCCAGGAAATGGGAATTCAAGGTTCCCATTCTAAACCTACAGGTTTACTCTACTTCTCTCCAACTTTCTGGCACAGTTCTCTACACAATAGGGAATAGGTTATGCATTAGTTAGGCTCTTCTCCGCCATCTTCTTGAAGGTGACACTGCACCTTACATTTAATAGTCAGTGCATGGAGAAAAGTGTGAAGGTTTTTGCCCCACTGGGAAAAAAGCGTCCAGATTAGAACCCTTGGGTGCCTCCCAGGCAGGGTGCCTTCCACCCCACTGAGCCATACACTCTTGTTCTCCTCTTGCTAGCACCATATATAGTCCTTTCTTGGCTGCTCAGGGGGTCAGCTTCCAAAGGTCGGCTGGATGTAGCCTAATGGTTAGAGCACTATGATAGGATGCAGGTGCAAAAGGGCTCTGGGGAATGCTTTGTTGCAACTGCCAGTGGCATGTCTTCCAGTTCCATAGCTTTAGGTTTGACAGTGAGTAGAAGGAACCAAATAACATTTGTTCCATGTCAGTTGGCTGCTTAGTCCAACTGATAGAGGAGAAAAATGTCAGGGAATACAAATCCAAAGTTCTCTTAAAATGTATGCCTTCTTCTTTGAACCATCCAATTGGAGATTAAACATAAACGCACACAGCCAGATATTCATTTCTCTTGCATGCCAGGGCATTCTTATGTCACTTTCCTTGACTGTTTGTCAACTTCCAAATTACTCAAGAATCTACACCTTGATTAAGGGGAACCACTTAACACCGACACCACCCAGTCCTTCCAAGTTGTTCATTATCACACTCTTCTTGCATTCCAGACTAGGGGTGACAATAAGGAAATCCTGGTGGGGGGTTTCCTATCCTTCTAACAGTCAGTAGTCTAACCTGAAATTCCTCCCACTTGTCAGGTGAGAGTACTGGGTGAAAACAGGGGAAGGTTTTCCTCTTCTGACATCTATTATCTGTAAATTGTGAGGTTTTCCTTAGTTACTATTTCAGACCTTCTAGGGATCTACAGAACATGCTAATGGTGTAGCGTGAATCTCCAAAAAGCCCTCTCCCCTCATTACAAGAAATTTTGCTTCACATAGTGCTGCCTTGTCTAAAGATTTTTGAAAACAGGAAATGGATATATCTTCAAAGGGAGAAATTCAGCACTAATTTCATGGCAAATCTACAGGAATTCGAGACATGGAGTGAAATTCTGCTTCTACTGAAGTTAATGGCCAGGCTGACAGAACGTCTCTGGTAGTTTACAGCAGAGCTCCATTCTTGGTCATTGGTGAGCAGATATAAATTGTAAATGGAACAAGGACAGGCTGCCAATAACTGGGACATCAGAGAACTAGAGAAGCCTCCATCTGGGGACCAGGTTTGGCATTTTTTAATATATGAATTAAAAATATGTTTTCCTGTTTTCTCCAGCTAATTAACAGGAAGAAAATTCTCTTAGTGGGCATATGCTGCAGAGCAGAATATGACCTAAGGCATCTTAGTTCATTAATGCCAGAAATTATATCAAACTTGTTACTGATTTCTGTTTTGAAATATATTGGGTTGTGTGTTTGTGCACAGCTATTTAGTAAGTAAATAAGTAGTTTATTTACAGCTTGCCAAAACAGTACAGTAAAATGAACAATAACAATACTATAACGGTGGAATCAGAAGTTGACTGGCCAAGTTCACTGACAACACCAAACTTTGGGGTAAAGTGTCCACACCTGAGGACAGGAGGGTGATCCAAAGAGACCTTAACAGGCTCAGGAAATGGGCAGATGAGAATCTGATGGTGTTTAATACCGAAAAAGGCAAGGTTCTCCACTATGTGAAGAAAACCCGCAGCATGCTTAGGCTCGGCAGTGCTACGCTGGTTAGCACTACAGATGAAAGGGACTTGGGGGTTATGACTTACCACAAGATGAACATGAGCCATCGATGTGATGCTGCAGCTAGTAAAGCAAGCAAAATGCTGGCTTGCATCCGTAAATGTTTCTCAAGCAAATCCCAGGATGTCATTCTCCCATTGTACTCGGCCTCGGTGTACTGGTCCCTGCATCCAGTTCTGGGATCTACAATTCAAAAAGGATGTGGAAAAGCTTGAGAGAGTCCAAAGGAGAGCCATGTGCATGACCAGTGGTCAGGAAAACAGACCTTATGATGAGAGGCTGAGAGCCATGGGACTCTTCAGCCTGGAAAAACATAAGCAACTATCAGATAATCCCTGAGCCTGCAATTTTATAAGGGGTGCTCACCAGGATCTGGGGGAACTTATGTTCACCAGAGCACCCCAAGGGATGACCAGGTCAAACAGTCACAAACTTCTTCAGGATTGTTTGAGGCTGGACATAAGGAAGAACTTCTTTACTGTCCAAGCCCCCAAGGTCTGAAATAGACTACGGTTGGAGGTGGTTCAAACACCTACTTTGAACACCTTCAAGAGAAATTTGGATGTTTATCTTGCTGGGATCCTATGACCCTTGCTGACTTCCTGCCCCTGGAGCAGGGGGCTAGACTCCAAGATCTTCAGAGGTCCATTCCAGCTCTTATGTCTATGAAAAACTAAATAGTATTTATATAAATCATAAGTTTTAATAAAAGCAAATGATAAAATTATCTGTTCTACTAATTTACACAACATTTTAAGCAGAACATGAAATATAATATAAAAGAAAAGGCAAAATGAAATAATGTACAATAAAATAGAACACAAAAATTCTGTTTGATTTTGGCCCTTATTCGTTATGCAACAGGGCCTTGTTACACATTAATTTTAGGGGGCTCCTGCAGCTCTTAACCTTGGTTTGTCCACTCAATCCTGAATTTAGTTTTAAGCACACTTTAGGCAGTTTAAAGTTATGCCACTCCAGGGTAGGTTTACCTCTGATGCAGATTACCTAGTTTGTGTTCCATTAATGCATGTCTACTCCCCACAGATGAGATGCCCAAGTTGCAGTCCTCCAGCATCCCAGGATGTAGGGTTCTTTCTCCCACTCTCCTGTCCTGTGTGGACAAGTTTTCCATCCCCTGAACTCTACTGCCCAGGAGGTAGTTCTGGCACCAAGCCAACTCCCTTACCCACCTCTGTGGGTGAGACTCCCACCCCAAGGAATGCAACCCTGTGCAAACACTCTGCAGAGGACATGCCAGTTAGCCAGGCTGCAGATCATGGATGGGTCCAGTGTTGGGGTCTGGAGCAGTGGGGAGCAAGCAAGCTAGGGGGCCAGATTGAGTATCTATGAGCTGGGGCTGCCTTCCCAGGGCAGGGGCAGTAGCTCCCCCACAAGCCCCTATATTCCCACCTCCAGCCACACTGGGAAGCATGACCAGCACCCCTACATATCCTAATCCCAAATCCCAATTTATTAAAACATAAGACCTTTCTTTATTTTTTAATTTTTTGTAATACTTTTTATTTTATCCTTCAGTGGCTGAATTCCTTCATTTCACCACCCATTCTCATTTCCTTTCCACCTCCCACTTCCTTACCCACCCCCATTGCATTAAGTCTCTACCTCCCAGCTTCATGTTCCCTCCGTTCCAACCCATCTCTCAAGTACCCCCACCTAGAGCAGGGATAAAAGCCAAAGACTGTCCTGGCTTGCTGGCCCTGTGGTGACAACTCTCAACTGTAGCACCTAGTCTGGGCTCTGCTCGCCAGCCCTCTGCTGTCAAGTTACAGCTGTGCAGGTGGAGGGGCAGTCAGTTTTTAGCTTTAAGGTACAACTCAGGGGTGGGTAAAATGCAGTCCGTAGACCAGATATGGCCCACCAGGCCATTCTATCCGGCCCGCAGGGCCCCTACAAAATTTAGAAAATTAATATTTATCTGCTTCTGGCCACTGTCATGTGGCCCTCGATGGCTTGCTAAAACTCAGTAAGTGGCCCTCTGCCTGAAATAATTGCCCACCTCTGGTGTAACTGCTCCAAACGTGAGCTAGTGTTGACACTGATCAGCATTTGAGCAGCACAAAGTGCAACATTTAACAAGGCTCAAAGTGTTAGAAAGAAGCCAAATTGTTTGTTTTCCTTATTAGTCCAGTATTTCATATTTCCCATTAATGGAGAGATCATTTCCCCTCTTCTTTCTCAAAGAATATAAAAGACTACAAATAATGAAGTAATCAGTTTCATTCTTCCCAAATATGGAATCTGAAATCATGTGCCCATGACGACTGCTAAATCATGACAACTAAATCAATTGAATACTGATAGGGGAACCTCAACTGTTTGGAGATTCAACTAACCAGAACAAGTTTACTAATTTTCATCAAAACCTTTTGCTTTAGTTTATATGTCAGAATATGATGGAGACAGTGAAGTCAAATGGGTAGGATTGGATTCAGTTCCAAGTTCTGTCACTGACTTGAGAGTCAACCCAGAAAATGGGTGCTAGTTACTGCTATTACTGTTCTGAAATATTTATCACTCTAATTGTCTGTTGAAAACAAAAAGGGAAGCAGCCTACACTAATTTAAAGTATACCAGCACCTTCTAAACTTCAGAATATAATAAAAAAAAATATGATCAAAGATATCATTAAAGGGCATGATGTCTGAAGTGATTAGTAGTGACGCACGCAATCTTCCAATCCTATGAAAACAGTACCAGTCTGTGCCAAGTTAGTTTCCATCTGCTCAGATCTAGCTTTGGGGGCCTTATGTTTGTAACCCTTCATCCACTTCATTTGGATACTCTACAGACTTCAAATTGAATCTTATATCTATTTTTTAAAAAGATTTATCATTTTGGTTACAGAGTTAGGGTTGAAAAAATAGAAATATAAATAATAAAAAATATAAATAAATAAATAAATAAAAACAGGCTAGAAGTTTGGTACTAAGATTTACTGAATTGCATATACAGTTATAGCAGAAAAAATGAGACTTTCTTCAGAAAAACTGAACTTTTGCTTTTAATTAAAATAGTATTTCAAAACTCAAGAAATATAATTTCTGAGAGGAGCATGGTGGAGCCCTGATAAAACTTTGTCTAGCTTTTCTATTAACTAATTTATATCTGTTTTGGAAAAAAAATGGCCAATATTCATACTCATTCTTGCATCTTCCCAGAGCTGGCATGACCAGGGCAGCCTGATGACTCTAAATCCATTATAATCTTCCTTAACCTTTCTTCTATCAGCATAAAAAACTTTTAGTTGCAAGGCAGCTCCTCTCAGGCTGTTGACTTGGACAAACTGACAGCAAAGCACAGCTCACAGACCTTTTCTAAACAAATAATTTGCTAGGAAATGCATCAAATCTCTTTTTAGCTGCTGTTCAACATTTACATAGGCAAAGTTTGCATTGTGATTTCAGCTTCTGAGTGATGGGTGATTATCCACCTGTGCTTCTAACCATTAGCCTCAGATGTTTTTTAATCTGCTTAATGACAGCAGAAAGTGACTGTTTATTTTACCAACTTAGATTCTGCCTGAACTCCCTTAATAGCAAAATTCCATAATGAGTCAAATCAAACCTGCTCCCTCTCACAAGGGATTTGTCTCGAGAAACCTCAAAGATCCAGGTCAAGCAGAGTGCATCTTTCACTTATGTTAGAGTCCTTTGCCATAGTACAGGATGTATATGAGAAACAAAACCTGGAACGCTGAAAAAGGTGAGTTCCTTAGTCTGTGAGGCAAAGGGGTAGAGAATAAAATGTTTCAGCAGTCAGAAGAAAAAAAGGTGAGCATGCTATGCTTGTTCATTTATACCAGAATATAACCACAGAGCACAAGAGACTCTTATGACAGGGAGAAAAAATGGAATTCCCCCTTCTATATACAATATCACCAGTCTCAGGGACATATGAATAAGGTATGGTAATAGCTTTTCCCTTGTTAACCTTCTGCAATCAATAGACATAGGAGAGAGCAATGCCAATCTCATTTATAGTAATGACAATGTAATAAACGTGCGGTGCTGCTGCGTGGAATCTTGCCTTATGCTTTATTTGCAGAGGCAATATCTTGTTTGCCAGCCCCAGCACTAAATAGGTGTGCTGTTGCCTATATAGGTATTGGCTCTCAGTTGTGTACAGAACCCAGGATGTGCTCCTCTGCTTTGTTAATGTGAATGTTTAAGGTCTATAAAAGTTACTTTTGTGTGCTGAGAACCCTTGCACTTTACTTACATTGGTTTCTTAAATGGTTACAATGAACAGTGTTTTCTGATGCACTTAGATTTCATGCATTAAAATAAGCCATTTGAAATTAAACTGATTTGAGAAATTCCAAGATGGATAATTAAAAAATGTAGGCATGTGTGCATAACTGTACATGGAAGGATTTTCATTTGCGTGTGTGCTTTTGTCTTAGTAGAATTGGGTTCTATGGAGCCATCTCAAAGAGATGGTGGGTGCATAACAGATGTTATTAATTCTTTGGCTTGTTATCATTTTTTTCTGATCTCAAACCACTACAAAGTCAAATCTAGCTGGGTTCAAAGATGCAGCAATGTTTGTCAGAGCCAAGTGAATAATTTATAACAAATAACTGGCTTAGATTTTGTCTCTCTTGTCTGCGAGTTGCCCATGAAAAAAAGGTGATTTCCAAAATGTATTTGTTTGAATATATTGGCTCATGAGATTTGGTACAGAACTTGATATGCATGTTTTTAAAATTTGAGCTGCGATACCTGACATATAGATGAGATGGGCCCTGATCATACAAACATGTGCCCTCAGGAGTTATTTAGCTACATGGATTGTCCCGTTGGTTTCAATGGAGCTATTTATATGCATAAAGTTATTCACATGGGTAAACATTTGTGGGTGCAGAGCCGTTTCATGTTTCGGTTCTCTGAGTAAATGGGTATAACCCTTGTAAATGGGTTTTCATTACGACTGTTCATTACTCTGAACTCTGTATTCCTTTGAATTTGCTTTATTTATGAACACTCGTGTCAATACAGTCATTTGCTAGACTAGTTGTAGGCAATGAGTGCCTTCTAAGGATTTGATTCTTTCATTCTTACTTACACTGAACAGTGCTCCACTCCATGAATCATCTTGCTGATGGTGTGTGTAAACATGGCAGTGCAGGAGTCTTAAGTCCTGATTGTGCACAGAGAATTTCTTAAGGATTGGGGTTGGTTCATTCTGGTCTTAAGTGATGTCCTTTAAAAATATGAGTCTCTTTGTGAGGGATTTCATATATTTACAGGATTCACTTAGACTTAATAAAAGTATTCCAGTAGCCTGTGACCTGTAGTCCCAGGCTTATTTTCATAGTCTTCCAGAGACTTCCCATGTGATTTTAGGCAACTCCTTAAGCTCCAGATACTCAAAGGTATTTAGGTATAACACTCACTAATTTTATGGATTTGACCTGAAATCAGTGGGATTGTAAGGTTTAGGGCCTGCCATTAAATTTAAGGCTCATCTGATTACCCTTTTGGCTGCAGGCAACCCAGCTAGAAGATACAAACCCAGTATTCCCAGATCACTTTTGGCTTACCTAGTGCTTTGCACTTATGTCTCATTTCTTGCTACCTTCTGGCTCTGTCACCCTGCTCTGATCTGGAATCTTGCACCTTGTTAGTGCTTTGAGTTTTGATGCTTTTCTCCTGTCCTGGACACACCTGAACCTTGTCCTCTGCACATGCCCTTCAACCTGTTATAATCTTTCCTCAGCTTCTTTCTGGTTCCTATTTCTGCCTAGCTTCCTGTTCCTGCCTTGGATTCTCCTTCAGACTTGTTTCTAGCCTGGTCCTCTTCCTAGCTGCTGCCTTGGACTTCCAGATTTCTATTTTGGGGGCTTGTGTCTTCATGCCCAGTGCTGTTCCTTGGCCCTGCTCTCTTGGATTGTGATTCAGCTATAACCACTAGGTCCTACTACCCACACACCACTTCTCAATGGGGGTTAAGTGTTTAAATATGTTTGATTTTCTGGGCTTTAGTGTGAGTACAATGGGAATAATAGCACTTGTCTACCCCTTGGGGGTGTAATGAAGGTCAAGTATATTAAAAAAATCATGAAGCAGTCTGAGAATACAATAATGACTACGATAGTCAAACTGAATAGACAGCATCATTACGTGGTTGGCCTATAGTAATTTTTCCTTTAAAAGTAAATTTTAATTTGTCTATTGGATCTCTATTGGGGGTCTTTAAGAAAAGGCTTAATAGGCATCTGGCTGGGGTCATCTGACTCCAGTACTTTTTCCTGCCCGGGGCAGGGGGTTGGACTCTATGATCTGTTGAGGTTCCTTCCATAGTTTTATAGATGTTAGGGTCATAAGGGACCTGGGTAGATCATCAAATCCGGCCCTCTGCCATGGGCAGGAAAGGATGCTGGGGTCAAATGACCCCAGCCAGGTGATTAACCAACCTCCTCTTGAAGTCCCTCAGGGTAGGAGTGAGCACCACTTCCCTTGGAAGTTGGATCCAGATCCTAGCCGCCCTGACTGTGAAGTAGTGCTTCCTGATGTCTAGCCTGAATCTACTCTCAGTCAACTTGTGGTCATTATTCCTTGTTACTCCTGGTAGTGCTGGGGGGAATAGGGACTCTCCCATTGCCTACTGGTCCCCCTTGGCCAGTTTATAGGCAGCCACCAGATCCCCTCTCAGCCTTCTCTTGTGGAGGCTGAACAGATTTAGGTCCCATAGCCTCCCCTCATAAGGCCTGCCTTGCTGCCCCCTGATCATGCAAGTAGCCCTCCTCTGGATCCGCTCTATGCTGAGCACATCCCTCCTGAAGTGCAGCGCCCAGAACTGGACACAGTTCTCCAACTGCGGCCTGACCAGTATTGCATAGAAGGGGAGGATCACCTCCATGGACCTGCTTGCTCGTGATGCATCTGTGGATGCATGACAAGGTGCGGTTAGCCTTCCTGACTGCATCCCCACATTGGCAGCCCATGTACATCTTGGAATCAATGATTCCAAGATCCTTTTCTGCCTGTGCTGACAAGAAGGGAGTTCCCCAGCCTGTAGGTATGCTGCTGGTTCTTCCTCCCCAGGTGTAGTACCTTGCACTTGTCAGTATTGGTCTGACAGGACCTGCCTCTAATGAACCCATATTGGTTGTCTCTAAGCATAAAATCCCCTGCTGGTCCCTCACAGATGTGCTCCTGGATAATTTTCTTAAAGAGCTTCCCCAGGACTGAGGCAAGACTTGTGGGGGCCGAGAAACGTTGGTGGAATGGGGCCGCTGACGGAGCGGAATTGAGGTGCTGGAGACGCAGGTTGTTGGAAGCCAAAAAAAACTTTACTTACAGTCTGTACACTGTAGGCACGTTTCTTGAAGTTACAAAACTTAAACAGGAAACAGGCACACTGATGCTCACACTCACACAGGGTATGGGGCGTCGGATGATTCCGGCGGGGAGTCGTTGTCGGTTGATCAGGCCTCCTTCGTGGCTTGGAAATGCAGGTGGGATCTCTCCTTATGCACATCCGAGCTCTCCTCCGGTTTGGGCGGGCATCGCCCAAACCTTTTATTCGGTCAGCAAGCCAACTGCCGACCGACATATTTGCATAATTTACCGTGAGCCAATCGCAAGCATGCACTTGGTGGTGCAGCTGCAGGGTTTTGGCGGGCTCTGATCATACACCGAAACTCTTCCTGTGCCACAGGGGAAAATCCCCACATCCGTGCTCGCAATGTGCTTGACACAGCTGTGCCGCAGCATCTCTTAACTGTTTTGCACAGACAAGACTAACGGGCCTATAGTTTCCTCGGTCCTCCAACCTGGGTCCTCCTTTCCTGGGTCCTTCCTGGGTCTTCCAACCCTAGCATCTATGAATCTATTTAATAATAACCAGAATGCTTGGCCCCAAAGTGTATATCTTCATGATTTTAACTGAAATATCTGAGCAATGTGAATTCAAACCTGGAACCACTGACAACACAGAAATGTGTAGGGGTTGCACCTCAGTTTCAGAATGTGCTTACTGAAATCCTTTCCATGTGAAACCAAGTGGCACGTAGTAGGTCTGAACAGGATGCACAAGCATAAGTGACGACTCTAAAATTGACACCTCATTTCCTGGGAATGCTCACAGATATTTTTAAACTATACCTAGCTACATACAAAACATTCTAAGGTGTTGATTTTAGTTTAGTTAGGTATTGGACATCAGTGACGTCAGCTGAAGACAGTGGGAGCTGTTGGCGCTCAGCATCTCTGAAAATGTGTCCCAGAGCAATCAAGTTTGCCATTTTTCTCTAGGAGTAAATCACGTTAGGGTGTACTGCAGGATGAAGGACTAATAACAACAAGTTATTATAATCATATAATGATGTTCATGCCTTATATTTTGCACTTGCTTCCTGCCTTCTTTAGATTATGTTCATTCTGATAAGAGGGACAAATCAGCTGGAATTATTTAAAACTCAAGGTTCTGTTAAGGGCACTTGGCACTCAAGATGAATAATAAGAGGCAAGGAAAAGGCTAAGTGTCAAGTATTGTGACTGCTAGGAAATGATCTGCATTAAAAGAAATCAAGACTTCTGAAATTATGGTTATCTCTCTGCTGATACTGATGGCAAAATGAAATCTCCTCCACCCCCTGCCCCCCTCTTCCACTCCAAAGAGATAATTTTGTTCCCTTGACTAACCTTTACATACTTTCAAAAATTCAGTCAGAAACATTTGAAACATTTTACGGTTGGTCCACATTGTATTCAAGTTTATGAGTATATTTGCATTCTTTTTGTTAAAGGAATCCTTTTAAAAGGATTGTAGAGGATTTGGAAGGAAAGGGGAAAGAGAACAATATTGGGATAAAGGAAGGGGTGCATGGTTTTATGGCATTTTAAAAAAAATATATATATGGAAAGAGAGAGGATGGCTTGTCCTGTGAGCCTGTGAGACAAGAAATATAGTGTATTATGATGAGTGGAACCATTAGGAGAAAGGCCGTCTTCAGGAGAGATCTAGTTTTCTGCAGCACCAGAGATCTTATGAATGCTGATTGCATCCAGACTGTTTGCTTTCAAGCTCTGTAACTATTGTCATGTTGATCATCCAGCTTACATCTTTCTTATGCTTCTTGAATGCCTGTTGCTCTGCTTATTGCTAATGAATTGTATTTGGCTCCACCTTTGCAGATCTTTCTACTACCAAAAATAGTTTTCAAAATCTGTGTGCTGCTCTTCAGACTGGTAGCAAAAGGACAAAGCTAACTAAGATGTGGAACCCTCATCAAAGATAATTAGATGACTGATATGCTCAGGTTAACACTTCTCCAACTTCCTCCCACATTTACTCCAATATAATCATGCGTAGATTTATTTACAGGATAGCAGCTGGGGATCTCCCAAAAACGATCAGAACCCTATTATGATAGTTTCTGTACCTACATATAACTAACTAGAGAGAGAGAGACACTGAACTGAAGACCTGTAATTCATTAATATATAGTGGTGATATATTTGATCTTAAGAGTTAAACTGCATGAAACACCTCTGCTTAACAAAGAAATAAATAACATGAATACTATTAAGCCTAGCTTATATAGTGCCCATTGTATAGTGCATATTAAGCACTATATAGGCTTAAGCACATTTTAAAGCAGGAAATAGCAAAACTTCCATTCATGAATATTTGGGCAGGACAGGTGACCTTCAGTATGCAATCTAGCCATCAGGGTGGCAGTATTGGCAAACTGACAAGCGTCTTTTGTGTCACATTCCCTAATTTGTTCCAATTTATTATCTGAAAACATCATTGTCTAACAGGTGCATGGGATATTGAAAATCAACTGCTTGTACACCAGGTGTCCGTATTTTTTTTAATTGGCATAATTCTTCTCATTACCATGAAGGAAAGGCATTGACATAACTACTAAAGGAGGTTAACCTTCCTTATATGGTATTGGGATTTATCTTAAAGCTAGAGTTTTAGTGTTCAATTGTAAGGGGTATGGCAAATGCTTCAGGTCGACTAGAAGTTACAACATCAGCAGAGCCTCAGTAGGAGTCAGTAGGGCTCCATCCAGGATCAAGACTTCAACCCTGTAGAGTACCTTGAGGGATCAAGAATCAAAACTATTCTGGTAAACTTGTAAATAGTGGCACCAATAAGCAAAGGGGTTAAACTTGCCCTCTACCATTCTCACACAGGAAGAAGCAAGGTCTTCCTTTATCTATATAAGTTGACAAAGCAACAACTCTCCCAAATGCTGTTTGCTATCAGATTGTTTTTGCAAAAAGATGTGGCATCGCAATATTCTGTTCATGAATACATTTAATTAAAATCCGTTTATGCAGATGTAGAGAGATTTATTATTTAAGAAGGTTAGGACAAGGACACAGAGGGGACTGTCATTCGAATAATGTATGTAACCTTTGCTTTGGGCTTGGTAGCCCTCTTCCCACTCTTTTGACATATTTCCTTGATTACTACTTTGACTAAGGAATTTCTCAAATAAAGATCTGAACCACTGCATAAGGGAAAGCTCATTCACACCAGGCTTTTCTTTCTCATTCTTCTGTTTCCTTCTGTTGATCAAAATGTATGCCTTAAACACTTAGTAATGACTAACAATATAGGGAAGCAGCCAGGCACCAGAGGCACAGAAGCAGCAGCAACTTCTAGTTGCCTCCACAATTTCAATTGTGATCATGTGGTTGCCAGCAGCAACCACCTTTCAGCTCCCTCACCTCAACCAAAGTTGTCCCATTTGGCCCACCTTAGTTACACCACTGGTAATGACACCATGTTACAGTGATGAAACCTGTATTGTTGTACTTAGTACAAAAAAACTTGGTAGAGGTCTTGATGCATTTAAGGGACTGAACTACAGTGTCACATACAGATAAACAAAGACCTCTTCCAAATTAGATCTAATTGTATAGAAATATGTTGTAAGAACGTCCCAGTTACAAAGCTGAGCATTCCAAAACTAGGAAATGCCAGCACCAAGGCTGCTCAAGCAATCTCCAACAGACATGGATTATATGTACTGTTGCTATTAAAGCTGTTTCCAGCTCATGCGCTTGAGTCCAGAAAATGCTATATCTACATTCAGTAAGAGTTACTTGTAGTTAGCCTTTAGCTAGTTTCTATGAGCATGTCCAGAAACAAGAAGCCTGTGTTTCTTCAATTTTTCTTAGATTTTTTCCCAAATAGTTATTAAATTATTTCTCCTTATTAAAACATTGTACTCTTTGCATTATTGCCATATTTACTCAAATACAAAATAATCCTGAATATAAGACTCCTTCCCCGCCCCATTGGATTATATATATGGAAAACTTATACATTTGTTCTAGTTTTCCAAGTGTAGAAACTAATTATCAGAGAGTTGTCTTGAATTCATCCCACTCCCCTGCTACAGCAGGGAAAATAGGGCTGGGAGGAGGGGTCAGGTGGGCCCCTTGCCCTCTGTTCCCCTAACTTCTTCCCCTGCAGCTTTCCTGCCCCCTCTTACTATGGGAGGCTCTGTTCCCTCATCAAGCATGATGTGGAAATGAGGTGCATGTGAGAATATGAGGGGCAGCAGAGAACAGAGAGAAGGACAGAAGCTGTAGAGGGGAACAGGAGACAGATTCTGGCCCAAACTCTGATTGCTGCAAATTTCAATACAGATATTCCATAAACACACTTTTAAGCACCACTTTTATACCTATTCATACATAGTATAAGCTATGCATGGTGACAGTCCAGAGTCAAAAGGTTCATGACTTATATAGTTCATTGGGCTGGATCCCAGCAGAGTCAGCAGCATTTCAAGGCAAGGTGACCTCAGCCCAGTTCTGCTCGGTATGTCTGTATACTCCAGATGCCCACCCCAAAAAGAGCCATGTGCTAATTAGCTTCCAACTCGCAACTGGAACTAGGCATTCTTGTCATAAATCCTGGGATCCTCCAGAAATTTATAAGAAGATGAGATGCAGGGCTGGCTGGTCCATCTTCACCCCATAGGGGTGGGGCCATATTAATCCCATGCAATAGGCTGAGAAAGGGGGTGATGAAGCCTCTCTGCAACATACAAGTTTAGTGATGTTTGCCAGTCATTTAAAGGGTTGTGAAGAAACTGGAATAATTGAAAATGGGAAGGAAAGGCACTGCTGAGCTGTGGGAGAGAAAAGCAAATGGAAGTGTATTTGATCTAGTGGTTCATCGTGACTTGAAAAAGATGGTGCTGAGGGGAACTAAGCACAGTGAGCACTGCATCTTATCCAATTCGGATTCTTATTCATATCTTATTCAGGTTTATGCACTAAACCTATCCATGTGCCATGTGGTAGGCTCCCATCAGTGTATTTGCCCAGTATAGGCTATGTGTTTTATGCACATTCTTATCATGGGCTGCATTGAATTGACTTAATAGTTGGTTTCCAGGACTGAGCACATGCTGCTTCTAGCAGCAACTTAATGCTAGCTAACGTATGTGATGGTGGGGGTTGCTGATATAAGAATATAAGACGAGGAGCTTTTTTCCCATGTTGACTGGGAGGGAAAAAACCTCAAATAAATTCAAATAAATATGGTATTCATTATTCCCTAATAAGCTTCATCAGCACAATGAAAGCAGTCATAATTACATTCCAATATTACAGGAAATAGGGATCTTTACTTAACTTGCAACAACGTTGCTACCATAGCCTCAGGACAGATAGGCCAGAAAAAATATTTCTTAGAAAAATAAATAAAAATATATTATTTTTGAGGTATATCTATACTACAAGTAAAAGAACATGCATGTGATCAGAAATTAAATGAAAAGCCAAGGCTGGCTGAAAAAGAATGCTAGTCATGTCTACAGTTCAAGAAAAGTTGGGCTAAAAAGCAAACAAAAAATCAAGCAGCAGAGCTGAATATTATTATTCAGCAGACTGAATATTCTACCAAGCATGGAGAGAGGCTAAACTGTAATAGCTTGGCCTTTCTTCCTCTCATCTTCTAGAATTTAATAGCATGCAGACAGAGGATAGCAATTAACCTATGAAGAGCGCAAGGGTTCTGTTTGAACTGAAACTTGCTTTTTGAACAAAGTACTGTTATTTTCTATTGCTATAGATACACAGTTGATTTTTTCTTTCTCTTTATTTCAGATAAATATTACATTAATTTTCTTTAGTTAAGATGGTTATAGGCCCCTGAGGCCTGAGAGAGCAGAGAAAGAGAGGACATTTTACCTTTGTGCTCCCAGTTCAAATCCAGGTGAGGGTCAGGGCAAACTATCTTCCCAGAGGACTGATGTCCATCAACCAGTTGCATATGTGCGCACACGCAAAACTATCAGCAGAGCTGGCTTTAACTAATTTAATTTTGTCAATATTTTGCTGGAGTTAAAAAGCTGAAGGTGCAGACAAATGCCTCAGTAGGTGGATCAGGCTGGAAGGGCAGAGCAGAGAAACTGCTACTCCCAGCTCTCATGCTGTAATATGATTTCACTCTCCAAAGCGGTCAAGCTGGCAGTTCTGACAAGTGCTAAATTCATGTATAAAGATGTTAAAATGTCATTAGTGATCTCAATACTGTTAGGGTTTGTTTTTTTTAATGGTTAGAAGCAAATCATTAATGAGTGGTGGACATCTTGCTGCTTGTTTAGGGTTAATGCATAAATCTGCCACTGCAAGGGTACCTGTGTTGATAAGAAAAACCCATCAAAAAAAAAGGTTTCCTGCAGATAAAAGGGTTGTCTGCGGCCAGCGGCTACAATATGCTGAGATAGAAGGTGTTGATAGCTCTCTCACCTTTCCAAGGAGTTCTTTTGCCATTGGAAATTAATGATGGAATTGATAACTCTCTGAGCAGGCTGGGGGATGGCGACTGTTATTGAAAATGTCTGGTTCTAATGTTTCTCCAAATGACTTGGATTGGTTAATAAAAGGCAATCACTTAACTGTTTCACTCATACCATGTGTAGGATTTACAATGCAAATTCAGTTGCAAGGGAAATCTTTTGATGATAAATAAAATTTTATTGAACATGTAAATACCAGTTCAAGTGACCCAATTTAGCAGTGACAAAAGCTGTTTTCAAGTCAGAGTAATTGTTCAAATTGCCCCTTTTCCACAAAAAATAGCAGTTAAAATGAGCGAATTTACTGTAGCATTGACGATGATTGTTTTCAACTCTAAGCATTTTGTTAAAGCTGTTTAAACTTAAGTAGATGGTTGCCAAATTGATGCAATTACTTAGACATCATAAAAAGGGTTTTAAAACTATAAATGCATCTGCTAACAGTATTAAATTGAGGCAATTAGCCCACAGGAGTTTTAACCTTCATCCAGCCACCAAGAATCCATTTGGACACCAGAGGTACTTTCACATGTGTCTTATTGTAGTTTATATTGGTAATTAAGGAGTGGAATTACCTTGATATAAATCACGAATCTGTGCATTTGGAGGTGTGTACGGCTGCAACTAAAACTAAACTGTGTGTACTGGAGAGGCTACAGTTGTGTTAATCACTGTTGTTTGAACTATGCTGTCATTATTCACCAATTATGTTTCACATATATACATTTTGTTTTTCAATCAATATTTCTTCTAGTGAAAGACATCTGGAATTGAACCAATTCCATAAAAGCAAAGCAGTAGTACAAATGAACCATTTGAAATCACTTGGTTGTTATAATTTCTGCAGTACACAAAATGGCTTGATGCTACAGATCAACACCGCAATCCTACAGTATGATCCTGCAGTTAGACTATGTCCCATCAACCTTGAAGGGGTCTTCAGGTAGCCATTTGTAGAATCAGAGCCCAATTAGGACACTTGCCCTGCCATATGAATTCTGATCTTGGATGAGAAAACAACCTCAGGGCCCATCTATGCCATCCAAGACTGCCTTGGAGAAACAACCCCTGCCTGCTCATTCTCACTGCCCAGGTGCAATGTTTAGGTATGTGCTCGGGGACACACTCAGAATTTCTGTCTGGGGCACCCTCCTGAGAGTGGGGCTGGTTGTGCTCCACATCACTCTGATAACATCTATGTGACTTTTTTCCAGCATGTGGGGTATACAGAGCAGAAGTAGGTGGGTAGGTTGGTCTTGTTTTTCAGTAGTGGTCTGATTGTTATGGAAGCAGTATAGTATAGGCATATCCTGAGACATTTTGCTAGGTACAGACTTTCAAAAAGCCTGAAGTAGAATTGATCTAAGATGCACAGTTTTCTGTAAGCAGCATAGTTTAGATTGGTAGCAAACAGAAAGTACATTCGCCCTTCGGTGGGAGGACGAAATCTTAGACTGGGTTCCACTATTTTTAAATCAGTCTATGTGTGCTGAACTTCTTTTCTGTTATGGGTATAGACTGGTTTCCAATCAGTTATACCAGCAAAAGTGTAATGTCTGTACCTGGCCTTTAAGTGCAGTTGGGAGGAGTAGCAAGAGAAAGGAAAATGACAAGATGATCATAACGGAGTAACCTGTCCCTTTAAAAGGAGTAACCAGCCCTAGGATAGGAGTCCAGTTGTGGGGGATTAGTTGGCAGTTAAAAGCCCATGCAGAAAGACAGCAAGGAGCTCATGCTGGGAAAGTAGTTTGTGGCAGGAAGCAGACTAAAACTCAGAAGGTTTCAGATTAAAGGACCCTCTCCTGCTGCCTGGAAAAAGGCTAAAAGTTGGCTTTGCTCATTTGTTTGGATTAAGGGTTATGGTTTGTGTTATGAACTATAGATTGGACTAGCTGAGACATTCCCAAGGGGGAGAAGCATGCTTGCATAGGAGCAGGCACACCAACCCACATACAGGCAGGCTTTGTTCAATACATGCTGGGAAGTGGCATGCTAATGGGCATGGAAAGAAACACACGTTGGGACTTTATGGATAGTTTAAGATAT
Source organism: Caiman crocodilus (assembly GCA_030014935.1). Lineage (NCBI taxonomy): Eukaryota > Metazoa > Chordata > Crocodylia > Alligatoridae > Caiman > Caiman crocodilus. Next base: position 102,982,203 of record JAGPOW010001296.1, read on the forward strand.
GTAAGCTGAGGCAAATTTAAGAAACGAAACTGTCATTGACATAATTTAAAAATGAATTGTATTGTTTCCAGTTTCTTCAACTGAAGATCATCTTTAAGAAAAAATTTGGGCAGGAGATGTTTTAGTATCAAGTGGCTCTAGCAAACTTCCATAGTCTATATGTTTTATTTCACCTTTTCTACATTTTTAAAGGCTATATAACCTTGCATTTCTGAAATAATTACATCATTAATATATTTTTAAAGCTATACATCCAATCAGTTGTGTTTTTATTTTAATTGGGATAACAAAATGTTAAGAATATAAAAAAATTACTACCAAGTCAGCACCAGTGCACAAACATCTAAAGAAGAAACAGTTGAAATTCACAAACTAGTGTTCACTAGGTTATCCTCTTATCAGTGGACATTAAGAAAAGCCAATTTCTTTTGGCCTTTGTTTTTCAATTTTTCCATTTCTGCTTCCTGCAGCATCATAACTCAATACATTTTTATGATGGCTTCTTCTGGCCTGATTAGATATTTTAATCCTTGCTCTATATTTCTTATACCAGCTGAAGCCAATAAAAATTTAAGAACTAATGCCTACTGTATTTCTTTGTCTGTAAATACTTCCTGTGCTGCTGTTCTACATCCTTTTCCCCCTTACTATTGTCTGATTTTTTTTGTGTGTAAGTTCTTGCCTAATAATTTTATTTTACCATCTTATTTTTGTGGAACAGGAAGAATTTTTTTGTTGCAACTTCAGAAAAGGTTTCCTTAGTCCATCTCTCTGCTCTTGTTTTGTTGATGCCCGTTTTCACTGATGCATTTTTATTTTTTCTCCCTTGCTGTAAGGTGCTTCTGATGCTGTGGAATGCAAATGATTCCAACAAATACTATATTTTCAAAGTGTAAAAATGATTGACATAGAAATGTTATTCTGCTCCACTCACTTGGTATACTGAGGTGTTTTCAATGGGAAAATATCGTGCTAGTCATTTAACTCCTTTTTTGCCATTTGCTACAGAATAGCTGTACCTTAATTATAGTAACTCACTGATTCCCATGGTGGTGCCATGGAACCCTGGGGTGCCTTAAGATCAGGGGTGCCAAGCAGTGTTAGGCAGGAAAGTGTAATGTACTCAATAAACTCATAGATTTCAAATAGGAGTTTAGTATCCAAAAAATTGCAACAGAAGAATCGCTCTACTAGTTTTCTGTAGTAAAAAAAAATAATGAAAACTAAGAGCTAGCTTTTTCCAAAAGATGCCTTGAATCTAACAAGGAGTTCCTTGAGTCTAAAAAGGATTGAGAACCACTGTGGGAGCCTAATAGGGCATGTCCAGATGAATGAAGACATTTGGCTCCCTGGGAACACTAGCAGTGGTGTACCTTGCACCACAGCTACTTGTTCCTGGGGAACACTCATTCTATGCATGATTTAGCACATGGCAAGTTACTCTGCATTGGGTAAGGGAGGCTGGGGCTGGCCCCAGCAGTCTTATTTTGGGTCCTGGGGCCTCCCAGGGCTGCAGCTGTGGCAGTCCTGCTGGGTGGAGCCTGGCTGGCAGCCAGAGCGTGGTTCCGGGTGGCTCGGCTCCACTATTCAGCAGTGTGCTCTACCCAAACATGTGTTGCTGTAGTCTTTTTTCCCATAGGTTTTTTTTTTACCTCTATATCCATGGATCAAAAAACCCCACACAAACAGGCAGTGCACCCTTGCAGCGTGGAACACCAGACTGTGCAGTATGTGGCACAGCAGATGTATTTGCAGCGCCACATATTGCTTGGTAGGGCTTGTCTGGATGCTCCCATAAGTTGCTAGGCTTGGATGGTCATCTTTAATTATAATAATTATCATAATCAATGTGTACCACTTCAGTAACTAGCTTTTCATGTTTTTTGGGGGTGAAAACAACCAAAGGAAATCCTTGTGTGAGTATGTGTATATTCCTTGCCTTTCATGCCCTACAGGAAAAGTTTTGTCCCACAAGCTGAAATGTTTATCTAATGGTCAGCTCTATCCTTGTCCAGTTCACTTCATATCTCTTCTATATCCTTTTTTAGACCCCTTTGTTCATGAACAATGCGTGCCCCTGGAGGCTGTAAGGGCACGGTGACTGCCCGCAGGTGGTGGCGGTGGTGTTGATGGCAGTGTTGGCAGCTGGGGCATGATGGCAGCAACTGGGGAGCTCCTGCAGGCAGCATGGTGGTGGTGATGGGGGGGGGGGTGGCAAGTGTCGATCAGTGGTCTGCAACTACCCGCAGATGCTGCCAGCAGCGTCAGTAGCAGCCGGTGGCAATTGGTGACTGCCCGCAGATGTCACAGGTGGTGTTGGTGTCAAAGGTGGGGTGGTGATGAGTGGCAACCACCCACAGGTGCTGCCGGCAGTGTTGGCAGTGACCAATCACAGGGGGTGCACTGCTAATGTCAGGGGTTGTATGTATACCTGCATGCACCCCCTACATGTTGCCAGTGCCTTTGTTTTTTGTCTTCATCTTCTACTCTTCCTGCTTGAGCCATACTCCCTTTGTCCTCTCTTCTGTTATCCAACATACTCCCTTTCTGGACAGGTACATTAGCCATTCTGCTTCTTCCCCACCCCCAAATAAAGACATACACTGGTACCACTGGAAGAGAGAGCATAGAAGAAACAGCAGAAGCATCTGCTTTTTAAGGTTCATAGTAAAATGGCAATAAGGGAAAAGTGTGTGTGTGTGTGGCAGGGGGGGCTTGTTTGTTTGTTTTTGTTGAGATCTGTCACCTATTTTTCTATTTGCACAGCCTGTTGATACATTTTCTCAATTTGGGCAGACTGTCTTTTGAGCTAGAAATTATGCATGGGGCTTCTTGTGTATCACAAAAGGAATACTCCTCCAAAGGCTTAGTTGTGGCAAGCTGTTGAAATCAAAGGGGTTGCTGAGTAATCATGGAGTCATGGAATTGGACAGGCTCCGTTCAGAAATTAATCTGTGATTGCTGCTTAGGTTTGAGCAAATGTACATAATCTAAAGAGTCCTGCTAACACAGATATTGGCACATAGAAATAAAATATCACACAGCCAAAACATTAAAATTGCTTTTATTTGTCCTTGACCTGCTCATATTTTTATGTTTACTTTCCTGGCCGTGGTGATGAAACAGCTTAGTACTTTATAGACTGTGTTAGCTGAATATACTCATATCTTGTACCACATGGGGCAACAAATTAATTTGGAATTTGTTTGGCCTGGATTTCTTCTGCTGGTAGGTTCATGGTACCTGTCCTTCATTTCAACTTTAAATAGCCCTTTACCAGATACTGCTGTTCCACAGGGACTGAGATACCAGAGTTAATTCTCATTCTTAAGGGAAGCATAATATTACTATGTCTCAAATAATGGTGTGGTAACTGTTGGCAAATTCCTTTTTAATAGTGCCTACTAAATATAAAATTAAATGTATTTAAAATAATGGTTCATCTCAGAGCATTCATCCTATATATTATTTTGTCTGACAGATGTGAGCACTGGATCTCCCAGTGTAAGGTAGAGGAAATACAGTAGTGAACAGTAAAGGGGTAAGCTTTCTTGGCTATAATCTCCTAGTATTGTGTTTATGCCCTGCAATATGAGGGTTTATGTTACTGCTAATTTTTAAAAATCCTTTTTGAAATCACTGATGTCTCACTCAGTATAGAAGCTATGGATGTGTTCTACCCAACTTTTTTTTACATCTTACCAAATTGTGTTTTTAATACCTTGTTTCACAAGTTAATTATGTATATTATGTAGCTTGTGGTGCTTTGTTTATATGATAGTATAACAAAAAGGCTAATGCAGGTGAAGCTGTTTTTGGTAAGAATTTTTTAGTAAGTCTTAATTAAATCTACCTAAGGTAAGCATTGTCTTATTACAGACCATATCATTGTGTGTGTGTGTGTATCATACACACATATATAAAATATCCTAGGTTTTCATGAATAAAACCATTACAAGGAGTAAAAAGTAGTTTTAAACTGGGTATATTTACAGTGATACTTAGGGCTGACCCTAAATTTGCTCTCAACTAGCTTGGTGTAGGGTGTCTATGTTATACCTTTTGGTTAGCACCAAAGCTGTTCCAGTTTTGCTGCTTATATTTCATGCTTCCTTGCTGACTCATTCAGGAATTGGTGGTAGGTCTGTGATGAAAGAGGCTACGTGGGCCGAGTTCTCATGTGCAGGTTTTGTAGGGAACACTTTGGAGAGCTCTGTGTGTGAGCTTGTCTTGATGTAAATAGTTGCTGTAAATAGTTTCATAAGTAGGACATCTAGATTCCTATTTCACTTCAGGAGTGATTCCAGTCTGGGCTTGGAAGCAGGCTGCAGAAACTGCTCTGTCATTAGTTCTCCATGACATTATGTGTACTTTTATTGGTTGAGCATTGTTCCTTGTGTTGATTACTATAGGTTTGTAACAGTTTAATTGTGAGCATGGCTGACTAGAGTCTGAGGAGGAAGAGGAAGGCTCTGAGAACGCTGGGGAGAGAGAGAAAGAATAGTCTTGGGGAGGAGAGAGAGCTGGACAGAGAATGCAGTCCCAGGGAGGACAGAGTGGAGTCCGAGGAAGAACCGAGGGAACTGCAGTGACACAAAGACTGTTTGTTAGAAGTGGAGCTGTCTACTGTATTATTTGGGATGTTGGCACTCTAACTCTTGGAGAGGGAAACACCCGCTTCCCAGGAGCTGACCAGACCAAAACATGGAGATCTCTGAGGTGGGGGTGCTATAGATCAGCAAGGAAGCCAGGAACAAAGAAATGCCAGCACCTCCAGACAGAAGCTTACCCCCCAAGAAGGCATACTAGGGCTAGCTGCAGGGGTCCTTCAAGAGAGGAAGACCAAATAAGGCTTCCTTTTGGGGAGTCTGGAGGCAGAGCTTCCCTTGAAAAGGGTGTGATCTATGACAATGTCTACTTGTCGTTAGTAAATGGGAGAAAAATGAACAGGAAGCAGGAAAAGGGAATTGTGGGTTTGCTTCTGGTAGACTTCCTAGATTCTTGGTGTGTATGGCTCTAAACAACCTCTAAACAAACTGGAGAAAAGTCAGGGGCAGGGTCAACTTTATATTTGGAAGGTCAACAGAGCATCAGGGAATCAAGGTAGATTCCTACTAGGAGCTGACTGGGATTTAAAATGTGTTGAAGACAATCAGCTGGTATAGCCCTTAGGATGACCTTAAGGTCAACTCTTACTTGCAAAACTGACATATCCTATATTCTTTCAATAAAATGTTCCTAAAATTCTTCTGCATCTATAGTATTAATCGATAATTATTATACATTTTTACTGTGTAAATGAGAACCCAGGATCTTTATATTTTTGTTAACTCAAATGTGATGGGTATTAAAAAACCATTGTAAGATACTACAATTTCTTATTAATTTTGCTATATTTATAAAACCATAATTTTTTGCCTTTAATTGCATTTTAAAACATTGTTTTAAAATCTTTCTAATAATCTTTATTTTCAAAACTGTAAGAAAAAAATCTAAATGGGGTGGGATAGAGGGGGGAAGTAAGACTAAAGGCCAAATGTTTACTTTAAATATACAAGAAGCATATAAAGAATTTACTTCATATATTTAAAAGGATTTTAACATTGTTTTTTAAATATAACATGGCACATCTTAACAAAGCTTTCTTGATATTTAGGTTTTATTTTTCAACATTTTGTCACAACCAAAGAAATAGTTGTTTTATTAACTTATTTTTTCTTAATCAGAAACTCAAAATAGCAGTTTGGAAATCCATTTTGATGACTGCATAGCTCACAGTAAGCTAGATAGGTCCGTTATGTTTTTTTAACCACCCACTTTACTTTTGGCAAGTTTCATCATGCTTGCTCTCTTGTTCTCTCTTACTTTATTTTTCTTTTGCTTTTACTGTTAGCAGTTCATGGTAATGACCATCTTTTTCACTAAGTTGTGCCTGGTATGGGTGCCTCAGTTCTGGTTTAGGCCAGTAGATGCTATGAGAACAGGCAACAAATCATAGCAGGTCACTAGAGGTACTGAATGGAGATATAAATACACATTAAGAGTTCTTAAATATTAAAGTTCCCTCCCCACTCTTTTCACTTTGTAGTTCCCTAAAAAATAAATAAATAAAAAAAATTAAAGTTTCTTAGTAATTTTTTTTCAAAGGATGTATAGGTTACTAACAATATTCTCATCCACAGTATTCCTTGAACCAGAAGGGTCTTTAAATTGCTATTTAGGCACAGCAGGGCTCATTAGCAATGCCAGGAAACAAGCCTTTTTCTAGATAGAAAGCTGTAGTTAGTTTTCTTTCACAACATTCTCTTTCTAACATCAGTTGGTGGCTATTTGTTGTGTCATATTATTCATGATGCTCAATTTTTCCAGTAACCAGTAGCTATAATATTCAAATAGCTGTGAATCCCAAACCATGTTATATAGTTTTCTACAAATGATTATTCATCCATAAAATCTTGGACAGAAAACCTGCCATTAGCTTTTTATTGTTCATCCTTCAAAAAAAATTGTCACATTCAGGGAACAGAAATAATACCAGGAGACTTGGATGGCACAGTAAATAGTTAAAAGAAACACTTTCACTCAATAGATTGAAAATCCTAAGTAAAAATTACAAATGATAAGTACAGATCCTGAAAACAGGTACAGATTCTGCAAAAAGAAAATTAAGGATAAATTGTAATGACTAACCTTCATTGGGCAGCTGAACAAGGTTGAGTCTCCAGTACCATATGGTTCATAGACACATATATGACTTTAAACATGTGAATACAATTTGTCTTTGGTTATCTGAGGAAAGTGTTACCTCTCAGAAAAAAAGATACCACAGCATCTTGTGAAGTAACACATAATGCATAATGTAAAATGATATCAAGCATAACAGTATGGATATTGTATACAGTAAAAATGCCTCCAGTCACAAATAATTAAAAATATATTTGCTAGTTAGAGAACTAAAATTCAGGTAACTGGGGGTGTACTGTAATATAACTGAAATCAGTACCTGCTTTTGCATATTGTATCTGGGTCCCTGATATGTACAGTAACTGTGAATGTTATATTTTCCTCTTCCAGCCTCTGGATGTAGATCTATTCATTGCCCAGTAGGTATGTGTCTGACAATATTGGTGAATTGGTAGCTTCATAACTTTCAGGATTACATTGATGGTAATGAATTGAGGGGCCAGGTGCAAGTAATTGCCTTAGAAGGACAAAATGAATTGGAGGTGAATACTTCACTAAATTTAAGTGTTTTGAAAAAGATAAGAATTTGTTTTAGCCTTCATCAATAGCCTTAAAAAGAGATCATGTTACTTCCAGAAGCTGAACACTCATATATTAATCCCTCGTCTTTACCTGATAAATTCCATATTACAATTCAAAACACAAATAGTCTAGGAAGTGCTATTGCTTTAAGTAATAAAACTGTCAGTGAGAGAATGTCTTTATATATTGACCTACTTTTACATCCTGCTACTCAGAAGCTTCACCGACTGTTAGAATACTAATAATTTAGGCAAAACTCCATTGCGTAGATGAGCTGAACAAATGTGATCAAAACACACTTAAAGCTAGCTTCTTTGTACTTACCCTAGCTAATGGCCTTCTGTTAAAAGTAATAAAAGGAAATAATGATTAAGAAACTGATTTCACAATATTTAACTAAATGTACTTGAGAGTTCGGTGAGTATAGTACTTTGCAAATTACAATTCAAAGAACATCATAGAGAGCACTGGCAGTTGTAGTGAAGGCCAAAACTTTGCAATGAATCTAAGTAGTAACCATTTATGTATGAAGGTGCAGCATTTTATTTCCCTCACTTAGAATTAACAGGAAGGAAAATCCAAATTCTGTTCACTTTCCTGTCAAAATCACTCAAGCAATGTTATGGATAGTTCTTGGTTGCCTTCCTTTTTTAAAAAGCAAAAGCAATAACATGACCACTAATGAAATCAGTGTATTAGAGAACCCTCCACCCCCTCTAAATCAAAGCAACAACAAAAACTAATTAAAATCTAATGTTTTCTTGACAAGCAATCCCTTCCTCTCCCCACACCCTCTGCTCTCCTGCCATAAAGCTACTCCTGTATACATTCACCACTGTAAATGAGGAACTAAGTTTTCTGTATAACCTCTGAGCTTCTGCAAATTATGTAATTTTGCTTTGTAAAGGGATTCTGAGCAAGGCAAGATTTCTTTGTGGCATTCATCTGCTTGTAAAGAGAAGTGGCACTCTTTTGCTTGACTATTTTTTTATACTGTTAGAACGAGAACTTCCTTCCTGTAGGAGTTGTCTGGTTGACTTTAATAGGATTACTCACTGAATGAAGAACTATGCATCTTGAGTAAGGATATAAATTTACCAAGTGATAACAGCTTTCCTGACCAGAAGGAGCACAGCTTCCATGCTCCAGTAATTACCAGTTCTCTGAGTTATCCAGTTCCTTTTCTATTCACTGGAAAATATAGAAGTGAAATAGATAAGCAAATATACTATTTTTTACAGCTGCAGAATTCATGGGAGTTCACATTTTATGCCTCATGAATTTAAGGACTGCTGAGTTGTCTGTCTGGAAGTGCCAATTACCAGTCCAAAGCATATGGAGTCATTAGGAATGTTTAAGGGGGAGCCCATTGGAAGGATGAATGGTTATGTGGCTACTTGTCTCCGGAATAGGTCTGTGCTGATTGCTCATTTTTTTAGCTTGACCAAAATAGAAAACTGAAATCTTTGTTTTAGGACAAACCATTTTATTCTGGGGTGATTTTTTATCCTCTTTTAAAGACTGAAAATAGGCTATATTTGTAAATAAAATGCTGGTTGGAAATAAAAAATCAAAATGTTTCATTTTGGAAATGTTGAAATGAAATGTATTCATATTGTCAAACATTTTCCTTTACTTTTTACTACTCACTACATTTTAGCTCAAATTGGCAAATAGTTTTGAATCTCATAAAACTGCGGGGTTGGGGGGAGAGGGGGAGCATTTGTACACCTGGATTTAGCATGCAAATTTGTATGAACTTCAGCAAGTCACTTAAATGTCCTAATACTACACGCTACTCTGCACCTGTATTTAGCATTATTAACTGCCCGGACTCCCAATTTTGCAAGCACCACTGCTGTGCGCTGGAACTGCTGAGCACAGGGAACTGGAAGATCAGGGCCCTATTAGTTACTTTGGCTCCTGACAGATTTTCATCACAACTGAACTGCTAAAATACAGTGCTTAGTGGCTAAACTTATCCCAGCACAGTGTTGGGAACAGTGGATTTCGAATAATCAATTTAAATCTCAAATGTCTTGGATCCTGTTTAGTCATTTTATGCCTGTATAAGCAGAAGGGAAAATACTTGCCAGTCAGAATGGTAGCAATTTACGTTCCCTGTGCACAGGTGCGAATGCATATATGAGGTGCAAGGTAATGGAAAATCAAGACAGAAGCTGAGAAGGTAATAAGAAAGAATAGAATTGCAAAACATTTAAGTTAACATGTCAGGTTGCTTAGGTGAGCCCATGGAGACTATGACTTCATTTTTTTTAAAGATTTTAATTAAAAGCCATATATTAGTTTAAAAAATAAAGGCTCGTGTAGGTGGTTAATATCACATGTCCAATGCTTAATGGTGGTGATTAGGGTGGCAGCTATTGCAAGAAGCATCCTGAGGAGAAATGGTCAGAAGGACTGACTAATCAGAAGAAATATATTCATACACTCTTTCTTTTTTTATTAAGAAGAGCTGGTTTCACTGCTATAATATCTTCTAGGTCTGGGCGAAGCTTCAGTCCCTGATTTGATTTGGCAGGGATTTGCCCCGATTTGGTGGCTGAATCTCTGAATCTGAACCGAATCAGGAAACCTTTTAATCTCTTCAAATCGAATTGGAACCCTTTGAATCAATTTGGAGAAATTCAGAAAGATTCAGCACTGCAGATATAGACACAGTTTTATATGTTTTTTCTACATACCTCAAGGTACCAGGTGACTCGTGAATGCTGAGAGGCTGGGATGGATGGAGCATCCCACAGAAGCATGGGGGACTCCCCAGCACTTCCAGTCCACTTCTGGGTCCACTGGGAAGCGTGCTCTCTGGCTCAGTGATCAGCTACGGGAGAACTCCAGGTACCCCCCCTGTGCCTCTCTGGCTCGGTGACTAGTGTCTCCTGGGTCTGGGGGGTACCTGGAGTTCCTCTGTGGCTGATCACTGAGCTGGGGAGGCATGAGAGGTGGGCAGCATGCTCAGTGGAAGACCTTGAAGTGGACTGGAAGTAATTCTAGTTCACTTCCAGATTCATGGCCAAGCATGTGCCCCCCCCCCCCCCGGGCCCCTGCCATATTCCTGTGGGATGCTCCATCCTCCCAAGCATTGCAGCATTCGTGAGCCATGCTTAGTTTCATAGTTTCTAGGGTCAGAAGGGACCAGAATAGATCATCAAGTCTGACCCCCTGCCCTGGGCAGGAACGAGTGCTGGGATCATAATACCCCAGCTAGATATCTATCCAACTGCCTCTTGAAGACCTCTAAGGTAGGAGAGAGCATCACCTCCCTTGGAAGCCCATTTCAGAGCCTGGCAGCCCTAAACATAAAGTAATGCTTCCTGATATCAAGCCTGAACCTGCTCTCAATTAATTTGTGGCCGTTATTCTTTGTTATCCCAGGTGGTACCCAGGGGAACAGAGCTTCACTTATTTTTTGCTGTTCCCCCTGGTGACTTTATAGATGGCCACCAGATCCCCTCTCAGTCTTCTCTTGTGGAGGCCAAATAGTTTCAGGTCCTTTAGTCTATCTTTGTAGGGCCTGGCCTGCAGCCCCCTGACCATGGGGGCAGAAAGCAAGTTCTTGCTCTTCTGGACCCTCTCAAGGTTAGCCACATCCCTCTTGAAGTGTGGTGCCCAGAACTGGATGCAGTACTCCAATTGCGACCTGACCAGCGATGCATTGAGGGAAGGATCACCTCCCTGGACCTGCTTGTGATGCATCTGTAGAAGCATGACAAGGTGTGGTTAGCCTTACTGACCACTTCCTCGCATTGGCAGCTCATGTTCATCCTGGAGTCAACAAGGACTCCAACAGGTATGTAGAAAAAACATTGAAAACTGTGTCTGTGGCCGAATCACTGATTCTCCAAATCAGCATCAAATTTTCAGGTTCAGATTTGGCCGAATTCAACTGGGGACAGTGATCCAAATCAACAAATCGATTCACTGTCCCTGATTCAGGTCAAATCTGAATCAAATACAGCCCATTTCACACATCCATAATATCTTTACAAGCTCTCCAGAACCCTGGAAGCCCTCAAGTCTTTTAGTGCAAATAAGTGTGATTTACATAATGTATTTGATTCTATTTGTTTAGCAATATTTTTACACTGTGTACTTAGAGCTTAGAATTATTTTTCTACCAGAATTTTCACGCATTTTAGACACTTTTTAATATTTCAACCCATGGCAGGTTTTAGCACTGCTCAATAATCTAACTGGCTTTATTGGAGACTTGTAAATTTTTCTACTTAATAGCTCATAAAATTGTTGTGCTGGAAGTTTTGCTTATCAGTACATCCCTACTAGATCTCTTGACTTAAAAATACTGGATTGGGAATATTGTCTATATTAGCAGTGCTGTGTTAGATGTGTATGATTTAAAATGGGACCCAACATTAATACATAGCTATACAGCATACATCCCTGGTAGTGTTTAATGAATATATTATGTTAATCTTCTAACATGGTTTCATGCTCCTCCTCAGGGCCCCAAATAACCAAAGTAACTAATAGGACTCCTACTTTTTCATATCATGCTTGAAATATCATCTATTTTGATGTTTTTCTGTTCCTGACAGAAAACTGGATTTCACAACATGGATAAAAAGACAATAAATACAACCTACTTGCTAGAGGAAGTGTTGACAGTTGCTCCCTTTTAACACTAGAGGGAAGTGTGTGTAAAGACACTGATTGCACTGCTTGTACTTTTAGAATTTGTTAAACAAATGAAATTTGGTTTTAAAGAAGAAGAGGAATAGAGCATAGTCTAGTAGATAGAGCACTGGACTGGCTATTGTACAAGGTATCTTGTTCTCTGCTAAGCTACTGATCTTCTGTGTGAGTTTGGGTAGGTCTTTGCTTCTGCTTCCTTTTCTACCCTTTGTCTGTCTCGTCTATCTGGATTTTAAATTCTTTGAGGAAATTACATTTTAGTGCCAAGTTCAAGACGGTGTTAATCTCATTTGGGGTATTTAAAGATATAAATAAGTCAGTGGTTCTTAACTTTTTTGGATGCAAAGTATCCTTCCATAAGATTTGTGAATTGAATGGCTTTCAATTTCAAAAGCTATTTGTACATTATATTCCTTGCTTCTTTGCATGAGGGCCAGGCAATGGGGGTAGGGAATCAGATAGGCAAGGCAAACCTGAACTTCCTCATGTCTCACTTTCTCACACCTTGTGGCACCCTTCAAACAATCTGGCAGCACCCTGTTTGACAATTACTGAAATAAGCAAGCAAAGAATGAAAGACTACATACACATGCCATATATTAGGTGGAGGTCAAAAGGTGTCAGTCTAAATCTAGATTTCTTCATTTTGGCACAAATACTGTAGAAAATCTACCCATCATCCCTAGAACCTTTTGTAATTGCCTGACCTCATTGCTTTTCCTGTTTAATTTTTAGAGTAGAACTTGCTTGCAGCCACTTCTGAAAAGGCCAGAGCTGAAAACAGCTTTGGAACATCTTTAAGAGAAAATTGCAGAACAAGGAGATGGTAAAGATGCATTTCCATGGCATGTATGGTGGATTAGATGCACAATGTAACAATAGTTGGAAGTAAGCATTTAATGTCAGGCAGGGTGCTGAAATGTTCCTTCTCAGTGCTGTTCTTCACCTTTTGGCAAATTGAGTTACGAGGTGTATATAAGACAAGCATCCCCTTCCTTTCCTTCAGATTGTGAACCATTGTGAGACCTCATTCAGTATCCATTTAGATTTTTTCTTTTTTCTTTTTTTTTTTACATTTGTGTGATTTTCAACTTCAGCAAATTGAATCACAAAAAAATTACTTGAGCGTTATGAGAATCACTAGACTTAAACAGGAATAGGGGATCTTTGGTTAGTGGGTTAGCAGTTTTTAAGGACATTTATAATGCATGATTAATTGGGTTTCAATGGATCTTAACCTTTCTCCCCTTTGGAACACCATTACCTTAGTAGACATAAGTACTGAATTAATTTTGTGGTCTTTCATGTATTAAAAGGCCAAAAATGTTTAGCACAGGGTAAAGAAGTAAAATCTACCTCTGTTGAGATATTTACTGGGTCTTTTCCTGCACATATAGAGGAGTCTTAAAGGCACGATGGGATCTAATGCATGATCCACAGAATTAAGCCTCCTGATTGTGGGATTGCAAATCAGATCTCATTATGCCTTATTACCAGTTCAGGGGGAGCCCGGGATAGGGCTCCCCCTACACTAGCTAGAAGCAAAGTTCTGTGCCTGGAAGCCTCTCAGCTGATGGGGCTGCCAGCCATGGGAGTGCATGGCATGCCCCATGGCTCAGAGGTTGCAGCAGTTAGTGCCTCTGCTGCAGGGGTGTGTGCTGCTCTGCTGGAGCTGGGAGATCACAGCATCCTGGTTTTTCAGCTGCTGGGGTGCATGGGGCACCCCTGCAGCTGGGAGCTTCATCAGCTGGGAGCTACATCACCCCTTCAGCTGGGAGCTTTAGGACCCAAATTTTCTCAAATCCTCTTAACTGGGCTTGAGAATTTTGACCAGTTCTATTACAGATGTTTGATAAAAGAGCTGATGAGGATCCCAGCTGTGGAGTTATGTGCTCCTGTGGCTGTGAGCCAATGTTATGTGGGAGCTCCCAGGCTCAGGGGTGCACATGCCCCCCCTTACCCTTGCCCCCTCTGGCAGCTCTGATCAGCTGATGGGGTTCCCAAACATAAGGGCACAGGCTACACTTTCAAATTGGAGCTGGATAGAAACCAGATATAAAGTTGTTATACATTTTTTGAATAATAACTTTATAGCTGGTTGGATCTTTTTAAAGCGGAATGGTTCATTTGCACATGTAACCAGTCTAAATTAATTGTGCAGTTAACCCAGGTAATTGTATAATATATATAATGTGTAGAGGGGGGCCTTAGTAGTAGAAAGTATAAGTGAAGTAGGTCGTCAGTCGTGGTTTGCATCCAAAGTTATTTTGGTAAGTGCTTATAATCTTGTCTTGTTCCTGCTCTAAAGTGAAGTATTGATAGTTCTGCCTGATCTCAGTCATAAGTTCCTTGATTATAGTTTCTGCAAGTACTTTGAGACTACTTTCACTATAAGTAATTTTTTGGTGGTGTATGAATAATTGATTTTGGAGCAGTGGCAATGCATAGGGGGGCATGAGGGTGCACGTGCACCCTTTAAGCATGCTGATGCACCCCCTGTCAGACAGTATTTCTGGGTGGGGGGGACAGGAGAGAGTGCTGGTGCCCTGCCTGAGAGCACCAGCCAGGAGTGCACCAGGAGAAGCAGTGCCCCCACAGTCAATCCTACCAACCTGGAAGTGCCAGCAGCGCACCACTGTCAGTTGTGGGTTGGCAGGATGAGCTTCTGCGAGGGGGGCCCTCCCCCGGTAGGCAGAATCGGCCATTGTGGGGGCCCCTGTGGTCGCTGATTGTTCAGGGGGCAAGTGCCCCTCCGACTCAGGAGGCACCAGTTACCCATGTTTTGGAGACAGGGGTTTGAAAGCCAAATAATAATGAAACATTTTTCATTCAACTGAAATAAAAAGCTTTTGTGGTTTTGGGGTGAAGGAGGTGGGACGGTGAGGGGTGGGAGGGAGGGAGGGAAAGGAGAGAGAAGTGAAGAAACATCGATAGGAAAAATTGCTACTAGTCTGTGCCCAAATACTCTGTAGCCTCTGGTTAGGATACTCTTCTGGGAGTTCATATCTCCTCAGGCAGAAATGGGCAATGGAACCTGTCATGCATACTTGGTGCCTAACATAACTATTAGAGGGTAGTTCTTCCACAGCCCTTTAATCTTTTCAGACAAGTTGTTCAGGAAAACTGTAAAAAGTTTTAGGGTGAATGTAGTCTTTTTTTTTTTTGGATGCATTTACTATTTGATGAGAAAATTTTGCCCAGTTCTATTACAAATACTTGAAAACTTGATAAGTAAGAAAGGATGGCGTGTTAAGACAGTTATGTGTCTAGAGGAAAGACCACTGATGGGACATATCATTCAGCAAGAAGCTGATTGCTTGTCACTAGTCAGTAAGAATTGAACAAAAGGTATTGGGCTTGAATTATAACTTTAGAAATTTAGATTAAACTTATATTTAATAGGTTTAGTTAAACAATAGAGCTAACAACAGAAAGAAGGGGTAGGTATTGTGCCCATGATTTGAAGGTCCTCTTCTTATTTTTAACCATCTAAGGCAGTGATTCTTGGCCCTGGTGCAATGGCATCCTGGGATGCCTTGATCCTTTCAAGGGTGCCACAGAGTATCATGCAATTTTAGTGCTGTACAGATATGATACAAAGGATAAAACCAGAGTTTTCAAATAGGAATGCGTTGCATTAAAAACATTCTGACTTGTGATCTTTCTGAGCAACATACAATTGCTTTTTCCCCTCATAATCAAAAAAAAGTCAAAACTAAGACCTAGCATAATCCAAGGCATTCCTTGAGTATAAAAAGGTTGAGAACCAATGATCCAAGGTTTAGGAAAAGTTTAAAAGAAAGCCTTTCATCAAAAATATGAAACAGCAGGTCAACAAGCCTTCCTATGAAGACTACATTAGGGGTAAGGTTTGTCATAGCTTCCTAGAATTTAAAGTGATTTGGACTGTGAAGTTTGGCATGACAGTCTCCATATAGATTCATAGATGCTAGGGTCGGAAGGAACCTCAATAGATCATCGAGTCCAACCCCCTGCATAAGCAGGAAAGAGTGCTGGGTTCAGATGACCCCAGCTAGATGCTTATCTAACCTCCTCTTGAAGACCCCCAGGGTAGGGGAGAGCACC
>JAGPOW010001296.1:103022456-103049181 GCA_030014935.1 Caiman crocodilus
TGTCTAGCAGCCAATAAAAGGGAAATCAAAGCCTAGTGCGGGAAAAAGAAATTAGTTAGAGAGCGTTCGTTCTCGCCCTAGGAGCCTGTAGAAATTAAGACTCTGAAGGTGCGACATAAACTAAGCAATAACCCATGAAAGATAGATCAAAATCATATTGTCACCGATCAACAAATTGCTCACCAGATGCTTCTCAATGGTAAAAGCCCGCAAACTGAAAGCAAACAACCCTCCTCCTTTCCCCCCTCAGACTGGAAAGGTACAAGTACCTCAAAGGCTTAGGTTTTACAAGCCCATTCTTAATGACAGAGCTGGATTCTGGTATTAACACACTGAAGACTGGGAAAGCAAAGCCTGGATGGGAAGCAAAGCAGATGCAAGCTACAGATTAATGGCCTCCCACAAGGAAGCATACTTGCACGACTATTATAACATCTATTTAAATAACCAATCAATCCATTTGGAAACAAAATGTTTCATGCACAGGTTGTCTGCATAAATAACAGCTCAAAACACTGGCTTTGACCATGTCGAAACCCCCCTGAGGCACTAACTGGCCTAACCCTGTGCTACATTGAAAACCAATTGCATGCCAACCCAGTGAAAACACAAGTATTGCCTTCCATCTGAAAAGACCATAAGGCCAACCACCTGCTCAACATTTACATGACCTGGGATCCCACTGTCTAAATCCAGTTTACTTTAGAATCATCCTCAATTGAACCTTCTTACACAAAGAACACATCAAGAAGACAAAAGCAAAGGTGAGCACTTGGAACAACATTTTATATAAGCTTGCCAACTTGAAATGGGGAGTTAGCCACTCAACCATCTGAACCACTGCTCTGGCTTTTAGCTTCTGCCATGCTGGGTATGCCTGCCCTGTATGGGGGAGATCTGCACATGCTAAGTAACTTGACCCAATTCTGAAAGATAGCTGCCAGTGCATCACAGGATGTCTGAAGCCTACCATCCTAAACAGTGTGTACCTTCTGACTGCCATCGCTCTGCCTGCCGTCAGAAAAGCAGTGGCCAAAAAGATAGAACGATAAAGACAAACTAAAGATGTGAGACACGCGCTGCACACCAATGTCTGAAATCACACCAATGTCTGAAATCATGCAGTAGTTTCCTTGCTAGTGCACAACCTCTGAATGCTCCATCCAGGGAGACATGACTACAGATGTGGAAGGAGGGCCTGAAGAAAATACCTGATAGTGCAAAAATAGATATTCCAGTGACTGAATCCTTGCCATGGTTGGTCAGCCCGTGGTAGCAAATTGGCAATGTCTTAATTGCCTATGTACTGGAGATGGATGCTCCAAGGAACTAATTAAGAAGTGGGGCTGTACCATTGGTTCAACCACCTGTGACTGGGCCACAGAGCCATTCAACTTCTGCTGCAGTGCCCACTGCTTGAAGGCACATGTACAATGAAGGACCTCACAAAGTGCAGTAAATGACCATAAGCATAACAAAATGGTCAAATGTAGTGTAGAGACACGAGAAGGAGATTCCCTCCCTCTCCCCCTCCCCCACAACTGAACTGCTTTTAGCTCCCAAACCTACCACCTCAATAGACAGTCCCTCCCCCTGCTGACCCACCAATCCCCCACTGTGGACACACTAGCTTCCCTTGATCCCACTACCTGTCTTCCCATCCCAACATACATAGTTTGTGTTCCAAGGACTAGCAAACATCTGCACAAGCGGGACCCAATACAGGTCATGAGGCTTAAAGTAAGCCATGCAATCATAGATCAGGTTTTGCAAATGTGCTGTTAAGAGGCAGTGTGGGATTTTTGCAGTTTACCTGATGGGGATACCTACCCCACCATCATTTCAGATGTTATGAAGATTTACCAATCAATTTCTTTGAGCATATAATGATGTTAAATAGTATTTTTGCCCTGCCTGTATTTCTTGCATTTTAGCATTAGTATTGAATGGAAAGCATTGTAGCGATACATCTTTTTAATAAGTAATAGGTATAATGATTATGTGATGATTTCCACAGAGGGAAAGATGACGAAACTTAACTCTTTCCTAAATTTCCTGGTATTAAAAAAAATAAGGTAACCTATTGAAATTATTATCTCGATTCTTATCTTTCCTTTGCTTACTGAAACAGACAGTAATAGAATTTTGGATGGTGTAGGTCCCTCTCTCTTTCCACCAGGTTTCCTAAGAATGTTCTAAGTTCTTAAATATAGGTAAAGATTTGCAATTGTTGGCACTTTTATGTATTAAAAATACAGAGTTTTATTGTTCTATGGAAATCCTGCTAGCCAATTGCTCCTGAAGAGACTTACTTGCTAGGGATACAATTATGGAATAAGTAAATAGAATTAACTGAAGCCATGATCTCTGACTGATTGGATGCTTGTTCAGAAGGGACTGAGTCTGGCATCTATATGTGGTAGATTGTCACTGGAAAGAACCCAGAACTAGAATGCAAAAACAGTTCAGCAACAGGCGTTTCAGCTCCATTTCCACACATGGAAGCAGTATCCTGATATGTACCAGTTGTGTGGACTTCCTCCTGAACTGAGCAGAGTATAGCATCTCTATGGGGCATCAAGGGCAGGCTAATAAGCACTTGTGGGAGTTGATGCTAATTTTCTGTCCTTGATACCAAGCAGACCCAGCTATGCTGATTCCAGTCTGGCTAGTAGTACATGTGGAGCTGTGTACTGTTGGCACTGGATTTATGATCCAGTCCTGATACCTTCTTCTTGGTGGACCCAAACCCTCAGACTGACCACAACTTTTTCCACTAGATAATAGGCAACATTTCTGGTACACAGTGATAGCAGATAGGAGTAATGCAGGCAAAGCACACAAAATAACTTCCCTTCCCCCGATTTTGCTTATCTACCAGTCCTAAGGGTTTCACAGAGGAATGGTACACCTGGCCAGTACACAAGCACCACCTAGTGGTTCTTTTCTGAATGTAGCAGTCTTGGAGGTCAAGGGCCAAGTTCCCCTGTGGTGGGGCGGGTGGGACAGGCTGATGGCATGCCCTCTGCCCATGGCGGCCTAGGGATCCTCCTGATGACTCTTCATTTCTGGATACCGCTGATTGGTTTCCTGTCACCTTATCCCTTTGATTCTTTAACATATCACATGCATGCATCTTAATTTGATCATTTGTAGGTTCCTTAATTTGGGTATTTCCAGCCTTCTAATTTGATCATTTCCCCAAAACCAGAAATCTCAGTCTTTGCAGCTGGTCACTGTGACCTGGTACCAATGCTTCCTATTGCTTGTTATGGTAGGTTATTTATCATGTTTTCAGTTTCCCAAAATGTATGTGTCTGCTTGTTTGTTGGCTCTGGGCACAGTGTCTGCCTTGAAGGCTGAAAATCTGAAACTGTCACAAACAGACTCTTGAAACCATTGTTGTTCCCTTTGTCCGTTGTTCTAATGCAATATTAACTATACCCACAAGCCAATTTCTAAAAGCAAATCTCTAAATATCGTTTTCTAGCCATCATGTATCATTGTTTGTGGGAATGCTAAGTTTATGGTGTAGAAATGGCCAGGGAAGATCTTTCCTCGTTTAGAAATTTGAGATCCTGAAGGTTACTTTCTCACATGAAGCGTTCTTCACTTTGGTTATCTGCACCATTACTTGTAGCCCATTCCACTGAAGTTTCCCTTCTTCCAAACAAAGGGGCTCACCATACATATTTGTTTATGTATTTAATCAACCAAGGTCAAACACAGTAATTATGTAGTTGTAGTTGAATTCTGTGCTTTTAACATGGCTTCAGAATTTATGCTAAGTTTTTTTCAGAAAAGGTGTAGTAGGGCAGCTCCATGCCCAAGGCAGATGTAACTTGCCACTGCAACAGCAGCTGGAGCCTATTTTTGTGTCCCCCAGAAAGGATTGGATGCATTTTATTCTTAGTGATTTGGAAAGGAAGTGATGCAACATTCAGGGCCAACCTGGAAGTCTCCTCAACTAGCTTGAACCATGTGAGCTACCCTTTTTCATCTATATCATACCTAGTAGCCTGGACCAAAGCTGTCTATATTCTGCTGCTTCTTTCTTGAGCTCAGGACTGTGATTTCCCTTGATGAGCCTTCTCTAGGAGTTGATCTGAAAATTACTTCTCTCTCTACAAACCTGTCTGTACTTGCAAGGATGAAGAATGCAGAATTGCTGCCGGTGGCCTTCATGTCCCTGAGGATTGCAGTGTCTGGAAAAGTTCCAGACAACTGAAAAGAGGCCAGTGAAGACAGGGGTGGCTTCAGACTTGTAAATTCACTTGAACTTTCAGAAATAGTGCTGGGCTGCTGCTGTAGATTGAGTTTAGGGAATATAGTACAGATAGTCACCATATATAGGCTGGATGGCAACCTTAAGTTGACCTTAACTATCAGTGTTGGCATAGCAAAAGAAACTTCAAGTTCTCTCAGTGGATGAGCAGTAGTGATTGTCCAACTTCAAATCCAGAGCACCAGACACACAGGGTCTTAAACCAGAATTTATTTATTTTAGGCAAGAAATCCCTGAGAGGGTCTTGGGACTCTGCTAGATTAAATGTTTATGTATTTAACTAAATCAGAGATTGACAAAGTATGGAAGGTTCCTTGAATCTCTGGCAATAATTCTTTAAATTCTGTATTCTGTAAATGCTTTTAACAGTCATTATTAAGTCCTAACAGAGTTGGGCTAATGGAAAGGCATGTTATGTATGTGCTTAGAATCTCATAAGAGCAGGACTTCAAGTTAGGTGTTGGAGGGTAAACTGAAGAAAAAAAAAGAAAATGAAGACAGCGAATTCAAATTTTGGCTTTTCTCTCTCTCTCTCTCTCTCTCTCTATATATATATTTTTTTTTATTTGTTAAGCAATTTTACAAGGAACATGAGTTGATCAATTCTTTACCCTGTTTATTCAGTATAATGTAATTTTCTTGTCCTGTAAAAGTACTAGAAAGATTAATTTGCTAGTGTTTCTATAACATATTGAAGGTATAAACTGTTATAAAAATATTTATTGCCCTACTGATAATAATAACTTAAAGTGGGAGACGGGTGGTTCTTCAATGTCTGCTTTATAACATGCTACAGCACTTATACAAAATCTTGTATTTTTGTTGCAGGTCATTTAAAGTGATGTGAATGTATTTGCCACTGAATGTATTTGCTTCCTGTGTGGTTTAGAGTGGCTTATTTGCACATTTGGTACTATTCAGTACTACTAAAGCAATGCAAGACATAAGAAATCACCACATAATCCATTCACTCATTTCTTGTTGTGCACTCAGACTTTTTACCTTCCTATTCTTCTTATCTTTCACATATCTATTATGAAAGCTGGTAACTCAAACCAGAACTATGGTTTTAAGCTAAGTTGAAAGTGCTTGCTAGCATGATCCCAAGGCTTTTTGATTTTGTCAGTTCTGGATTTAAGAAGCAGCACCATGATACATTCTATCTACCGTGTTTCAGAAATCCAGATGGAAATCTCAGAATGCATCCAACTTTCATTATGTCCAGACTGAGTAAATTACATTTATCACATGGATGGGACAGGGGGATGGCAACGGGATGGACGAGCAAAACAAAAGACAACTAAGCATATTTGAATTTGATTAATTATTTTGCTAACTGAATGCTCTAGGAAATTATCACCTCCTTCCTCTATATAGAAGGCAGAGATATTTTGCCAGAGGACTTTTAATAGCTTTACATGTTATTTTTATTTATAACAAAGTAATGTCTCTAATTGTGACTAAATGGATTGGTGACTTTTTTCTTTTTGTTGACCTTGTGTGGATGCTGAGGTACTCTACAAATCAGATGCAGGCCTGAATCAGTTGAAAACCTATGCCCAAGTACAGATACTCAAAAAACCTGAGGTTGAACAGATTCAATCTTTGCAGGTTAGTCTAAGCTGTGAAGATTGAACCAATAAGCAAGTGAACAGACATTACTTTTGATTCCAGAAATGCAGCTACATGCCAGCAGTGGCCCAGGCCAAGAGCTGGGGGATGCTAGAGCATGCCTCTCTGCTAGAGCAGCCAGTTTGGGCCAAGGCTAGCCCATCCACCCTGTGGGAGTAGAGTGAGGTTCAGGGGTGGTGCAAAGCATTATGAAATGCTGGTGGATTGTGAGTTAACTTGAATCTGAAGAGGATCTGGCACAGCGGTTCAATAAAGTGATTTAACCTAAATCAGTTAAATTTATACTACATCCATCCAGGTTTATTTTAAGCTGGTTTCAATCATTTTAAAGTGGTTTATGTGCACTAAGCTTCTGTTGTGTTACAGATTTGAACTGGTTTCTGATCACTTATAGGACCCAAGAGTGGACCAGAAATGTTTTTGGTGCACTTCTGGGTCTGCTGCCAGTGTTTGGGGAGCCCCCCCATGCTCCTGTGGGACACGCCATCACAGCATTCACAAGCTGCCTAGTTCCTTGAAGTATGTAGAAAAAAATTTAAACTGTGTCTAAGTCAGAATCGCTGAATCTTTCCAAATCTCTAAATCAATCTGGAGGGTTCCAATTCAATTTGGAGAGATTAAAAGTTCTCCTGATTCAATTTGGCAGATTCGGCCACTGAATCGGGCTGAATCTCTGCTGAATTGAATCAGCGACCAAAGCTTCCTAATACCTGATGATAATGGATAACTGTTGTTTTCTCCTTTTGTAATCTTTAACTTTTCCACATGAAGTAGCTGGCACTGCTGTTACTGAAGACCAAAACTTTCCATTTAACTTTCCCTCCTTAATATTTTTAATTTTAATTTTAAGCTAAAAGCAGTTCTGAAGACTAAACTTCTGAAGAATGCAGGTATTAGAACATTTCTGAAATTTATTAGCCATCTAACTCACAGAAATCTGAGCCGTTAAAAATGAGCAAAGTATAATAACCTATGTTTTTGGTATTGGACATAAAATGTTATTTATCAGTCTTTTTGTGGTGCCAAAATGAGGTGTGTTGCCAAAAAGGATGTAAATATTGCAAGTTGCAGTATCATTAAAAAGAAAATTAAAGAATCAATCATAGTTTTCTTTCCTACTTGTAATTTAGATGGAGCCTGCAGCATTGCAGTAAGGTATTGCAATCACCCACAAGTAGTTATCATATATTTTTGAGCCTGGGTGCAGTAAGGAAGAATTACAAGGTATCTTTAAAAAACTGAAAAAAAGAAGACACATCCCAGACAGATCATTACTTAACAGACAAATAACAAATAAAAGTCTAATCTGTTCAGCATAGTTTCTTACAACCTCAGCTACATAGGACCTCAGCACCTGCTGGAGTGTACTGAGAAATGTGAGACTACCATCAGTCATCTGTGGTTCATTCTTGCACTCATCCTCTCCTGAAGGGTGAACTCTGCTCAGTTAATAGCATTTTGTTTTAGTAAGCTTCTTTTATAAATATATATAATGTTGTGTGTTAGACAAGTCAAGGTGAAACACTGCACTTTGAACCTCAAATGAAGATGAAGTCAAACTTTATGGAATGAAGTGATTGGTGAACAACAGAATTACTTAGCTGTGTCACTAGATAGCTCCAACACACTCCAGCCTTCACTTGACGTGTATAAAGATGTCGTGCTTCCATTAAAATACTGAATATCTAAAAATGAAGCACCTGGCAGACGAGTAGTGTAAAACTGCAATTAATTCAGCCTCCCTGTCACAAAGGAATACTTTGCACTCAGCATTTTTTTCAGTACTGCTGATGTTTGGTGGGGGGAGGGGAGAAGGATGGGGGAATCTACTTTTATGCTTCTCAGATTTTTTGCTAAATATAATTTTTTAGCATCTGCAATAGAATTCTATGTTCCCTCTTGAATCAGGCAAGCCAGACGTTGAAACAATATAAATATCAGACAAGTTTTCTAGAGTATGAATTTAAGAATTGTTATTTTTTTGTTGTTTTCCCTCCATAGTGCTGACTAGAGATCTCAATATATATTCAGTGCTGACCTTTAGTCTTTTTATTTCACCTTCATGCAAACTTACACCCTTAGAGGCAAAATATGAAGTAGGTTTATCTGTAGTTAAACTGGTAGGATTGTGCCTGAGAGACGACTTCCAGGATTGGAAGTATTTGACTTCAAGTTTAGCAGGCCTGTCCAATCCAAACTACATCTTCTATGTTGGGGAAAACAATTTTATATATGGCTCTAATTCAGAGAAGTGGTCAGTGACTTAAATAAGTGGCATTCTCCACCTCTTAGGGCTTGGGCTCTAAACTAATTCCATCCTTACAGCAAATTTATAAAATAATAATAGATTATAGCCATATTAGGGAAATGTCAGTGTTGTCTAGATTTGGGGAAAATTTTTATTGACTTAAGGCATTACCCTTTGCATCTGACATCTTGTGCTTTACATCTGCTTATTCTCCCACTACACAGGCACAAATTATGATATTGCAGCAGCGTCTACTCTCTTATACTATGGTATTCAGTAGTCCCAAAGTTTGTGGATTGAATAGACTTGTGTAAAGATGATTACACTGGTTTGTAAAAAAAAATTAAAAAAAAAAGAGAGGTTCTGCCAAGTCCTATGCAAACCTAATGTCCTACATGTTTTATGGATCTATGGTATTTGAAAATGCAGCCAGGCATTCATTCTAACAAAAGCAAATGCTACAAAAATTGACTGAAACTGTGCTTTGAGGTCCCTTTTTAAAGTACCAGTTCTTTTTATCTTCTTGACACAGAACGCCATCATGCACAGCATACACAAGACCCTGTCTGCCAGTCTCAGACATCAGATGTGTCAACTTACAGGTGCAAAGTTCTTGTATCCATTTGCACTGTTTTCATGAGCCTGTTTTCCATTTAATAATTAGATTAGGCAGTTGAGTGCCAAGGCCTAGGGACAGAAAATACACAAAAACTGATGTAACTGATAAGAAACTGGTTCAAATCGTAACACAGCAGAAGTTCAGTGCACATAAACAGCTTTCAAAATGGCCAAAATTGGTTTAAGATAATTGTGGGTAGATGTAATACCAGATTTAACTGATTGAGGTTAAAATGGTTTATTGAACTTCTATCCCAGATCTCCTTCAGGTTCAAGTTAACTCATAGTTCTCCAGCATCTCAGGACGCTTTGCATCTCCCCTGCAATCCCCACCCCCTCCTCCACAGGGTGAGTGGGCTAGGCTTGGCCCAAGCTGTTTGGTCTAGCCAAGTTAGGTAGGTATTCTCAAGTGCCCTCTAAATTCTGGCTTGGGCTACTGCTGGTTTGTGGCTGCATTTCTGAAATCAAAAGTGAATGCCTGTTCACATGCTTATTGTTCAGTATACACAGTTTAGGCTAACCTGCAAAGATAGAACTGATTCAGCCTCAGGCTTTTTGACTGTCTATACTTAGCCCAGAGGTCTCTTCCAGCCCTATTTCTATGTGATACTATGGCTCATAAGACTGTAAGAATTATCAGTTACTTATACCCAGAATTCAGTTCTCAGGGTAGTTTTATTTTTTTTCTTATTTATAATTTAGTAGAGAATTTATAAAAGAAACCCTGTTGTTTTGGAATCTCTAATAGATAAAACCTAGTGAAGTATATGTTCTCTAGTACATTGCATCTTTGCAAAGAATCAACAGGTGTCCTGTGTTGGGATGGTGTCCACCTGCTAAATTCCTATGGGGCAACTGTTCCATATGCAAGATGTTTATTCACAATCAAGAAAGAGATACACAGTTCTGTACGGAAAACCCTACACTGGAATGAGACAGTCATTTTTTATTCGTGTAGTTGACTAGCTTAATCCTTCTGCCAGGCACTGGGTTCAAATTCAGGGATCTAACAACAAATTTCCAAGCCTGGCTCAAGTCCCCGACAGGAAGCCTAGAGAAACAAATGTTAACTGGCTGTTCTAAAGTGCTTCTCTGTTGTAAACACATTCCCTACTCACAAGCAATGTTAAACAAAGCAGAGTTTATTACAGGGGGGAAAGGGACAAGTACACATTCTTAAAGAAGACCTTAATGCAGGGATGGGCAACATGGTGGATCTGGCTAGCAGCTGGACTCCATTTCGCACCAGCCACCATGGAGACCCTGGCAATGGTAGAGCTGTGACAGTGCTGGGCCAGAGTTTTCATGGAGACCAGCCGCAGCATCACTGACAGGGCACACAGCTGGGCAGGAAGCTACTCTGGGGATGGGACCTTGCAGCAGTGGCAGCATGGTCCAGAGCCAAGGCAGAGCCATGATCTGCTGCCTGAACACCCCTCTCCACGGAAACCCAGGTCTTGCTGTCACAGCCCCACCACTGCTGAGGTCTCCATAGAAACTGGCCACAATGACATGGGCAGGGGCTGCTAGGAAATGGAGTCTGCCACAGGCCTAATCTGGCCCATGGGCTGGACTTCCCCATCCCTGCCTTAGCTACTAAACATTAACTGAAACCTGAAATAGAAGTCTTGGTTACCAGCAAACTAACCCAGGGGAGCTCCAACTAGCCCAGTCAATTGCAAAGGAAGATTCACGTAGGGATGCCATGTCAGGGCTCCAGAACTTATGTCAGCCAACAGTGGCAGGTAGGGAGTTCCACCTGGAGGACCCTGCTTTTCGTGGCTGCCAGGGGCTGGCACTCTGCTCTGGGGGATTTACCACCTATGTCAGTCCAAAGTAGCAACTGCTGGGAAGGAAGGCCTGCATCAGGGGTGCTGCTGCTTTGCCCTTAGGGTTGCTGCCACTCTTTCTTCATTGCCAGGGGTCATCACCACTCCTCCATTGGTCCTCTTCAGATTGCCTGTGCAACCCCAGGTCTTTCAACAACAGGGTCAGGGATTTTCAGCTGTTACAGTTATGTATCAGTCTTCTACCTGAACCCACCATAAGTAGGGACCTACTCAAGTCACAAATTTGCAGATTTCATGGAAACTGCAAAATCAGGCAATCTCCACACAATCCACAGAGGAGGAAAAACTTACTAAAAATAAAGTGCTGGCTCCCCGGTGGGAGATAGCAATCCTTCTGGCTATGCAGCCGGCATGAAAGTGAGCAGGCAAGATGGCTGCCACCCCTGCCCCTTACCACTGATTTGCTGAGAGAACTGCCTGTCATGTGGCCTTGCTCCTCTAGACCAATCAGTGGCAAGGGGCAGGGCAGCACTCTCAGTTAATCAGGTATGAGGTGTGAGAACATCTGAGGGACAGCCTCTCCACCAGTGGCAGGGGGAGGGACCATCAGGGCCTCTTGGCCAATCAGAGGTGTGGGGAGGTCCCCACCTTGATAATAAGTTTGTGAAAATGGCAGCCAACCTCATGATTTGCCCACAGTATTGGCTGGTCACTGCCTTGAGTTGTGTAGACAGCTTACTATAGGAACTTGTGTTCAGAAGCATATTTTTCTTCCAAAAGTTGATTAGCTATAAAGCCATAGGCACTGACTTTAGTTTTGGGGGTAAGTGCTTTTTTTTTTCGCAAGGGGTGGTGGTGGGAGGAGAGAGTCAGTTGGTATTTTCAGCATATTTATAAACTTTTGTGATATCCAATGTTTTGTCTATCACTCCTAGCCCCCTGGCCCTGCTAGTGACCCTCTGCCAGCCCACTTGCCCCTGGACCATACCAGTGCTCCTCACTTTCACGCTGTGGGCCCCCAGGCCTTGCTAGTTCTCCTCATTCCTGGCCTGCTGCCCATCACGCCCAGTCTCCCAATATGTGAAGAAGGGAAGGTGTGGAGTTTCCCTTTAAAAGGGAAAATCCACATTTTTTCTCAGCAAACAGAAAACACAGATTCTTGATAATCACTGGTACAAATTCATTCACTCTCTATGAATTTGTTTCCTTTGGGTACAAATCACTTCAGTCTATTCATTTGGGATTTGTGAATTGACCCCTTTGATTTCTCATTGAATCCTAGAATTCCCTCAAAGGGGTTCCTCACATCAATGCCCCTCTGATCTCTCAGCCCCACTGTTGGACTGCATTTAAATGTCCCCACTGCCATGCTTTTGTCAGTGGTCTTGGGGTGCACATCTCTGCTCTGCCTGGCCCCTGGTCTGACTACCCGGCCCTTAGGCTCCCAGCTGCTTGCTTCACTTAGCTTTCTCATTTCTAGGTTGGCTTGGTCCTAGCTAGGTTTCATCCCTGCTCCTCTGAAGCTCCTTCATTCGGTCATCTTGGTCCCATGTTTCCATGTGGGTCACACAGCTCCCTGCTGCTGTTCTCTCTTCTTTCTGGGGGAAGCCAAATGCCAGTCTGTCTTCTGGCTTGTTCTTAAATTTCCTGGCTGACCCCAGGCCAATGAGGGCAGGCTTCTCCTGACATGTGCTCCCAGGCCTTTGGAGGAATGCCAGTTTCCCAGATTGCTTCTGTACTTTTTACTTAGGGTACTGGTGACTACATGATCCCTCCCAGGCATGCTCAGGTGAGTTCCCTGCCAGCTAAGTTGGTTCATGAGTGCTGAGCGCCTACTAAATTTTTTGGTGGGTGTTTGATCCCCGGAGCATGCATGGAATCAGTGCCTATGCATGAGGCCATTGCGGGAATGATTCATGTCTGAAATCTCTTCTGCTTCTGCCATGTCTTTATTGGAACCAAGGGCCAGCCCACTACAGACCTCTGTACAAGTCACAGCGAGTGCTGACCTTTTGGTGATTGTCACCTAATTTCTGTTAGCAACATCTGTGTGCCTAAAAACTGCACAGTTTTGGAAGGGAAGGCTGGTGGGAAGAAAATCTGATCTACCTGACCTTTACAATTACACACTTTTAAACAAACAGTAAAACCCAGGCTCACAAACAGTAAAAACAGATGTGTGAGTAGCCCCCAAACTTCTGAACTTGTATGAGAGTATGCAGAGAAAGAATAGACAAAGTTACCATTATAGAATAAACATGCACAATATAAACAGAGTTACACTTGTTTGCATGTCTCCAGGATACCTGGACTGAGGCAACTCTTGCTTTATTATACCATGTAAAAAGTGTGAAGGGATAGTTGTGACTGGAGTTTGTCTCTCTCTCCTGCTCCATGGAGCCAAAGGATGCTGTTACCTGACTCTGCAGACAAGCTGAGGAGAGGTTCAGAAATGAACAAAAGATTTACTGTTATGAAAGCAAGCCAAAACTAAAATGAAAAATGGTGCTGAAGAGGTAGTTGGATCTATGTGATAACTCATACAGATTAATAGGGAGAAACAAGCCAACAAATTTAATTTCTTGGTTTGTGGGTGGTGAGAAGTGGAGCCAGAACCACATGCAGTGTCAGTGCTGTGTGGCCCAAAAGGGAGGAGGTAGCATAAAGACAATAATAATTTGGGAGGTAGTTTTTATTTTTGAAAGTATCTGCTTTTAATGTACTGTATCCTGTTGCTATCCAGACAGATTAAGACTAACTGCAGACATTTGGAAGAGTGGGGGAAGGGTTAGATTAGCTTCAAAATGACCTTAGTCCAGCCTGGGTGCAGACCTTACACTCAGACCTGGTCTCAGACCTACCCTCAGGGATCAGAAATCAATCTAAACCTGTAACTGTACAGACATTCCATGGACACAGGCCCAGACTGGTCTAATAATTGTGGAACCCAGTCTAAGATGGACTTGGATCGATGGAGTATCAGACTTACTTGATCTAGGTTAGACTGGGGCATGGGACTTCTTTCTGTACAGTTACCTGCGCAGCCCCACAACTGGGAAAGCTCAGCCACTGGCCCTGGCCCCAGCCCCACGGCTGCACTTTTCACAACCCACCACCTGGCATCAGACTATTTTTAACCCTCGGGCCCCTTGACCCCCAACCTCCCATCCCACATGCTGTTCCAGGTGCTATCAGTTTTATCAGCATTTGCCACTGCCGCAGCCAAGCAAGTAAATATTAGTGCAGGGATGGGCAGAAGGGATGGGGGTATAGGTTCACTAGGGTAGGGGGTCAGAGATCTTAAAAATAGCTCCTGGTCCCCACAAGTCCCCTTAAAGCCCCATGAAGCCCTCTAATCCTTCCAAACCAGACTTCTTGGACCCCACAACCCCCCTGCATGGATGCCACCTGCCTCCTTAACCCCCAACACAGATGTTGCTTGCCCCTCAACTCTCTTTCCCCCCAGATCCTGGCTGCCCCACTCCACATTCACCTGTGAACTCTTCTTGCATCCCCGATCCCACCAATCACTCCTGCAGATGCTGTCTGCCTCCCTACACTCCCAATTGCCCTCCAATCTTCCCTGAGCCTACTTGCTTCTCCTGTCCCCCTAAGCCCCCCTCCACCCCAATTTATCTTAGATAGGTGGCCGTTCTGAACTTAATATAACCTCCCTAAATATCTGCATTTAGCCTAAGAGAGCAGATGATGTAGTAATGCCCTGTCTGTTGAATTCAGTCTCTCAAATCCAACTTGGCCAGGCTTGCTTTATTTTTATAAGCCATTCTGCCACATTTGTGGTTTTTCCCATGCGTCTCTGTATTTATGCCGATGCATTGGAAACATTTTCCTCGCAAAAGGAGACTCAAAAGGTGAAGGCTGTTTCACATGGAGAGAAAGGAGAATACGAAGAACTTTATAAGTATGTTTCCTTTCCTACACAGAGAGCCAATGTTTTAAAGACACTGGCATTATCCTGGATTTATACTGGGGTAGCTGAGATCAGTCTCCAGTCTACTGTCCTGCTGAATGTATGTAGGAAATCAGAGAAGGAACATCCTCAAAATATCCTTGAATTTTAATATTGCTCTACTGTTACAGCAGCTACACCCACAGGCATTGGGTCATGCAGTCAACCCAATGAAAATGGGGGATTATGCTAAGGTTTCACCTTGAACTCCATAGTAATTTCTCTTGTATACTACCAAGATAAATGAAAGAAACAGTGCTGACAGGTTCATATGAAATTGTTAGTATTGGCATTGAAACAACTGCTGCAGTTGCTTGATTTGTTTTATCAGAAGGCTAGTTAGTAGTAATCTCTTAATTTCTATACCTAAGAGAGTTACATTATAGGATGCTTTGATATTAAGGACCAGTTTCTGAAAAGGCCTTAGGCATCTAAATATTAGGTGCCTCAATGCCTACCTCTTGAAGTCTGGCTTCCTGAGTATAATCCCTAACCCCACTGTAAGATCTCTCTACAGCGCATAAGAAGAGTTGTACATCTTAGAATGTGTAAAACACTACATACTGAACTGCAAGCCTCCTGAAGTTAGCATATTCAATAGTGTTGGTGAGAACTAGCTGGTAAGAAATGCTGACCAGAAGGTTGTATTTTAATATTTCTTTCCTCAGGCTTCCTAGTCAGGAGTATAGGGAAGGCTATAATATGATGCCTAGGGCAATCTAGAAGGGGGCAGAGAGGAATTTGAACCTCTCTAGTCTGAGATGGGCATTGAAACTCTAATCATTAGGCTGTGTTTTATAGCATGACCTTTTTCTTTTCCTATTTGGCCTGAAAGTGGTGGCCACTACTTCAGTTTGTACTGCATTATAAGTGTGTATGCATATTGGATCAAACTCTTCTGGGTTACTTAGCTGTTCCTCCATCTAGCTGTCAAGATTAGGTGCAAGTTAAACATAACTCTGCTCAACCCTGTAAAAAAAAAAAAAAGGACATGCACAAAGAAACACCTCCAGGTGGCCAGGGAGTTAAGGGTTTGAGTGCTGCTAATTGATATTCAACTTAGTCACTTCAGCCCTTCCAAATCCTTTAGCACCAAATCCTTCAGTACATTAGGCCCCTACAATAAGACACAACAGCTGAAGTCTTTGCCACGGATGTCGCTGGTCCATGACTGACTGTAGAGACTTGGCATCAAAACTGAATGGAAAAAATTTCACCAATTTTTCTGTGTTTTGATGAAAAATGGTGGAACATTTTCAGCAGAAATTGTTTTTCATCTAGATTTTGCAGCTGTTTGTCAAAACTGAAAGAACACAAAAGGTTTGGTGATGATGAATTGTTCAAATAAATCACAAGTAGAAATCAACCAAAACTTGTATTCTTTGAAAAATTTCACAGGAAAACAAGCTTGTTGTTTTTTTTTTTTAAATTGTCAGGAAAAACTTCTGCTTCAACTGGAGAATACATTCGGCTCTTGCCTCTACACATTCACCTTATTGATCTCAATGTAAGCACTATGGCATAGTTTCATAGTTGGTAGGGTCGGAAGAGACCCAAGCAGATCATCAAATCTGACTCCCTGTCAAATGACAGTGCAGTTACAGCCAGCACTGCGCTATGTGCACCATGCATGGTTATTTTTAGGCACTATGTCACTGTAGTGATGCGTTATAACAGGGGAGAGCATCAGTACCACAACGTAGGTGTGGCATCATCAGTTTTGCCCACAGACGCTACATAGCTGTAGTATGTTGCTACTGCAATGTAGCGTCACGTGTAGATATGCCCTGTTACTATTGTAAATAGCTCAAGACACAAGTTGGCCTTTAGATTTTGAGTTAAGTTAGGTAATACCAGACCAAGGATGACGTGACCATGTTCTTGAGTTGCCTACACAGAAGTCCTCCCCATACACTCTCCCACGAATAATTTGTTCTTATTGCTTTGTGGGCTTTGGCAGACCCTAAGCATTACTGTAATGTGGGTTTTATACTTTGAAATATATTGTAGAATGAGAACTCATAAATACTCATTTTTCAGCAGTGTTCTACAAAAAGCTATGTTACTGCCAAAGGCTAGGTGTACCCATAATTGTGTGCAGTTAAGCTCTCTGTCTTTTGCCCTTCTCTATCAGTGACTACAGGAAATAGTACAAAGTAAGTTGTGGCTTTTAAATGTTGATTTCAGTGCATGGGGGCACACCATGTGGCAATGCTCTTAGAAAAACCTCTGATGGATGCATTTGCAAGTAATGAAATGTCACAGGTAAACTACAGAAAACCAGCTGCTCATTGTACCTTCACAGATAAACAACATACTGATGCATACCATGCTAAAATGATTTTAAAAAGTGAAGGTGCAAATTCTCTTTAAACATCTACTGCACAAAATTCCTTTTATAAATGAATCATTAATAGGAAGCAATAACTAATTTCCAGCTGCTTTTTATAGTCAGAGATGAGCAAAACAGACTGAAGAATAACAAGGTGGCATTTGTATGTACAAGCATCTCCTGGACCTGGTGGGCTGTTTTGGGGATGTAGCCCATAGAAAGCCAAGAAAGAAATCCATTGGAACAAAAAGAGAATAAAACTTTCAATCGTAAGAATTTGCTTCTGCTGGGACTGTGATCCTGTTAAATCTCAAGTTTAAGCAGGGATGGATGGGACCATTATCTAAATGGGAGAGTCCAAAGTGTGGCATGTTGTTATTTCAGCACGATTCACTGAATCAGTTCTGATTGCTGCTATGGTGAAAGATGGCTCTGTGCTACAAAACAGATCATCATCATGATAGGATATAAAATAAGTCTTTGAATGTTAGGGCTTTGTGCTTTCCTTGTAACATTTCTGCAAAAGCAATGGCCTTAGCCATGGTTTTCTGTCCCATATCTTGTTTCAGCGACTGCTTTTGTTCTGCCATCCCACTTCCAATCAGAATTTCATTGAGAAAATAGTTTTATTTTCCTTCTGACCTGAAAATTGCTATTTTGTTTTGCTGTGCACAGTTAATGATTTGGTGGGGGGGAAGGATTGATTCTTATGAATATCAGTTTAAAAGAAAAGTGCTCTGGAACGGTTGTACACCTCCCAAAAGAAGATTCCATATAAATGAGATACCATAGCTAGCTTAGGGGTTTTAATTGAACAGAACAGTAGGTGCTTGAATAGGGTCTCCTGGTTGAACTATAGATTGAGAGGTGTGAGTAAGAGGTATGCACCCTGAGGTCACACATTTTGTACAAAGATATCAGACGAGAACACAAAATCAAAAGAAACAGATAGAAAAGAAAATGAAAACAGAGTAAGTAAACAAAACATCTGGCATTCGTATGACTTGAATTCATCCAAGGAGATTTCTGAAGCTAGATAGTCAGGAGAGAGAGCAGTCAAATGATCTTCCATCTGACCTCTCCCAACCTTCAACGTGGGAAGGCATGTTTATATCTTTCATTTACAGGTGTTATTCATATTCAGCATTTTTTACCATACACAGAATTCTGGACTCCCAAATCTATTGATCTGTCAAATTGTTTATCTTTTTCTTCCATCCTGTTAACATGTATGTCAAAACATTAATGTAACAGTCATGTGGTCACCTTTCTGGCTCTAAATTCTTTCTATTTCTGAATTACCTTATTATTTCTTAAACATGTGGCCTTGTAATATTCAATTTTCTTTTTCTTTTTTTATTTCACCAGTCCTCACGTCATCTAGCTCTTGCATATCATTTCTACTCTTTACACTACTATCGCTAAATAAAAATATTTAGTAAGGTAAACCTTATACAGAAACTCTGCCAATAATATCCATCCCCCTTTCAGCACAGCTTTCTGTCCACTTTATGCAGTTCCATACCTCACTTATAATATTTATGGGGTAGGGAACTTCTTCTTCTTCAACTAAAAATAGCAGGCTTATGGCCACAGGAGCAGCCATGTACTCCCTGGTGACTGTGTAGCCCTGGCCTGGCTCAGGCTTAACTCCCATGATCACTTGCCTGCCACTCCTTGATCTTATTGAAGGTTGTGTCAGAGGGAGGCTGCCCATGGGCTCTGAGTGAGCCTGAGCCTATGTCAATCACTCCTAGGTCCCCTTCATCACAGTCCTGCCCCCAAGGTTAACAGGCCCTCTCGGCATGTCTGTACCTTTGCTGGGCCTCTGTAGCCTTAAGGTCAAATTGTGTGGCCCAGTTCCCCCCCTACAGCGTGCACCAAGCCTTGTGGGTCTCATCAATCCTTGATGTTCTCCCTTAACACTCTCAGCCCCTGTCTGGACCCTCAGATCTCCTGGTCCCTTACCCAGCCTCTCCCTGAGCTCTCAGACCCCTGGTCCCACACACAGCCCCTTTCTGGGCTCGCAGACCTATCTGTCCAGCTCTTAGCCACTGCACCAGGTTTGGAGATCCCCTAGTCCAGTTTAGTCCCATCTGGGCCCATGGACGCTCTGGTCTAAGTCTCTATAATGGGCCCTGGCTAAACCCTGGTATAATTAAATCAAAGCACCTGAATCCTTTAGGAGGCACCCAAACCCTCTCTGAGCTTAAGCTAAAACCAAGGTCACCTGCTTGTTAGCCTATGAGAAATAGCTAGTGTTCACTTTGGGTTCAGATTTGGCCAATTTGGCCTGATTCAGTCTGGCTGGCCAGGCCCATCCTCTGCCCCTCTCCCAGCCCAAGAATGGCTGCCCCACCTGCCCCAGCTCCCAGCACTTGGGGAAACGCCCCCCTCTCCACCCGGCCCAGCAGGTGCTGCCAGGCGGGGGGTGATCCCAGCTGTCCCCACTGCCCCATGCTGCACGGAGGGCTCTGTATAAACTCCTGAACCCCCCTGCTCCCCCAGCCCCCTTACAGGTG
Source organism: Caiman crocodilus (assembly GCA_030014935.1). Classification (NCBI taxonomy): domain Eukaryota; kingdom Metazoa; phylum Chordata; order Crocodylia; family Alligatoridae; genus Caiman; species Caiman crocodilus. The sequence continues at coordinate 103,041,854 of JAGPOW010001296.1, forward strand.
CCCCACATGGGCCAGCTCTGGTCCTTTAAGAAAAAAAATAACCTGAAGAAACCCCAGGACTCACCGCTCCTGCCAGAGGGGGGCGATCCCCACTGTCCCTGCTGCCCTGCACCACATGGGGGGGCTCTACATGAGCCCCCAAAACCCCAAGGCTGCACCAGGAGCAGTGAGTCCTGGGGCTTTTCTCAGCTTTTTTTTTCTTAAAGGGCCAGAGCCCCAGCAGGCGGGGCAGCTGTAGGGGGGCCAAGTGCCCCTTGGTAGTCCATTTCCTTTGTTTAGAAAATTGCTTAAAAAAAAAAAATCAGTTCTTTCCACCAGCTTGGCCTATAGGCTCCTGATAGGTTTAGCAATTTTGACTTGAAGATATTCTAGGCCTGTTCCACCATGTTTGTGCTATCTTTGTAATATCCAATTTTACATTCTGTCCCAGTAGTTCATTTCCCCCCAAGGCTGACTACCTGAACAGTCAAACATTTTGGTACTTTCCTATTGACTAAACTTAGTTTCTGAACTGGTTTAGGTAGAGTCATAAATTCATAGATTTTAGAGTTAGAAGGGACCTCAGGGCATCATTGAGTATGACCCCCTGCCCTGGGGAGGAAAGAGTACTGGGGTCAGACAGCCCCAGCTAGGTGCTTGTCCAGTCTCCTCTTGAGGACCCCCATGGTAGGGGACAGCACCACTTCCCTTGGAAGCCCATTCCAGATTCTGGCAACCCTTACTGTTCTTTCTAATGTCCGACCTAAATCTGGTCTTGGTCAATTTGTGGCCATTGTTCCTAGTTACTCCAGGGGGTGCCCTAGTAAATAGAATCTCCTATGCCCTGTGTGGGGGCCGAGAAACGCCGGCGGAATGGGGATGCCTTTAGAGCAGAACTGGTTGAATAAGAGGCCTCAGTGGGTTGCAACAAAAAAACTTTACTTACAAGCTGTAGTACACAGACTCTCGTTGATGCATAGTGTAGGTACAATTTGTAGACAGCAGACAGGCACATGATTGCTCACACTCACGTGGGGACGGGATACATCATGGAAAACCGCGACAGGGAGTCGATGGTGGGTGATCAGGCCTCCTCCGTGGCTCTGCAACATGTGGGGATCTTTCCTCACGCACATTCGAGCACTCCTCCAATTTGGGCAGGCATCGCCCAAGCCTTTTATGTGGCCAGCGAGCCAGTTGCCGACTGTCACATGTGCATAATTTAGTCTAAGCCAATCACGAGCATGCACTCACTGGTGCAGCTGCAAACCTTTGGTGGGCTCTGATCTTGCACCAAGGACTTTTTCTGCCTTACAGGGAAAATCCCTGCACCCGGGACTCACGATGTGCCTAACACAGCTGTGCCGAGGCACCTTTTTAACCGATCTGCTCTGACACCCTGCTGCCCTCCCCTGATGAATTTATAGGCAGCCACAAGATCATCTCTCAACCTTCTCTTGCAGAGGCTGAAGAGATGTCCCTCAGTCTCTCCTCCTAGGGCCTTGCCTGAAGGTCTCTGACCATATGAGTGGCCTCCTCTGAACTCTCTCAAGATTTTCCACATCCCTCTTGAAGTGTTGCATTCACAACAGGATGCAGTACTCCAACTGTGACCTGACCAGTGCTGCATAGAGGGGAGGCACCACCTCCCTGGACCTGTTCATCATGCTTCTGCTAATGCATGATACATTGCGGTTAGCCTTGTTGATCAATTTGTCACATTGACAACTCATATTCATCTTGGAGTCAACTATGACTTCAAGACCCCTTTCCACTGGTGTGTTGCTGAGAAGGTCATCCCCCAGCTTGTAAGTGTGTTGGTGGTTCTTTTTGCCCAGGTGCAGCATTTTGCACTTGTCTGTTGAACTGCATCCCATTTCATTCTGCTCATTTTTTCCAACCTGTCCAGATCCACCTGGATCTGTTCCCTACCCTCTAGTGTATTAACTTTGCCCCATAATTTGGTATCATCTGCGAACTTGGACAGGGTGTTCTCCACACAGTCATCCAAGTCACTGATGAAGACATTGAATAGCACCGGCCCAAGAAATGAGCTTTGTTCATCTTTCCAGGTCAATATTAACCCATCCACAACCATGCTCTGGGTGCAACCCCTAAGCGAATCTGCCACCCACCTGACTGTGTAATCATCTACATCACAGCCTGTCAGTGTATTTAAGAGACAGAATGTGATACCGTATCAAAGTCCTTCTAAAAGGCTAGGTAGATGACACCTACCTTGACTCCTGCATCTAAGCATTTTGTGACCTGGTCATAAAAAGAAACAAGGTTAGTCAGGCATGATTTACCTGCAGTAAACCCGTGCTGATTTCCTTTGAGCATTATTTCCCCTCTAGCCTCCCACAGATGTGATCCTTAATGATTTTTTCCAGAGTTTTCTCAGGGATAGAAGTGAGACTAACTGGTCTATAGTTTCCTGGTTCCTACCTCCTCCTCGTCTCGAAAATAGGGACCACATTGGCCCTTTTCCAGTCCTCTGGCACCATGACAGCTTGAACAGGTGTGTCAGTGGCTCTGCTATGACACTGGTCAATTCCTTCAGCATTCTTGGATGAAGTTCATCTGGGCCTGCTGATTTAAACACATCTAGCCCCTCCAAGTGCCACTTGGTAGTCCATTTAGTAAGAGTATTACCTATGTTACTACTGTTTTCAGTGATATTCAGCCTTCTGTGATCATAATTGATGGCTCAAATGAAAAAAAGTCAGGAAGCCTTGCTTACACAGTCATCTGCAAGATGTTGGTCTACTCATGAGATCGGGGCCCTGAACAAACCCTGCAAGCAACTAAACCAATCATCAGGTGACAGATGCATTCAGTTGCTCCTAGGTAAAGAAGACTGACTCTTTTCACGCCACAGACAAGTCCTATGCTGCTTTAGTTAGATAAAGGGAAATGTCTAAAAAAATTAACTAACTACCAAACGAGATTACCTCTGATTATCATTTCAGATATTTGGTAATCTCTACACAGTGGTTTGTAGCTAGAGAAATAAAAGGAAAAAGGATTTATGCAGATAAATCAAGGAAAAAATAATCTAAATTATATTTATACACCCTCAAATGCAGATGGATCTCATTGAGTTTCACTTGTTCCTTCCATCAGAAATTCTTCTGTTTTGCCCTGCATTGGTCAAAGTTAAATCCAGAAACTTTTCTTTGACACAGCCCTCTAACACATTTACAGTTTCTGTGCTAAAAAATGTGTAAAGTTTACCGCTTTTTTTTCCTTCTTCATTATTCCAGGGGCTGTCAGTAGATTTCCTTTTGGCTTTGTTCAACTTTAACACCGTCAGACTGACCTTGATTTTTTTTTCTGCATCTGAGATGTGGAAGTATTCTCTAATACTGTCCTCCCCAGTGTAGTTTATGTGCAATTTGAATTCTGACAGATCAAGGACAAGATTTCTCTCCTCCTCCTTTTCTTATGATATTTTATTCTCTTTAAAAATGTTTTCTAAAAAAGAATTCCCCCAAGACATGAAAGTACTGTTGAACAGACTCATGGGATTTCAGACGTGACACTAAAATAAGTATTTTCTAAGCTTCTGTTTTCCTAAATTCCACACACTGTTTTAAAATCCATTGACTGGCTCGCTGCTGCTGGTAACTACCCACATCGGGAACTCCTGACCACAGTACCCCTCTACTCCTTCCTCCCTGCTCCAAGGCTCCCAGGAAGAAACCTTGAAATGTAGCCCCCCTCTAGATATGTGCAAGTGTATCAGTTTCTCTGCTCCTACCCTCCCATGGATCTGTACCCCTTGCACAAAAGCCAATGGACCCAGGAGCAGTGGAGTATCCTTATTGCTCTGTGCAACTCGTATTGGAGGCTGTGGAGCATTACATGTGCTTGTGTTCAGATGACCTAAGAGATAATTGCTCTGGCACGCATCTTCCATACCTTAGGGGGTCAGTTACCATACCCTAGGGTCACCAAGGTCCTGATATTGGTGCATGTGCTGGGACATCTTCATGGATGTTGTCACCTAGCAGGCTTGGTACACTGAGCAGCAGGTTATTGTCATAAACTGACCCCTGACTCCAGCGAGGTGCATTGCCATCTCCATCTGGAAGCTCACCAACCCTGATCACTTCTGCTCCATTCCCATCTAGTTTAGCTTGGGCAAGAACACAGCTAGAGCAGGATGTTTTGACAAACAGCACCATCCATCTCATCAACCTTTAGGAAATTATTTTCAGCTTCTGTTGGATAGGCTTTTCCCAGTTCTATGAGGGACATCAACAGCACCCACATCCCCATCCTCTCCCTCCCTTCCCAAAACACCATGGAGTTCAACAACCAGGGTGTCATTCACTACTATGGTTGCATGAGAGTTCAGCATAAGCATCTAGCTGGGGTCATCTAGACCCAGCACTCTTTCCTGCCTATGCAGGGGGTCAGACTCAATGATCTATTGAGGTCCCTTCTGACCCTAGCATCTATGAATCTATACCTTCCAGCTTTCTATCCATGGGTGTGAATCATGATCAGTCACCACCTATTGGGCATGGAGTTCCCTCTGTACCCAGGTCCCCATCATGTCTGCTCAGTGCAGTGTTGACCCCTACATTTCTATGCAGTGGGACCTGCCTTGGTATCATCAGGATCTGCACTGGGAGCAGGAGTAGGAGTGGACACTGTTTTGGTCTCTGAACCGGGACCAAGAATGGGAGTGGGCAGTCATTAGCCCTGTGCTGGAATTGGGAGGAAGGGTAGGAATATTTGGGTCCCTGTACTGGGACCAAAAGGATGAGTCAGTGGTCTCTGCCTCAATAGCAGGGCATCTGATGAGCCATTTGAGAAAAGGGGACAGACCATCCTTGGTCCTGATATGGGAAATGGTGTCTCCAGGCATGTGGCTTCCTAGATTCAGAGGGTTAAAATCATTAAGAGACGAGGTGCTTATCCCGGGGCTATCTGCAACATAAACAGACTTAGGCCACAGCAGGCATTTTCTAGGACCCAATGTGGGCCTGGCCTGGCCGGGCCTGGCTTACAGAGCTCCACATGGATGGGCTGTAGCCACCCTGCCTGCGAGGGGATACCACCTGGCTGGGGCAGGATGCCAGGCTTAGGGGGCTCCTGGCTCTGGGATTGGCCTCCTTGCATGCCAGGCACAGTCCAACGCAAGGGCCCAGCCCCGGGAGCCCCGGGAGCCCTGGGAACAGCCATTGCAGGCAGCACTCAGGGCTGAGCCAGCTGGGAGCTTCCAGGGCAGCTGCCCCAGCCCTTTTCTCTTTTATCTTTCTCTCCCTCTTTCTCTCTTGTTTCTCTTCTCTCTCTTTCTCTTCCCTCCCCATTTCTCTCTTTCTTTAATTTCTTCTTTTTTCTTTCCTTTTTCTCTCTCTTTTTTTCGTCCTGTCTTCCTTTTCTTTTTTTCTCTCTCTCCTCTCCTTTATTCTCTCTTTCTCCTCTATTCTCTTTTTTCTTTCTCTCTCTCTCTCTCGGGCCGAGGCCTCAGACTTAGCTTCACGCGGGTCGACCGCTGAGAACCCTCCATGAGTGTCCCTGAGCTGTCCATGAGCTGGCAGAACTGCAAATGTGTAAATATGTAAATAGTCCGTTGGCTTACTAGGGTGGTGTTTGCTCGAGAATGTATGGGCAGGCCTTGCAGGCCGTGAGCCCAGGACCATGTCTGTGAGGCCCAGGTGTTACGGCCAGCCTGTAACTACCCTCTACTGGCCCCAGTGGGTCATCCTCCCTGGAATAAATGCCTCTTAAAAGTTAAAAGTCAAAGTCTTTCTTTCTTTCAAGATGGCCGCCAACAGGTGAAGCCCTTCTGAGCTCCTGCAGCTCAGGTGCCTTTACACGTTCCCCCACTCTCCCTGCCCCCTTGTTCCTCTACCCCTGCAAACCTTGTCTTTCCCCAGCCTGTGCTTGGAGGTCTCCCTCCCTGCCCCTTCCCCCAACTTTCTGAGCGTTTTTCCCCTGGGCTCTGGCAGCTCCGTTTGCCTCTGCCCCTCCCCCACCCCTGCCTGAGTTCTCCCTGTGACTCCTGCTGCCTCCCTCCCCCAGGGTCCCTTACTTTCATTCCTGCCATCTCCCCCTGCCTTGGGACTTGCCCTGAGTCCCTGTGGGGTTGCTCTGCTCACCCTCAGGCCGAGTTGGGGCATTTTGAGCCCCCTCCCAGTCCCAGTCCCAGTCCCCGGTGTCAGCCTGAGGCTTTTTTTTTTTTCCCTCTCTCCCTCTTCTGCTGGGGTGCCTGCCAGCAGCCAAAGCACTTGGCATGCAGATGTCTCAGCAGACCTTCCCCTCAGCCATGGCATGCGGGTGCATGCCCCTCTCCACATCATGGTGGAGGACTGCGCCGGCGCTCTGGTGGACCTGCTGGGATGCTGCAGCATCCGGTATGCTTCCTGGGTTAACTCAGTGCCTGTCATCTACCTGAGCTCTCCCAACCTGGTGAGGGAGGTGTGCACGGCAGGGCTGGATGTCTCGGGGTCCACCACTTGGTCACGCCCCTGGAGACTCTGGTGGTGAGGGTGGTGGCCTCCAACGTGCCCCCGCACCTGTCTGACTGGAGCCTCACCAACATGCTCAAGCGCTACGGTGTCCTCAGCAGCCCCTGGCGCAGGCTGAGCATGGGGAGCAGGGACCCCAAGCTGAGGCACGTCCTGTCCTTCCAGAGGCAGGCATTTATGCTTCTCAGGGGGGACACCCAGAGACTGCCTCCTTTCTTGACCTTTGTGTCCGGTGGGAGGTCGTACGTGGTGTATTTCTCCCAGGGCGGTCTACCGCGCGCAACTTGCCTACGCCTAATCCGGGAGGTGAAAACTGCGCTGCCCATTGACGCCCTTGCTTTCGTTAAGCGAATCCTGCGAGGGGGTGATCCTCGCCCCCCCCGAGTCCCCCCGGCCGGTGGAGCTGCTGGTGGAGCCTGCCTCACGGCGGCTCCCCTCTAGCGTCGCAGCTCCGGCAGATCACCACCTGTCACGGCTGGGGGACACCGAGCCGGTCCGCTTTTCGACGGCCCACCGGTGCCAACTTTACACCCTCGTCCGTCGCAGCATCCATCACAGCGCCCTAGCCTCCCGCCCGGACACCAAGTGGCGGGCCTACTTTGGCGAGGGCGTCGCCGACGGCCCCGAGTGGCTCAGCCTGTACTCGGACTTGGTTCCGCGAGCCACCGGGGACCTCGGCTGGCAGCTCCTTCACGGAGCCGTCGCGACGGGCGAGTACCTGGTGCACCTGGCCGTCAACTCCGGCAAGTGCCCCTTTTGTCATCAGAGGGAGACCCTGGCGCACCTGCTGCTCGAGTGCGCCAGGCTGCAGCCCCTGCACCTCCTCCTCCAGAACTTGTTGCTCAAGTTCTGGCTGCACTATTC
>JAGPOW010001296.1:103049281-103061478 GCA_030014935.1 Caiman crocodilus
GGTCAACCTCCTCCTGGCTCTGGCCAAACTCATCATTTGGCTATCCAGGAAGGAGGCTCTGGCCGGGAAGGCTCCCGGTGACCTCGGGGCGTTTTTCCTTGGTGTCCTTCGCACACGCGTTCACCTGGAGCACCTCTCGGCAGTAGCCGCCGGCGAGCTGGAGCAGTTTGCCAGCCGGTGGGCGCTGTCGGGGGTGCTCTGCTCACTGACCCCCAGGGGAGCACTTGTTTTGAACCTGTGACCCCCCACGAGCACACCCTGTTTTGTTTTAGTTGTCCCCCGTTTTGCTTTGAATTAAGTTTTTGGGAGCCCAGCCGCTGGTAACACCGCTAGTGGTGGCCCCCAGGCCTTTCTTTTTTTGTCTGCTGTTATTTGTTCTTTGTATGTGTACCATCGGCGGTCTTCATTGCCAGTGCTGGCTCAAGGACGCTGGACCACTGCCGGCCCCCGGCCCGGGGGCCCCCAGCTACCTCGGCGGCCGCCCACCGCCATCCCGCGTCCTATCGAGGGACCGTTTGAACAATCGTCCCAGGGCGGGAATTTATGCCGCCGCTGCGGTGGCAGCTCCCACCTGGCTGCCCAGTGCCCATTGGGACAGTCGGCCAGGGCACTGGCTGCTGCACCCACCCAGGAGGTTGGTGCATCCACCTCGGGAGCGGGATCCTCCTCAAAGAGTGGGGCTGTGGAACCTGCCAAGCCCCCCTCCACCCCCTCTCCATCTGAGGGGCTCGACCCCTCTGGCAGTGGCATGCCACCCAAGGGGGGTCTGGGAAATCCTCCCAGGTTTCTCCTAACCCTGTCTGGGCGGATGCCTCGCCCGGTGGAGGGCCTGGGGAGTCCTTCTGGTCCCTTCTTGCCCCTGTTCTCCCCGGGGCAGCTAGCGTCTCGGGCGCTGGGGCCCCATCAGGTAGGGCACCCGAGACCCCCCCCTCCACCTCCCTCAACCCCTGCCTCAACTGAAGTGATGGACCTGGAGGTGGCGACCCCCAAGCAGCCTGGCCCGCCCTCTATGGGGGAGGTGCCAGCTATCTCCGAAAAAGCAAAAGATAAGAAGAAAAAAGGAGCAGTTAAAGGAGCTCCTGTCCCTTTGGGGCCTGTCTCAGAGAGCATCGGGGAAAAGGCAGCCAGGGAACCTGAGCCTGCTCTACCTGTCGCTCCAGAAACCCTGCTGCCTCTGGCCATGACTGAGGGTGTCCTGGAGACGTCCAGCAACCCCTCGCCCCCATCCCAGGCAGTGAGGCCCATGAGCGATGAGGCGGGGGAGGAGTGCCTGCCTCCTGGGTGGCGGCGGGTGGGGGAGATGGCAGAGAGTCCTGCTGCCCCGCCACCCGCTCCCCTGCCTGCCGAGGCCGACGGGGAGGAGGAGATGGAGTGCTTGTCCTCGGAGCACCACAAGAGGCCCTGGGAGCGGGACAACCAAAGGCCAGAGAAACGTGGCTGACAGCATCCAGCAGTGGTGCCCGGACCCTGCGGAGTTTGTCCGTGCCGCGAGCACCGTGGCGAGGCTCATGTGCCAGGACCCAGGCACGCATCAGCATGCCTTCCGGCTTGAGAAGCTGGTGACCCAGGTGAGGGAGGGGTGGGGCCGAGACAGGCCTGTGGAATAGGGTAGGGCAACGCTAGGCTTCCCCTTGTCTCTGTGATTTTTCTGCCCAGTACCTGTCACCCTCTCTCCCACCCGTACCCTGCCTACTCTTCCTCCCTCTTTTCCTGTTCATGGCGGTCACAACAATTGCCTCACTGAACACCAACGACTGCAGAGACCCGGTGAAGCGGACGGCCGTCCTGGAGGGCCTGCAGCAGAAGCGCCTGGTGATCGTCTTCCTCCAGGAGACGCACAGCGATGTCTATGTTCAGGCCGACTGGCACACCACCTGAAGAGCTGGCGAAACCGGCTTGCCGGGACCAGGGTGGTTGGCGCCCTGCAGCTGCTCTGCCTGCTGGTGTGGGTCCACCTCTCACTCCAGTATGATCACGTGGTCCTGCGGCGGACAGTGCCCACCTTCGAGGAACGCTGGGCCCTCAAGGGGGCGCTCTGCCGAGTCGAGGTGGGGTGCCTGCTCCTCGCCCTGTAAACACCCCCGGCTGCTCCAGCTCAGGCGATGAGTCCAGCGGGCTGAGGCCTCGGACTGTGCTTCACGCCGGTCAATCCCCGAGGCCCCCCATGGGTGTCCCTGCTGGCAGAACTGTAAATGTGTAAATATGTAAATAGTCCGTTGGCTCGCTAGGGTGGTTTTTAGCTGAGACTGTATGGGTAGGCCTTGCAGGCTGTGAGCCCGGGACCATGTCTGTGAGGCCCAGCTGTTCGGGCCAGCCTCTTCATACTCTCTACTGGTCCTGATGGGTCACCCTCCCTGGAATAAATGCCTCTTAAAAGTCAAAAGTCTTCTCTCATCACAACATGCTTAACAAAAAAATAATACACAAGGACAAAAGTAGCATATGAAGCTCTATTTATCGTCACCGAGTTTAGAATTTTTAAAAAACCTGGTTTTTACTGTAAAAAAAGGGCAACATTTATTATTATTAACTACATTAATATGCAGTGCATCCAGAACCCCTTGTTCTGGTTTTGTTTTTCTATGTGGCAGTGCACCTTAAGGGCTAGAGCAGACAGCCAGCAGATGCCTGATTAAGGTAGCCATTTTCAAACAAAGGCAAGCCTAGTAGAGACAGCAGTGTGTTGATTCTAGCTAAGGGAGCATCATCACCCAGCTGAGCTGAGGCTCACAACATCTTAGAGGTAAGGGAAGGAGCTATGCAGATGACTTGGAGGCTCCTGGTCCTAGGCATGACCTGAAACTGCACCCTGCAGGGGTAAGGAAGTCTGAAGGAACTGCCCACGGTGGGCCAGAGTCATTCAAATGCCAGGACTGCAAACCTTCCCACGTGAAAGGTGAGGAGGGGTGCCTTAAAACCCCAGCCCCCACAACTGGGTGGGTAACCCCATAGTAGGGCCCGAGAAGGTTGAGATCAGCCCCATACTTGCCCCCTGTCACATTCTGGCATGCCAGCACTCTGGCACTTTATACCTGTAACATATGTTCAATAGGTGCTGCTCAGGAATCTTTGTACATACTGTATTAAGATGAGATAATGTGCAATAAAGATATATATATATATAAAAAAACAAAAAACTTTACAAAGTGGGCCTTGTATCTTTTTTGGCACTCTGACCAAACTGTTGCCTACTCCAGGTGTAGAGAGCAAACTCCAAATACATGAATGAAAGTTGTTAATTCTCACTCAAATTGCCTCTATAAGGAAATGGACAGTTTAATATTTCTTTGTCGACCTAAACCCCCAGCCTGACTTCAGCTGACAACTAATTGACTAAGCATAATAATAAATCAGACTCAAGAGTTCACAGGGCTGTATTAAAATAGTAACTAAGCTCAATAACAAAATACAATACAAGCAAGTAAGTGAAAGAGATATATATATACAAAAATAACAAAAGAACTATATATGTGTGTGTGTGCGGTTAAAGATCAAATGCTGACTTCTTACTCAAGCTTCCAATGTTATTGCAGGTAGTATAGCTTAGCTTGTCACTGACATTAACTTACTCTAAGATCAGAGCAAGCACTTTCACTAAAGATCCCAGAGCCCACCTCTCATCCAGAACTACTCTCCCACTTGGAGGCTCAGTTCTTTACTCAGGGAGGGTTGATACGTAATGATACCCTCAATGGCCGCAGGGTTGCTTCTTCATTGCTTGCGATCCAATGGTTGGATCACAAAGGATCACAAACAGCAGCCACTGGTTAATCCATCAGACAACAATCAACAGTACCACAATCAGCTCATCTCTTAGTCTTCCACTTGAATCACAAACCTTTACAAACACTACACACAGCCAGTCATACAGAGGCAGGACCCAGTCACACATTACAAGCACTCTCTCCTCAGAAGTGGCCTTTAAAACACCTCTCACCTGAAACAACCATCAATCATCTGCACAACATGAGGTGACCAGTCACTGCATTCCTTCTTTTACTTCATTACCATTCTTACCTTTTCAGCCAATCACCAATCACCTCATCTCATGAAGCTATTGCTCACCTTTTTCCGTTCACTCACACTGTGTCTGGGTAGCAACTCAGACATATGTATGTGCTCACTATTCAAAAAGTAGGTCACTTATAAACAGGAGGTGAAACATTTACCTTATAATATTACCAGTTCAACAAGCTGGAGTAAAAGTGGAGTTCAAACCGAGTGCCAGAGCATTTCCTTGTGGAGAGGAGAAGGAGAGGGAAAATGCACGCTGGGATGCCAGAGGTCAGAGGGGAACTAAAGGGTAAGTGACCCAGCATTCATTAAACTGGTCTAACCACTATTGGACTAGACTTGACCCTTGTCAGATGAAGTTTAAATTTCTACGGCATGTACCTTTTTTAGATCAGATTAAGTATTGTGAATTGAATACTTGCATACCTAGTCCACACACATAGGCATTCACTTGTAGTAGCACAAAAAATATCATCACAGATTTGTGCTATTACTTTTTGCCACTGTGCACACCCCTCCATATGGACTGTGGTATAGGGCAATATGACCTGCTTTGGGCAAACTGCCTATTACCCACTTCTCCCAGCTCCTGGCATGCTGGAGGAACTGGGACAGACCTAAATGAGGGGAGACATTGTAGCTGACAACCAAAGTGTTTCTCTGAAGAACCCAGTCACCAGTTGCTCTGGTGCACATTTCTAGAGCATGCACCACACCACCTTTTTTGTTTGTTTGTTTTTGCTGCATTTTTTTTTTGATACTGGGAGTTCCCAATATCAAATTTTTGTGCCACACTGCAAATTTGCAGCTCACAGTTGCATGTGCATTGTGTGCAGTTTGTGGCACCTCAAACAGGTTTGAGGCACTGCAAACTGCACTTGTCTGGATGTACCCTTAGAGTTTCTGCTGGACTAAATGTGATTTTGCTAATACAAATGTAACGCTTGTATTCACCCTTTAATTATATGTTATTTAAATAAATATGCAGCCTACTAATCTGTAAAGTAGAAGATAAAGAAACCACCTGATTGCTATGGGAAAAATGTAAAATTTTTACTACATTCAATATACTGCAGTAGTTAAAACAAATCCTGAAATTTATATTCCTATGTGCAGTCCTTCTATGTACACACAATGTATGTATTGATATGAGTGAGACTTTTTAAAATGGGGCATTTGGCAAAAAAATTATTGCTAGATTTTTAATCAGTAAATATTCTTTATTTTAGTTAAAGTGGAAGATAGGCTTTGCCCTTTGCCCGGCTTTTAGTTGATAGGCCAAAGGAGTGCATAAGCTTTTTGCTGCTGCTAATAGTACGTAATATGCAGACATGCTCATCTACTTGCACTGAGGCTGGGGAAGCTATGAAGAAGCTGAATTTTGTAATTTTGCAAGTATGCAAGACTTAAAAAATGATTCTGTCCCTTGCTCATTTATTTCAGCAATTTTACACTAGCTGTTTTTTTTATCTTTGAAGGTACTAGTAAATGTAATAGGAACCTGATCTGCAATGTTTTTTGCTGTTAAAACTTTGCTAAAAAGATAAGGAAAGCTCGCTTCCTTCCCTTTTTAATTAATCTGGACATATTAACAAGGTGTTGCAGTTTGTGCTTCTCCAGCCTATCATTAAAAGCACATACCAATAATGGGATTATGCCCTGGAAAAGATTTAAAAGTTAATGGCTTCATTTGACAATTGTTTCCTATAGGCCCAGTGTAGGCAGAATCCCATACTTACAGATTGAAATAATTGGGTTTCAGCTTTTGACATACAAGAAAATATCTGTTACTACATTTTGCTAACGGGATGTGCATGTTTTATGCTGTGCTTTCAATGCCACTTGCAGCTGCTACACTGTTCATATTCTTTGCTCTGTACAAAGAAGCAAGGTCACTCACCCTGTTAGTCCCAGGACTAATTGTGCTCTAAGTGTTCATTGGCTGACTGTCCATCACATTTCTGGGTCTATCTCGTAATCTCAAGGACACCCAGTTTTGTTAAAATACGCGGGGGAGTTCTATATGTATCCAACTTTATATTTGTATAAAACTATTTTTTGAGTGCATAAATAAATGACATAAAACAAAACCCAACACCGGATTAGTTATGAAGATTAAATAGTTCATCAGCAGAATCTCTAATTCCTTGAAACCTGCTTCAGAGTAATCTTAGATATGAAGATAAACTTGTGACAAGTCCTTAAAGATATACTCAGAACTTTAGTTGCAGGAAGAAAAGATGAAATGCAAATATAACTGATCAGAATCCTATTGTAACAGGTGGAACAACTAAAAAAAACACATACCAAGATCATCACTTGATCATTTGAATAAATTAAATGCCTTTTTAAGAAAACTTTTTCTCTAACTTCATTTACTAAGATGTGACGGGGGGATAGACAATACAGACAGACAAATCAGAGTGTTTCAACAGAACATTTAACTCAATGTGTTTTGGTTTGGAACTTGCAGAAGATTTGGTTTAGCTTAAAAAATACCTAAAATGTGGTGGATGTATCTATATGTGCAAATGCTGTGGGGTGGGTTTACTCTAGACTACCTTACTCTAGAGTAAATTGACTACAGGCAGGAATCTACACGTGTAGATTTGGGAGAAGATTTGCTGCTTCTGGCAGCAGTCTGCTTCTGCCCCATCCTACCCTGCACCAGGTCCCTGCAGCAGCCAGAGGGAGCTCTAAGCTCTCCCTGGATGCTAGGCTAGGGGCTGGCTGGGAGCACAGAGCCAGAAGACAGCTGTCTTTTGGTGGGGCCTAGGAGATTGCTCTCTGCCCCTAGGAGCTGTGTGATACCAGAGCAGACTCTGATGGCAGAGCCTTGGCGGGGACAATGTCCCTCTGCTCCAGATGCAGGGAGCTTCCAGTCCTGACCTCCTTATGATAGGTATGGGGCTGTGAACTATCTCCTAGCCTCTGCTCTGTGATCTCACTTGTGGAGCAGGGGTTGGGAGCTCCCTGCTGCCAGGGCAGGGGGACATTGTCCTCACTCAGGATCCAGGGGCGGACCCCACCCTGGCAGCAGGCATCTCCCAGAGACAGGAAACAATCTCTCGCCCTCTGCTACCTAGCTGACCAGATGCAAATTTGCTCCTGGTTGGCCATCTACACATGCTCTACTGCACAGTAATTACTTAGCAGTTAATTTGTTACTAGCATTTGCAGGTAGCAAAGTAACTGCTGAGTAGAGAAAATTATTGCACAGTGGGCACATTTTCAGATGCATTTGATTCGGGATCAGTTTTCTCATGGGTAAACTATTCATGAGTAAACACTCCCAGGCAGGCATCTGCACATGCAGGGAAGCGGGAGCAGATTTGCTGCTGATGGCAGCAAACTGCTTCCACCTCCTGGGTTCCTGCAGTAGGTACTAGCCCAGGGACTGCAAGGGGGCTCCAGGCTGTCCCCTGGCCAGGGCTGGGAGATTACACCCTGCCCCAGGGGCTGCCTGCAGCTGGGGTGGGGACAATGTCCCCCCTGCCTTGGGAGCAGAGAGGTCCTGGCCCTGTCTTCCCAATCAGGGGCAGGGGACTAGGAAAATTCTTCAGGGGAAGGGCAGGTCACAGCCCTCTGCCCTGATATGCCAGTGAGGCAGCTAGCTTGCGGGTAGCTACCTCATGGTCAGATCAAGACAGGGGGCTGGGACCTGCAGTTCTTTCTAAGTCCCATGCTTCAATTGCTCAGTCAGGACATGGAGCTGGATCCTGTCCCTGACCAGGACAGTTCCCAACCCATGCTCCATGATTGTAGGGTGGAGGCTGGTGAGCACGGAGCTGGGCCTGGAACAAGCTCCCCAGCCCCTGCCAGCAGGGAGCTCCCAGCACCAGCTCCACGACTGAGGGGTCAACTCTGGGAGATCCTTATCTCCCAACCAGAGCTCCATGGTCACAGTGCTCAGGCCGGGAGGCCCTTATCTCTCAGTGTCAGCTCTGCTGTTGCGGGGCTGGTGCTGAGAGATCCTTATCTCCCAGCCGAAGTCCTGTGACTGTGGGGCTTCGGATGGTAGATAACAGCCTCCCAGCCCCCTGCTCCCTGATTGCAGTGGCAAACAAGAATCTCCCAGCCCCCATGCCCTGAACATGATCTTGTAGCAGGAGATTTGGAGCTCCCTGCTGTAGGGAAAGGGGAACATAGTCCCTGCCTGAGCTCTGGTGGCAAGATAAGAAGCAATCTTCTGCCCCCTAGTTGCTGGCAGACCTGGAGCAGATTTGCTTCCAGTCAGGCATCTGCATGAGCACTACTGCAGCATTACTAATCAAAAGTAAATTTGCTACTTGCATTTGCAAGTAGCAAATTTTCTTCTGATTAGTGAGGTTTGCTGTGGAGTAAGCATGTTTGCATATGGACACACATGATTACTGCACAGTAAACTATGCTACTGCAGCATACCCAGTAAGGATCAGCACATGCAGCTGATGATGCTTACTACACTGTAATTAGTTTACTGCACAGCAAAGTGTCTCATGTAGACACGCCCTGTATGTATTGGGCTTCAAAAATCTATAGAAGCACAGACAATTTTACACAGCATATTTTTCTGCTGCACAACTGTGACTCAAATAACTTCCATTTTCTCTTTAGCTATTTCTTACCCTGCTTCTAGGAAGAAAAATAAAAATAATTTGAAAGAAACTATGCAAATCCAGTTTCTGCATTGCAAATATCGTAACAATTAAATCAATGTAGTAAAGCAGCTCCAGTACAGCCAAAGTACACACAAGAGTATACAGCAAATTAGCCCCTATCTAGCAAAAATTCATGTAAGAGCATGTAGCAAACTGGTCTTAACACGAAATGATGCCTCGGGGCCAGTTTACTATGTGCTCTTACAGTCTTTCGGTGTGTTGGGCTGGTTTATTGCATACCTTCCTTGGCATTTTTGCTACATGAGCATGCAGTAAATCAGCACTAATATAGGAAAAAACATCCACACTATTTCATCAGCAGAATTTCTGGAGCACTTTGAGCTATTTTGGTTGAATTTAAACCCCTCAACTTTTAGAGATTGTCTTGGAAGGTATATCTGATCCTTTTTTACTATGTACTGAAGACAATGGAAGGTCAGAAGTTTACTGGTGGTGCATAGGTTGAGCAGGAAATATCTGTGTCATCATGTTATACATGGAGTCAGTTCTGTTCATTATTGAGCACCATATCAATTTGTTTCAATTTTGGCAACAGTTTGTTTGGCTTTTGACACATTCTTGTTAATCAAGTAGAAGTCTGGCTGGCTAAGTATGACCTCTCACATACCTGTCTAACAAATGATAAAAGCCTGCTAATGTCACTAGTTTAAGCAGAAGTAAGGATCCGGCTTGACCCAATGGTAGCCAAATCAATGTCTAGAACTTAAAATTTATACAGTATTTAAGGCATGCTTGATATACGCACCCTGCTACTCTGACAGCCTGCAGTCAGCTTCTCAAAAATAGAATATGATAAAGGCCACAATGGAGTTCACAAACAATTTTTTAAAGATGAACCTGTTCAGCATTTGTAGCCCCTCCTTTAATATAAATGGATGTAAGAAGCTATAAATGCATTAAAACTATTAAATATATGATATGCTACAAACTAAGCCCAAGAGTTGGATTACACCTTTTCTCTGGAGGAGCTCTCTCAAGAGTGCACTTTCTAATGGATCTGCATGAACATCTTGGTTTGCAATGTTAAGATCACTAGTAATAGAAACAGGGTTATTATGAACCTAAGTGCCATTGTTATACTATAAGCCATTATTTCATAGATTTCATTGACATTAGGGCTGGAAAGGACCTCGGAAGATCATTGAGTCCAGCCCCCTGACCCAGGGGCAGGAAGTCAGCTGGGGTCAAAGGATCCCAGCAAGATAAATGCTCAATCAAAGGATCCAAGCAAGATAAACATCCAAGACATCCTATAAGCGGTTCTGCTGGCTCAGTATTTTCAGAAGGCATTGGTGGAATAGAATATACTATTATATATATAGTAAATTATATTTAAAAAAATATATTTAAAAAAATATATTATATTATATTTATATATATTATATTATTATATAATAACTATATTATATTATACTATTATATTCTATATTATATATTATATTATATACTATGTGCTCAACAATTTGGTGCAGGTCTGGTTAATGAAATGTTCAATGCCACTTCTATCCAGACAGAAGACCAGTCATACAATCGTGAGCTTTTATTATTTGTCACGGTAGTGACTCAGTCATATTTTTCCAGTGTGAAACCCATGCAACTGAGTGAGATATTTTATGGCCATTTGATTGTGTTTCTTATGAATACCCCTTTGTAGATCAGACTTTAACCAGTGCATTTGAGACCTAAAATTATATCCCATAAAAACATTGCTGATGTCTAATTAGCAGTACCCTTGTGTTTTGAGTCACCTTTCTGTGGAGACAGCACAAATCAGTAATCTGGATAAATCTTTACACTAATCAATCTTTGACAGTAAACAGTTTTGGGGGGTTTTTTTGGCAAAATTAATCTCTTCATTGTCATTTATAATCATTAACAATCTCATCAGGTCTTTGAAAATAAGAGGTTAAATATTTCCTCTATTTCTTCTCCTCCTTGTTCTCCTTCTCATGTTCTTGTCATAAACTAGATGTTCGTCCAGAATTATGCACAAGTGATAGTTCTTTCTACTGCTGCAGTAAGGTCCTCCTTCATACAGGTCTCACAATGAGTTGGCAAAGGAGCATGTGCTCCAGAGTCTGTACTTCACTGCACCCAAATATATTAGTGCCATTAGAGAAGCCACAGTTGATCATGTTTGCTTTTGATCTTCCAGTTTGCACGCTTAGGCAATTCAGCCACTGTTTTGTTTGCCAATCTAGATTCTTCCCTCTTGGAAAGTCCTCCTGGTGTTCCAGGTCCATTTCAAAGCACTTTCTTTCCTTCCATAACTTTGTTCCCACCCTGTCAGCCATTTGTCCAACAGCACAACACTGGTCACAAAACTCTTTTGCATTTTAAGCCATTTAGTTACTTTTTGTGTAACCATCTGCTGTAGTTTTCTGTCTGCTGTGATCTTTCTTTGTGGCTCACTACCTTTCTTTTAATATCAGGTGGTACAATGCCGGCCAGAAAGTACAGGCTATCCTTTGGTGTTGGCTTTAGACATTCTGTTATTTCATGATAACTGTTGTTTAGAACTAGGTCTATTTTCTTGGCATGAACTGATCATACCCACACTGAACATGCAGAATCTGCAGCGGAGTAACACACAGCAATAGTAGTTGTTCGTAATGTAGCTGGGTTCACTCCCCACTTTGGGGTTACCAGCTTTTGAGGTATGTTGTTGTGGGTGCTGACTTTCTCCTTTATCTTCTCTGCATGTGCTTTGAAGGCAAGTGTTCAGTCTGATGTAACCCTCAAGTACACAGGATTTGGGTGATTAGTTAGTCAGGCGATTAGTCAGCATCCCAAATGATGTTTAATTTCTGCTTGGCTTCTCTATGGGGTAGCTGAGAAATTGTGACTGATGGCTAGAAAGTTATATTTAGAGGTTTGTTTGTGGGAATTTGCTTGTAGGTAAGGTAGCCATTATATTAAAATAATGGTCCAGGGCAACAGCAAGTGTTAATTGATTTCTAAAAGCCTGTTTGCGCCTTCAAGGCAGCAAGCAGACATACAAGCTGGGAAACTGAAGGTATGTACCACACTGTTCCATAACATGGCATAAGAGACTTTGCCTCATTGGCCAGGTCACAGTGCCCAGCTGCAGGACCCTTGGGATTTCTGGTTTTGGGAAACAGACCAGATTAGGAGAAGAGCAGAAAGAACAAAATTAGGATGTGTGCATGTGATCGGTTTGTGAAACAAAGGAATATGCTGACAGGACAGAACATAGATAGTATGATGACCACAGAGATTCTCAAAGATGAAGAGTCATCAAGAGGAAAAAAGAATAAAAAAAGGAAGGATTTCAGAGCAGCAAAGTGTCCCCAAGAGGGGGATATCACATCAATGATGACTCCAAGATCCCTTTCTGCCTCTGTGCTCTCAAGAAGGGAGTTTCTCATCTTATAAGTGTGCTGCTGGTTACTACTGCCCAAATGCAGCACCCTGCACTTATCCATATTGAAACACATCCTGTTTTTGTTAGCCCACCCTTGCAACCTATCCAGGTCTTTCTGCAGTCTTTCCCTCCCTACT
>JAGPOW010001296.1:103061578-103079785 GCA_030014935.1 Caiman crocodilus
TTTTAATGAGGATGGGGTGGTTGACAGTGTCAAAGGCCTTGCTGAAGTCCAGAAAGACTACATCCACGGCAACACCTGCATCCAATGCTTTTGTGACCTTATCGTAAAAGGCAATCAGGTTGGTCTGACATGACCTGCCTCTAATGAAACCATGCTGGTTGCCCCTCAGCATCACCCCCGATGCTGGCCCATCACAGATGTGCTCCTTGATGATCTTCTCCAAGAGTTTCCCCAGGATTGAGGTAAGACTGACAGGCCTATAGTTGCCCAGGTCCTCCCTCCTCCCTTTCTTAAAGATAGGGACCACATTGGCTATCTTCCAATCATCTGGCACCTGGCCCAAGCACCACGAGTACTTGTAAAGCCATGCCAAGGGCCCAGCAATAACCCCTGCTTGTTCTCTCAACACCCTGGGGTGGAGAGCATCTGGACCTGCTGACTTGAACATGTCTAGCCCCTCCAGAAGCACTCTAACCCGGTCCTCCTCAACCTTAGGTCTTGAGGCGTTCCCCTTGAGCCTATCTTGAAACACAGTGAGCGAGTCCCGGTCCCTGCACAAGAAAACAGAGGTGAGGAATTTGTTAAAGAAGTCTGCCTTCTCCTCTGGCGCAACCACCAGATTGTCCCGCACATCTTGCAGGAGACCCACATTTCCTGGTGCCTTCTTCATCCTCCCTATATATTTGAGAAAGGACTTTTTATTATCTTTGATCTTGGACACTAGTCCTAGCTCTATGTCTACCTTAGCTGTTGCTTCCAGTGGTTCCATTTCTTGCACAGTTCTATGTAAAATGGTGATCTGCAGAAGGTGGTAGTTGTGTGTCATATAGTAGACTTTGGCAAGCATGTTTCGGTGGTTGACTATGTCATATGCTTCTGATAGGTCTATAAACACAGCACTATTATATCACTTTCTAGAATACATCTTCTGTATGCTGGGTGAGGTTTAGTCTTTGGGTAGTGCAGGACTTGCCTGGTCTAAATTCAGCCTTTTCTGGTATTAGATGTTGTTCAATATGAGGTGACAGGCAATTGAGAATAAGGCATTCGTAAAGTTTATAAAGATGGCACAGAAGCCTAAAGTTCTCTGGGTCAAAGGTATCCTTCTCTAGCTTTAGCAGAGCTATTACATGGGTTTGTCACCATAATTTAGGTATTCTAAGGGTTGATGAGCAATTGTTAAAAAGGCATACTACCCATAACTTGATTGCAGGATCAAAGTGTTTGATCTGCTCTGTGCATATCTTGTCAAATCCAGTTGTTTTGCCATTCTTCAAGTGATTTATTTCATCATCAAGTTCATCCATTGCATATGGTGTGCTAAAATGATTTACCTACAGATCAGCTTTCTGTCTAATCCATATTTTAGGCTGTTTGTTCAAAGCTTTACTGTTGAGCAGAAGTTGGTGAGCCACCTGGTTGACTGGGATGTGGTGATATTGCTGTGCATTCTTTAGGTCATTATTCAGCTTGCAAATAGTTAACCATGCTGTCCTATTAGGGTGGGTCATGTCTATTCCTTTGATCAATTCTTCCCATTTCCATTGCCTTTCTTCTTGGAGCTTGTTAGTTACGGCTGTCCCTGCTGCAACAGTGTCTTCTGAGAAAGGATATCTTTGAAACATTTGGTAGCATGTATTCAGCTGGTAGTATCAGAGTAATATATACTCCCATACTGGTATATACTCAGTCCTGCATCCTTTTGGCAGTTTTGTTCAATGCATGCATGAAGAAGTTGTAATGATCTGAGACTGGATCGATGTATGTCAGCTTTTTGTCAACGTCTTCAGAAATGTTTCTCCAGGAGGCTGTCTTAAAATTGCAGCATCTATGTGTTGGTGCTATATCTGGAGCTATGGCTGCTGTAACACTGATAGTGACTGGTCTGTGCAGTGTGGGGAATGGGTTCCAACATGGCTTTTTTTCTGCACATAACTTCTAGATTGTTATCAAGAAAGCTGAGTTCTGGATTATAGCTTCATCTCTATCAGGAGCACTTAGTCAGGTAGCTTGGAGTCTTGGATCAGGCTTAGGTAGTATGTCTCAGCCCACATCTTGACCAAGTTGCCATTCTCCTAGTTTTTGCATGTGACACTGTGGCTTTAAAGTCACCAGTGATCACGTGTGCTTTTTCATGGTCTAGGTTTCCTAGGCTCACAAAAGCAAAACACTTCCCTGGAGGCTTATAAACAGATGTTATTGAGATGTTGTCTATATTGATGGTCAAGATTTCAATGTCATTTTGTTCTGTCATCAATGTTGTGTTGATGACAAGCTCTGGTTTTATGAAAATAGCACTGCCATATTTCTCATGCTGCCTTTCAATGGCTAATCTTATCCTAGGGAATGAATGGCCTATTGCTATTTGGCTCTCTGTGTGTCTCCGAGAGACAGAGCACATGACCACTGTAGTTGGTGCAAATCCTGGAAAGGATGTCCTGTTTGACTCCTGTGAACTCCATGTTTACAGAGATGACTGTCAGCGCTGGTCCTGAAAAAGGCATATGGTTGTGACACAGCACTTCAACCTGTTGTGACTTAGCAGTTTGCATTTTATACATTTTCAGGTCATTGCTGACAGGGTTTTAGCAGAATTCACAGATTCATTGGCATCTGACAGGGTCTGCATTATTATTGCTCCTGCTATGGCCATTTGAATTGACTTAGCTGAATTCATTCAGAACACTTCAGGCTGTTTAGAATAGACAATCTAACCATCAAAAATGTGTGTCAATGGATGTAGATTCACTTTGATAAGTTACTACCATGGTGATAATAAAATTTGTTTAATAGCTGTTGCATTTGTTGCCAACTTTGACACTGTGGCTGCATTCACACCAGCACAGATGTTTGTTTCCCTGGGGGCAAGGAGCAGTTGGACACCTTGTGCTGCTGCTACTTTTCCCAGAGGAACACCTGTGCAACACGCCTGTTGGCATGTTGCAGGTTATCCTGGGTGGGATAGGGGAGGCTGAGGCCAACAACTGTTCTGGCCCCAGCAGTCTTACCTGGGAGCCAGGGAAGTTGCAGCCATGGTGCTCCTGCAGCTGGGAACATGGCTAGCAGCTGGATCATGGGTCCAACAGGCCAGGCTCCAGCTTTGGAAGGTACATGCTGCCGCCACATGCATTACTCTGGTTTTTTTTCCACATCTGTTTTTTGTTTTGTTTTACCCTGGGATCTCCTGGGGTCAAAAACCCCACCCCCATGCTGCAAAGTAGAAGTGTGGGGAATTCCTGAATGTGTGGTGTGCTTGTCTGGACATGGCCTGTTTGTCCATTTCCTTTATTTGAGTATTTTTGGCAATTACTTTCATTTGTATAATGTTGAATTATTGAGCTTATTCATTACAGAGAATTGTTACAGGCTAATTTTATAATCAAAGTTTTTATATGTAAGCACCCTTACAGTAATACAAGCTTCTTGGACTATATATGACCCAACCTTTAAAATAATAACTGCTGTAGCTCTATGTTGGACAACCTTGATTATTTCTTACCAGTTTTCTTCAATTAAAGAGAGTTGGAAACCATTGTTTGCACACATGATTCCATGTACTTAGTGTACACTTTCTAGCTATCAGTTCCTGTTTTGTGTATCACTTTCCAGGTTATGGAATCTACCACTGGCAGCAGATCAGTTTATATAGAACATATATCAGTGTTTGTGGTTCCATTTCCCTATCATTAACTGCCACCTCCAGCAGCAAGCACCATGAGCAGTCTGCCTTCACATATTCACTGGTACCCTTAACCTGAGTATCTATGAATATTGCCCATCTCTCTACTTTTCCTGAAACCATTATCAACACTCCCTTTTTTTGCTTAAAACTGACCCTTTGGAGGGGAAGGGGACAGGGTCAGCAGATCTCGGACTGAATTCTGCTATTTTTAGACCAGTCTATGCATGCTGAAATTCTGTTCTATTATGGGTATAGACTGAATTGCAATCACTTATACAGGTGAAAGTATAATACCTGGCCTGAAAGTGGTGGCAGGTAATCCATTTTGTTTTTAACTCCTTAGTCTAAACTCAGCTGTTCTACCAATTTTAGCATAATCTGCAGAGATAAGAGATATGACATGATTTTGTCTTCTTCCCAGTAGTGTAGCTAAGGAGGCAGGGGGAAGGGGCAACACCCCTGGGCACCAAGTTAGTGAGAGGCATAGAAACAGTAGCCAGTGCTTTGCCAGCCTGGCTGCTACTACACCAGCATTCCAGTCACGGATGCTGCCCCATGCATGGCTGCCACTTGAGGCACAGAAATGTGTAGGTATATCTCTGCTTCTGTCCACTGGTGTAAAGAGGGGTTGGACACACCTCTTTCAGAGTTCAAACAAACAGGTTCTTTATTTGGAGTTTTCCTGTAACACAAAGTTCAGGCCACTCCCTTTAACAAAGGTAATGAAAACAAAAATAGCTCTGCCTCTTTGGATTCAGGTTTCTCCCTTTCTGTCAGGGAGGGACTTTTTTTCAATGTTCCCAGCTGGGACTCTGCCCAGGAGTCTGATTCCTGCTAGTTGCACCTCATTGCCAAACAGGGCTCCACCCTCTTCTAGAAAAGGTCACTTCATCCTGTCAGAGGCCAGAAGAAAAGGTAATAGGCCTTTCAGCTTAATCATATATGACATTATTGTGCATATTCTTTACTGGGAATTTACAGGCTAACTTTATAATCAAAGATTTCATGTGCAAGAACCCTTTCAGATGACACAAAGTTTTTGGTCTTATCAAACACCTTGGTGCACTGTTACATAGCAGTATATTTAGGCCAGGGGTGGCCAACTTGTGGCATGGGTATCGCAAGTGGCACAGGCAGCCTCTGTATGTGGCACATGGAAGATTGGTGAGGGGCAGATAGGGCAGAAAGCAGAGTATCATATCAGGCAGGGAGCACAGGGCAGGAAGCAGAAAGCAGAGCAGCAGCTTTGTTAGGGAACAGAAAGCTAAACAGCAGATTGGGTAAGAGAAAGGGAGCAGAGTGGCATCTGTGGAGGATGCAGGGCTACTTTGTGGCATGCCTGCCAAAAAGGTTGCCCCCACTGATTTAGGTGATGTAATGTTGCTGGGTTAGACAAGAACTTATGGAAATTACTAACTATACCCCAAAAGGTAAATGATGGAACACAGCCTGTGATCGGGGAGACTTAATGATAACTTCAGCTTTGTCTTGTGATTTATGCAAACCATCTCTGTCAACGATACAGCCTTGAGCCTTTTAAGCAGTCACATTTTTAATTTGTATAGTGTTAGAGCTGATTCAAGCAGCCTCACATATATTTTATGGAGGGTCTCAAGGTGCTTTTCACAATTCACTCCCATGAGCAGTATAAAACCTAAGGGTTTATGTGCACAAAGGTTTTACTTTGTAGTAAACAGATTTGCACTGTTAAAAAATAGACCCCTGTGTCTGCACAGTATAATTCCTTAGTGTGAAATACCAGTTGAATTATTGTGACATTTTTTTTACTTTGTTGGAATGGGCAGCACATTCACCTTTCAGTAAGTTATATCATAGCACCCTTCATACACCTGTACTAAAAATTATTATTACAGTCTTCTAACTGCTTTCCTACACTATTTTCTCCTCTACCTTTGGCTTGCTTGGGTATTTTTCCTCTGTGACGTGTACTGCTTGGAGGTGAGTGGATGCCCCCTTCCAATTTAAATGCTGACAAGCAGCCAGGTTTTGGCTAGTTCTGCTTGCACATTGTAGGAGTCAGCATACTTAATATTTGCATGCCACTGGAGTTGTGCTAGGCTTCTGGGTCACCGTATCCCACGAGAGGCCAAAGTTCAAGAAGGCCCATAGTGCAGACATTACACCATAAACAGTTTTTGGACAGAGTCACTAAAGGGACATTCAAACAGAGCAAAAGTTGGACTTCATGTATTTCCCCATTAAAATGAAGAGTCTAAAGATCGTTTTAAAAATAGCTAAGGACAAAAACTGGGCCTCTGGTAGCACTTGAATTTCCTGTCTATACTAGGATGAGATTATGTCCCCTGATAAATGTTATGTTATCTCTGGTAAGTGTTGTATAGGAGTGTCCCCAAAAGTCTCTGAATCTCTGCCTCTGAACCCTCTTAGAGGCTCTTTTCCCTTGTTCTCACAGACACTATCCAATATTGTAAGCTATTATGTTTTCAGGCAAGTATTGCTCAGGGGCCTTCTAGTTAGTGATTGCCATCTTCCACTCTTTCCCCGATTACTCCCTTTATCTGTTTATTGGTAAATATTTCTTTTCTGTGATCCAGATTTCTAGTATAGGTTACATTAGCTATGGTGGTAAAGGGTAATCAGGGTCTCTCAGGGAATGATTACAGGAGTGTGAGCGATAACACTCTGTCAGTACCTGTAACATTTAACATTGGAAGCAAAACTCCTTTTGTATTAAAAGAAACATGCAGGAATTCCTAAAAAGAATAATGCTGTGAATTTTTCCAGACTAATCATCAGGAATGGTGGTGAATTTACCACAATGATCAGCAAAGCCTTGTAACAAAATGGAGAGACAGACCTTCCTATTTGCAAATATAAGAGGATGAGTAATAATATCAGTAGTAAGTGGATCATAGGAAAATTGGGCTGGACAAGACCTCACAACATCATCTAGTCAAGCCCTCTGCTCAGGGCAGGATTATCCTTGACTAAACTATCCCTGCCAAGCATCTGTTCAATTTGCCCTTGAAAATTTTCAAGAATGGAAATTCCACTTCTCTAGGCAGCCTTTTCCAGTGCTTGACTAAGTTATTTGTAATCTCCAACTTAAATTTTGCTCTGCTGCAGCTTGCGGCCAATGCAGGAGCTGACCCAAGGGGGTGCAATGATGGGGTCACCCACCTTTCCACAGTAAAGGTTATGTACCAGTGGCTCCATTTATGTAGGACTCTGGGTGCCTGGGTCCCCTGAGGTATCTGAAGCATGGCTGGAGCCCTAGGCTAGAGTGGGACACCCAGTGGAACCAGATGGGGGGCAAGTAAGGAAGAGGAGACCCACCAGCTGTTGCTACTGTCCCCAGATCACCGGGGTGGCCAGGGAAGCCCCAGGACCATTCCTGTTCTGCTACAGCTGGGGGTTGTGAAGAGTGGCTGCATGGGGAGCAGGGTCACTGCTTCCTCCCCACCACTGTATTTCCCCCACTGGCCTGGGGGCTTCAGCTGTGGAGGGCAGTTGCATAGAGTGCTGGGAAGGTCTGGGGATGGCGGTTGCCTGGCACTCTGAATAGCTGCTCCTGTCCCTGGAGCCCTCAGGCCTGTGGAAGAAAAATGGTGGAGAGGAAGGAAGCAAGGACCAGGCTCCCTGTGCAGCCACTTCCCACAGACACTGGCAGGAGCTGGGCAGAAACAGTCCTAGGCTTTCCTGCCACAGTTCAGCTGGAGACAGCAGTGGCAACAGCTTCCAAGAGCTTCTGCTCCCTGTACACCCATTGCTTGTTCCTCATAGTCCAGAAGCAAGTGTTGGAAGTGGGGACCTGCCTGCTCCTGTTGCTGTTTCTTAAGAGGCCTTGCATCTCATGCTGCCACTTAACTGAAGCTCCCAGCTGGAGTGGGGTAGGAATAGCTGTGGTGCTCCCTTACCCCTGGGTCAACTGGAGACAGTGGCAGTGGGTGGGTTCCTCCTTCTTACACCCAGAGGAAAACTCTACATGACAACTACTGGAGAGGCAGAGAGAGGAATAGGAAGGGAAGGTGCTTATCTGCTTTGGAGACTCCAAAAATCCCCAGCAGCTGCTGCCATTGTGCAGTCTGCTTGATGGGTATGGGATGAAAGGGGCTGTAACCTCCCCTGAAGGGAGTGATGACAACTCCTGCACCTGCTTTTTCAAGTTTCTGCACCTGCCCATGTACCATCACTCTTAGCCCTGTCCCCTAAAGCCTTGAAGTATGGGACCAAAAACTGGACACAGTACTCCAGATGAAACTTTACCAGTGCTAAACAGAGCAGAAGAATCACTTCTGTTCATCTGCAAGTAATACTGTCATAGACACTGAATATGTGGGGTATAATGGCCCTGGCCCCTCTTGTGAAGAGGGTATGGTGACCACCCATCCCTAATTGGGTGCGACAGTCCTGAAATGTGAACATCAAGTCCCATGCAGCCTGGTCCTGAGCTGCATGACTCCAAGACAGCATTTGTCCCAGATTCCCAGTATTGTGTAGGGATCTAGGTTTTTGGTTCACTGTGGAAAAACACAGGAAATGGTAGTTTTCCCCTTGCAGGTTGGCAGAGTTCCAGCTTGCAAGGGTTTGTGGGAAGCAGGATGGAGGGAGCACCATGTGCATGTGTGTACACACATATGTACAACCGGTCAGGAGTACAGCCCCAGGCAGCAGTGGAGAGCAGCTCCCCCAGGTGCCTGCAGGTAAGTCTATGTGTGGGGGCAGGGTATAGATTGAGGCCTCCACAGTGAGGGAGGGAGTGGGGCAGGGCCTGGGGCAAGTGCCCAGCCAAGGCAGTGCATGGGGCCTGGGGCCTGAGGCCAGGAGCAGGGCAGAGCTGCAGGCAGTTCATCCAGGAGGCTGGTGGAAGGGGGGTTGCTGGCTCCCTGCCACTGTGCACATTCCCAGGGAGGAAGGCATGGGGAAGAGGTGAAGAGGTGGGCACATGCCTCCCAAATTTGAGTGTGGGGTGGGGGTGGATGTGAGCTGCCTGCTCAGGGCTACCCGCCCTGCTGCCCTGTGTCCCAGGTGCCCTGCACTGGCCATGCCACCATGATGAGGCGGCCCCTGCCTAGCAGCAGCAGGGGCAGTGGTGTAGAGTTGTGCCCTCCACTGTTGTTGGGTGGGCAGGGGGTGCCTCTCCATGGAGACGTAGCTGATGCAGGGCTCCTGGGGGAAGGGCAGCAGAGTGAAGAGCCCTGACTCCACAGTGGGTAGCCTGCATCCACCCCCATGTCCCCTCAGGCTCCACTCATCTCTGCTCTGCTCCAGCCACGCTACCAGGGGTGGGGGAGGGGCATGGCTGGAGCAGACCCCCCCCCAGCACAAATTAAGGTCAGAGCCAATGGATACTGTGATACTTCTGTTAATAAAATCCAGTGTGCTGTTTGCTGTTCCTGCAATAAGACCACACTGTTGGTTCGTATTCTGCTTATGGTTTATTATAACCCCGGATCCTTCTCTGTGGCAGCGTCTACATGAGATGCTACTGCACGTAGTATCGGCAGGCACTAACCATGGGGTGACACTACTGTACGGTAGCTTGTTGCTACTGAGCCGTACCATCTGGAAAAAAAAAACAAAAACATGTGAGGATGCTACTGCACAGTTATGTTGGTTACTGTGCAGTCATTTAGTACCTGGTTATGCATGCACTAAATGCCTGCAGAGTAACAACTCATGTATAAGCAGTCGGTAATACGGAAGCCTAGCCAGTTATTTCTGTGTCTGGGTTCCGTCAGTTCTTCACCGCAACTGGGAAAGCTCATGCATACAAAACAATCAGTAATCTCTTAAGGACTGGCAAGTTTTGCCACATTCAGCAACAACGTATTCTTCTAATAGCAACACACTTCTTTCATATCAGCTCCAATAGTTCGGCTGCTCACAAAAAATTGGTTAGTTACTGAGCAGTAGCAATCGGGGTGGTAGGCTTCCAAAACAAGGATAATCACATTTCTAAATAGATAAAAGTGTGTTCACATTGGTGTACTTGAACTCTAGCTCTGGAGTAAGCTCGTCACAGAGATTCAGGAAAGTGTCCTTGGTCATCATGAAATTTTGTGGCAAGCACTGGACATCTCAGGCCTGCAGCACTATCTCCTGCAACTTGTTTCATGAATCCTCAAAATGGTGGTGTGCAAAGCAAGGCTATTCCAAGAAGATCCCTCTTAAAGGAGCAATGGAGAAAGGTCTCGATGCTGTCTAACCTGTGGTTTGAATGTTGCGCTGGGAACTTGAAGATGCACTGATTCAAAATGTATAAACGTCCTCTTCTTTCCCTCAGTAGTTGTGGAATTCTGGTTGGCTGTATTGTCAGAACGTTGATGCATTTACACATCCAAAAAGGGTAAATTCATGTGGCCATGTTGCTACCCACCCAGTACATAGGCGACAATGTCTAAGCAAGTATGCCTACACACCCACAGTGTAGGGATAATAAAAGTGACAATGATATGGCTAGAAAGCTGCCATTGTTTGCACAAAAGGAAACAGAATTGTGTCTTCAGTGTACTTTGGAAGAAATGTTGTGAAGTAAAAGAAATCTAATCTTTGACATGGCTATTGTGTGCCAATTACTAGGAAGCAATTAAAATAAGCGCCTCACTTTGAAATAATCTGCCTAGTCCCTGACAGATAAAGCTTGGTATCGAGGTCTACATTGAATCTATTCTGAAGTTGGGTTCACTGACAAGAAGCATGCCCCTTCCACCTATGAAATGCCAAAGATGAGGTAGCATAGCCAGCTTAGAATGTGCCCCAATGTTATTCTCAGCTGTCTGCCTTGTATGTGCTCAGGTAGGCTATGTTTCCTTAGGTGAGCTACGGTGGGCCAGTCTAAATAGGCTACAGTTCTTCATTTATGGGATTTGGCATATACTGAGTGGGAGCAAATAGGCAGGACTTGCTTCACAGCAACAATCCTATAGTAGAATGGAGACAGTGTAAACACAACACAAGTGTCAGGAATCCTCTGTAATATCTGGCCATGCTTCACTGTCAAATACAAGTGCAACTATCAGTCCAGTTGCTAGACTGTTCTAGTGAAGCCAGCCCTTATATATGTCAGTACTTCTGTTTACCAGGCTTACAACTAGCTAATGAAGCAAATATATCCTCTATTCTTTGTAAAGGTCACTGATTCATGTGCAATGCTGGGTTACTGGTAACTATGAAATCACAGATACAGATAACCCCGTTATTTTTCATCTTTGGCACTAGAGGGATGTGCTATTCACTTCAGTTAACCTTGGATGTAATTGCAGTCGTGTAATTGCTAAAGTTTTGCTTCCAACTTTGGCTGTATGACAAAGACCTTCAGATTTTCAGAATTTAAATACTGATCCTTCTCCAGTCACAATGTTTATTTTCTAGTTCTGATATGACCCAATGACCATCAGCTGCTTCCTACAAAACTTCAACCATTTTGTCCTTGGGGATGAATTTCTTTTGTTTGACCTTTACTTGTATTTTTCTGTATTTAGAAACCTGCAAACATTTTTTCATGTGCCAGATTCAGCTGAAGCTCCCTTGGCCATTTTCTACCAAATAATATATGACCCCCTTGCTTCATAATTTGGAGATTTATCATAAACCATTTACAGTTATGTTATGTTCACTATAACAACATGCAAAATAGTGAAGTTTTCCTTTAGGAATGTTTTTTAGTATCACTGGTTGCTACATCTTCACCTTCTTTATTAAGTCTGATTATTTCTGAAAGCCTACAGAAAGTCCAGTGCTTTTCAACATCTTTATCAATTATTTGGCTATGGGAGTGAAGAGCTCGCTGGCTTAGTTCATGGATGACACCAAGTTATGACAGACCATGGTCACATTTGAAGATGGGCTGCAGATACAGGCAGACCTAGACAGGCTGGCAAGTTGGCTGGATTGGAATCAGATGAAGTTCAATACTGAGAAATGTAAAATGCTCCATCTGGGGATGAACAATTCCCAACATACTTACAGGCTTGGTGGTGCCAAACTGACTAGCACCATGACTGAAAAGAACCTATGGGTAATAAAAGATCATTGTGTGAACATGAGCCGGCAGTGCGATGCTGTAGCCAGCAGGGCAAACAATACTCTAGCATGCATCAACCAATACATCTCAAACAAAACTAAGGAAGTGATTTTTCCACTTTACTCAGCACTAGTAAGACTACAGCTGGAGTACTGCATCCACTTCTGGATACCACACTTCAACAAGGATGTGGAAGAGCTTGAGAGAGAGTCCAGAGAAGAGCCACCCATATGATTGGAGACTTGCAAGGCAAGCCATACAAGGAAAGGCTGAGGGACTTGGGTTTCTTCAGCCTAAAAAAGAGAAGGCTGATAGGGGACTTGGTTGCAGCTTACCGCTACATCAGGAGAATACATCAAAGTCTTGGTGAACAACTGTTCACCAGGGCACCCTTGGGGAAAACCAGAAGTAATGACCACAAACTCCTAGAAGACTGTTTTAGGCTTAACACTAGGAAAAACTTCTGTTAGGGTATCCAGACTGTGGACACTCCCTCCAGAGATGGTGCAATCACCTTCCCTGGAAATCTTCCAGCAGAGACTGGACAGTCACCTTGCTGGGGTCACCTGACCTCAGTTGTATTTCCTGTCGGGGGGGAGGGGGCTGGACCCAATGATCTTGTGAGGTCCCTTCCAGCCCCTTACAATATATGAATCTCTGAAAAACAAATGACAAATGGAATGACTAATATTTAAAATGGAACACAATACAGCAAAGAAATTCATACAATACTTTATTATCTCCAGTATATTTGGAACAAATAAATTAACCCTTTAGGAACATCAAGTAATTGGGTTAGAGCCGCTCATCTCCTCATGAATGATTTTGGGCTACCAGAATACCAAGCCTGTCTTTCATTCTTAAAGTTTTCCCATAGAACATTTAATCAAATTCAAGTCTTTGGTCCAGTATATTCAAGGAATATGATGGGTTGGGTTCAGCATATCTACTGGTACACTTAAAACTCAAGGATGTATTATTTAGTCAAAGAGCTAAGTGGTCTGATTTATCCAATGCCTACATTTTGTCTATGTTGTATAACATGAGCACCTGCACCAACTAAAAAAGGACCCAAGTACTACCGGCACAACATGAAAGGGGGTGTCAGTAGTTTGGTTCTTCAAGCACAGTACGTCTTTCTAACATAAACACTGAGAAAGGAGATGAAGATTTCTTAAGAAGTGACTCAAGATTGTAGAACAAACTCACAGGAATTAGAGATCATCTGGTCTCTAAGTTCATACAACATTTCTTTGATTTGTGTTCACTTTTATGGACATACAGCAGCATGTACATTTAAAAACATGCTTAAAACACAAAAAAAAACCCTAGAAAAAGAAGAAGAAATCTATGTATTGCGCACACAGTTCTCACCTTGGGAAGGAAAGGAAACAAACTGAATGGGTCAGGGGCTAGTTACCCCAGGAAAGCAGTCTGATAATAAATTGATGAGGATTATAGGTTTGTTTACACCACCTCCTTTGTGCTTCTAGGAGGGCCCCCTACCCTCCTGTTCATAAGCACCAGTCCCAGAAATGCAGCAATGGAGCCAGTTAGGAGGCATCACCCTCAGACACTTTGAAGTGGGTTGGAGAAAGAGGTCTTGAGAGTGGATGCAATGGGCTGTAATGTGCCTTATAACTTAAGGACAGAAACAGAATGGAACAAACAGTTATCAGTGCCGGTAGAGAGAACTGATTTTGTAAAATGTCTGTAATCCTGATGAACTGTTTCTTCTAATGGTTTCATAGGAGCTGCTAGGTTTTAACTCACATTAAGCAAATTAAAACCACCATCTTTTTTTCTCACAATTTATATACTGATCTATTCTTTTAATGTTGTCACTATAGAATTAACATAGTCCATTCTCCTAAAAAATTCAGGATTGTTATCCCTTTTATCTATCCCCTTCACTCCCTCCACCCTCTTTTTGTCTTGTTATGCTCAGTCTCACTGGCTCAGACTTGTTTCCTTTTCAGGTTTGGTAGGCCTTACTGTCCCTCTCTATTTCACTGTGTTCCCGATCTGTCCTGTCCTTGTCACAAATTGTTCTGCTTCTATAAACAACACATTCTGTGTAATATGAAAGAAATACAGGCTCTCAAGTAGAGACCAAATAACCATTTGTACTTACTAGATACAACATGAAAAGGCTGGCTACTTTTACACATTGCAGCTCTGACAGTTTTTTGGTGTGTCTTGAAATCCAGGGAACAGAAGGCTGCTCACAGGCTTTGTTTGAAGGAAGAATGCTTTGGTACATTTGAGGAAGCTACATAAAGCTTACGAATTCTGTTTCATATTGGGGACACTCTCTGTGTTTTGGTGTTAGATCACAAACCCCACATTTTAAAATGTTGTTTGCCTTCAGTATCATCTTTCTACACCCACATTGGAATAAATTCTGTAGTGACAGATGGTTAACAATGGAGGATCATTAAAACTTGATCAGTATCCATACAAATGATATGCCCATTGGATAAACCCCCTCCCTGGATTTTGCCCAGAACAAGCTAATTTTAAAGTTTGAATTCTAGGGTGATGTAACTAAGTAATAGAAGACTTGATGGGATGGATCAGCAGTTGTGTAGCAAAAGAGATGGGATGTTATTAAAAAAAATCCTTCAAAGGCCACTATAAATGTGGGAGTAGAGACCAAAAATAAAAAGCTGGTTGCAGGAGAGACAACAGACTTCACCTTCATGCAGAAGTAGATGAAAGGAGCTATGGATAGAACCTATTTTTCAGATTCTCAAAGAAAAAGGAAGATAATGGAAAAAATCCCATTTAATAAAAGGGCTCAGAAAAAGGAAATTAAAGCTGATGAAAACATTAATGTAAGAGGAAAAAGAGAGATTACGCTTTACATCATTTAATAACTTCTAAAAATATAAAATAACCTTGAATAGAGTGATCACACATTGATTCAGTTTAAGCTGTATAAACAAGGGTAGGCCTGTAATGAAGGCACTCCATTTCAAAAGCGCATATTTTGATAAATTAAGGGAATGATCTAATGAAGTCATTTGGAGGGGGGAGCTGAGGGATTTGAATGTAGAGGAAGTTTAGAAATTTGTGCAGCCAAAGGTGTTAAAATTATCCTAAATCCGTACCCAGACCAAGGGATAAAATCTAATAGGGAAGGATTCCAGACCCACTTGGATAAATAATCACCTACAAAAAATGCCATTAGGAATAAGCAAAGAGACTACAAGGAATAGAAAAGAACTAATCAGCTTAGAAAGAAATGCCTTAGGCTAACTACAGACACTTGGGAGGTTCAATCATGTTAAAAATGGCCACCTGAATTAACTTAATTCACCCTGGTGTGCATCTTAGATCTCTAGTTAGGTCAATCTCAGTTTATCTAGAGATCAGCAACTCCACCCTGTAGATGAGCCAGGCCCCACAAGCCCACTCAACCCCTCATCCTGCAAGCTGCTCCTGATCCTGGCTGTATTGGTGTCAGGAGCTTATTAAAGTAAGTTGGGGTTGGTGCAGATGGGATGAGGGAGGGGGATGTTGGTTTGCTGGAGAGGGGGTTCTAAAAATAGCCCTGGGTCTGGGGAGGACACCCCTCACCTCTGACCCTGCTAGCCATTTCTGATTGTGCCCAACCCTCCTGGACTCTATCAACGGTTCAGATCAAGTATAGTCCTATGCTTACCTGGCAAGGGAAACACCACGATCACTGAGGCAGTCTTCCTAATCACACTCAAAGAAGACTGCTTTCCTGGCATGAGGATAGTACCTGCCAAGGTAATGTATGGTATGTATGTATGGTTTTGGCTTTATGCCCACTTTATGGAAAGGGGAGACTCCTCTCTAGCCTGCTCCTGGGGCCACATGGCTGAGAGCAAGCAAAACTCTGGAGCATCCGAACCCCAAGCCTCTGGGCTTGTGCCTGCATGTAGGATGCCTGCCAAAGGATTTAGAAACATCTGAAGCCTCAGATGGGGGTGGAGGATGTTTGCCTGTAGTACAGCCACTTATGGTTTTGGACTGACTCACAGATTTGGAATTTGATTGGGCAAACTTAGCTTGGAATAAGGAAAATTAAAAACAACAACAGCAAAAAAAACCCCAACCAACCCCCCATCCCTCGCTCCTCCATGGACCCTTCTGGCTCCCCAAATTCCTTCAAGTCCCATACAGACTGCACTACTCTTCTATCATCCCCCAATGCCCCTGCAGACCCCATCTGCTCCCATTGTCTCCTGATCCTTTTGATTTCCCCCCCCCATGGACCCTGCCTGCCCCCACAACTTCCCTGATCCCTCTCACAGACACCATGAGCCCCCCCCAGCAGACCCCTCCTTCCTCTCCCAATCCTTCAAACCCTCCCTACAGATATTGCTTGCTCCCCACTCTCCCCGTGATTGCTCCAACCCCTCTCACTAGTTCCTCATTCCAACTTATCATAGATTGGGCGGCCATTTTTAACTTGATCTAACCTGTCCCTAACTTCCCTGAATGTCTATACATACCTTTAGAGGTCAAGAAGCATATAGGTAAAATGAAAGAGAGTGGAGAGTGTTTACCAGAGGAGTTTATCAAAGGTTGATCTTGCAAGTGATCTAGTTTAATATTTCCTTTAATGAGCTTGGCAGAAAAAAGTTGTAGTGGGATGATAAAATTTCTGACTGACACACAGCTGGCAGGCATTGTCAATACAGTGGAGGGCTGAAACATCTTACAAGAAAAACTGAATGAGTGTACTACTTAATTACAGGATGACTAAAAGCTGTCAGTTTGATGCAGGAGTAAAAAGGCAAATATACTTTTTGAGAGATTGCTTTTAGAGACAGGGAAGTACCAATGCCGTTCATTGTGTGAGGCTCTGGTAGGACCTCATCTGAAAGTTCTAGTTGTCCATTTAAAAAGATCAAACTGAAACAGGTGTAGAGGATAGCTACTCTAATGGTAATAGGGTTGGGCAGCCTATAACACAAAAGGAAACTAAAAGATATTGACTTTTTCTGTCTAGCAAATAAATTAAGGAGGGAGGTTGAGAGGAGGAGGTAGTATTTCAGTTACTTTATAATGTTAGCACTAAGAAGGGGGAGCACACTAATATATTCTGGAAATTAAAAGGAAATTTTGAACTGTCCAGAGACTGATGTTCTAAGGGAGTCTTCAGATAGAAGCAGTAGGGCAAAGCACTGAGCCTGTTTTAAGATGGATCTTAATCAGTTTATGAAAGGAATTACATGATGAGGTTACTTATGATACTAGGGGACTGGCTTGATTACCTAGGGGATTCCTTCCAGTCCTGCTCCCGACACTGACTAGCTGGGGATAGAAGTGAAATATAGAAAAGGAGGCCTCTTCTGATATAGATGAGGAGTAAGGGACTACATTGCTGTACTGATCTGGCAGCACTCCTTGATTTATGCACCCTCTGGGGCAAGGTCTATACTTAACTCTTCCCAGTACAGTCATACTGGCGTGATTTGTAATGCTTTTTTTTGTTGTTGCTTGCATAGAAATGTCACTAATGTAAATACTGATATACCAGTGAAAAAGCATGTTTGCTGGAATTACCATTGTTTTGAGGGGAACCAGTGTAAATTGTATCAGAAGAATTATGGCCTTCCAGCTACATCTTTATGAAGAATGTTTTGCTGGGATAGCTATTTCAGCAAGCCTTTTGTAGTGTGGGCTTGCTGTTAGCAACTTTGAACAGTAACTTTCTGTTGTAACTATTGTTTCATTCATTTTGTCATCTCGTTCTTTTTACACGCATTCAACCCTTTTCTCAGAAAGCAGGGTGGGGGATGAGGGTAAATGTGAATCACCTACATCAGTAAGCAGGTCAAGTTGTCTCTAGTCATCTTCTGAAGAGAGATCTTCAGGTCTTAGTCATATAAAACTCAACTGTCTCATTCTGTTCCAGTGCTCTGGTTAGTACAATCAAGGAAGAGAAATAGCATCATATGACCAATCATACATAATGAAATCATACAGAATTAAACTGCTGAATACCTGAAATCCACAGCCAATTATTTACCATCAATGGATAAAATTAAAATTCTTCGGCATGTGAGTTTGCTCAATGTGTGTTCAAAATATTGAACACGTTCATTAACAGATGCATTTTTACAGATGCCTCATAGAATGAAAACAGGGAATTAAGTTTGTAAAATAAACTCTTGCTGCAGGTTGTGACTCCAGTAGTTTTAAGATATGATGATGATTATGACTGATTAGTGTCGCACCACCGGAGCCTTAATTCCAACAGGCCCCTGGAGTGAGAACGGACGGACTCTAGCTTATTTCTTTTTCCCGCGCTAGACTTTGATTTCCCCTTTAATTGGCTGCTAGATAGATCAGATATCGCGAGATTGCCGGGATAGGGTGAAGATACTCACACATTCATCATTAGTAGTGGCTTTTATTGGTCCGTTTTACAGCAGTTAGAGATTGATCACCGAAGGAATGTTACAGCAGTCAGAGATTGATCACCGAGGGAAGGGGGAGGATTCGGGGGGTTTCAGGTTCTGCTTTGGCTCTTCAC
>JAGPOW010001296.1:103079885-103147481 GCA_030014935.1 Caiman crocodilus
ATTCCTTTTATGGTATGAAACTGGCCTCAGGCGTTACTACAAGGGGTTTGATTTCACTACGGGGGTTTGGCTTGTTAGGTGGTGTCGTGGATCACCGCCTACAATGCAGTCTGCACAATTAGGTGTGGAGGACTGGGCTCTTTAGTACATATTATCATACAGATAGGCTGGAGGACAAGAGACAAGATATTAAGTGAACAGGAAATATTCTTGTTTTGAAGACTGAGAAGTCTGTTGAATATCAAATGTCAGAGCATGATGCTATTTTTACTGATCTAATATATTTTTAATTAGAGCTGCAACAATTTAATGGTCCATTGGCTACATGCTTTTCAATCAGCGAAACTGTAAATGTGGGTCAAAGACCTAGAATCTGGACTAAAAGAAAATGCCTGGAGCAGGAATTAAGAAATGAAAGGATTCCTAATTTTAAGTATGGATAACACTGTGTGATTTTGATATATTTGTGAATCCAGTTTTTCTATGACGTGATTGTCCAGGTATAGCAAAGAAACAGTGGATAGGATGAGAAGAGTAAAGGGTGCTACATTCTAGATCAATGCTTCTCAACTTTTTTTATTGTGACCTGCTACTGGGAGGGGAGTGTGGCAGTGGTGGTGGCTCCTGGGGGCAGGGGAGCTCCTGGCATGTGGAGTGACTTGTCCTTTGTGTGCAGCGCCACCAGCATTGCCCCCACAACCCTCATTTGGGTCATGACCCCACTGTTCTAGATGTTCTCTTGCTTTAAGTACATTGCCATTATCTTCAGGTTGAAGGAGTTGAACTACAACCTTTAATTAGGGCCACATTCTTGTGGCATTTTCATTTCTTCACATGAGAATAGCACTGATACTGGGAGGAGTTAGGATTTGTATCTTGGTATAAGAAACCAAGGAGGTACAGATTATTTTTCATATTTTTCAAGACAAGGAGGACTGCATGACTATCTTTTCTCTGCTACCTGATCTTGGTGGTCTAGGTAGGGGCAGTATAGGCCAAATAACTGTAGTGCTCTATTTAATGCCAGTATATCCTTGCATGAAGCAGTTTTGTGCATGGATGTGGAACGCATCCTGGGGTCCTAAAGGTTTGTAATGAGACTGAATTTAACAATAGACCTTGTGATATTTTACAACAGGGACAAGACACCAGTGTGGAGAACTATACCTGTGAATGCAATTAGCTTTCTAAAAACATGGAATCAGAGAAGAGCTTTCTGACCTCATTGTGTTAGCTGAGTTTAAGTTCCTTGTGGGAACTTGTTAAATTGGGTCAATCCCCATATTCTAGGAGTGGAAAGAGATTTCTGGAGCTCATGAAATGATGTTTAAAATGTTAAAAGACCCATTGCTGTAATTGTTCAAGTTACAAGAACTGGAAAATTCTGCAACATCCTCTCCTGTCTTTAACAAATGCATTTCCCTCTCTCTATATGCATTCAGAATACTTCTTTGTCACTTCATGATTCTGTTGCTCTATCTGTCATGTCTCCTTTCTCCACAACAAACTACTTGTCTTCACACCTGAGCCGCTCCATTGTCTTAATCCCCAGTATCTCTCTCTTTTTAGATGATAGCACAATGTTAACTCTCTCCTCTGATTGATAAGCAATGCCAGTTTTCTTAAATTTTCAAACTTTGTTTTCTCCACTACACCATCTTTCTCATCTGAGGGAAATTTCTATAAGCATTTGGAAAAGCTCAATATTTTCCTTTTGCTCCTTCTTTAAAAGTCTGTTCTGTTGTGATGCTACAAGAAACTTAAAAACAGTGATGTAACTGGTATACTGAGACCATTGCCTATGAAGTGTATATGTGCTTCCCCCATCTTCTGATAGAATGTACCTGCTGCTGCTTGTCTTCATACCCTACTTCACTTGTAATGTTTCTGTGGGAAGGACCATCTCTTTCTGGCTGGTACTCCTACGTCCCACTTCAATACACGTGAATGTTATTTTGCAGATTTGGATCCAACGGAACTGCTGTTCTTCAAAACTGCCAGGCATTTAATTGAAGGGGGATGCTTTACATGCTTTGAACCTTACCTGCTACTTTTTTTCTGCAAATGAATAAAGAATTACATTTTGATTCATTAAGGGTTTTTTTGCAAAATTTGAACTGAGTTTCTTCTCTTGAAGCAACTTGTATGCAGTTAACTTCAGCTGGGTCTTTTAAAAATTTCCAACTACACACTCAGGTAGCATTTTTTTGCTCCACCACATTTGCATCCCAGGACTCTATATTGATTTTTAAAAAAGCTTTGAGGCAGTCTGCCACTGCTGCTATAGGAAGGTGGTTGAATGAGCTGACAACTTTATAGATAGAGAGAAAACACAAAAGCTTGTCAGTACTAGTATTTAGTGCAAAGCTTCAGCATCAAGGATATGAGTCTAAGAATTCCTAGAGCTTCTGCAGCTGTCATGCTTCTAACTTTAAAATGCAGATTTTGAGTTTAAGGTATAAGCACCCAGCTCAGATGTTTTTCCATTGCATATTAAAATATATGCCTGCTATATTTAGAACAGTTGATGATTGTGATGCAAAGTGAAACAATTTATGAACCAAAGTCAAAATATATACTAATTCATACTTTGATTTTTAAGATATAAGCACCCAATGAAAAGATAATATTATTCCTATGCATAATGAAATATGTGCTATGTTTAGAATAGCTGATGGTTCTGAGGCATAGAATAAAACAATCTTATTCTTGAAGAGAGAATATTTTGCATAGCATGTTTTTGCAGGCAGCGATTGCCTATAAACTCAAAAATTGGTTTTCTTCCTATAGGTCTGCATTGGAAATTCTTTTTGTTTATCTTCCTAAAGAAAGTGATTCCCTTCTGCACATAGAGCAGTTCCTCAACTTTCCACAAGCATGTTCTAGTAATTGTATTATTAAGTTAATAACGTTTTACTTTGATCCCTCCTCTAAACACCCTGGCTCTGTGCTCAGTTGTCTCCTGTTTTATGCTCTCTCAAAATCCAGAGCGGTACTAATAAATTTATTACATCCCTGATGCACTCCTCTAACATTTATACCATGAAATGTAGCAGCCTTGACCAATAAGAAGGCATTTCTAGTTCCATACCTTCTAGGCTTGCATATTTTAAGAGAAAAAGTAGGAACAACGTGATATATTCTCACATCTGTGCAATTTACATTTGCATGGATAATGTCTGTGAATGCTAATGTAGGTTACATATTGTGCACAATGACATCACTATTTAAATAAAAGCATCTGACTGGAGATTAAGGCTGGATGGTTTAATACAGGGGGGTTCAACTTTTTAAAATAAATGTACCCCTTCTGACTTGAAGTTTCAGCTGCAACTGGGGAGGCACCAAGCTCTTTCCAGTAGGAGCTGCTCCAGGCTGCACTTAGGGCCGGTGGTGGTGCTGGGAGGGGGCTTGGGTGGGCTACAGTGAATTTTGAAGTGGCTGCAGCCCCACTGCCCCATAGCCCTGTTCCTGTAAGTCCCTGAA
Source organism: Caiman crocodilus (assembly GCA_030014935.1). NCBI lineage: Eukaryota > Metazoa > Chordata > Crocodylia > Alligatoridae > Caiman > Caiman crocodilus. The sequence continues at coordinate 103,083,372 of JAGPOW010001296.1, forward strand.
GTGAGGGAGGAAGTGGGGCTCGGGCTGGGGTAGACACTGCACAGCTATGGAGATTGTGGGATGGAGCTGTGCCTCATCCAGAGGGCACAGAGGGGAGGGGCATGCCCTCATCTGGGGGGCATGGGGAGGGGGGCTGTTGCATTCACCTTGGCAGGGCATGGAGGGAGTATGCCCCTGGATCTGTGTGTGGGTAGGGTGGTGTGGGCTGGGGCTGTGCTGGGCTCTTCCTGGTGGGGGTTAGACTAGACTGCGCTCAGGGTGGGTGGCAGTGGCAGTGGGAGTGGGGCTACAGGAGGCCTTCAGCCACTCCAGAATTTGCCATAGACCGCCCCCCCCCCGCGTCCCTCCCAGCACCTCCACTGCTACCCAACTCAAGTGCAGTGTGGCTCAGCCCCTGCTAGGAATAATTTGGTGCAGCCCGGCCCCAGCCCCCAGCTGCAGCCTGCCTTAGCCCTGCACATACATCTGGGGGCGGGCACGTGCCTCACCCATGCCGTCCAAGTGTGCCGACAGTGGCAGGAACCACCACCCCTGCACGTGGCTCTGTCCCACCAGTCTCTATCCTAGCCCCAGTCCCAGCTCACTCTTTCCCTCATCTCTGGGGCCTCAATCTGCCTCCCTTATGTCCCCTCCCCCACAACAGACTTACCAGCCAGACCCAGCTGCTCTCCATATGGCCAGGCTGTGCTCCTTGCCATCTGCATGCTGATCTGCAGCTGTGTGCATGGCCACGTTATTTGCCACATCCATTCTGGATACTGCCTACGATCCTTTTAAGTATGCCTAGGGGTACACATAGCCCTGGTTGACAACCACTGGTTTAATGGATTGATAGATCTCTGGTTAGAGAGAGAGAGAAGGGGGCAAAAGTATAATGAAAATTGAGAGCTTTCAGAAAGCTTTGAAAAAATTGTTTTGTTTTTAAGGGATGCTAAAATGGGCTTTTTGTTTAAAACTATATAGTCAATGTACAAAGAATATCTACAAACATAGTTTTCCTTATGTCTTTTTTAAAAAAATGCTTAAAGTACCCTACTATATTTTAAATATTTCTTCCATAAAGGCCAGAGACTCAGAATTCTTTGGCAGGCACCACCCCACCTTGTCCCACCCTTCAAATTCCAGTACCTTTGTGGGCCAGATGGGAGAGCTTTGAGGGCTGAATGCAGCCCAAGAGCTGTGTTTTTGATACCCCTGTTCTAAAACTTTTTTTGGGGGGGGTATGATACAACTTTTACACGGATTGGGAAAGTTATCATTTCTTATTCTGCTTTTTGTTACTTGAAGGCTATTCTTGCAACAGAAAACTTGTCTAACTTTATTCCAACTCTGCAGTTAGTCCAGCAAACAATATCACCCCCCAAAAGTCCTTGCCTCTAATATAAGGCAATCCGAGCAGTCACAAAGCTTTCTCTCATGCATGGACGAGCTCTGTCTGATGCAGGAAGCTACAGGCCAATGAGAGGTAAAGCGCTGCTCACCCTGGTACTGGCAAATGGGGACAACCTAATCAGTGACCTAATGTTCGAACGGAAGCTGGGTGACAGTGACCATGAGCTGATCACCTTTGCTATCTTGACATAAAGCTGGCAAGTCAGTCAGTCAGTAATACAGAAGTCCTTGACTTCAGAAAAGCTGGCTTCGACAAGCTAAGGAGACTTGTCAGTGAGATCCTGAAGGGCCACAACCCAAAGAGGAGGGGAGGGGAGCCCAGGATGAGTGGTTGATCCTAAAGGGAGCAATCGCAGATGTACAAGCTAAGTCTATTTCATCTCAGAGGAAAGGCAGCAAAAGAACACCGCAGCCTCCTTGGCTCTCCTGGGAACTAGTGGACCTCCTGCTTCTTAAAAGAAAGACCTACAAAGGATGGAGAACTGGATCCACCACCAAGGAGGAATATTCTGCACTGGTCTGGACCTGCAGAGAGCAAACCAGGAAAGCCAAGACTGACGGAACTCCAGCTAGTTACAAATGTCAAGGACAATAAAAAGTCCTTTTTTAGATATGTGGGGAGATGGAGGAAAAGCAAGGGCAACAGTGGACCCCTGCTAAACCAGATAACTGGCAACCGATGCCCAGGAAAAAGCAAATTTGCTAACTGCATCAGTTTTTCACTAATCCCATGGGATGCCCCTGCCCACTACTGGACAGGAAGGCCTGAGTGATGGAGATTCTTTACCCTCCATCAAAGCTAACCCCATGAAGAAGCACCTTGAGAAGCTGGATACCTTCAAGTCAGCTGGCCTTGATGGTTTACACCCAAGGGTACTTAAGGAGCTGGCAAGCATCACAGCTCAGCACCTGGCACAGATCTTTGAGAACTCCTGGCACTCTGGTGAAGTGCCCAAAGACTGGAAGAAGGCCAATGTTGTGCCTATCTTCAAGAAAGGGAGGAAAGTGGATCTGGCAAACTACAGGCCCATCAGCCTGACCTCTATCCTGGGGAAGGTCTTGGAAAAGATTGTTAAAGAGACCATCCTTAATAGACTGGCTGACGGCAACGTCCTGAGGGATAGGCAGCACGGGTTTGTTGTGGCTAGGTCTTGCTTGACCAATCTCATTTCATTTTATGACCAGTGACCTATCACCTGGACAAGGGGGAAGAGATTGATGTCATATGTCTTGACTTCAAAAAAGCCTTTGATCTGGTATCCCATGATCACCTCTTGGCAAAGCTGGCGTACTGAGGCCTCAGCCTCACCATGATCTGCTGGCTGGGGAATTGGCTCTGTGGTAGGTCCCAGAGAGTGGTGATAGATGGCAGTCCATCGTCATGGTGCCCTGTGAACATCTTCATCAATGATGTAGACATTGGTGTCAAGAGCAGACTGGCCAAGTTCGATGATGATACCAAACTCTGGGGGAAAGCATCCACACCTTAGGACAGGAAGGTGATCCAGGCAGACCTTGACAGGCTCAGAAAATGGGTGGATGAGAACCTGATGGTGTTTAACACTGAAAAATGCAAGGTTCTCCACCTTGGAGGGGGGGGACCTGCAGCATGCTTATAGGCTCGGCAGTGCTATCCTGGTTAGCACTACAGATGAAAGGGACTTGGGGGTCACGATTGACCACAAGATGAACGTGACATTTCAATGTGATGCTGCATCTAGTAAAGCAAACAAAATGCTGGCTTGCATCCACAGGTGTTTCTCAAGCAAATCGCAGGACATCATTCTCCCATTGTACTCGGCCTTGGTGAGGCCACAGCTGAAGTACTGCATCCAGGTATGGGCTCCACGATTCAAAAAAGATATAGAGAAGCTTGAGAGAGTGAAGAGGAGAGCCACGGGCATGATCAGAGGTCAGGAAAACAGACCTTATGATGAGAGGCTGAGAGCCATGGGACTCTTCAGCCTGGAAAAGCACAGGCTCAGGGATAATCTGGTAGCCACCTATAAGTTTATTAGGGGTGCTCACCAGGATCTGGGGGAATGTCTGTTCACCAGAGTGCCCCAAGGGATGACAAGGTCGAAAGGTTACAAACTCCTCTGTGACTGTTTCAGGCTGGAAGAACTTCTTTACTGTCTGAGCCCCCAAGGTTTGGAATAGACTACTGCCAGAGGTGGTTCAAGCACCTACTTTGAACGCGTTCAAGAGACATATGCATGTTTATCTTGCTGGGATCCTATGACCCCTAATGACTTTCTGCTCCTGGGGCAGGGGCCTGGACTAGATGATATTCTGAGGTCCCTTCCAGTCCTAACGTCTATGAAATAATTCCTGGACCAATCACTATTCCAGTCTCCTGCATGAGGCAGGATCATCCCTATCCAAACCATCCTGTATAAATCCATTGCATGATCTTTTAGCAAAACTTGAATCAACCCTGATAAATCCACAGGACTTCCCACAGGTAAATCAGGGGGCCACAATGGCCTATGTCCTGCTGCTGCAAATGTTGGAAAAGGGCCATGGCCCCCATTAGAGAGGAAGGTCAAACCGCGTACACTCTGCATGAATTTGATGATGGGCTAAAATTCCTTCCTGACCCCAAACATGGTCATTGGTCTAACTCTGAGTAGAGGGGCAAGACGTTCTAGCCAAGAACTGCCAGGTTTAAGTTTCAGCAAGAGCATTGACACACAGCAGTCAAAAGTATACGTCTTAGCTGCAGCCAACAAACACTCAGTGCTTTCAGGGAAAGTGAAACTCCCTCCACCCAACAGAAGGGGCAAAATGTTTTTTCCCGGTCCAATATGGCACCTGACAAAGCTTGGGGAGTACCCACGGTAGAGCATAAGTATAGTTACTCCTAGATCTGCTCTGACCAATGCTTGTCCAATCTCTTCTTGAACACCTTCAGCGATGGGGATTCTACAAATTCCATAGGCAACCTATGGCCTTACCTGACCATTCTAACGGTGAACAAGATTTTCCTAATGTCCAGTATAAACTTATTTGGCTGCAACCTCAAACCACTGGTATGCATTCTACTCTCTGTAGCAAAAAAGAAACAGTGGCTTCTGTATTCTTGGTAGTCCTTGAGATAGTTGAAGGCTGATATCATGTCCCCCTCTTAAGTGCCTTTTCTGGCAGGTGAGCATTCCTATTTCTCTAAGCAGAAGTTTCCCAATCATATGGCCTGGTTCTCATTGAATAATTCAAACACTCTGACATCTGTTGGGAGGGCAATACAGCAGTGCACAAGCAATCTAGGAAGTTTTTGGAGATTGTTGGGGACAACTTCTTGGTGCAAGTGTTGGAGAAGTTAAGTAGAGCCCAGGCTCTTCTTGACCTGCTGTTCATAATCAGGGAAGAATTGGTGTGGAATATAGAAGCAGATGGCAACTTGGGCAGCAGCAACCACAAGGCGGTAGAGTTCTGGATCCTTAGAAAAACAAAGAGGAGAGCAGCAGGGTGAGGACTTGGACTTCAGAAAAGCTGACTTTGACTCCATGAGGAAACTGATGGGCAGGATCCCCTAGGAGGCCAGTCTGCAGGGGAAGAAGTCCAGGAGACCTGGTTATATGTTAAAGAAACCATATTGAGAGTACAAAAACAAAACATCGCAGCACTCAGGGAGACCAGTAAGTATGGCACAAGACCAGATTGGCTTAGCAGGGAACTCTTCAATGAGCTAAAACAGAAAATGGAATTTTACAAGAAGTGGAAATTTAGACAAACATTTAGGGAGGAGTATAAGAGTATTACTTGGACATGCAGGGATGAAATCAGGAAGGCCAAAGCACAACTGCAGTTGCACCTAACAAGGAACATAGAGGGGGTAACAAGAAGAGTTTCTACATGTATTTCAAGAGCAAGAGGAAGATCAGGGAAAATGTGGGTCCTTTAATGAATAGGGGAGGCAACCTAGTGGAAGATGACATGGAAAAGGCTGAAGTACTCAGTGGTCCTTTTTTACTTCAGTCTTCACAAGCAAGGTCAGCTCTGGGACTACTGCACCTGGCAGTTCAGTTTGGGGAGGAGGTGAGCATCCAACAGTGGTGAAAGAACAGGTCAGGCACTATTTGTAAAAGTCAATGGGGCCAGATGTAATGCACCCAAGATTGTTGGGGGAATTGGCCAATGTTATTGCAGAGCTGCTGGCCATTATCTTTGAAAACTCATGACAATTGGGAGAGGTCCTGGATGACTGGAAAAGGGTAAATGTCCATCTTTAAGAAAGGGAAGAAGGAGGATCTGGGAAACTACACGCAGGATAGCCTCACCTCAGCTCTTGGAAAAATCATTAGCAGGTCCTCAAGGAATCCATTTCTATGCTCTTGGAGGATAAGCATCCTGGATTTGCCAAGGGTAAATCATGCCTGAACAACTTAATTGCTATGGGGGCCGAGAAATGCCGGGTGAATGGGGCCGCCAATGGAGTAGTATTAGGTACAGGAGGCGTAGTGGTTGCAACAGAAAAACTTTACTTACAAGCTGCGATACAGCGAGGTATGCAGTGCAGGCACACTCCATCGACAGCAATAAAACGAAAACCATAAACAAGCACATCGATGTTCACACTCATGGAGGGTATGGGGTACATCATGGTAACTGCAACAGGGAGTCGTTGGTGGTTGATCAGACCCCTCCGAGGTACACATGGGGATCTCTCCCTACACACATCCAAGCTCTCCTCCAACTTGCGTGCAGAAATGTCCCAAGCCTTTTATAAGGCTAGCGAGCCGATTGCTAGCCTCCACGTGAATAATTTACACCAAGCCAATCAAAAGTGTGCACTCAATGGTGCAGCTGCAAGCTTTTGGTGGGAGCTGATTTTGCACCAAGGACTTTTTCCCGCCTCACAGGGGAAATCCCTGCACTGGGGACTCTCAATGTGCTTAAACACAGCTGTGCCAGGGCACTTTTTAACCATTTAGTTCTGACATGCCCCCTTGCTGACGGCACAGTTGTAGCCAGAGCACATTTGAATCAGTCAGATCGCTCTGTCCGATGGGTTCACGCAGCAAATGGGTGTAAACAAAAATGGACAACGAAGCAAGTTCATTCTCCAGGGATCAAATTAAACAGTAACCTATCAGAACACAACTACACATTAACAAATTCGTTATAAACAGTTCAATTATCAGGACTTTGGTGGGTGTCATCGAGTCCTGGTCTCTCGAGGTATTCTCTCTCAAAATATTCTCTCTCTCTCTCTGGTCTGGTCTGCATACGTCTCGGCAGACCTGCAGAGAAAGAAGCTCTCAGAAAAATTAGTTAATCGTTTTCACAAGATGACTTGTCATCTGGCTCATCTTGGCATTGGAATCCTAGCTCGTACGCTAGATTCCATTGACTCTCATTGCCCAAAACTCGCAACTGCTGCTTCGTGAGTCTAGAATAGCGCATGAGGAATCTGAACATATCTCTCTCCTCTGATGTTCTCTGCGTCGGCTGGAATCATCGCAGGCTAGACTCGTGCACTCGATGCTGCTCTGGGTTGCTGGACTCTCTCTGACCCGGTTTTACAAGAGCTTGCAGTTGCAGAAGCTGACACAAAAAATCACTTGCAGGCTGTCTGGCTAGTGGGTTCAGCAAAATTCGGAGGATGATGGCAGTTCTTCCTCTGTACACTTCAACGCAAGCATCGATACTCGTTAACGTGATCGGAATAGCTCCAGGATCTTGTAGATAACAGTGAGGCCACAATCCTCGCTGCTGCGGTAGTAACAGTCCCGTGCATGTCGTCTAGGATTCCATGTGCAGTACGAAATCCCGATGATTGTTTGCAAGATCTGTTCCATGCTGACTCTCGATGGTCCACCTTCGTGTCATGCATACGCTCTCTGGCTGGCCTGACCCGCAACAAGTGCTGGAAGCAAGATGGGCCAATAAACATTATACATCACCATACTGATGTCAGTAGCATGTCCTCCACTCCATGAGGCCCGTCTGGTTAGAGAACTCGCTTCATCTTGGTCCACCAGGTCGGATCCAAACTCCACGACCAGGCGTCCCATCTACATAGCTAGGGTTTCTGCTGGTCTTATCTTGGACTTTTTGCATTGGGCCTGCAATTCAGTCCAGGTTCTGGCGTGATAGGTGCTGGCAGTAGTACAGGCCGCACTCTCCACACTCATCCCTCAGCTTCTCATTGCCACAGCGTGTGTGGCCGTCTGAGTTGTCACTGCATCCAACAGTGAACTTGGTTGCAGCATGTTTCCCGTTGCCTCCTTACTGTGGCCCGGAGGCGGACCTGTGGGGATTTCAGGGGGTGGAGTTGCTACTTCCACTTGCCCACCGATGGCTCCACCCTTCTCTTCCGTCCTCCTGTGGTGGCTCCCCTCCTCTTCCGTTTTTCTGTGGGTAACTCCGCCCTTCTCCTCTACCCTTCCGTGGCAGCTCCCCTCCGTTTTGCCACCATCTTGCAATGACGGCGGACCTTGGCTTTTTCCTGTAGCTGCAACCTGCTTGACAGCATGAACGGCATGCAATTGGGCTTCCAACTCAGTCTTTTCCTGCATTATGGTAATGATTGTGTGGAACATTATGTGCAGCATTCTCCTCTTCCCGTATTCCATGCCAATCCCTTCAACCATGAAGTGGCTCTCCTCCACTTCTCTGTGGAGCTCCGAAAACTCCAATTCTCCCAACTCAGGTAGCAGCATGTCCAAATCAGTCAACGCCGGCTACTTACTCTCCCGCACATAACGCACACAGCGAGCAAACTCCCGACTGAGAGCAATATCTTCCTCGCTCAACTATTGTCCGGCTGAGGACTTGCTGCCCCCTTCCTCTCGGGGTCTGAATTGAACCCGCTTACTCCCCATCACACATCCAAATGCTCTCGGGTGGAGACGCACTTCTCATTCTTTCGCAGGTTCCCCTTCTCCCTTGAGCGAGAGGTAACAGCTCCCAAATCTTCCACCCATTCCACCCGCTTGATGGTAGGTGAAGTGTGCGCCTAACTCCATGGCATTCAGCACGTGGCATTTTCTGGTGCTCCAGGGACAACCTTCAACTAATTCCAGCTCCATCACGTTTTCCTGGCATACCGATCCTATTTGTGATGCCACGTGGGGGCCGAGAAATGCCGGCGGAATGGGGCCGCCAATGAAGTAGAATTAGGTACAGGAGGCGTAGTGGTTGCAACAGAAAAACTTTACTTACAGGCTAGCGAGGTATGCAGTGCGGGCACATTCCATAGACAGCAACAAAATGAAAACCATAAACAAGCACACCGACGTTCACACTCACGCAGGGTATGGGTAGGTCACGGTAACTGAGACGGGGAGTCGTTGGTGGTTGATCAGGCCCCTCCATGGCTCCGGGGTACACATGGGGATCTCTCACTACGCACATCCGAGCTCTCCTCCAACTTGGGCGGAAACATCCCAAGCCTTTTATACGGCTAGCAAGCCACATGTGAATAATTTACACCAAGCCAATCAAAAGCGTGCACTCAATGGGAGCTGATTTTGCACCAAGGACTTTTTCCTGCCTCACAGGGGAAATCCCTGCACTGGGGATTCGCAATGTGCTTAAACACAGCTGTGCCGAGACACTTTTTAACCATTTAGTTCCGACAATTGCCGCCTTTGATGAGATGACTAGCTCTCTGGATGTGGGGAGTGCACTGGATGTGATTTACCTTGACTTTAAGAAGTCTTTTGATATGGTCTACCACAGGATGCTTTCAAGCAAGCTAAGGAAGTATGAGTTGGATGACTGGACTGTAAAATGTATAGAAAACTGGCTGGATTCTCTGGCTCAAAGGGTTGTAATCAATGTCTTAATGTCTAGTTGGCAGCCAGTATCAATTAGAGTGCCCCACAGGTTGGTTCTGTTCAGTATTTTCCTCAATGACCTGAAAGATGGGATGGAGAGCACCCTCAGTAAGTTTGCAGATGACACCAAGCTGTAGGGACCTGTCTGTGTTGGAGGGTAGGGTTAGGATTCAGGGAGACCTAGACAAATTGGAGGATTGGACAAAAGAAATCTCATGGGTTTCAATAAAGAGAAATGCGGTTTTGCAATTAAGATGGAACAATCTCATGCACCAGTACAGGCTAAGGACTGACTGGCTAAGTGGCAGGTCTGTAGAAAAGCACCTTGGGGTTACATTGGACAGTAAGCTGAATATAAGCCAACAGCATGCCCTTGTTGCCATTAGCCTTCTTTGCATCCTGCGTTACATTAGCAGGAGTCTTGCTAGCAGATCAAGGAAAATGTTTTTTCCTTTCTATTTGGCATTAGTGAAGCCACATCTGGAGTGCTGTGTCCAGTTCTGGGCCCCCTGCTATGGAAAGGATGTTGACAAATTGGAGAGAGTCTGGTGGAAGGCAATGAATATAATTAGAGGACTGGGGCACATGACTTCTGAGGAGAGGCTGAGGGAACTGGGCTTATTTAGTCTGCAGAGTGGATTTAATAGCAGCCTTCAGGACCTGAAGTGCAATTACAAAGAGGATGGAGCAAGACTGTTCTCAGCAGTGGAAGTTGAAGGGAGAAGGAGCAAAGGTCTCATGTTGCAGCAAGGGAAGTTTAGGTTAGATATTAGAAAAAAAACCTTTTTCACAAGCAGGGTAGTAAAATGCTGAGACAGGCTAACCAGAGAGGTTATGGAATTTCCATCTTTGGAGGTTTTTAAGACCCAGCTAGAGAAAGCCTTGGTTGTGATGATGTAGCTGAGGATGGTCCTGCTTTGAGTCAGGGGTTGAACCAGATGGCCTCTGGAGGTCCCTTACAACTCTAATTTTCTATGATTTTATGATTTCCTTCTCCTTGTATGACTTGCCTTATCATTTTTGTCATCTGACTCTAAACTTCTAACTTCACCATGTCCTTTTTAAAATGTGGAACCCCAAAATGCATGCACTACTATATATGAGGCCTGTATCTAGAACCACTCTATCTACTGCATTCCCTTCACCCACCCAAGTAGTTACTTTGCTAATGAAGGAGATGAAATTTGTTTGGTACCATTTGTTCTGAGTAAATCCATGCTGGCTACTTAGGATCAGCCTTTCCTCCTGATCCTTGCAAATAGACTATTACATGCTCCAGTAACTTCTTGGGTATCAAGGTGAGGCTAAATGATCAACAGTCCTTTAGGTCTTCCTTTTTGCCTTTTTTGAAGAGCCGCACTAAGTTGGACCTTTTACTGTCATCTGATACATTGCCTGTCTCCCGCTTTTTGTAAATATTTTTGCCAAAGGCTCCAAGGTCTCTTCTACCAGTCGCTTCGGTACCCCATGATGAAGTTTGTCAGGCCCCACTACCTTGAATTCCAGCTGCAACTTCATCTGTTTCTTAACCTCTCTGGTGCACTTCCTAGGCGCAAACTCTATCTGTTACTGTTTCACCGAAGGGGACCTCTCAGTCCTGCCCCTAAGCTCCAAGACTAGTGTTTTCTTCATATGACAGCCCAATGGCTTAAGTATAGCCGTTACATGAGCTCCAAATCCACTTGACAGTTTACTTAGAGGATATGACAGATGAATCACACAGACAGTGGCTTTGCAAGGGTTTCTTTACAGAGATCTTAAACAAGCTGTAAAACACCCATATGCAATGTTTGCCATGTCTGATACCAGGGGTGATGCGTAAGGGGTGCACGCAGGTGCATGTGTGCCCCCTGAGCATGGTGGTGCACCCCCTGCAGAAAGGCACCTCTGACACTGCTGCCGCTACACTCCTGCCACCACCAGAGCAATTGTGCCCCTGCAGCTGCTGAGGGATGCACCATTCATGTCTGCTACCATATATTCTGAGTGTCTTGCCTTATTCTTAAATATTTAACTTGGAGGTATTGAAATGGTGGCCTGTGGACCCCTGCAACTGCCTCTTTTATTGCCACACAGCATGGGAGGGCACAGGGCAGGGGAATCCGTTGTGCTACTAGTGCATCCTATGTGGCAAGGGGTGGAGATCCTGAGGATCCATAGCCACAGTGTATGGCTTGGGCAGGCTGCAACTGGGAGCTGCATACTCACATTGTGTGTATCCCTGGGATGCTGAAGCTGGACAGCTCTGAGTTACCTTACCATAAAAAATAATGTTCAAATTGGAATAATTTTATGAATGTTTAAACTACTTTTGTACTTATAAGTAGCTCCTTTACCATAATATCTGGACACATCATAACATTTAATGCTGGAATCAGGAAATACAATTATCCTCATTGTACAAACAAGCACAGAGATCAAGTGCCTCAATCAAGGTCACACATGGAGCCAGTAGCAAAGCTGAGAACTCGACCCCATTCCATGCAGTGCTATCAGCTAGCATCCTGATTGGCTTGGCACCATAAGGGAGAGGTGATCAGAACATAATGTGTGAACTGCTAGGATTTGACTTGTTTATTTCCTGGCACCAGTCACCAGTAGCATAAGTAAAGGAGGGCAACTGGGACAGCAGGTCTAGGCACTGACTTCGGAGGTGCGGGAAGAAGGGGAGGCATGAGGAGGTACAGAAATACTGGCTGCCACCTCCAGCACTCCAGCTGTTGCCTCTGCCCTGTGCATAATCAGTGCTCAGGGCACAGAATTTCCTTGTTATGCCTCTCTCAGTCAGTCAGGGTTACAGAAGGTATACTGTTCCCATATGGCCAGGATCAGCATCAACTGACTCCAGGGGATGCTCTGCGCACATTCTCCTCCACCATCATTTCCACCTCTTCAAAATAGCTCAGTTTATTGATTGTTTCTCCTGCTTTTGACCAAAAACTTTCTCTTCACTGATTCATCCCAGTTCCCTATACCCTTTCAAGGTTGCTGAGTGAACAACTGTAATTGGAATCCAGGCACAAATACATGTTTGTATGCATCTCTTGGACACTATCCCTTGGCACAAACACTCTTCTGAACAAAACCAGGACCGATTTATTAAGAAAGGTTTTGAGATTGAGTTTTTGCAATAATTAAATGTTATATATTAGCTGGTATCTTCTACACAAATGTATCACAGAGCATGGAGCTTGCTGTAATTATTCTATATTAGGGATTGCTGTAGGGCAGAAGAATTGGAAAGAGTCCAAAGCAAGGCATTGATTTCTAGGAAAAATGTAATGGTGCTTTAGGAATACCCACACATCTAAAGAAAAGTTAGCAACTGATGGTGAAAACTACCTGGTTGAACTTTAGTGTGTCTCTCAAAAAAAGTGCTATTATCAGGATTTTGTTCTTGGTTTCTGAGGGATTAAGAGGCTTTATGAGGACTGCTCAGTTTGAGATTTTTCCTCATTGACATGAGATCATTGAGGTATTACTTTGAGATATTGATCAGACTCCTATTGTGACATTATGCTATTTTTGTCACCTAGGGAAAGTATTTTACTGAAAATAAAACATTGAATAGAAAATTAATTTAGCTGGTTATGAACAGTGTGCATTCAGAATTGAATTGAAAGAAGCCTTAAATAGTATTCCAAGAACTTTCTGGTTTCAGGATTGATGTATTCAGTCCAATTCATTTTGAATGAGGTATACTAGCTGATTGCATGTAGTTTATTGTGGGATAAGAAGGAAAAATCAGACATTACTGTATATTCAAAGTTGTCCAATCCCTTGAAGAGATTCTAACTATAACATTGACTCTTGAGTGATTATGTTTCTCTGGCTGAAGTTCCAGTAATTAACTTTTTTTTTCAAAACAAGGATCTAACTCTGTGAGATACTGGGTGCATCCACACAGGATGTATACTGTGGAGTTGACTAATTAGCTCCACAGTAAATTGTCACCTACACATGTGGTGCTATTAACATGGAGTAAACTAATTAACTCCGCCATAGGATACTGTTGTCAGACACAAGTACTGTCCTATGGCAGAGTTATTTATTCCACTGCAATGCACATGTAGATACTGATAGGGCTGGCTGGGGCATGAGGGTAGCCCTGCTAGTCCTTCACTGAAGCAAACTTGTGCTCCAGCCAGCCTCTCTGCAGCAGACTGAATCGAGTCAGGGCAGCACTGGGCTGGACCGGCTAACTCTGGTGGGGCTGTTCTGCCCCGGCTAAATGAGCTGCAGTCCTGGGCACATGTGCAAGTGCAGCACTTGGGAGCAATAAACTCCAGCATAAACAGTACCAGAGTTTATTCAGCCACATTAATTGCATGTGTAGATGCATCCTTTGAGTGCCTCCTGTTAAATGCTGAAAATAATCAGTTTCCTGTAAGTTCAATAAACGTTCAGGGCTGTAAACTTTTCACAGGATTAACCCAGAATTCAGTGCCAGCTGAGAGTATTGTCACTTTGAAATTTTGAAAGCAGCAGACTTATTGTTCTTTACTGGATTATTTTAAAAGATTTACATCATTTAGTAACAGATGTTAAAACAAGACAACAATCATAAAAGTTTCTAATCCTAATGGAAGAAAAATGGAAATTAGGGTCTTTGAGATGATGATTTTGACACATTTTGGGATTCAAATAAAACTATATGAAGCATTTCTAGAATCCTCTAACAGCATTAGCCAGAGATATGAAAACCCAATTGTCCTTTCTTCTTCTGATATCATGATTGATATTAAAACAGCCCACGAAACTGCAGATTAAGACCATAAATTTAAAAATTGAGGGTGTTTATACATGTGCTCTGGGAGTGGAGAGGGGGTGCTTTACTTTAATTAAAGAGCCCAGAGCATCTTGTGTATTGGTATCCCTGCACTGAAAAATGGTGGCGGGGGAATTTTAACTAAAATTCATCAAACGAGCCTTAGTTAAAGCACCCTTGTCATGATTTTTCAGTGCAGCAATGCTGATGCACAAGACGCTGATGTGCAGTAATTACCACACTCCAGCAAACTTGATTAATCGCTGTAATTACAGCGCATCAGAGCAGACTTGCTGCTCATGTGTGGGCACCCTAAGTTTCCAAATCCTATAAATAAGAGCTGTCCAACTTCTGAGTGGCCAGGATTGCATGGCACGCAGACCATATCTGTGTAGGCCACAGCCCCTGCTGCTCGCCACATGCCATGTAGCTCCCTGCTGAACCATGCCATGCTGTGCTGGCATCCCTCTGCTGTGCCACACCATGCAGGGGCCCTGGATGCCCCAAGCCATGGGATCCTTGTGCCCTGTGGGACACACTGCCCCATCTTGCACTCAAGGTCAGGGGCAAGAAGTGGACACTAGAGGGGAGAGGGGATCCCATGGACTCTAGTGGCAGCAGCTACAGGAGTATTGTGAGGAGTGGTACTTGGACTAGAAGGCAGCAATGTAATCCCTCCTGAGTCCCCTGCAGGCTCCAGGCAGCAATTTACAGCTGTGCTGTAAATATTCAAGTTCACTTTATATCAGAATTTGTCATCTAGTCAGATAAAATATTATTGATTTCATCATGGCAGGGGAAGGGAAATAAAGCATGTACATTTTAATTAAAAAGAAAAATGCTGATATGTATTAGAGGCAAACTTTGAACATGCTCTCATTTTATTGGCTATTATTTTAAGAACTGTTTTAAGGAATGAGGGAGGAGGAGAATGCTTCAAGCAAAGGTTCTGCAGATGGAGGAAAATGAGGAGTGGTCCATCTGTATTGAGAAAATTAGAAAGGGGTCAGGCCCCTGAAGAACAGAAAGGAAGAGCAGGTTTCAGGGATAGGTAACATTTTGGGTGTGGTAGAGGAATTCTGTCAGGATCTGTACTTGCCAAAGGTAAAAGACATAGAGACTATGCCAGTGGGAGTAGGATATGCGAGGAGAATAATCACAAGCTGAAGAAAGAGTGGAATGTGCAGGAGGTGAGGGAGGTGATGGGAAAGGGGTGTGAGTACTTTGGTTTTCAGGAAGGGTAATAGAAAGACTTTGAGTAATTGGACATCCATCACCCCCTTGAATTTCAACTATAAGATTTTTTCAGAGGAAATAGCAGAGTGGTTTGAGAGGGTTATCAGGAAGGTGGTGGTGCTGGATCAGATCTGTAGGGTACTGAGAAGACAAATCCACAAAGTCTTGGTGCAGCTGAGAGATGTGGTTTGATTTTTGCAGAGAGTGAAAACTGAATGGAGCCATATTTAACCTGGACTCCCGTGGCACATAAATCTACGCCCATACCCTGGAAAGGATAGGATTCCTCTTCCCTTTCCCCTCTCATGCTCATAAGGTGGATTCAAATGTTGTATTTGGACATAAGGAGTCAAGTATTAGTCAATGGTCGCCTGACAAAACAAATAGAGGTGTAGTCTGGACTGTACCAAGTCCATGTAGTCTCCTTTGTCTCCTTTTTTATTTATATGTGTAATAGAGCCACTCTTAGAAAAGACAAGAAGTGACTGGGTGTGTCATGCTGGGCCATGGATGGCTAGGTCTATACATAACCTCAGGCTCGGGAGAAGCCAGGAAATCAGAAGGCAGCTCTCTCCACTCCACAGAAATGAATCGGAGATCCAGAGAGTTAGGCAGAGTATGAGATCAGGAGGCTAGCCAGGTCAGATATCTTAGCGATCAGGCCAGAGCCATACTTGGTATCCAGAGGGTCAGGCAGAGCAGAAGATCAAGGGGGTAGCTGGGACAGTATCCAGGAGGATTCATCAGGTACAAAGCTGCACACTTCTGGGTCAGGGGTTTATATGGGATAGGGTAAAAGCTCAGCTGATCTTGACTGGTCACTCCAGTGGCAGAGAGTGGGTGTGTGCCGAGACCTGGATGGGGGGTTCTGGCCAATTGTGTCTGTCTTAATGCTCTGTTGGGGAGGGGGTAGACCAGGGTGAGCTGCTGCACCAGGCAGGCCAAGGCCCTGGATTCAAGGCCTATAGTTTGACAGGGTGATAAGTGGAGTGCCTATACCAGATGGAGATGGGGTCCAAGCCAAGTATATGGCATATATGGACAATATTCATGCCATTTGTTGAGATACAGTGCCTTTCCAGGAACAGCCAAGCTTGCAGGTGAATATGGTAATGTGGGAGGAGCTAAATTAAATTAGTAAAGAGACCATGTATGGTATATGGGGATGTGGGGGATTTAAGCACATTGGGGGTCATCATTGTCAAAGAGGGATGAGTGCTAGGAACTGATTTTGACCCAGGGACAGAGAGACAAACTACATGGAGGAAGTGATCAGTAAGTTACTGGGACTTTGCTGTTCACAAAAACTGTCTTTGAAGGGAAGGTGAGGATTATCAAGGCACTGATCTTGCCATTACTGTTCTACATGGGACTGTTTTTTCCACCTCAGTAGAGAATCTCATACAGGATCCAGAAGGAGTTCTGTACCTTTTGGCTGTCCCAGAGGGAAAGTTTAATAAGAGAGGTGCTATATAAGATGTAGGGATGTGGGAGTTGGGTTTTCCAGATGCATGTTTTGCAAAGATGTAAATATTAGCTTTTGTTGCACCTTTGTATTGGAAGGTAAATCCAAAGTCATGTGTTTTATGAGATACCACGGCAGGGGCCTTTGTCGAGAAGATGCTAGGGTAATGGGGGTTGACACATGCCTAAGCACAAAATCTTGGGCATTATAGCCCCCAAGGTTTTATGCTGTCTTTAAAGAATAAATATAACTTACAACAATCAGGACCAGAATTCTGAAGAGAACACCTGAATATTTGTAAGTTTGTCCAGTCAAAGGACCGTTTCACTCTAGTGGGATGCCTGAATGAGGAAAGATCACAAAGAGTGAGGAGTGACACTTTTAAAATGGACTTGTTGCAAGAGCCCAGAGCTGATGGCCTACCTGATCTTTCTGATTTGGTAGCTACAGAAGGTTGGGGAATGGATAGTGCAATTGAGTGCTCAAGGGCCAACTTCAGAGAGGAAGAATCTCAGAGGTATGCCTTTTGGAAATGTCATGTTATAAGGAGGGTATGAACTGTACTAGGATGTCTTCTTGAGATACTGGTGGTGATACAGACTGTGACACAAGAGATGCTTTTAGGCAAGTTCCCACAAATTAGAAAATTGAATGTAAGAAGAGGACAAAAATGATAATTTGTTTTAAAGATACAATCTGGAAATTGAGAGATTTGATTGTGTATGGACTTGTTGAATTATTGGTTAAAAACATTCTAAAGATAGAGCTGAACAAGTTAAACCTGTACTGTGTAAGGGAACAAGAAGAATCAGGAGAGGGAAAGGCAGGAATAGAGTGGCAGAAGGCCAGGTTGTTTGTTGTGGTAAACTTTGTGCATAACGTGCAATGTGCAGAAATCGTGGTGCATCTTCTTGTGCACTGTGTTGGCCAATGTGATTTTGAGTCTACTGGGGGGAGGGCGCAGGGGGTTTGTGTTAGACTCTATGTTTGAATAATACATGGTGTTAAGTTTTGGAGGGAAATGAATGAATCTTTGGTTTGTTTTGTTAAGGTGGGACAGATGTCTTACTCATCTTGAACAGAAAGGTGGTGAGTGCTGCTGCTTAACCTATTGTGCACCCTGTCTATTAAAGCACTTTCCTAGAAAGTAGAAAATAATGAGTTAAAATACTCTTAGGGCAAATAGGACCTAGAATCCAAGTTTCCCACTTTATGCATGCCAGTGCTATTCTCCCTGCTATTAAGAGAAAGAATGATGGCATTATTCCCCTGGCTTCAGGTATTTACACTCATTCTCAATGACAAGCAAACCAAGGCACCCAACACTCAGCCTGAGTTAGTGTCAAAGCTCTGGAGAGTGTTGGGAGTTCATATACATACCATGCTTAGCATTTTTTCATTAGCAACCTTTAGGCTCCTCCTCCTTCATTCTCTACAGAGCACTAGAGTTTGTGAAGCTTTGATCCCTGATTTGATTTGGTGAAGATTCAGCCCGATTCGGTGTCCAAATCCCAATAGATTCAGGAGACCCTTCAGTCTCTTTGAATCGAATTGGAACCCTCCAAATTAATTCAGAGAGATTTGGCAATTCAGATACAGACATAGCTTTGAATGTTTTTTCTACATACCCCAAAGTAACAGGCACCTCATGAATGCTGCGACTGTGGGGCAGATGGAGCATCCCACAGGAGCACAGAGGGCTCCCCAGCATGTTTGGTAGCAGACCCAGAAGTAGACCAGAGGCATTTCCGGTCCACTTCCAGGTCCTCTGGGGAGCGTGTGCCCCCTCCCCCCCTGGTGCCCCACCAGCACAGCAACTGGTGCCTCGTGGGGCGGGGGCACCTGGGGCCCCCCTGTGGCCAATTGTTCCACTTCCAGGTTTGCTGCCAAGCATGTGGATGGCTCCCCCTCGCACCTGTGGGATACTCCATCTGCCCCAGCATCTCAGCGTTCATGAGCCATGCCTGGTACCTCTAGGTATGTAGAAAAAACATTTAAAACTGTGTCTATGGTTGAATTGCTGATTCTCTGAATCAGCATTGAGTCTTCAGATTTGGATTTGGCTGAATTGAATTGGGGACAGTGATCCGAGTCAACGAATCAAATCGCTGTCCCCAGTTTGGGCCAAATCTGAATCAAATACGGCCCGTTTTGCACACCCCTATAGAGCACTTATATATTTGACTATCTAATTTCCAGCAAATTTAGATTGCTCTGTGATGATGCCTACCTCTCCCTGGTGACTAGGTTTTTAAACGCAGTGCTTTCCTAGCCTGAAGCACATAGATTTTATGAACTGGAACTCCTAGATGTGTGCAAACTGGATCTGGTCCTGGTGTCTAAGTAGCATTAAAGTCTTGGACCTTGGTGCATTATTTTGAGTACCTACAACTCTCACTGATCAGCATTTCTAAAACTCAGCATGTCTTCTAACCAATCATAAATATGTTGATTTTTAGTTCATTTAGGTTAATCCTCTGTCCTTATGTTATATAAGGAGGTCACTAATAGCATTTTCCTAGCCCCTGTTCTGTACACTGTTTTACAGAACTTTATTGTCATCTATATTCCTTGCCAAAACCTGGAGGAATGCCTCTGCTGCCACTCACCTCCCCACTCTACTTTTCCTGCCACTGGATGGTAATACTTTTTATCATCACCGGTGAAAAAATTGGTGGCAGTCAGTAATGGGACAGGCAGTGGTGATATTAACCCCCTGTCTGCTGGCAGGACATATGATATTCATTTGAGTTTGAAAGCCCTGATCTAAATAATTGTGTCCTCCACAGACGTTTCCACTACATGATTCGTCCCTTTTTCTAGGTCAGTAGTCAACATTAAATGTCACAAGTTTTCAGTTAGAATCAGGGAGCACTTGTCTTTTTAACCTACTTCTCTTATTTATTTTATCTATCTACACTCTCACTGATGTGTTCATATGACTTAACACTTCCAGCATCCTCCCTGCTAGGTTCAAGGTTCTCCTCTCTCAGCTCAACACTGTTAATCTTTTTCACCTTTTCTCTTATAACCGCCTCTTACCTTTAGTTATCTTCTTTACTGTTTACTAGATAATTTCAATTACTGCTGGTTTGTTTTAGAGATGATATCTATCTACTATACCATAAATGTAGTATGTATGAGCAGCTGCTACACCAGGGATTTTTCTTCTGGGTAGTTACAGCTAAGTAACCACCAATGTGGATGCTTTGTTTGTTTGTTTTTTTTCCTGTCCAGCATGCATACCTGCATTTGTCTTCAGGGAATTTCATCTTCCATTATTTTTCCCAGTTTCCTAGCTTGGTTAGATTTGTCTGAAACTCCCCTCAGTCCTCATTAGATTTGACAGTTAAGACTTAGAATCAATTACAGAATCATAGAAGAGTACTGCTAAAAGGGACTTTCAAAGGTTATCTAGTCCAACACTGACCATTCTATACAAACCCATTGTCTAATTAATTAGTAAACCTACACAGTCAACCCTGATGCAACCACAAGGTGTGGTTGATTAACCTTAATCTTAGTGTCAAACATGTGGCCCATGGGCCTGCAGGTGTATTTCATTGGGCCTACAAAATGTCATCCAGTCCCATGAGTGGGCTTCAGGGAAGCATGTTCTCTCCCAGAGGAGCCAGCAGGACAGGCAGTTCTGTCTTGGACTTCTGTGTGAGCCAAGCCAGTTCCCAGGTGCAGAATTCTTAGGAACAAATCAGTTGACAGGGCATATTCCCTACTGAAACTTGGGGGATTCATGCCTCTGCTGCAACTCACCACGCTGCTCCACTAACCCTAGAGACCATGATATTCAGATTCAGGAGCAATGCATCTCTGAGGCCCCAGCATACCTGACTTTGTAGGAGTGAGCTGGGACGGAGGTAGTGCAGAGAGGTACTGCTGAAAAACTAACAGCTGTTGGGAGTGGGGTATGAAGGGATTTAAAGATCTTGGTAAGCTCAGCAGCTACCAAGAATTTGAAGGGCTCATTAAAATCAGTTAACCGTGGCAGGTGGAGAGTGGTTTTGGGTAATCACAGCACAAGTGGCAAGTCTGTAGAGGACTGGTCATAGGTGGGTGAGTCACAGAGTATTAGATGGTTGCTGAGAAGGGTAAGGGATGACCTTTTAAGTGAACTATGTCATGCATTCAGTGAAAAGAATGTTCTTCCAGAATTGGATTTCTTTTTGCACTTTATAGACTCCTACTGTTTAAAATATTTTAAGTTTGTCACCAGGAGAAGAATTTTCTTTAAATGTTCTTTGAATATTTCTTACAAAATGTTTGCAGTTATAATTGGGAAGGGAGTTAAAGTTGCTGTCAATTAGCTTAATTGAAGCAAAAGCCTGACCAAGTCCTAGGAAGGGAGAATTTCCCTTGGTGAGCCTTATAAAACACAGCTGAGTTTAAATGCCAGAATCAGAAACACATATGTAAAACATTCAGGACACATGAGCAGCAGAGAATGCTCCATAGAGCATTAAAAGAATGCCTAGCCCAGGCTAGAGATGATGTTTTAAAGTTTTGCAAACATATGAAAAGTGCTCAAGCTAGTAGCCTAATAAGTTGCATGTCAAGGTGATGAGTAGAAGGGGAGGTGAGGATTGGAAGGAAAGGGCTGATGGGTTTAGAAGCATAGTTGTTGTTTTGATGGTAGGAGAAAGAGAGGCACTGAAAGAATACAAACTCATCCTATAAAGCTCAATTTAAAATCATCAATCTATGTCCCAGCATCATGCTTCTAGGCTTTGTAGTTTGTAGACCCATAATTCTCAATATTATAACTTACTAGAATTAATTATTTGCACTAGGTGCATCTACACATGCCTCTATGGTACTGTTGTTACTATGCCATCATTTAGTACTTTCTTTTGTAAGTACTAAATGATGGAGCAGTAACAGCTTGTACTGTTCTGTGCTAATGACACATGGTTAATTTTACCTGCTACATCACTCTAGCAACGCGTTATAGTGAGGGAACCTGTTGCTACAGCAATGTAGCTGCAGCTTGCCTGCTGATGTGCTGTTGATCGCTGTAGTGCATTGTTACAGTGATGTAGTGTCTCGTGTAGATGTGCCCAGCATACCCTAAAGATATGTTAATGTTACAGTGATGTTATAACCATGATGGTCCAGGAATTATGCAAGAGATAAAGATTTTTGGGGAACCATATCTATTAATGAGCCAACTGTATGGTTGGAATAAATTTAGACAAACTTTTAAATTAAACACATTGTTCATCAGGTGGCAGGTAACAACATGTAAAATAAGAAACAATAGCTTTCCCAACTTGTGTATGGGACATATCATAGACAAAAGAATGTTTTAAAATGGGTATCAAGGATATAGTCTGTTGCCTGCATCCTGCTGTTGGATCCCTCCCATCTGGTTCACCTGGAAATTGCAGGAAGTTATTGGAAGATGTTGCAGAATTCGGAGCACCTCCTCCCAGTGGACATGGGGTGGCAGTGGCAGGGGGGCAAGCAAGGGCTGTGCTTATTCTGCACCTGTCAGTCCCCTGCTGCTGCTGCTGGACTCCTTACTGCTGCCCAGAATGTCTCACAGCTGCCCCTGGAGCTACTGTAGCTGCAACTAGCCCAGCAAATTCAGCCCGAGGAGGAGCCTATAGTCTAGACCTGGCCTGGAGTGAGTTTGATACCTCTGTTTTAAATTATTGATGAAGAGACCAAGGCAGAAATGCCTGCTAGCATGGGACTGGAAGGCAAAGCAGTGTGGTTGACCCACAGGAAGCTGTAAGCTGTTTCAGTTAATGAAGGTTTGATAAGAGGAGGCATGAAGCCAACAGTGGGAGGTGATGAAGGTATGGTAAGGAGAGAAAATTGAGAACAGTGTGATGAGTTCCAAAGATTGATGTCATGTTCAGATGTGGTGACAGTTGCATTATAATGTCATATTGTGATATTACACAAAAAAAGAAAGTTACAAGAACCCACAAACAGTATATGGGCAGTAAAGGTAAGGCAACTCTTTACAGAAGCACCAAGTTATACTAGGAATTCATCTCCATTCAGTCATTCTTCTCATTCCATTCATGATCATGATCTGAACCAAGAGATACATTGGTTTGTGACTCAATATTTCAACATCTTCAGGTCTAGATACTTTGTAACATCCTAAGATAAGCATGGCTGTCCCTGTGAATTTGTGGGGGAGGGGGAAAAGGAGGGGGGGAAGAGAGAGAGAATTGCAAAATATTGGGAGCTACTATTTAAAAAAAGAACTGGGCTGTAGTTTTAAAATATGGTTATTTGTCATTTGATTTCTGTGACTGAACTTTCAGAAAGTAAATCTTAATAAATTTCAGGGTGAGGATTTTCTCATGTCTCTTTGGTTGCCATCACCATGTGAGGGGAATCTGGCATTTTTTTTAGGTTTACATCCCAAAATAAAACCTCTCTGGGGGCAGTTCAGAAATAAAAGTTTCAACTAATTAAGCTTAATTGTGTCAGACTGAGGTGACTGATTATTATAATATGCAAAATGATAGGCAGGGAAGAGTGCAAAATCTCGAAGGGTTCAGAGTAATTGAGTGTGAAGCATGACTCGGAGAAATTGGAGGCTGGGGAAAATACAGGTTAATATGGGAAGAAGGTAGAGGGAAGGAGGACTGTCTAAGCTTCTGGAAGGAGTTCTGTTGGCATAATAGGCTAATGTAATTGATATCATAACATAAGAACATAAAAGATGCCATTTACTGGTCCAGACGATAGATCTATTTAGTATCCTGTCTTGCACAGTGCCAGAGAATGGATGCTGAGGAGGAGGATGAAAAGTGCATATTAAAATCCCGTTCCTTTCAGATAGCAGGGTCCAGCATTCAGAGGTTTAGGAAGTTTTGATGTAGAGACTGCACTTCTATCTACCATGTTCAATACCTACTGATGGACCTTTTCCGAAGAATTTGTCCAAACTCTTTTTTGAACTGGATTAAATTACCAGCATCCAGGACATCTTGGGCTCATGCATTCCACAAATTTCATTGTATATCTCCTAGTTCTAGTGTTCTGATAAATCATAAATAATAAATTCCCATTTAATTTCTATGTATTATTTAATATTTTGTGGACTGCTATCAAGTCCTACCTCAAGCTTCTCTTTTCTAATCTGAAAAGTCCTAGCCTTTTTATTCTTTCCTCATAGAAGTCCCTCATGCCCCTGATCATCGTTGTTGCCCTTTTTCATATCTTTTCTAGTTTCATAGGGTCAGAAGGGACCTGAGGAGCTCATCTAGTCTGACCCCCTGCTGTGGCAGGAAAGAATACTGAGATATGGAGGCAAAGTATGTCCTTCTTGAAGTGGGGGGACCAAAACTGCATGCAGTATTCAAAGTGTGAATGTACCATATGTTCATAAAGGGGCATGACATTTTTAATTTTTTTACAATTTTTAATTAGTCCTAATATTTTGTTTACATTTTTGACTGCTCCTGGGCACTGCCTTAATGTTTTTAGTGACCTCTCCATGATGACTCCATGATCTCTTTCCTGTGTGGTATCAGTTAATGTGGAATACATCATCCTGTATATGTGTTTTGTACAACATGCTCTGGAGTCTACCATCATAGGAAGTCAGAACTCCATTGTTAATAATCTGGAAGTGGAGAGAGAAATGGATACTTAGAAAGCCTGTTATTCCTGTCCATAAAGACATTTTTATTCACTGATTGAAAGAATAGTTCTGGTATCACATTAAACTTCATGAACTATGACTTCTTTCCACTGGTGGCAAGAATCACATATTCTTGCAGATGGAGTTCTGCATCCAGCTCTGGACACTGTACTTTAAGAAGAATGTGGATAACTTCAATAGGGTCCAGAGAGAGGGCCACTCATATGGTTAAGGGTTTACAGGTCAAACCCTATGAGGAGAGACTGAGGGATCTGGACCTCTTCAAGCTCCACAAGAAAAGGCTTCAGCCTCAGGTGATCTTGTGGCTGCCTACAAATTCATTAAGGGGGCACAGCAAGGAACCAGAGATGCTCTGTTCACCAGGGCAGCTCTTGGGGTAACAAGGAGCAATGGTCATAAACTGACAGAGAACAGATTTAGGTTAGACATCAGGAAAAACTTCTGCACAGTGAGGGTAGCTAAATCTTGGAATGGGTTTCTAAGGGAGGTGGTGTTCTCCTCTACCTTGGGGGTCTTTAAGAGAAGGCTGGACAAGCACCTGGCAGGGGTCATCTGACCCCAGCACTTTTTCCCGCCCAAGGCAGGGGGTTGGACTCAATGATTTGTTGAGGTTCCTTCCTACCCCAGCATCTGTGAATCATCTATGTGACCCAGCTGAAACTTCCAGAAAAGAAGTAGCTATAAGAGTAAAGGATATGATATGTGTTCACTGACTGTCTTGTCTTACACTTCTTGAATAATAAACAGCTTTTAATTTAATAAGTAAATATAGATGATTCACTGTAACAGTGACCAATATATGCCTGATGTAACCTAAGGAAATGCTATAAGGAGGGAGTAGTTTTCACCTTAGGGTGCTTTAAACAGGGTACATCTACACAAGATGTTTACTGTGGAGATGCATAATTAGCTGAACAGCAAAGTCTCAGAATCTGCACGAGTAGCCCCATTAGGCTGCAGTAAACTAATTTAGGTGTAGATTAGTATCTGTAAACACAAGTACTATCCTATGGCAGCACTATTTATTGTGCAGCAATGCACGTGTAGATGCTGACAGAGCTGGCTGGGGCATGAGGGTACTTCAGTGCAGGGGCTGCCTGCCAATTAGCCCCACGTTGGAGTACCTCCACAGTATGTTGAACTGGGTGGGAGCAGCCCTGGGCTGGCACACTGGGTCTGCTCCGACCTGGCTCAACATGCTGTGGTCCCAGGCACATGCGTAAATGCATGTAAGCAATATGCTTTGGCGTGATGTGCTCTTGAGTTTATTGTGTTACATATGTTTTATGTATAGATGCACCCACAGAGACTCTGTTGATATCAACATGTTTTCCATGTGGGAATAGGCATCTCCATCCTCTATTTGACAACCAGAGAAGCACAGAGGTTGTATATCTCTACTGTCCAAAGTCAAACGGTAGAAAGTAGTAATAGAAATGAGATTCCCTGAGTCATATTTAAATGTCTCATAATTGAATCTTTCTGTCTCTGAATTTGAGCTGCTTTCTTAGGAGAGGATGGGTATAAGATGAGAATCAAGCATAAGACTATAACAAATAATAAAGCAAAAGGTAAGCAGAGTATTTCTGTTTACCTTAAAACAGAACATAAGAAATGAGATAAAGGTTGTAAAATTAAAACATACTGAAATTACCCAGGAGAAAGAACAATTGCAAAATAACACATAACCAATCTCTGCCTCTCCCTGCAATGACTTGACTTTAGTAAGAATTTTAAAAAGAGGATTAGCTCTTTATGGAGTAAGAACTGCAGCTACTGCTGTACTAACTAGTGCTAAATTACATTATTAATTTTCTTGCTTAAGGGTATGTACATTGATCATCAGTTGGAATTGCAAGAAATCTCACTCACTGGGGATGCAATACTGCCATCAGTTGGGTACAGTAAAGTAGCTAAATGGTCTGCCTCCTCCCTTTCAAGCATCTGGGCACTCCCAGACATGGAATAACCAACTAGGTGGATCATAGGATCTTTGACATGGGTACAGACCCATGTTTCTCATTGTTCCAAGTCAGACCTTGCATACAGACTAGCAGCTGGTCTGAGAATACACGTCTAAAGATACATTTCAGATTCCACTCTTAATCATGTAGCTGAGAAAATTACTTGGATTTAAGAAAAGCAGATTTTTCTTTAGGACAGAAGGGGAATGAAAGACAGCCTAGGAATATCCTCCCCCCACCTCCCCATACAGAGAGGATATTCAAGCTGGCCGGTACGAGCACTTTTGTTTATTTTATGGAAATCTGCATCCCAGCATGGTGCCTTTTCCCATAACTTTAGGCTACAATGTGAGGTTTGTTTTGCTGCTTTTCTTTTCTCAGGTTGTTTTACAACAAGACTGAGACTAGTAGACATATGGTCAAGCAGCGATGTTAACAAGTCCCTTACTATTCTGCAAAGCCAGAAATAATGAATGGTGCTTTCTTTGGTTTGAGTGCATTTTGCATTAACATATGCTTTTGCAATGTTACCGGTAATATAAACTTAGGGACAAAATAATAGCTATATGAACTGAGAGACAGTCTTTTTCTTTTTAAAGAAAAAGCTTCAACAACTGCCTTTCAAGAATGATCTAAATTCACCAAGATGCACATTTTAATCCTTACGTGAATCCTTCAGACATCTCTGAAGGACTTTAATTTTACAATCTTTTGTCCTCTGCCATTAACACAATAATTCCTAAATCTCTTCTCACATCAAATTAGTTTCATAAGCCAGGTGGCTTTTGAGGGAGAAACACAAAGGAGGTAAATTTAGCTCCAGTGGCAGTCATTTAATTTTGAATTTACTCAAATAGCACAGAGAGAATATGTTGCTGGGCTATGGCTGTGGCAGAGGTAGATTTTTCTCCTCTGCAGCAGAAATGTAAAATGTTAGATTGGTAAAGGCTTTTTCAGTGATGGGTAGTATGATAAGAAGCAAGTATTCTTCTGTGTAAGGAATATTATGTTGCACAGACAAAATGGACTAACTAAATTTGCACTGCTTTGGTTCATCCCAGGGAAGTGAATAGGAGGAAGAAAATGTTGCTCTTTCCTGTGTGTTTCATCCTTATAACTTACTTATTGCAAGGCTCCTATAAGCTTCAATTTACTTTTAATATGGCTTTTAGAACAGTGTAAACAAATAAGACCATGCCTCTTCAGGGAAGAATAGCCATTCTTAAAGAATGAATGACCCAGCAGTTGTACCAGATACCATCAGTTGCTTTATCCTCCAAGATACAAAAAGAATATAATGGTTCACAAGAGCTTGGTGACCCATTGGGCTGGTGTGGTTAAAACAGATCAGTTACTGGAGCCAGTGGCTCTGGAAGTTGGTGACATGGTGAACACTGTATTCGGCGGGTATCCAGGCTCATCTACACGTTGCCCTATGGTGACATAGCATATGCTGTGTGGCAACATAGTGATCACGTGAATCTACACATAATTGACAGCTATGTTGCTGTACTCCCCCATTTTAGCATGCTGTTATGACAATGAAGTGGTGAAACCTTGTACCCCATACTGTGCCATGTATGAGTGATTACTGTCATGCTTTAGTACTTCCAAAAGTACTTAGAAAACCCTTAGCATGATTCCAGAATGAGCCTTAAGCTCATGACCTAGAGATGACTGAGATGTCACTCCTCCAATCTAGGAGTACTTAATAAACAGGAGAAAAATTCATCATAAATTTGGAGTGAAATCTTGTCCTCACATTTGATTTAGATGAACTTTTCAGATTGTTTATCAGGTTCATGGTTAATAAAAAATGAGGGGTAAAAACACAAATAAAAAAAAGAACATTTTGAGGGGAAAATGTACATTTTGGGGTAATTTTCTTCTTTCAAAATTAAAAATAATGATAATCTGATCACACCAACTCCTCTTGTTTTTCAGACTTTCTGCTGCTGGGGGTGGGGGGTGAGGATGAGGAGAAATAGTATTGAGATGGTTACTCCTGACCCAAAGGAATAGATTTAAGTAGATAAAAGGCATTTTTTACAAAGATAAAAGGCATTTTTTGCAAAGGTCTTTGTTTAGTTCTCCCTTTATATTTTCCAAGTGAACATGACTGACAATCTTAATTTTCTATTGAAGAGGGCATTCCTTTTCTTTTGGGTATCAAGACAACCAAAGGAACGTACCTAATGATGCATACTTCTGGTTAATCTTTACAGACTCCAACCCAAAACAAACTGGTTGCCTACCGCGTATCTAATTCTGAAAAAATTATCAGGGCAAGATTCAATCTTACTAATATAAGATGCATATTGACGATGGAAACTGAGAAACTCTATTTTGTGATTAAAGTAATGGGCTATGACTTAGGTGATTTAGGTAGAGTTCCCAGCTCTGTCTCTGACTTCATGTCCAACTTTGGAAAAGTTCCTTACATTCTTAGGTTTAGCTTCTCATCTCTAACATCAGGATAAGAATGTTTTCCTACTGTTTGTTTGTCTTGACTATTTATAGTCACATGATCATTAGGGTAGGACTGTTTTCCTTCATGTTTGTACAATGCTTGGCACGAAGTAGCCCCAGTATAACTTGATGTCTTTAGGTTCTACTTTGATGTGATTATATAAACAAGTGCATCCAGCTCCTCTATCTATTAGTTTCACTAATTGTAAAAAATATATGTAGTATAAAGATTTTTCTATTTTAGTTGGGTTTTTACATTACCCATGACTGAGGCATTAGAGAACAATGTGTATTAATGTATGTGATATATACCATTTCATGTCAGTGTAGAAAGTGTAAGAAACAACATGTAGATAAAAAACTTTTTAAAAAAGAAATAAGAAGAAAGAAGTAGAAAATCAAAAGTCAGCTTTCATTACAGGAAAAGTGGCTCAGCCAGTGACCAAACACTTCAAGGACAATGAACACAGACATTAAAAGAAATTCCCTGGTGACAAGATGCCAAGGCCTGGGCAGCTTGATAAAAGAGAACGTTTCTGGCTTTATTGAACCAAATCTGCTCTGCAGGATCTGTGCACATATAGTATTTGTTTATGCCTTAGTACACGGTCCCTGGTGGATTTACTAGTGAGAGTAATACTGCCATCTGAGTAAAACTTATCACCAGAGCTACAGGAATTCCTGGGTTGCTATAGAACATGCTGTACTGTCTCGCTCTGTTTTGCTTTTTGTGTTTTGATAAGAGTTTTAGTTACACATAGTTTACTCCCTGAAAAAGGCTGAGTTTGAAACACACTGCCGTGTTATATTTCAGTGAAATTATCTGCTTGGCCACCTATTAGAGGAATGTATTTTCTTTGTGGTAGCACCTAGAGACCCCAATTCTGACTGAGAAGCCACTGAGCTGCACTATACACACAGGTAGAAATTCTGTCCCTGCTGGGAAGTGGTTCTATATCCAATTCATCAGAGACTTATATTTGTACTTGACTTTAAAAAGGACATTGAATAGGACTACTCACCTTCTTAAATTTAAGCAAATGTAGAAATCTTTGCAAGAGTTGGGTCTAGACAACCTTGTGGTAAGATACAGAATAAAGGTTTCATTAATACAGTACAAGTTCAAGATTGCTGTATTATTTTATGCTGCCAAAGCAACTAGAAAATTATGAGCACTATCACAAAGAAATGCTCACAGTCTCTCAATGCAATTATCCTGTAATGCCATTCATATGCCAAGTGCTTAAACATTGTAAAAAGCTATCATGTACAGATTTTTAGAGAGATTCACAAAAATGCTTCTGGTATTTATTCTAATCGTCTATCTATAAAATCAGATTCCCCAAGCACTGAGAATCCAGCTGTGCATGACTTCATGGGAGAGGGAAATTGTAATTGGTATTATTTTTTAGCATTGGTATAAATATAACCTCATATAGCTTTTTCATACATGACAATATCCTAGAGGTCATGCCTATATCTTGGGGTATCCTGTCCCTGAAATGAATTGCAGCATGGAAAAGAGACATTCTCATGTTTCCAAAGTATAGGATACTCATGGTTATTCCTGGTGGTTCATGAGAAAACAAACCTAAAACAAGTTGGATACTTGGCAAAAACATCATGCTAATATGTTCAAGCCAGTTATCAGATTTGGGCTGTGAAGGGTCAAGAAGTATTTTTCCCTTAGTTCGCTGGCTGTTCCCTCAGAGGGTGCATGATAATTGTTATATTTGCTTTCCTCTGTAGCCTAGACCATAGTCCTTTTCCTAGGCTCATCTGGTTATTTTTTTACTTAACAGATTTCCTTGTGTTTCCAGAGGCTAGGGGCATCATAGTAATTCTTAAAACTTCTCATTTTTGCACTAAAGATCTATTTTACTATATATGTAGTATTTCAGGGAGTGCTTCATATCTTGTGGTTTAGGAGGGGCTTGTGAACTTCTTTCTGGCTTAACATTTGTTACATCGTTGCTGGGAACTTGACTTGATAATCTAAGTGTGATCCCTTCTTTTTGTTCCCACATCACCAACTGAGGTGTGAGTATTGTCTGTGCTGGACATCTGGGCATTTGTATGTGCTTTGGTATATTTCTTAGCTATTTTAATTTATAGAGTTATTAAAAGGATTCTGATTATTATTAGTGATTCTAACAGCACCATAGGGGAGAGAAACTTCCTACACAGTACCTTTATTATCCCTACCATGGCTGAAAGTATGCTTCAGCTAAACATTGGAGAGTGACTGGAGCATCAGGGTCCCTGAGACTGTTGCCTGCATAATTGCACTTTTGAGTATGACTACAAGCTGTAAAGGTTAAAACAGCCTCGAGGCCTCTCTACTGTACACTGGGGATAAGCTACCTTCCAGCTGCCCTCTGGATTAGGGAATACAAAATTATGTTAAACTACCTCTCACTTTTCCCATGCTGGATATGAGGCTCTGGATCCAAATATTTTGAGTCATTTTGAAAGCTGTCATTTTCAAATATTTTGAAAGCTGTAGGAAGAACCAAGTGATCAGAGTGCAATGGAGACAACGTTCTCCTTAGTGTTTGCTCATCTGTACACTAAGTCAGTGGTTCCCAACCTTGGGTCGCGACCCAAATGAGGTTTGTGGGGGCAATGCTAGTGGCACTGCACACACAGGATGAGCCGCACTGTGTGCTGGGAGCTCGCCACCCCCGGGCTGATGCTTCTGTCACACTCCACTCCCAGCAGTGGGGTCATGGCAAAAAAGGTTGGGAACCACTGCGCTAAGGTGATGGATGCCCTTTAGATTTTTGAATAAATAATTTAGAAATCTAATGTTGTTGTTTAAAAAATCTTAGTTCTTTTAATTGACATTGAAAAACAATGTATGAAAGAGCCCTAGCTAAGTATGTAAATAGGTAAATATCTCAGCTGACACGCAGCAGCTGGACATAGTTTAAGAATTAATAACTGCTGCATACATTGGCATTTTCACAGTCAGTTCCAGTACCTCTACTGTGCAGCAGGTAAACAAACGATGATCAAGTTAAAATGTGATAATTGCTCATCTGATGGAACTGCTTTTTAAGACATTTATAATGTAAAGCGATTCCCTCCAATTTAACAGGGAAAATGGAAAGACTTAACAAATGGATTTTTTTTAAACTGGATTCTTCTTAAACTTTAGATGCAATCATAAATACTCCTCCTAAGAAATGAGAAATCTTTATGGTTATGGAAGAGGAAGTACGTTGATCTGTCAAGTTATCCAAAAGGACATTTGGATTTATTACAGCATCACAGCCATGCAGTTGAAAGATGAATGAGGTGGTTAAGTGTCATTCCCATTGATTAAGTGTGGATGTGAAAGATAACATATCTGATCCATGTGGGGCAACAACTGAGACTTCTATGAACTAAAACATATTCTGAAATGCATGGTGAAAATATTTGGAGAATATTACCGCTAATCTCTTTCTATTGTGATAGTGTGTATAAGTATCAGAAATATTAAGTCAGTGTCCATTCTTCATCAGGGAAGATGAAAGAATTGGCAGTGGTGTTGGAATGAGGGGAGTGGAGAAGGTTTCTGGAAGGTCAATCTGGAGTCCAGTTTTAACCTTCTAAATCTATAAATTGTTTACAGTACTGTCCAGAAAATGTGGAGAGACAGGAAGAAAACAGAGCTTGGATGTTACTTGCTTCCAAGCTCCAACAAGTGAACAGGTAGACCTGTTCATTGGTCAGTGACAGGCACTGTCATAAACTAAGAGATGATAATGTATGACTGAAAGTAAATCCTTTACCCCATTTGATAATAATTTTGTCATTGTAGTATGTCATTTCCATTATATTTTTGTTTTGGGTTATGGAAGGTAACACTATCTGTGTTTTTAATATGGATTCTTTACCACCATGGCAATTAAGAAATTGGTAGCTGTTTGAAGTTTTTTAGATGAGTAGTAAGGTGAAGGTGTGGTAAGTTTGGGTACAGTGATGACAATTAGACAAGTAGAAGAAAATATGGAAGTGGAGAAAATAGTTTGTACAAAGAGCAGAAATTGTCTATGCTAACACCAAGAGGCACCATTATTCAGACACTTACAAGGTTGTTTGTTTCTTGGTGTGCAAGTAAATATTTACATGGGGAAAGAAAGGCTGTGTGATGGTGTCCAATTTGATTTATGCAAATGTTATAAGCAGAGATAACATGGTGGGGGAAAGAAGCTGTGTTGGCAACAGCAGAACTTGTTCTGTCTTGACCTCTGGAGTCCCCTCTTACTTCCTGAGAAATGGCCTTTAGTTTGCCCAGTTGAAATGTCTAGAATAAGGGATCGTCTATATACTGTGTGTCTGCCTCTGATAGACTGTTGCCTGTGTGTAGATAAATACTTTATTTACCCAAACTGTGTGTTGCTGATTCCTCTCTCAAGTGCAGCTGATTTGTAAGGTCCTGGACATCTGCTACTACTTGGAAGAGGAATAGCGGAATAACAAAGTTAATGTGTGACTGAGATATACTGAAGGAAAAACTGGCAACTTACTCTAGCATATGCAAATACTAAAGAAGAAAATTCAGTCCTTTAAATCTGTGTGTTATCAAGAAGCAAGTGCACAGTGTGAGCTACAATCAATGAGCAAATCCTGGTGTCACACTCTGAAACTAGATACAAACTTTGTATGACTGTGGATGGATTGTATTGGACTCAGAGTGGCTGATTGGGATGAGAAGATGAAATTTTAGTTCTGAACTTGCATTGACCAGAATTTCAAGCCATTGTTTAGTTCTGTGTAGTATACAAAATGAGATCTGGAAACTTGAATCTGGCAATGGACCCAAGCTAAAAGTCCTGTGAAGAATTGGTGATCTGAGGTTTGGTATAGGGCTTTTAATTTTCCAAATGGGCACAGCACTTACTATGTCGGCATGGAACTTCTATTTTCATAAATAAGATGCAAAGAATTGCAACTTTGGATTATTCTGTGCTATCCTAAGAGCTCTGCATGCATGGCTCAAACCTCTGAGCTTGTTTGGAGTTATACAGAGCACTTACCCATGCTTCATACAACCCTGAGATGGGCCCTTTGAAGACAAGTAATATGGAATGAACATAGAGGAGTAGCATGAATCAGTCATAGTGATGAATTTGAAAGAAAGATTTGTTGACAACCAGAACAAATGGCCACATCAGTCTTAGCATTTTATATCAGCTTGGCAGCATTTAATTCCAAAGCCTTAGCAATTGGGAAGGGCAAGCATATTGGTTGTCATGACCACCGTCTCAGGCAGTGTCAGTTGCTCTCTGCCAGATATTGGTAAAGCAGCAGGAGACTATCTTATTAGCATTAATTTTAATAGCTTTCAGAGTCTTAGAACACCCTTATGCAAGTGTTGAGAGTAGGGATTGTTTCATGAGCTTAGTTCAACAGCTGTCACAACCTGCAGAAGTTAAGGTGGCTGTATACCTAGATCATCCTGGGGAGATGGGGAGCAGGGGTTGGGGGTAGAGAGGAGAGAGGTTTCAGCTTCCCAACTCCTTGCATCTGATTTGGCACAACAGCAGGTGTCCAGCTTTAAGTATGCACAAATAGATTAATGATGACTGAATGGCTTATTTTTGCTACAGCTTGACTGCTTCAGATTGAATTGGGAGAGAGGGAAGAGAGTGGGACAACAAAAAAAAAGATGCCAAGGAAACGTCTGCAATTCACTGGATTTTTCCAGCTTTTATCTGTAGCTGAAATGTGGGAATTAGAGTGTACTAGCTCCAGCAGCTGTGTCACCTCTGCACAGGAAAGGGCAACTCAATTGTAGTATCACATAAGGTATATATAGGCTGAACTCGCTCTTCCCTCCCCCCAACACGCACACGCTCACTAGAAAGTGTTTCTGCTCTTTTCAGGGTCTTACACTATACCTATTGCCATGGTAGCTGACTACATTCCAGTGACACGACGTGACAAGCACTTGTCACAGACAGTTGTTGCCATTGCTTTCTCTAAGGTGAGGGGGGTATGGTATTGCATGTAGACTGTGTATATACTTGCTATTGGTCTTATGTGCTATGTTTTGATTGTTAGTGAAGGCCAGTTTGAAGAAGTGCATCAAGCACTTGACATGTGATGTGATGTCGGCTTGTGGTGGTTCTTGGGTTCTGTGTCAAATAGCTCCATTGTTTTAGGAGCAGCCCTGAAAAAGCTGCTGTTTTCACAAACAAGTCTTAAGTCAGACTTCTGGTTTAGTTAGTTTATGAGGTGCAAATCTACCCTGTCTTCTGACTTATTTCAGACTAACACAGCTACGTACCTCTCTATTATGTGAGGCTGCCAGAGAAGCTGAGCTGACAATGACCCGCTTCCTGCCAGAACGGGAGATAATATTTTCCTTTTAAGTATCTGGAAACCCAGATCAATAGGGTCTCGAAGTGAATAAGAACCAAATCTTGAACCCAAGAAACAATCATTGCAGAATTGGGCTAGTGAGAAGATAGGTTGGCTGTGCTTGTGATTTATTCAGCTGAAGGTAAAATTAAAGGTTTTTCAGTGCAGGTGACAAAATGCCAAATAACAATTGTAGCAAAGTAATTGCTCCCTCTGAATAGTACCAGGGAAACAACACTGCAGCTGGGGTCTCCCCAGTGTGGGGGTAAGGGAGGAAGTGTGAAGCCTCCAGAAGTGCGTTTCCCCCTCTCTTGCCCCAAACTGCACAGAGCCGGAGGTGAGACAATCAGCCTGCCATGCCCCCATCTTGGCCGGCTGAGGAAGGAGTGGGGGGTGGGAATGCCCCTCCCCCCCAGCTGTGGACCCCTGCCGGGCTGTGCACTGAAAGTCATTTTTCCACCCCCCACTCCCACTCCCTCCTCAGCTAGTCTACCAGCCAAACGGGGGTATACTCAGGTGATTGCTCCAGGTCCTGGCTTGGGCAGGAGGAGTGAAGCCCCTACTGTGGGATTCGCTGCATCTTGGAGCTGGGGCAGTTAGGTGATGGGGTGATTGAGGAGGTCATGGCCTTCCTCAGCCAGCAGGTTGGCTGTGGAGGGAGTGGGGGGGGGAAAGGGTCCCCTCACCCAGCTCTGGACCCCTAGCCAGCCTGTGCCCAGCATTGGGGGAAAGCCCACAGTGGGGACCATTTTTCCCCACACTCCCTCCTCAGCTGGGTGATCACCTCAGCTCCCAGATAGAGGGAAGCCCACAGTGGAGGCTTGACTCCCCCCACCTGTGCCAGGAGCTGGGGTGATCGCCTGGTTACACCCCTTCCTCGGCCGGCACGCTGGCTGAGGAGAGAGTGGGGGGAAAAGCCAAGCCCCCCCCGGCTCCAGACCCACAGCCCAGCTGTTCCTGGTGCAGTGTGTGGCGGGAGGGGAGCCTGCAGTGGGGGCCATTCCCCCTTCCCCCCACGCCTGCCTGAGCTGGCCTGCCAGCTGAGGAGGGGGCATGGGCAGATAATCATCCTGGCTCAGGCAGGGGGAATAGCTTTCAGAGTCTGGGAGCTTCCCTGAAGCTGGGAGCCAGGGTGATCACCCAGCCACGTCCCCTCCTCAGCTGGCAGGCTGGTGGCTGAGTAGGAACTGGAAGGCAAAATAGCCCCCACTGCTGACCACACCACCCATGCCATGCTGGCTGGGGGTGTATAGCCAGCATGGAGGGGGCATGGCCAGATGACTACCCCAGCTCCTAGCAACAGGGAAGCCCATAGTGGGGGCTTGAGTCCTCCTGCCCAATCTGGGAGCCAAGGCAATCACCCAGCCATGCCCCCTCCCTGGCTGGTGGACCATCTGAAGAGGGAGTGGGTAGGGGAAACAACCTCCCTTTGTCCGGCTCTGGACAGGCCAGGCTGTGCCTGGAGGGGGGCAGGGGACTCAAAGTGGGGCTTTACTTCCTATGCCTCAGCTGGGAATTGGGAGCCAGGGCAATCACGCAGAAATGGCCCCTCCCCAGTCCATGGTTATGCTGAGGAAGGAATTGGGAGGAAAAGCAGATGCCCTTTCCCTCCGCCTTCCCATTGCAAACCCTCAGCCAGTTTGTGGCCAGGGGTGGGGGTGGGGTGTTCAGCCCACAGTGGGGCCTTTACTCAGCACCATATCTAGACTCCTGGCAGTCCCAGACAAACTTTTATCATCTGCCCCTGCTTTGCCAGAGATGATGATGATACAAAAAAAAAAAAAAAAATTACAAT
Source organism: Caiman crocodilus (assembly GCA_030014935.1). NCBI lineage: Eukaryota > Metazoa > Chordata > Crocodylia > Alligatoridae > Caiman > Caiman crocodilus. Next base: position 103,120,244 of record JAGPOW010001296.1, read on the forward strand.
TTTCAGGTCCCCTTTCTGTCCGGGCCCCGGGTAGCCTCCTGGTTTGCCTATGCCCATGTCTGGCCTGACTTTATCCCCAAGCTGTGACCCAGGCACACCCCCTTCCTGGCCAGTGAACCGGCTGAGGAGAGAATGGTCGGGATGCTACCCCCAGCTCTGGACCTGGGGGTCCGCATGGAGGTTGGAGGGCAGTGGAGGAGCACTGCCACATCTCTCCTACCACCAAATTTCCAGAACTATGAGGAGTCCTGTGAGCAGGATGACAGGGCTGCAGGTTAGCTGTGGCCCATGAGCTGGAGGTTTAGCCCCTCTAGACTGATTTCAATTCTTTGCTATGTTATATCTACCACAAGGTAATGCTGCTCTTTTATAACACCCCTACTTTGATATGAAATGATAGGAACATTTAGGAATTTGAAATATGAGAAATTTTGGACACTTGCTATAGATACATTTGCAGCTATAGGTCCAGAACCAATATCTGGATTTAAACTCTTTGATATAAATTATCGGTAAATCTTGCAATTTCATTATCTGGCATCTCTCGGCAGCAAATTTTCAGTGTGTTGTATGACTCAAGAGTTCCCATCAACACTAATGATAATCAGGGGTCCAATGCGCAGATATTTTATTGATGCTTTAAACCTAATCCTTTAAAAATGCCTAGTTAGGCATTATATTAGTAATAATAATTAAAAACACAGATGCATTGCTTTACTAGATTGTCCTTGTTTTATTGGAAGGTGCCAACAATGCAGTAGATGCTTCACACAGGTATGAATCGAGAGTAAAATTAAGTATGTAGCATTTTGTTTATAGAATCAGGGTAAAACTTAGCATGTATCATTAGTGTTTATAGAATAGAGAGATACTGGCTGCATCTACATGAGACACTGTGCAGTAGCTTCTTATTGCTGTGCAGTTTCATCATGGATCACAAACTGTGACTGCTCAGATCATTTAGTGCTTGAGTATGCAGCCAGTTATTGAGCAGTCATTTAGTACTTGGGTGGATGTAGCCAATGAAGCAAAAGGTACAGTGAGTTCGGGTCTGATGATATCAGATTTTGAGTGTGTCTTGTTGTTTCCATGATCTTAATAGTTTATAGTTACTTTATTGCATTGTGTAGAAAACACAAGCTTCTTGGAAGCGATGGGTGTTTAGAAAGAAGAAGGAAGAGTAGAGGTGTCAGTTTTAGGTGGTTGATAGCCCAGAGATGAGCATGAGACAGTGATACAAAGGCTTGCAAAGTGCTTTGGAAGAAGAAAAAGTAACAGATGTTAAGAAAAGAAAAAGAAAGTGAGACTTCCCAAGGAAGAGGGGATTTTGTTTTGTTTTGTTTTATGTAAATAGCTTGACTGACAATAGGGGTATGTCAATATGGCAGTGCCTTTTTGAGATTCATAACTCTGAGCATATTGCCCCTATACCACATGCAGCATAACATCTTTAGTGCAGTGCTGTTCATGGAGCAAGGGACTGCAGAGAAGGGAAACAAGGCTTATTGGTTTGTACCAAGCAGATGCCTGCTTCCAGTCCAGGAGCCAGTGCACTCAGTCAGCTCAGTATGTTTCAGTATTGCACTGTCTCACATTGGTATTTCAGAGGCCAAAGTCTGCATTTCCTGTTAAGGGCAATTCCAGGAAAAACTTCCATTGATTTCCCATTGCTGTAAGGACTGCATGAATAATTCTCAGCATCTCAGGATGTTTTACTCCTAATAGACTGATACATTTTTAGATTGTTTTCTTTGAGAAGTCTGGCAAGAATGGGTATTTTTGCTAAATGTTGAGATCTCTTTCCTGTCACATACATCAGCCATGTATTTCCATCAGCTATTGCAGGTTACATTGTTGCCTTTTGATTTTGCTATAACTCCAAGTATTAACCAAGTGACTAAAGGGAGAGATCTTTACAATTTTTTTTTTAAATGAGACCCTTTGTCTTCTTTCTGCAATTTCCCCCCAATGATTTTAATGTCTTGTTATAACCTTGTTTACTATTTCTTCTTGCAAATATTCTTTTCTTTGCCAATCAACTTCTTTTTAACTGTCTCCTTCAGTTCTAATGGAAATCCAGTCTTGTTATGCAAAGATCATTAAATCAGCTCTTACCTCTTTTTTTCTCTCTTTCTTGACATGAAAAGAAGACTCTGGGAAAAATGTCAAGACTTCAACAGACTGACTTAAAAATGCAAACAAAATGAATATAGTTCCCAACTATAGAGAAATGTATTCCTTATATCCTCCCCCCTCCTTCACCCTTCATTATTTTCTTTTATGTATCTATATAGTTTGGGGACTTGATGGTTGCCGCGGTGAAGTTTGTAATTTCTGAATTGTTTCCTTTTCTTTCATTTTTTACTGTTTTAGCAGCTGTTATGTTTCTGTGTCTTTTCTAGCAATAAAACCTTGGGAAATAAGTACAAAACATCCCTGACTATCTGTAAGTTCTGATCTATATGCATTTTTTTTCGTGCCCTCATAATATTTTTTTTTTTAAAAAGTGAATGCAAGTGAATGCAGCATGTCTTGTTTGAGAGTAGAATTGCATCCTTATTTATCTCCATTGGGCTCTTGGCCACCCCAGTTACTGTAAGGTTCTCAAAAAATGTTTTTTTTTAAGAACAGAAAGTTTCATCAAATGTGTATATGAGACGTAGATTTAATTTACTTAACCAGTGCCCCTAGGGGCACAACTACATACCACTCCAGTTCATGTAGTTCCATATAAGCAGAGGGTGCCTGTTGTAAGTGTAGCCTGGGTGTACATGGGTTTGTACTTCCCTCTCCAATTGAGGGAATTATTGGCAGGGCAGTGTGCTGTGGAGGGACACAACAGTGCGGTGGTCACCTCCATCCCATATACAGTCAGGTCCAGTCAATCAATCAATTAACTATATACCAATTTATTATCACAACAAAACCATTAAAGGGTAAGAATGTGTGTGTGTGTGTGTGTGTGTGTGTGTGTGTGTGTGTGTGTATATAATGTACAAGATTACAAAATAATAAACCCCATAATACACACACATATACCACACCCAGTTTTTGTTTGGGGGGGGGCGGTGGTGCTTCCCTGTGGGGGCTCTCTCTCCAGCAGAACTTACTACTATGCAGTCCCAGAGGGTTGCCTCTTGTTCTCCAAGTCAAGCTCTGTCCCTGCTGGATTTTCCTGCTGCCTGACTCTCTTGCTGCCGTCCTGGCTTAGGGTCACAGGCACCTCTGTGCGTAGTGGATGCTTTGCCTTATGCTAGAGGTTAGAGGCCTGGACAGCCTTGTGCAGCACCAGGGCTTGGTTTGTTCCTGGACCCTCTGGGCTGCATTGTCTGCACTGAGGTGCTGCCCCGTGTCAGCAGTTGTAGACCCAAGCCACCTCAAGCGGCTCCCAGGGTCTCTCACCCTCCATGAAGCGCCTCCTGCACTGAGCTTCCAGCCTCATTCTAGGGGCTAAGGACCTGAGCCACCCCAGGGGCTCCAAAGATCCTGCTCCAGTGCACCAGCCAGTCAGGTCTGGGGGAGCTCTTCTCCGCCTCCCCTCAGAAAAGAGGCGTGGTGTTATTTCTCTTGACTCCTGATTGGTGGATGGGCTTCACCAATCAAAACAGCAGGATCTTAAGCTTGGGATTCAACCCAAGCTCTGAAAGGCAAGCCTGTTATTTAAGTTTTGCTATTTCTCCTTGGGTTCTTCCTCCTGAGGGATAATTCCAGTGCTTCAGCATATTTTGTACTTCTGAAGAGGATTGGGAGCTTCATACTTGCTTTTCAGACCATGCTGTGGGAGCAACAACCAAAGATTGTTTTAAGTCCTTGAAGCAAGGGGATAAGAGGGGATATGCCTCTGAATATTGAGGGGAAAGAAGAGCCATGGGGGTGAAGGGCAGGATTATCACCTGATTGGGGACTGAAACAAATGTTGCCAACCACTGCTCCTGCTATACATTGGAGAAATTCCTTGATGTTTCACAGGTGTTTAGTTATGGCAGACTGGGGTTTTAGTGACTAATTTCTGAGTAATTACTCTTCCTCCCTTCATTTTCTCCATGAGCTATCTGTAAAAGCATCACACCTTGTATGTTGTCTTCTAGAGGTGGCTGAGAAGTTTCCATCAACATGTTTTGTCAACAGAAATTCTTGTTTCCCAGTGCAAATTTTGATTTAAGGAAAATGCAAGTTTTCCTGAATTTTTTCTTGTCTTTTCAACCCTTCCCCGACACCCCCTTTAAAGGAAAATTCAAACAGAATATTTCATTCTGGGTTGAGTCAACTGAATCTGAAACATGCCTTGAAAAAAATACGCACAAATATTTCACTTCTGGTCACTCTAACCTTAATGTGTGTCTGCTTCATGGTTATATGGATCTTAATGCTTATTCTTCTGTTTTTATTCTCCTGCTTATCTTAACATTTCTTTTCCTGATTCAGAGCAGGAACTTGAAACTCAGTATCTCACATTAAAGCTAAATGCTGTAGTTACTTGGCTTCTCGATAGTCTGGGGAAGATGAGTCTTTCCCCCTCATTTTGACTGTAAATTGCATCTTGTAGAAAATTAATCTTATTTTACCATGGAACGCTTATGTTTTGATGCACTAGCATTTTCCAGTGAAGAGTATAATGTCAGCAAATTCCTATTCGGCTTTACATAATATGTATTCACTACATGGAGAACCCTCCATTTAATTCAGTGATAGTTTTGGCTACATGAAGAAAGTAGAATCCAACACAAAGTAAAATTAAGCCCCTAGTTCCCCCATATCATTAGTATTCACTTTAGAACTTACTCTGCCTTTGATTCTTGAGTCATCTACTCAGACACAAGCATCTGCAATGAAATAGTGAGTTTGTAGGATGAGGCAGTATTTATTCACCACAATTATTTCTTCTTTTTTCAATAGCAACATTAATATAAATGTGTAGTGCTATACATATGGCTTTCCTTATGCTCTCTCCGATGCGACAAAAAAGTTAAGGAACAAATCTATGAAATCAGCTGGGAATTCAGCAGTTTTCTTTCATTTATTACACTGGGTGCTGAATTTGTTCCAAAGTGGGAATGCAGATCTCTGGACAACTAGAAGACAGGGCTAGCTGAAGAAGAACCTTATCTCCTCTCATCCCAACATTCCAGCTAGACTACCATAAATTGGCCACTTGAGGCACAGCCTGCACCTTCCGTCAGGCCAGATTTGCACAGGACACCTATCATGTAAGGAGTAATACTATCTTATATCTGTGCTTTCTCTCACACGCCCACCCCTACCTGCAGATAGCATAAATGCCCAATGCTACAAAACAACCTTGCTCATCGTGAAGAACTGATCACACAGTCTAGAAAGCAAGCAAAGTGGGCACTTTCCCTTGTTCTACACATTAAGGGACCCTTATACCTCATCTTTGCTTTGCGCTGTGAATCAGAAAGGAACACAGTCTCCTTCTGTCTTCAACACATTTCCTGGTCTTTTCAACTATGATCTATAGGCCTGAAGATACTATTAAAAAAAGAAAACCTTGTTAAGTTCTCCCCTTCCCCTCCTTTAAAATTGTTTGTTTAATTCTAAGTAAAACATTTATCTTTGCTGTCAACATGAGAAAAACTTACTAGTACTAGAAAGTGTAAAAAGAGACAAATAAGTTCTCAGCAATGCAGAGGAAGCTTCATGTAAATGAGGCAGTACCTCCAAAAGGTCAGTCTCCTCTGCATTTAAATAATGCTGCACATCCTAAAAGCTTGTCTCTTCCTATTAGTTAAGGTTGAGCACATCTGCTTAAAAGACATCAGAAAAAATAGAAAGATAAGTAGTGCATAAATACAATTTATTCTGGGAAAAGCTGCTTAGCTGCATTGGAAAAGAGAGGTCTGAGTGGTCAAAGAGGAGGACAACCTATTGATGTGATAGATCAGAATGAATTCTTCATAGCTGTTATGTTCTATCAGGTTAAGGTAAGATCATCGCTGCCAATATATTGTACGGGAATTGAATGAATTGGTATGGAGGTCATCTCAAGTCATGGAAAAGGAGAGCAAAGAAAGATCTGTCATTGAGCATGCAATGAAATAGTGGAGTTTGCACGCATAGGAGAGATCATCCAGTCTGTGCTAGGTTCAGATTAAGATACAGGCAGTAGCATAACCAAGATGGGTGGTGACTGGGGCACTCGCCCTGGGTACCGAGCAGCAGCTGTGCTGTTAGTGTTGCCACTGCTATGCCGGAGGTAGAGCAGCCACTGGTGTTGCCCCATGCACAATTGCTACCAATGGCACTCAAGTATGTAGTTATATCTCTGAATACAGAACTATTGGTCTGAGCTCCCCTCTACATGTTACAGGTATCATGCAATAAAACAGTTAATTGTGCAATTACCTTGAGACCAGCTACACATTCAAAGTAGCTATTGCATAATAAAAACCTCCAACCATCTCTAAAGTTTGATCTCTAAAATGTATAGTAACTTTATAGCTGCTTGCTATCAAGCTTTAATTTGTACATTAACAGGGTGTCTCCTGCAGCTCATAACCATGTAAGCTGATAGGGCTCCCAGCAGCAGAGGCTCACCATGCCCACCAGCATAAAAACCCTAAGGCCTGGGGATCACAGCTGCTGTGATCCCCAAGGCTTGGGGTTGCGTAAAATTGCCAGGCCCAAATTGGGCTCTCGGTCACATCTTCACCTCTACAGGCAGCTAGGACTAAAAGACCCTGCAGCTGACAGGGCTTTGGGTCCTGTCTGCCCATAATGTGAGGTGCAGCTAGGACCCAGACCCAGAGCCCCATCAGCTGAAGCACTTTGGGTCGCAGCAAAGAGGGCTCCCAGTCACTGGTGCCTGCTTCTTGTCAATGCAGTGGAGCCCAGGTTCAGGCTTCTCCTACACAAGCAATAAGGCACAATTGATTCTAATGCACAATCCACAGTCATGCTTCCTGCCTTGCATGTGTAGGATGGCAGAAGGTATATTGCAGATTAGATCCAATTGTTCTTTTTACCTGCGTGTGTAGAGGAGGCCTGAGTAACACAAAATCCATTCCAAAGGATAAACAGGGAACCTTCATGCATCCATACTTACTGGAGCTTTAATCATGCAAAAGCACATAATAAACATGAGGGGTGTGCAAAGCAGGCCCTTTTTAATTCAGATTCTGATTCCGCCTGAATCGTGGACAGTGATTTGATTTGGATCACTGTCCCTGATTCAATTTGGCTGAATCTGAAGATTTGATGCTGATTCAGAGAATTAGCAATTGGTAGACAGACACTGAGGGTAGACAGACACTGCATACCTTGAGGGACCAGGCATGGCTCATGAATGCTGCAATGCTAGGGCACATGGACTGTCCCACAGGAGTGCGGGGGAGTCCCTCCGCATGCTCAGCAGTGAACCCAGAAGTATTTCTGGCCCACTTCCTGGTCTGCCAGGTAGTGCGCAGGGGGGATACCTGTACACCCCGGCTCAGTGAACAGCCACAGGGGGACCCCAGGTGCCCCCCCAGATCCAGGAGGAACCAGTCGCTGAGCCGGGGGGGGAGGGATATGTCCCCCCCCATGCACTCTCTGGTGGACTTGGGAGTGGACTGAAAGTGCTTTTGATCCACCTCCGGGTCCACTGCTAAGGACACTGGGGAGTCCCCCATGCTCCTGTGGGATGCTCTATTTGCCTACAGCATTGCAGCGATCACAAGCCACCTGCTACCTAGAGGTATGTAGAAAAAACATTTAAAGCTGTGTCTATGTCTAAATCTCTGAATCTCTCTGATTTGATTTGGAGAGATTAAAGAGTCCTCTGATTTGATTCGGATTTGGAGATTCAGCCACTGAATTGGGCTGAATCTCTGCTGAATTGAATCAGGAACTGAAGCTTCACACAGCACTAGTAAAACCTTGCTCCAGAGCAATGAACATAGAGTGGGTATTAACCATAGTGCTTTTTACTTTAAAAACTGAAAGTAAACATTAAATTAGGTCTGAACAAGCCTATTTAATACTTTGTGTTTATTTTTGTATTCCTCCCAGTTTGGAAAGCATGCAAAGACTTGTCATGTTCATGTCCATCTCTAGTCCCTTGGACTCTCTGATGCTCTAGCATTAGAAAAATGGTGCAGTGTTTTGGTGGCAGTACTGCAGAGGAATGTTTGCTTTTTCAACTTTCTATTGGAATTATAAAGTCACAATTGTTCCCATTGTCCTAAACTAATACAAAACTCCAAACTTACAAACCTAAATTGTGGGCTACAGATGGTCCTAAACGTCCTGAAAATCCATGAGAGTTCTGCAGGCAGCAGTGTTAAATGCAGGTGGAGGGTGGCTCTGGACATTTCTTTCATTCTTGCTACTATGACCAAGCTTCTCCATGCCTGTCAAAGGCCATCCATTACCTGCTTTTCTCTGTAGATATAGGAACTCTACTGTACCTCATTCTGGCCTGTTTTGCTCACAAAAGCTCTCAAATATGCCTAATGGCCTATTGCTAATCTGGCAAATGTTTTTTACTACATGACCTTGTTGGGTCAGTTCTCTCCCCTCCCCCCTCCACCCCAAAATGACTGAAGGCCAGGAAAAAAGGTAGGAAGAGGGATGACTGCTGGGATTTTCTCTGATGTCATAGTTAAAATTGCAGGTAATTTTTATAATTTTGTCAGAAAGAGACTGTGTGATGGACTGTGTTCATACTGATTTTGCTGCTGTGGGAACACCCTCCCCACAGGTTATGGAATATACCTTATAGGGCTATGCGAAGCTTCAGTCTCTAATTTGATTCAGCAGAGATTCAGCCTGATTTGGCGGCCAAATCTCTGAATCTGAATCAAATCAGGAGACCTTTTAATCTCTCCAAATTGATTTGGGACCCTTCACATTTATTTGAAGAGATTCAGACATAGACACAGCTTTTAATGTTTTTTCTACATACCTTAAGGTACAGGTGGCTCATGAATGTTGAGGTGCTGGGGCGGATGGAGCATCCCACGGGAGCATGGAGGGGAGTCCGCAGCATGCTTGGCAGTGGACCTGGAAGTGGACCAGAAGTACATCTGGTCTACTTCCGGGTCTGCCATGGAGTGTGCAGGGAACCCTCTCCCCACCCTTGGCTCATTGACTGGTGCCTCCTGGGCCTGGGGAGGACACCTGGGATTCCCCCTGTGGCTGACTGCTGAGCACTTAGCAGCAGACCCAGAAGTGGACTGGAAATAGTTCTGGGTCTGTCACTGAGCACACAGGTGCCACGCCATACCCCCCTCCATGCTCCTGTGGGACACTCCATCTGCCCCACCATCTCAGCATTCACAAGCTGCAGTGGTACCTCAAGGTATGTAGAAAAAACATTTAAAGCTGTTTCTATGGCCAAATCACTGATTCTCTGAATCGTCATCGACTCTTCAGATTCAGTCAAATCAAATCGTGACAGTGATCCGAATCAAATCACTGTCCCCTGAATCAGGCCAAATCTGAATCAAATATGGCCTGCTTCGTGCATCCCTAATGCCTCCTGGCTTAGTCTGAATAGTTTAGAAGTGAATCTTTTAATGCGTGTATGTCTAAGACACAAGTCTTTATTCTAGCAATATTAAGAATGACAGTAAGCCAGAAAGTTCAGAACCAGTTCCAATGCTGCTAGATTCAAGTATGCAAAAGTTGTGAGACGTGGTGTCAATACAGAGTGTGAACAAGCCTTCATGAGGCCTGACTTAGGCAGCTTAGTTTAGGATTCCCCAGTTCCTGGGGGAAAATATTGTTTCTTCTTTAGCTAGCATTCCTCTGCTTTACCCTTTTTTTTTTTTTAATAAAAGTAAAGAAAGCAAAAGAAAAACCTATTAAAAAGATAACTTTAGTGAAGAATAACTATGAGTGCCCCCCTCCCAAAGTAGGATGTTTAAAATAAATGCTGTCACTTACTACTCCTTTATTAATAATTTTATCCAGAGCCAGTCCCTTTCTCATTTGCTTGTGTATGTTCCAAGCTTTACAATGGTGTCATATAGTCACACATTCCTATCAAGGTGATTAACTGTTCCTGTATTTGTAACTGTCATGGCAGAGTCCTGTAGGAGGGCCGTGATCTCCTTAAGGCCTCCCTCTCCGTGTCAAGTTGGCCCAAGGGCACCCTCTTTTTCTCACCTGCCACATCTTTGATGGTTTAAATTGGTTGGGAGGCTGCCTTACACCCTCTTGGACACATCTCGACATTTATTCGGACCCCATGGTTTTCCCGAATTCCTCATTGATCTTGTTCTACAAATGGGTGCTTTGGGGCACCCTAGCCTTATGGGCTACATGTGGCTCCAACCAGCCCCGATACCACGTCCCAAGTCTCACAGATGGAATTGACATTGGTCTGTCTGTCTACATACACTGCTCGTCTCTCAGGCCTCCTCTGTTATGCTGCCCCCTCCTGGGGCTCTCTGTGCCCTCTCTGGGGCCTTTTCTGTACCATGACCCTCTCTCTGGGGCCTTTTCAAGTGCTAGCCCCCTCTCTGGGGCTTGCCCAGCCAGCACTGGGCTTCTCAGTATAATAGCCCCCTCTCTGGGACTTGCCACACCCACACTAGGGCATCTCAATAAGGCACCCCGCTCTCCAAGGCTCGCCATGCTAAACTTGGGCTTTCCAATAATATCGCCCCCTTTCTGGGGCCTGCCATGCCCACACTGGGGCTTCTCAAAATGCCCCCTCTCTGGGGCTGGGGTCTAAGCACCCCATAGGCTGCACCCTTACTGGCACTGGGGTCCTCACACTCCACTGTGAGGCTCCTTTGAGGATACTGCACCCCAAATGGCACTGGGTCTCCACATCACTGTGGGTTCCCCCTGAGTATGCTACATCCTCAGTGATGCTGGGGCCCCCATACCACTGTGGGTCCCTATGAGGTCTCCTCCAACCCCTTATAGCCTCACCCAAACCACAAGTATAATAAACAACAAAATGATACAGAAACTCGAGCCTCCTGGCTATCACATAATGTGAAGCCACCTGGCTAAACTACATTGCACAAATGCCCTAGAGCTGCCATCCATAACTCTGCTCAAGCTGTACCTGCAGGTCTCACTGCTTCTCACATCCCTACTCCAGAAGCTACTGGCAAGGAGCTTCCAGCCTGGCCTCAGCCCCTGGGCTTTATAAGAGCCAGGCTCTGCCTCCTACAGGCAGCTGACCACTGGCAGGTGTGGGTCATCTGCTCCCTCCAGTTGCCCTGGCAACCTGCATCTGTGCTCCTTACCCACTGCTAGGGCTTTTCCTCTAATAGTTTTTCCTCTATAGGAGCAGGGCACCTCAGTGCTCTGGGACAGTAACCATAAGTAGAAGAGTTAGGGTTTTGACAGTAGGGTGCAGAGTTACATCTTCTGTAACTGCCCAGAAAGGAGGCTCCACTTTTTTCAACACATTTCTCTCTTCAATCTGTTGCCAAATTAGATTAGCTATGGGAAGCCAGATTTCCTTTGTGCATTCTACTAGCCTTCGTATTCCCAAATGCAAATGAATTACTGAGGAAAACAGACTACCAATAAATTAGTCTTGTTGCCAGGAGGAGTGATGAATTCAGCTTGAGTGGTTGCATCACTCATTGACTACAAAGCATGAGTCCCAATCTGACCAATATGTCACACTGAGACAGAAGTCTACTCAGCTTCCTGGGCATGGTTTTCTCCTGACAGTGAGGTCTTAGGCACATACAGTGTTCTTAAGCCATCCTACCTCATTTACTAACTGTTTCTGCAGTATGTACTCCTATCAAGTAGTATTTGATGGATTATTCCTCTATATTTAAAGGAATAAATTACTTAAGCAATCTACCTACTCATGCAAATAACTGCTATGCTAGGGTTTCTGAATCATACCCTTGGGAGGCAGAAGTCACAGATTGAAAGTTAATGATGCTCTGAGCATTATTTATTCAGTTGAGGTTACAAGTCAGTTTTCTCAGGAAATAGGCTATCTACAGAGTCTGGTTCTTGACTTCAAGCTGTCTTTCTTACCCCAGGATCAAGTGGAGACAGGAGTGCACAATGTAGGGAGGGGTCCACTAACAGCTAAATATAGGTTTGACAATTGCTAGTAAAGAGAGTATCCCAAAAGTTCTAGATCTGCATTCATAAAAATGTTTCAGTCTTCTACTACAAGCTAGTTACTATGCCTTTGTTCTTCTGCAATCTACTTGGGTAGATAACAATGTCATAAGAAGAGAAAGACAAATTGATGCACACAAAAACAGATTCTTGGCACTATGAGTTCTATTTCTCTCCCAAAAATGTTGTGGTTTCCATTCCAGAAAAATTTGGGAACTTGCAATCAGTTCTGTATTTCTCCCTCTGAATACCTCTTAAAAAAATAAATTATCTGTTTTACAGGGGTGGGGGTGAAACACAGATGGTTAAGTGCTAAACCAGACTGGCCCTCTTTGTGCCCCCATTTTAGGCTTTACTTAAAACAATAGGTGCCTTGCCCATTCAAACCCATATTTTCCATCTCCTGAGAGACCCCTAACCAACAATTAGACTACACAATAGATGGGATGGGGCTGTCCCCATATGCCTCCTGTTCATTCTGGGCAACTGGGCAGACAAGTAAAATAGCTATTGGGCTAGAACAAAAAGTGGAAACATGACTCTGTAGCCTAGTGATGAAGGCACCCCCAAAGGAAAGGGGGATCCTAGTTTTGGTCCCTGCTTCCAGGCTTATTTCTGGTTTCTTCCCAATGACAGTCTAATAGAAAATAAATAGTCCAAGGAACAGACAAGAATGCAGGCTCCCACTTCCCTCACAGACTTCATGCTTGAGTATTTAGTGGGCCAGCAAAATAGGAAGGTGGAGAGTATTTCCACCAACTCCAGCCTATTGCCTCATGGCCAGAGTGTTCTTCTAGTAAGTGGGAGATGTGGATTTGTATTCTCTTCAGCTAAAAAGGACCTAGAACACAAGTCTCCCATTTCTAGTGTGAGAGCTCTACCCACTAAATTACTAGTGGTAGTCAAAAGGTGTATGATATTGCCAACACAACTTGCAGTGGCTTTTGTTATTTGTACTGAACTCAGTGCTGTCAGTAAGAGGTAGATATGCTCTGTGGGTGTTTAATGGATTGGGCCTCAACAGGTATTTAGGTAGAGTTTAGGTGCTTCCCTTATCTTGATTGGGATCATAAGGGAACTTAGGCAGGGGTCAGATGTTTAGCTGCTTGAACTGGATCAGTCTTGGATAGTCTTCAAAGCTAAGGTGTAGCATCCAGAGATTTTCAGGCCAAAATAGAAGAGCACAAATATTTTTTGTGTTGATCTAGATGGCGTATAGTCACTTGGGAAGAATTTAAGTGCCTTAATGCCATGTATGGGCCTAGCCCAACAATTTGGATCTACCTCTAAAGTGACCTGTGCAGGGTTACAAAGAAGCCTGTAGTTGATCAGGAACTTATTCCAGGTCTCCCAAATCCTGAAGGTATAACACTGGACACTTACTTCATCTCAGCTAAAGTTTGGGTGAGGGGAAGGGGGGGAATTGTTTGGGATTTTTTGTAACTTTGTAACTATTTCTTAAGCAGTTAATTGTAATGTCACAGAGGATTTTTTTTCAATTAAGGCAGAAGATGCAGATCATGAAACATTTGCTAGTGGTAGAAATAAGAGTGTTGAAAATAAAGCAAAAATGTGTTATAGTAGGAAAATGGTCCTAGAATGTGACTAAAGATTTCTCATGAGATGTCAGTGAATCTTTAAACCTGTCCTTTCTGGATAACATACATTATTAAAATATTTCAATATATTCTAGAGGGTGCAACTTTTTCTCATGAACCTTGTGATGGTTGAAGCCAAAAAAGTTGGTTTTCCTATAGCTTTGTGTGGATTTGGATTTCCACTTCTGACAATAATCAGTTTTTATATTTCTATAGATTATCTCCTGCTGATTTAAACTTCATTGCTTATCAAAATGTAGCTCCCAAGAAAACTGAAAGTATGTTTTAGATATCTTTAATGATATAGGGTTGTTGATTTTTCAATTTTTCCAACTATTTATTTGGTCTAATAAAAGATATCACATTTGCCAAAGACTCTTGTCTTTTTAATGATATGGTACATGTGGTTATATTTAGTCAGAACGTGTGGAAAACATATTTGATTTGACAAAGTAAAGTAATTTTGTGATTATATGATTCATTTAAATCATTTCATAACATCTTTTTATCTCCTCCCTGAATAAGATGTTAACTTTAAGCCAGGAAGTATGAAGATCCATAGCTTAGTTTTTATATGGATCAGGCTCTTCTTCTCTTTTCAAGTTATATTTAAATTCGTCCAAAATTTATACCCTAGCACAATTGGCAGGATAACATACAGTTCAGAGTTTTAGAGTGATAACCAGGTAATCGGCAGACAGAAAGCCATTTCAAATGGAGAATTCACTCCTGCATTATTTACACATGATGTTAAAAGAACACACTGCACAGCTACTGAAACTGAGTTTTTGAACACAGGGACACTGCATGTGACCCACATAGCATGTAGCCCAGTGGCCTGTAGCCCACACAATATGCATCTCCCTTCCTCACCCCACCCTCCCACTCCGAAGCCTGAATGGGCTTTATTGGCAATATTATGCTTGGTGTTAACTATGTACCCTAAAATATCCATAATTACCTCAGGTTACATCAGCCAGTGGGATATGAGAAGAAGAATCCCTTCTCTTCGTTCTTGTATTTTCTAAAAACCAGCAACTCGAGCCAGGAAATGTAGTCTATATTGTAGCCTTTGGCTTTAAAAGTTTGAAGGCCCATACACAGACCTTCCACTACTGTGATTCATTTCAGCCACAGAAAATATTGTTCATATGTTTTATATAGTGAAAAAATCTTCTAGAGAAACAATATGTTTTCTGACATGTAATAAAAAAAACCTGTCTCCCCTCACTGCCTAATATAAATCAGGACTTGTGCTGGTAAACTACAATAAAATTGCCTTGGAGCTCTTAAATCTGAGAGAAGATCAACAAAGAGAAAGTTTAACAAAATAAAGTATGAATTATATGGTACAAACACCCCAATGACACAACTGACCAGTCCAGTGCTTAACCTAAAGATTGGCCATATATGTCCTGTGGGCTAGATTCAGACGATGAAGCCACTGATTTGCCTTTTTATAACACCAGTTCCCCATAGTCTCTTTCTTGCCATTACTATGTATTCCAGGGGCTGTCCAGGACCATCAAGTTCTTCCTCATTATAAGTTGTAACTCTGCTTCCTCACAGGTAGAAGTGAGAAGCAGAGACACTGGAGTAAGTGTGGAGGAAGAATGTTGAGCCCCTTTACTGTTATGAGTGCAGGTTTTAAAGTGGTGCAGCTATGATTGGCTGTGAGGCATAGGATACTTGTGCATGTAGATGGAATCAAATATTCAATAATTCAGAGTCAATATTAAAAAATGAAGCTCTTATTCAAGATAACTTCTACCAAATGCTTAAAACATAAGAGAAAGGAAAGGAGAACAAAATGAGATGGAAACTACATGCAACCAACCAGACAAAACAAACACCCATTAACATTGGGACTTGAAAAGTCCCAATGAAAGAGAAAAAGTGCAAAATTCCTTTTTGGACACCACCCACTGCATAATATGTGAAGTTTGAATTCTTGTTCCTTTCCCCAGGAGTCAAGTGGCATGCCTAAAAGTGCTCAGACCTCTGGTGTGGTGGTGGGGGAGGACTCGCCAAATAGGGTCTTCTTTGAGGAGTAAAATGGTGGGGGACAGAGTGGTACAAGGTCTGGTGTGTGTTTCATAATTGTTTTCAGCATTTCTGTCTGCTGTGTCACTATAACTTGATATTGCCATCTCCCTTGCTCATTTGATCATTTTGCTATTCTCTGCATGTTCTCCTTCCACTCTGGTTCCCAGAGTCTGTTGGTTTTACTTCCTGTTGGCTGCATCAGTAGGTTTGTTCAGCAGGTCCATGAACAAATACGCCTTGAAATGTCTCGTTTGTATCTGCATTTTCAGTTTTGCTGCTGCTGTAGAAGATGTACCAAATGAGGTCAGCATGCTGATTTAAAAAAAAAAAAAGACAAGGGAGCTTGTGAGATCTACAATAGTAGCACAAAGGAAAACATAACTCTAGAAACATATTTCTTTCCTTTGTAAACTTGCTATTGGTAGTAGTGCAGGAGGCAGTCAGTCTTCCCAAACGGGACATCTCTGCTACTGCTATTGTGAGAACTAAGTTTACCAGGCACAGAGCTTCAGTGTACCCTGTGGGGTAGGTTCCATGTGAAAAGGGAGGGATGTCTGGGGTTTCTGCAAGGTAAATGGAAGGAAAGATGGATTTTTTTTCTTTTTAATGATCAAGCACCTTTCCATGCCACTCTAGCACTTCAATCCACCCGCTTGTGTGAGGATATGGGAGTGTTCCTGCTTTCCTCCACAATGATGCACTCAAAGTCCTATGCACAATTGTGTCACGCTGAATGGTAGTGTTACTTAGTTGGAATAAACTTGGGATTTTGTTGGCTTAAAGAATATCTCTATGAGGACACAGAAATATTTTGCCAACAACAGAACTTGCATTCTGTTAACAACATTTTCCATGATAGACCAGCCCTCTCTGTTTACCCGCTTTCAATGTTTTTTTATATTTTAGTTTTAGAATGCAGGAATATCTGCAAAATTTTCCATAAAAAAATTCCATTTGTCTAGTATTGTGTCTCTTCATTACATAAAAGTTGATCAAATAAATGGCAAGTCTTACATTAGAGAATGCTAAAATCTATATTTTTAATTCCAAAACACTGAATCATTCTTTTACTCCTTTTTTCCCTCTGAATCTAACTTGTATCACTGAAAAACAGGCCCATTCTTGAATTTTTAGAAAGCATGGTTAGTTTTCACTCCCCAAAAAATCCCATTTGAAATTTGTAATGAAAATAAAGAACTCCTGAGTCATTTTACTTTTCACTGTAATGGTAGTGCATTTGTTGTTGAATTATCGCTAATGTTCTACAGTTGTGAAGTTCAGCTCAATGTAGGGCTACAAAGCCGAAGACCTTTTTTTTTTTTCAGAAGATGTGTTCCAGCTTCATTATTTTCACCTGCTTCTATAATTGTATAAACACTTATTATAATTGGACATGGGACTAAAATGTCCTTCTTTGATATCTAGTTCTGTCCTCTGGTATCTCAGCCAGCCATGTAAAATACACTTATCAAATTTTGTCTTAAGACTAGTTCCTTACAAGATACATTAGAAAGATCTTTCAGAGCTCTCTTGAAATCCATGGAGCTCTATGGTTGCAGAAGGGTTCACTGGCTTGGATTCAATTGTAGGACCGGGGCATTTTCCAGGTGGAAATCAGATACATGTGTGCCTGATTTACAAACTTATAAAAGCAGAGTTTATCACATTACTGTTAGCATGGTTTTATAGGACACTTCATGAAAAATTATGTGAGAAGTTTTGATGACACCTTATTGGCACTTTAATTACTATATCTTTTTCCTCTTGAAAAATAATTTATAGACTGCTTCTTTGGACTACAAACTGGGAAAAAGCATTACCTCTTATTTGCTGCATTCATTAGAGTTTTGTAAATGAGTGTTAGGTTCTCTATTTAGCAGAAATTGAAGTTGTCAGGGCAATTCATTTGGGAATCAGTTATGAAAAGTAAGACAATTTTATCTTTAATGAATATTATGTGATCATTGCCTTTGTTGTTCATATGGGACAGAGAAATCACCTTTAGTAGATTACACAGCTAAACCAATTTACATAATAACATCATATTCATTAAAAATACATTGCCCTTGTGGAGGCTGAGTTCAACTGTTGGAAGGATAAAAATAAATGCTGCTAACACTTCACAGGTACACAGATCAGCAGGGATCACAACATTCTCTTGGACATTAGCTTTAGTAGATTTCAGCACTAAATCAATTTTCAGAAGCACAGTATGCACTTTTCAAAGTAATCTGCTTCTTGAAGCATGCATGGCTCACCCAGTAGGAGCATAAAACTATATTTAATCATATTAAAACCTTTCCTGCTGTTCAGGTCACCAGGGATCACATAATCCTATGAAGACAATCACCATGAAAGAAATCTGAGCAGTAAACAAATTTCCAAATATATGCTATTACATCAGCAGCATAACTCAACTTAGGGATTTTATTAACATGTCACCTCACCTACCAGTTGTTATTTACTCCTAGCTTACTTCCAAATTCTCTAGAATGTTCTGTTACTTCCTGTTAAGGACGCTGACATGTCTTATTGATAGTTTCAGGACATTCATTGGCATTATCCAAGCTTTGTCAAGTAGGGATTTTGTCCAGGTGAAGCAATGATCACTATCACTAATATTAGGATAGTGAGAGTACTAGTGTGGACCAGGGTGCTGACATTTTTATCATAATCTTATCTAGACCTGCTTTGTGCAGGGTTAGCCATTGGGATTGTTTTCTCTGCCTTGCCTAGCCTAAACTAGATGCCTACTGATGGTAACACTGATTGGCTGGATCCAGTCGTGTGGGCACGTGAGGTTTGTGGTGCTATAAACCTTTTTGCTGTTCCACAAACTATGCACCTGGTACATTAAAATGTGCCCCATGCTGCAAATTTGCAGCATGTGGGTAAACATTGCTACTGGGAAATCCCAACAGCAGCAACAACAACAAAAAATGCTGCAAAAAAGAGGTGCATGCCACAGGAGCATGTGCTGGCAGACACAGAGGCTTGATTCACCTGGGAGATGCTCAGACTGCCAGCCAGAATGTTTCCCTTCCTCTAGTTCTGCCCTAGATCCTTCAGCAAGCCAAGACTGAGGAAGAGCAGGGAAAAGGCAGTTTCCCCCAAAACAGGGCATTTTGCCCTGCCCCAAAGCACAAGTGCAGGGGCTTGTGCAACAGCAAAAAGTAGTGGCATAACCATGTGCCACTACATTTTTGCCACTACAAACGCACTTCTCTGCATGTGGAGATGTTTCCCTTGTATTCAAACAAAAGTTTTGCTGTAGATGCAACCCATAAGGGACTTGGAACCAGTTATAGCCTTATTTAGTACTATTTAGTGTCAAAAAAGCTTACCATTATAATTTCCATTATACTCGGCCCTGCAGAGGCACATTGAAAGTCACAGCTTCTGTCCCTGAAGAACCTGTTTTAAATAGATGAGATAGATGATATGCAAGAACCATAAATCATATGCATCTTTTTCAGTTGGCACTCAATCTCTCTCTCTCATTAAAAAGCCCTTGAAAGCTCTTGGATTCATCCTGATGCAGAGAAGGAAAATATTTTGAAATTTCAGGCTACTGGAATGGGAAAACTTTTCTGCCTTGTTTTAATACTGAGCTCTTAATATACATCATCTTGATCATTTAAACACGCGCAAGAAATATTAATAGGATTTTCTATAGTACACATTGCTGTAATAGCAAAACAAATTGCAACAATATAAAAGTACTTATTCTTAGAAACTCACATTTTTAGGGAGGGACCAGAACATGACCTGGCTAAGATTACCAAAAAACCCACATCCAGATATTATTCCATTCTGTCATCTACATTTCAGTTCAGTATTTAACTTCATCTCTTTCATACATGTGCTTCATACAAGCCTTTCCTTTCTGAAGCTTTTTCAATGAAGAAAAAAAAATCACTGTATGTTCATATTGCTGTCGTTTATGTCAAAACATAAATAACATTCACTTTTAATTTCCTTTTACAGACACCAAACCCACCTCACAAAAAGGAAATTATTCTGATTTCTTCATCACAGTTAAAATTACTGCCATGTCAGCTACTCATGTTGTTATTTTTCTGAGTTACTGATATATAAACTCTAGGGGTGAAACTATAGAAAAACATAAAAGCATACAAGGGATTTATACAGTACTACTTTCAGTCAATCAATTGTATTAGGTAAAGGACTCTTTGTTAAAAAGATAGGAAAACCTTTCTGAGGCACCTTTATTTTGCATGGCCATGTGATCCCAAGTGTGGAGCCTAGTTCATAGTGGGTTTCATGAATTCTGAAGGAACAATTCAAACAATTCAATAATCTGTTCTGTACATCACAGACAATTATATCTCACCCACTTACCTCTCTACTGAGCAACAATAACTTTTATTTGGCTAAGCATATCTTCCAAAGCCTAGTTTTGAATGGAAGATATCAGAGATGGAAAATCCACCATTTCCCTTGTTAGTTTGTTCCCTTTGTTTATCACCCTCAATATTAAAAAACAACAACTATGCTTATTTCTCATTCAATTTTTTCTGGCTTTTACTTCCAGGTATTGATTCTTATTATCCCTGTCTCCCTAGGATTAAAGATGTAAATCCAAAAATCATAAAGTTAGTTTCATGTATGTTTCTTCAAGGTGCAACCTATAATCTTAAGATTCAGGACAGAAAATTATTCACAAAATTTATAACTGTTTAAAGGCTTAAACTGACACATATTTTTTCTCACTTGTTGTCCTCATGTGTTCACATGTTGCTCTTCTAGTGTAAGAAGGAAAAATAAGTCCATCTTTAGGCTGAGATGATAATGACCATCATAACTTTAGTATATTTTTGTCATTGAATGTTCTTTGTGTGTTTCTCTCACATTGATGATGCAGTTTGATTACTGTAAAATAATTTGTAACATTCTGTCTTTCTTTCAGTCATCACAGTGCATGTGTCAATGAGGAGTGTTTAATTTCTTTCCTATTGGGCTTGATTCTTCTCTTACACTAATTTTAGAATGAAGTACTACTGATTTGTGTAGGGTCACTTTTGATTTACTCTTGTGTGAGTAGAGAATTGGGTTCAATAGAATATTAAGGTGGCATCAAGTCCAGTCCCCAATACCTTTGCTATGATTGAATTAGAGTGTATTTGTATAGTCAGGAAGATAGTTTAATTATGCTACTCTGTCTTTTTCAAAACAATTAAAATTAAAAATAGAAATAAACTGAAGGTGCAGATTTGCATTTTCCTTCATTTAAAAGTACTTATTAAAAGTGCCATGCTTTCAGAATAATTTCAAGGTGTCCCACAGTATAAAGAGACATCAATGCATCTATTCTGCTCTTACTGCTGGCACCAGAAAGAGCTATTTTCATTTCAAGTAGAATGTCTCATAATTAATTTTAGATCGGAGTGAGTGAAAATGCTGCATTTCCTCTTTAATACTTTAAGGATGCATCTACATGTGCAAATAAGCACAACTAAGTTTAATGTGCATTGGCAGGTGTTTCCACATGAAGGGACTTGGGACTAAAGTTAGTGCACTTGCCACTAAAATTAGTCCCAAGTCCCTTCAGCCCTGCCATGTGGCCTTCAGCCCTGCAATGTACCCCCCTCCACCAGAGGGAGCTCCAGCCTCCGGCCACATGGCTGCCAGCACTTAATAGCCATGTTGAAGCCAGAGACAGCTGCGAGCACTTGGTAGCCATCTTAGAAGCTCTGATCCCTAGTCTGCCCTTTTCCTGCCCAGGAACCACATGCTCAGCACAGGGGAAGCACATACCAGCCCCCTCCCTGCACCATGGCTTCCCCTGCCCCTGCTAGTAACAACTAGTGCTCTGCTGCTCCAGCCCAGCCCATCAGCAATGACCAGTGCCCTGTGCTGCTGCTTGCCATGGTCCTGGCCCTGCTGGCCCCAGAACATGCCCCATACCCTGCCCAGGCCCCAGAACAGCTGCACACCTGCCAGCAGGGGCCAGGGTACTGAGTGCAGGAGGCCTTGCCTGACTCTTCTCCTGCACTCCTTGCTTGAGCCTGCCTGCCCTGTTGCTCTTACCCCTTACATCCCTTACTCCTGCTCACTACCAGCACCACTCCCAGGACACACACTTGGGTGAAACAAAAAACTTCATTACTCCCCACAAGCTCCACTCCCATCCCTCCTTCTCAACAAATAGAGCCCTTTCACCACTCTCCTCACCCTCTAACAATAAAAACCTGCTTTCCAATGTTCAAACTATATACAATAATCTCTTTGTCTGTCATTGCCTGAGAGAGGGGAGCTGCAGGGTAGGGGTTTTTAGGGGGCTAAGCCTGGAGGACAGGCAGCGAGCACCCCAGCTTCAGATAATTTCTTCTGAGGTCCAAGGGCCATGGTGACCATGGTGAGTGACAGGCTCCTCCATTGGCAATAGTGACTGGTGCTGCTCTAGGGCTGATGGCTCCCTTTTTGACTGCCCAGGATCAGGGTCACCATTTATTTGCAGTTTCACACCTGGTACCTCTGGATCTTCAGGGGCATGGCCTGTTGTGTGAGTGGTGGGGCTGGGTCCGGGCAGGTGGTGGGGGACTCAGGGCAGCGGCTGGCTACTGAGAGACCTGCAGGGCCAGGGATGGATGTCAGGCAGTGGGGAGCAGGCATACAACTGCCAGGCTCAGGATGGTGTCCAGGGCTCTATGTTCATCCTCTGCAGCCTCCACTGCCCAGCAATTGGTGGCCATCTGCTTGTACAGAAGCCACAGGAGCTCCTCCTCCAGGACCTTAAGCTGTGCCCAGAATGCCACCTTCCAGGCAATGTCCTCTGCACACCAGGCCACTGCCCATGCCTCCTGCCGCTCTTCCAGCTCCACCAACCACTGGCTCTGGTGCTGGGTAGAAGTGTCCCTGAGTCAGCATCCCCACTAGGGTAGAGGTGTTCCCCCCTGAATCCAGATGTTGTCCCCACAGAGGCAAGAGACAGAAGCCTTTTGTGAGAGTTTGCAACATTTCAGAGATAAGATTCTGTGCACCAGGGGACATGTGCTGCCTGGCCTCAGATTAGGACTTGGCTATGCATGGGTGCTCAAGGAGCATGGTAAGCTGGCCAGGAAGACCTGGGCCCAGGTAGCTACATGCTGAGGATAGACACAGCACTAAAGTTAGTGCTGGCTTATGTCTTCATATGTTCTAATCCACTTTAATTAATTGCAACTAAATTTGATTACCTAAATGGTGATTCACCATTTTTAATGTGCATTAAAGGTGCGCATGTGTAGATGCATGCCTTCAATGCATGAAGGTAGGTTAATGTGTCTCATGTAGACATACCCTAAGTTAATCAACATGAATTGCTTGATGACAACATGGTTTTTTTGAGACTCCATACAGGTATCTTCTTTATTACAGGTTTTGTAAATGGAAGAATGGGCTACTTTCACACTAAAAGCCAATTTTCTCCGTACATATGGGAAAAAAACCCATACCTGTTACACTCAGTACTGACACGTAATAATAGACCAGAGGTTTGTGTTCTTTTTGTAGAACATTTTAATCCTTCAAACACCATAGGAGGCAAGAGTTATATTCATTTTATAGCCCCTTCAAAAGTACCCAATAGCAGTTTCCAGTTTTCCCTACAGGAAAGACACACTGTCTTTCCCAAACTTAGATGAATATCATTGAAAACTAAAATGAAATCATTCTAGATAAACACTGGTTTTAGAAGCTACAGAGTATTATTATTTTATCTGAATATTCCAGAGATCATAGAGGAGTAGGGCTAGAAAAGACCCCCAGAGGTCATCTTCTTTTACCCCCTGCTTGAGGCAGGATCATTTCTATCTAAACTATCCCACGCAAACTATGGTGCTGGTTCCTACCCTGGGGGTCTTTAAGAGGAGGTTTGACATTTACCTAGCTGGGGTCATTTGATCCCAGTTTTCTCTCCTGCCCAAGGTAGGGGGTCAGACTAGAAGATCTGCAAGGTCCCTTCTGACCCTACATCTATGAATCTATGAAAGTATAATCTAAACTCTGCATATGACTTCCATCGACCCTGACACAACACAGACCTAAGACCCTAACCTGCCACAGATAAAAGTAGGGGAACCATGACAGTCAATGTCCTGCTTATGGAATATTGTCAATATATGCTCAAGGGATCTTGGGTGGATGGCCACCCTCTTCTCTCCCACTACAGAGGAAAGCAAAACCTCCCACAGTACATAAGAATTTGAGCATGGGGTAGAATTCTTTTCTGACCCCAAATATGGTGATCAGCCTGACCCCGAGTGGAGGGCCAAGACCCCCTAACCAGAAACCTCCAACTTTGGTCCCAGCAGGAGCATTGGCATGCCTCTATCAAAATCCTCAGCCCTGGCTGTAGCCAGCACCCAATATCTGTGAAGGCAGCTTAAAAATACCCTGACACATGTAGTAGGAAAGGAGCAACCAGCAAAGCCCAGAAGCATGAGAAATACCCATAGTGGACCATAGAAATAGCTACATCTAGATCATCCTCAAGCAGTGGCTGTCTAATTTCTTTGAGAACACCTTCAATGATGGAGAGGCCACAACTTTCCTAGGCAGTCTATTTTGTTGCCTAGAAGATTGGATGGAGTGAACCCTCAGTAAGTTTGCAGATGACACCAAGCTTGGGGGAGCAGTAGATATATTGTAGAGTAGGGCTAGGATTCAGAGAGACCTCAACAAATTGGAGAGTTGGACCAAAAGAAATCTCATGAGGTTCAATAAGGACAAGTGCAAAATCCTGCGCTTAAGATAGAAAGTCCTAAACAGGCTGGGGACTTTCTGGCTAAGTAGGAGCTCTGCAGAAAAGGACCTAGGAGTTAGAGTGGACAATAAACTGAATATAAGCCAACAGTATGTCCTAGTTGCAAAGAAGGCTAATGCCATATTGGGCTGCCTTAGTAGGAGCCTTGCCAGCAGATCAAGGGAAGTGATTATTCCCCTCTATTTGGCAATGGTGAGGCCACATCTGGAGTACTGTGTCCAGTGTTGGGCCTCCCACTACAGAAAGAATGCAGACAAATTGGGGAGAGTAATGAAAATGATTAGGGGGCTGGAGCACATGACTTCTGAGGAAAGGCTGAGGGAATTGGTCTTTGTCCTTCTCTTTTCTAGAATGAAAAAAGGAAGAAAGAAAGGAGAGCAGCAGAGTATAGACCAGAGTTGGGCAATTATTTCAGGTGGAGGGCCTCTTCTGTTTTGGTGAGCCTTTGAGGGCTGCATTGGTAGTCCCACCCCTTGACAGTTGCCTTGCCCCCTTGTCACCATCTTGGGACCAGAAGTTCTTCCCTGACCTTTGCCACAGGAAGTCCTTCCTTCTCCTCGTCTCCCAGAAATAGTCCTTTTGTGAGTGGGGGTTGCCATCTTGCAACCAGAAAAAAAAATCATACACTAAAAGTCAAACACCAACTATAACATATTTTAATTTTATTACAATGTTTTTTATCATGATTTGTGTTTGTGTAGTATATTACATAATAACTCAAAATAAATTCTTAGTTTTGTATATTTTGGGGGGAGGGTGTGTGTGTGGGAGTTGTGAGTGTGGGTGTATGGTAGGATGTAAGGGTGTGTGTGGTGGGGTTGTGACGTGGTATAGCTATGTGTGGGAGCATAGAGTATGTTGGGGCATTGTGTATATGTGGAGGGTTGTGGAAACAGGATGTGGGTGTGTGGGAGTTTGCCAGGGATGTGGAGACCCCTCCTCACATTCTTCATGGCGCAGCAATAGTAGGCAGGTGCTCAGGACACAGGTGTCTGGAGGGGTGCAGCTCTGGCCATCACTGAACATTGCAGCAAGGGGTTCAGGCTCCACATGGCTGCCTGTATTGTGGGTGAGCCCCACCATTCACACACAGCCCCTTCACTGACACAGGAGGGAAGGAAGCCCCATGTGCTGGAGTCAGGTGCCTTTGCTGCTGAGGCAACTCAGCACAGGAGAGAAGCCTCAGGGGCTGAAGCTGGCTGCCATCCCTGCTCGGGCTGTGCTGTAGGAGAGAGAAGCCCCAGGTACCTTCCCCGGTGGGGCAGGGAAGGCGGCTAGTTCCAGAGCCTGAGGCTTCTCTCCAGGGCTGCCACAGCCCCAGCAGGAAGGGCACCTGGATCTAGAATGTGGGGCTTTCCTCTCTGCTGTGCATGTGCAGAGGCTGTGTATGAGTGGTGGGGAGTGCTGGCAATAAATGCAGCCTCAGGGAGGCTGCGCCTCTTGCTGTGATGTGCAGCATGGGTCAGAGCCACACCCTATCAGGTGCCTGCACCCTGAGTGCCCCACCTACTGCTGCTGCCACAACCTGCTGGCACTGTGTGCCATGGGGGCGGTGTTTGGGGGGGTCCCCACAACCCCCCTCCCTCATGCCCACACGCTGCCCACCCCAACTCTGTGCTGCCATCACCCCCTGTCCCTCTGGGTGTGCGCTCTGCACTGCTGCCAGCCTCACACTGCCCAGCTGCAGCTCTACCCCCACTGCTTTCCTACCCACTGCGTGGAGCCAGCAGGAGACCGGGGAAGCAAGCAGTTTCTAGGGGCTGTAGCAGTAGCAGCCCCACATTGAAGCTGCATGCTAGTCAGCCAGGCCTTTCTGCCCATGAGGCTGAGAGCGAGGCATTAGGGCATGTTTTTGGAGCTGCATGTAAATGTGGGTGCTTCATTCCCACCCTTGTGGGCAGAAGGGCTGGGTGGGGCACAATTTGTTGGGAAATCACACAGGTCAGATGAAAGTGCTTGGCAGGTTGGATCTGGCCAGTGGGCCATATTTTGTCCGCCCTTGGTATAGAACCTGGACTTCAGAAGGAAGACTGACTCCCTCAGGGAACTGATGGGGAGGATTCCCTGGGAGGCCAGTCTGGGCAGGGAAAGGAGTTTAGGAGAGCTGGTTGTATTTTTAAAAAAACCTTACTGAGGCTTGAAGAACAAACCATCCCAATGTGCAGGAAGAATAGCAAATGTGGCAAGTGACCAGGCTGGCTTAGCAGAGACCTCTTTGGTGAGCTTAAATACAAAAAAAGAAGCTTACAAGACATGGAAGCTTGGACAAACACATTGAGGAGTATAAGAATACTGCTTGGGCATGCAAGGATGAAGTCAGGACGGCCAAAGCACAACTGGAGTTGCAGCTAGCAAGTGACAAAAAGGACAACAAGAAGCGTTCTGCAGGTATGTCAGCAACAAGAGGAAAGTCAGGGAAAATGTGGGTCCCTTTCTGAACTGGGGAGGCAACCTAGTGACAGATGATGAGAAAAAGGCTTGAATTACTCAGTGCCTTCTTTACCTCAGTCTTCACAGGCAAGGTCAGCTCCCAGACTACTGCACCTGGCAACACAATTTGGGGAGAAAGTGTGCCATTGTTGCAAAGAAGGCTAATGGTATACTGGGCTGCTTTAGTATGAGTGTTGTCAGCAGATCAAGAGAAGCAATTTTTCCACTTTATTCCGAACTGGTGAGGCCACATCTGGAGTACTGTGTCCAGTTTTTGGGGGCCCCCACTATAGAAAGGATGTGGACAAATTGGAGAGAGTTCAGCAAAAGGCAAAAAAAAAAAAAA
>JAGPOW010001296.1:103147581-103182494 GCA_030014935.1 Caiman crocodilus
AAAAAAAAAAAAAATTGTTCGGGGGCGGAAGCACATGACTAATAAGGAGTGGCTGAGGGAACTGGGTTTATTTAGTCTGCAGAAGAGAAGGCAGAGGGGACTGATAGCAATCTTTAAGTACCTGAAGAGTGATTTGAAAGAGGATGGAGCTAGACCAGGGGGTGGCAAAATACAGTCTGCAGGCTGGATCAAGCCCACTAGGCAATTTTATTCAGCCCATCTGTGTCACCATCTAATTATATTATGCCCAGGCCCATGTGCCTCATTCCCTTCTGGGTGGAAGGGCTCAACCCAGCCAGCACACAGCTTCCGGGCAGGGCTGCTGCTTCCACTGTTATAGCTGCTGGGAGACCTGCTTGGCAGCCCTAGCACCCTGCTCGCTCTGGGCACAAAGTAGAGAAGTGTCAAGGGTGACAGGAGCTGCAGCTGGGCCAGACCACAGAGAGTGGGGCTGAGGCTGGCGGCAGCACAGAGTCCATGTCCAGGGAGATGGCAGGTATGTGGAGCTCAGCTGGGAAAGTTGTAGGCATAAGGAAGGGTGGAGGGGGTGTGAGGACTCTCCACACACTACCCCCACATGGAACACAGCCCTCACCGATGATGGCATCAGCAGCAGGCAGACAGAACTCAGGGCCTGTGCAGACACTGCTGACTGGCAGCGTACAGCTCCAGCCAACATTGCACATCGTTGCAAGGAGTGCAACCAGGCTGGCCCACCTCTATTGTGGAGACCTCTGCATAGCGCATGTGCAGCTCCTGATGCTCACACGCCACTGGGACAAGGCCTGAGCAATGGAGCTGGCCATCTTTCCTGCAATTGAGCCCTGCCCCCTGCTTCCTAGCCAAGTCCCTGGACCTGCACAGCAGGAACAGGTGAAGACAGCTTGCTCCATCATGTGGGGCTTGCCCCGTTGGCATGCAAGTACCAGGAGCTGCATGTGCACCGCACAGAGCCCCACATAATAGAGGCGGGCAAGTCTGGCTGCATTTCTTGACACCAGGTGCAGTGCTGGTGTGGCAGTACTTGTGCAGGCCTGAAGCGCCAGCCACCAGCTGCTGCCACAGGCAGCGAGGGCTGTGCACCATGGGAGGGAGTGTATGTGGGGGTCCCCTACAGCCCCCACCCTCTCACACCCCACAAACCCCACACATCTATACCCTACCCTCACAACCCCCATGTATACACGCCCCGATATACCCTGTTGCCCCCCCACACAGCCACACCACCTAAACCCTCACCTATACACCCCCCACCATGAGCACACACACATGCACTCCCAGCACAATATACTGGGGTAAGACTTTATTTCTGAGTTATTATGCAATCACTGAGTTATTATGCATACACTATGCAAACACAAATCATGACAAAAATATTTTTTGTAATAAAATGTATTTATGTTATGTAGGTGTTTGACTTTTACTAAATTATTTGTTTTACTTTCTGATTTCAAGATGGCAACTCTCCCCTCTCAAAAAAAAATACTTCTGGGTTGTGGGGGGCAAGTGGAAAGACTTCTAGTGGCAAAGATCAGGGGTTAGGGCCAGGACTTCCAGTCCCAAGATGGAAACCAGGGGGCAGAGCACCTGCCAAGGGGTGAGATAACCCTTGTAGCCTTCAATAGCTCACCTGAACTCATTAAGTTGCCATGCAGCTGAAATAATTATACATCCCTGAGCTAGACTGTTCTCAGTGGTGGAAGATAACAGAACAAGAAGCCATAGTCTCAAGTTGCAGCAAGAAAATTTCAAGTTGGTATTAGGAAAAATTCTCTCACTTGAAGGGTGATAAAGCAGTTTACCTAGAGAGGTGGTGGACTCTCAGTCCTTGGAAGCTTTTAAGGCCTGGCTCAACAAAGTCCTGGCTAGAATGATTTAGTTGGGGGATGGTCCTGCTTTGAGCAGGGGGTGAACTAGATGACCTTCTGAGGTCCCTTCCAACCCTACATTTCTGAGTCTAAGACTGAGGGGGATTAATAGCCTCCAGCTACCTGAAAGGTGGTTCCAAATGATGGAGGTAGACTGTTCTCAGTGGTATCAGGTGACAGAATAAGGAGCTATGGTATGAAGCTGCAGCAAGGGAAGTTTAGAGTAGATATTAGGAAGAACTTTCTCACTAGGAGGGTAATAAAGCACTGAAATAGGTTACTCAGAGAGGTGGTGGAATCTCAATCCTTGGAAGTTTTTAAGACAGCTAGACAAAACCTTGGTTGGAATTATCTAGCTGGGGATGTTTCTGGTTTGAGCAGGGGGTTGCTCAAATCATGGCCTCCTTAGGTTCATTGCAACCCTAAGTTTTTATCTTTCCATGATTATTCTAACATCGAAGAAGCAGATGCTACTGCTAGATAATCACACATCCTAATAAATAAAAAGCAAATATTCTTCAGATTGCTAGTCCACAATGACTTTATTAAATAATAGAGTAGAGGTCTCTTATTAATATCACAAATTGATTTAAGTACTGCTCAACCTCTGGCCCACAAGCAAGATGTCATCTGGACTGTGGGGTTCCCAATAAGTCTGGAAATTTGGCCATTGGTAGTGGCAGTATTAATTGCCTCACAATGATGTGGGCCTGCATGGTAGATCATGTCAGTACATGGCGAGGTCAGTGTGTGGGGTTGCTTCATGGCTGGCTCCAGTGCAAAGGATCAGACCATATACTCTGTCCCATGGGATTGGGCCAATGCCCACTGAGATCCATTGTGTGGAGTCAGACCACCACACAGCAAGATCCAGCACCCAAAGAGTGACCACAAGTGTGGGATCTGGCTCACAAACCATCTCTGCGTCACTCATTTGGCCTACAGTTCCAGGTATTTGGGCAGCACGACTTAAATGGAAAACGCTGCTCACCAATATGTTTTAGCACATCTAAACAAAAACAAATAAATGCAAAGGATCAGTGGGCTAGTTGTCAGATGAGAATTCATCGGGGGGGTTTTATGGTTAATCTTAAATAAATATATATTTTTAAAATAGGAGCAATTTACAAATCATTTTGGTCATGTTACATAGGTAGTTGTTAAAATGTCTATAAATTAAGGTTAAATCCGTGTTTTACATTTATTGATGGTTAATACCACAAGAAAGTTTATGTTTGACAAAGAAATTATGAATGGAGACTTGACCAATTTTAACTCAGTACTTAAGTCAACACAATAGAAGAAAACTACTATTTTTTTAAATTTTCCAGACTCTGGTACATCTAATCTTACAATAATCCTGCTATCCTTTTTGTCTCAGCAATCTACAAAAGACAATGCCCTAAGGTATTTAAGTATTTTTATTCTATTTTAATTACTCTTATGCAGGCAAATGCATACTGAAATACAAGGTTTAGGATTTGGCTTCAGAGACTTTAGCAGCAGATTTTATAAATCCCTGAACATCACCTGCAAAAAAAACAGCTGGCTATTTTTGACATACTTTATAAGTTCACTGAACCTTAAATGCAATCAAATCTTGAATTTTCTTGACCTCTTTGCAGGAAGAGTTGGAACAAATTAGATCTCACATATTAGAATTTGTACACTACACATGGTCAGCCCTATAATTTCAGTCTTGCAAAACTTGAGTGTAAACCCATTGTTAGTTAAGATGAGCAAGAACACATACTGATTACAGCAAGTGTTAGATTAAGCTACCAAACAATATTTGGGTTATACCTGTAAAAGTACATTTTAATTTATCCTATTTATATGATTCTTATTTTCCAAGCGTACCCACCACTTGACCAAAATATTTGTAAGTAAGAAGTCAGAATATATTTAAAGCAGGACAGTTATACTGTCTACTTTACAAAACTCAGAAATGGCTGAAAAAATGCTTATTTTTTAGAAGTTGTAATTAGAATCAAAATCTGAAAAATATGACTTACAAAGTAAATACCATATTTCTTCACATACAATGTGCATTCCAAAATCAAGTTGCTGAAAATTGAAGTGTGTATTGTATGTGAAAAATGTGATAAAAACAATTTCTGGTACTCAATGGGTAAAAGCAAAAGTCTGCAACAATGCACAGGGAGAAAAGCAATGAGTAGCCTCAACTCCCTAGCTGCTACTCCACAGTTACTTACTACAAGGAAAGATCTTTTCTTCATTCTGCTTTTCAAAAGCAAGGTGCATATCTTATTCTAGGGTGTGTTATATGCAACAAAAGATGGTATTTCTGAAACTGAGGGATGTGAAGCGGTCAGGTTAACTGTATTCTAAGCTCACAAGTGTTGTGAGCTTAGAATACTAATAGAGACCAGCAGGGCCAACCTGCATGTGAAGGATTACTCCTTATTTGATTTTTATTCCTCTACGACCAATACGAGATGCCTGAGAGGCTCTTGATCAGGTAAGTAGGATAATACATTATGATGCATGAGTAGGATGTTATACTGTCAAAGAAAATATGAAAGTGCCCCTCACCTCAGGCTCCCAGGCTATATGGCTGTGCCCCAAGGAGTGGGGCCTGGAAGCAGAAGAAGCTGGAGGAGGGAGGAGTCTGGAGTTCCCAGCTGCAGCAGCAGTACGAGCAATGGAGGCAGCAGGCTGTGAGTTAACTTCTTGCGGGCCACTTACATACTGTGACCCACCTGCTAGACCGACTTGTTGTACCTCGGCAGGATTTGGATTTCCGTAAAGTTTTGGGTGTTTGGATCCATGGTGCAGAGAAGTGAAAACTACCTGGCTTCCTATTGTTAATTTAGCATGGAATGACTCTTGTAATACCTTGAACTAATTGCAGTCTCCATCTGTATTCCTGTCTCAAGATACCTCTGAAAACTTCATGTTCTCTACCAATCAGAAATTCTTAGCGAAACATTTTAAATACATTTAAAAAGATAAAGGTGAAACCTGTGTTCTCCTTCTGAACTAGCCTATTTCAGGTATTTTGTGATATATTAAACAAGTTATTTTTTCCCAAGCTGTCTAGTTGAAAAGAACTATCAGTAAAGGCCACCCTTCCTCCTTGAAGTCTAATCAGAAGCTCAACAAAATCTATTGTATTGGCTCAGAGTTTAAGTTGCAGTGATGGTAAATTTAAGAAAGTAGGTGGGAAGCCCCCTTCAAATCCTGGGTATCATCTGTTCAATGAAGGTAATAAGTGAAAGCTAAAATGTGGGTCTTGTTCTATTAATCTCTGACTTCAGAAAATGAGTCCAAAATTCCCTCTAAATTTCAGTGAGTGATCGTATACCTGCTAGACTGGCCCTGAACTAGCTATTTTGATGGAGTGCATGCTTTTTAAAGATGTAAACCTTCTCCCATTCATACAGTATTCATATCTCACACCCTTAAGCAACAAAATTTACACTATATAGCTCTCAGTTATCCGTAATTCACAGTCATTGTAGCAGCTGTATCACCTAAATCAGGTTGCCATAGAGAAAACCACTTTGGAGAGCCACTTTTACTTCACCAGCAGAGATTAATTTTAACTGTTTCGTGTGATCCTTGAAAGAGAACAGAAGTATTTATGGCAGTGGGAAGTTTAGCTGGGCAAAGACAATGTAGGGGCAAGGAATAAACAACAGAGAAGTATAGGAAGTCTTGAGAGGGGAAGAGAGAGGTCATAGTGGAAAAAAGATAATGGAAAAATCAGGGTGGGTAAAGGAAAAAGAAGTAGTAAGAGGCTATAAAGAAGTGAAAGAAATTAGTGAGAATTAAAAAAACATGGATATGTGAAAAGAATGGAAGGAGTGAAAAGATCTGAGGAGGGCAGAAAAAAGAAAGTAGTAAGGGATAGAAAGGCTGCCTATAAGCATTGCTATCAGAAAATCTCTCTCACAGTCTAGTTGGAATTATGTAAACCGGTATACAAGGCACTGGCTTGGGAGTCTAGTCCGGAGTACAGTTCCTTACACCTAAGTCAAACACAAGACTCTTGTAGAAACTATAACAACTCATGTTGGCCCAAGTAATAAAGGGTTATTTTCATACCCTACAGGAATATTTTAAGGATATAATCCCATTCATGGTTGTGAGCTTCTTGGCAAGAATATCCATACAGTTACCTAGCTGGGCAAGGGACAGACCCAAATTCCAGGTGACAACAAAACTGAATGCATTCAACCAATTTCTTTATTTGCCTAAGTCAGTGGACTTATGCCAGACATGAATGCTGACATTGTGTCATGTAGCTAAATGCAGGTCGGGGAAGAGGACAGCGCGGAACCTTCCTTCCAGCAAAAGTCAATTGTCTGGCCATTTAGCTCCCATGTGTGCATTTAGAAAAAGTTCTGTCTCTATACTGGAAGAAATACAGAAGAAAAAGGAGTTTATTAGTTCTCCCTTCTTTGATTTCCAACGGCATTAAAATATTTTACATACATAGAAACACTACTGGATAGCCAATACAGTAAAATAACCTCTCAAGATAATGATTTCCATCACATGCTGGTTTCTATTGGGCTATTCAATAATTTGAAGGAATTTAGGGAATAAGTAGCAGTTTCAAAGATGGAGGAAGTATATTTGATACTGAAAGATATGATAATGAATGTATCTTTTATCTGGAATCCTTCTCTTAATAAAGCAAGTTATTAGAACAGACTGTGGAAATATTCCCAAGAAAACAAACAGTATCAAGTAATAGAAGGCAAAAAGATATTGTATGTGGATTTTTATAGGCAAGCTTATATTTCCAAGGTCCATTAGTGACAGTGAAATCTAAATTTAGGATTGTAGTGAATTTAACCTTGACTGAAATCAGGAACAAAAGATTTTTTGCAAGTATGGAGAGTTATTTCCTTCAGTAAAGCTACAACAACCTAAAATATCTGCATGTGAAGCACGTTGGTGATATGAAGATAGGACACCCTGTACTCTTCTGTAACACTGCATGTGAACAGTGCTTCTCAACATTACAGACTTTATTTAAGAACTATGTATGAAAATTGGATATTCAAAACGATGAGCAGTAAGAAGCAAAATGATGGGAGTAAGAGAAGGCATCAAGTGTAAAGGTTAACGCAAGAACTTCACATGAAAGCTCCAAAGAAAGCATGGAATTCAAATGTAACAGCATCTATGTCACTAACAACTATGTAGGTGTTTGGGGAAAAAAATTACACTGTTTTCCTTTCTTCACTTGTCACTTTAAAAACGTAATGTGTTCATTGTATCATGGATATAATTATGATGCTCTATAAGCTACTCAATGGTTAATGTAGTATTTTCTGGTATCATTTACCTCTAAATACTTTGCTGATGGAATCCCATTTTTAAACAATATTTGTAACACTGTGTTATTGTTCAGGAACATTATGATTTAAAAGGGGGGAAACTATTGAAACTATTGTCAGCTGTGATTATAATTACACTGATCGTTATGTTACAAAAGCTTTTTGGGCAGGATTCCAAAGTAGAGATTAAAATTCTATTCATGGATTATTTTTATTTTAAAGAAAAACTAAACAACATTTAGTTAAAACAGTAGTACAAATTAACAGCCTAAATTTGGATTCTGAAGAACAGTGATTTATGCAAACTTATGTACAGAGCAGAATTGCTGTATGCTCATATTTAAATGCAATTGATGTTAATTTACATTTTTTCATAAATACATCTAGTTTCTTAATTAAATCATTAAGCTTTTTTATGCTATGAAGCTCAGCAGCATATGAAAAAAAACTTAATTTTCTCTCCACACTAAGCCTTATCACCAAGTTTTGACATAGGGAACAATAGCAGCAGTGAGGGCCAGAGGTGGTGAGATCTCCAGTTCGTGACCTCTCAGTCTGCCCCTGGGTCTTGGATCTCTCCCTTTTCATTCACTTGCCATGCTTTTGATTATACTTTAAGAGAAAAAGGAGTTGGTAAGGATCTGCCTGCATCTCAGGTCTCACTAGTCTGGCCTAATAGTCCACAAAATATCTCTATTCATGCTGTGCCCTATTGGCTATCTGTGGCCTCTGCCCTGCTCTTCAGCCATGCCCAGTAAGAACACCTTGCAGGTCTCAACAGTCATGCAGTTCTGCAGGCCTTTGGCCCCAAACTCTTTCTCTGCCCCACCAGGCACATAAGCTTCTGATCAGTTTCTGCCCCTTCCAGGGCTCTGGGCCCCAGGCCCTCACCTCTGCCCTCCTCAGACTGCAAGCTTCTGGCCCTAGTCTTTCTGCCCTTTGGGTAGTTAAAGGCTCCTATTAAATCCCACCTCAGTTTTCTCTTCTCTAGACTAAGCAGGCCCAGTTCCTTCAGCTTCTCCTCAGAAGTCATGTGCCCCAGACCCCTTACCATATTTGTTGCCCTCCACTAGACTCTTTCTAGTTTGTCTACATGCTTTATGTGGTGGGGGCCCAAAACTAGACATAGTACTCCAGATGTCGTCTCACCAGTGTCAAGTAGAGATCAGCTTCCCTTGATCTGCTGGCAAGGCTCCTGATAATGCAGTCAAATATGCAGTCGAAGAAGCCTCTCTTTGCAACAATGACGCACTCTTGGCTCATATTCAAGGTATTTGTCCCACTGTAACCCTCAGCTTCTTTTTTGCAGAGCTGCTACTTGCCTAATCAGTCCCCAGCCTGTATGGGATTTTTCAGTCCTAAGTGCAGGACTTTGCACTTGTCCTTATTGAACCTCAAGAGATTTCTTTTGGTTCAGTCTTTCAATTTGTCTAGCTTTCTTTGAATCCTATCCCTACCCTCCAGTGCTTCTACAATACCCCTCAGCTTGGTCCCTGCAAACTTCCTGAGAGTGCACTCCATGCTATCTTTTAGGTCACTGATGAAAATATTGAATAAAACCAACCCCAGGACCAACCCCTGGGGCAGTCCACTTGATATTGGCTGCCACCTAGACCTTGAGCTACTGACTACTATCCTCTGAGCCTAACAATCCACTCAGTTTTTTATCCAACTTAGATAAGGTGGATAAGGAAGTATGGGTTGGCTCCATTCAGCCAACCCATACTTCCTTAGCTTGTTTGCAAGAATGCTGTGAGAGACCATATCAAAAACTTTTTTAATGACAACATATCTCATATGCACTGTTCTTCTTGCATCCACAGAGCCAGTCATCTCATCATAGAAGGCTATCAGGTTGGTCAGGCATGATTTGCCCTTGGCGAATCTATGCTAACTGTTCCTAATCAACGTCTTCTCCTCTAAGTACTTATAAATTAATTCCTTGAGGACCTGCTCCATGACTTTTCCAGGGACTGAGGGGGGATTGGCCAGTCTGTAGTTCCCTGGTTCCTCCTCCTTCCCTTTCTTGAAGATGGGTATTATCTTGGGTGTCTCCCTTTTTACTCACCCGCCACACCTTCAATACTTTAAGATAAAAAGAAGTTGGAGGGAGCTGCCTATGTCCCAGGGTCTTGCTGGTCTGGCCTACTTATCCATACAATGTCTCTGTTCATGTTACATCCATTGACTATCCACAGCCTCCTACAAACTCTCTCACCATGCTCATGCCTTGCAGGTATCAACAACTGCTCAGTTCTGTGAGCCTTCAGTGCCAAACTTCCTTCTCCCCACCAGGGCACATAACATTCTGATCAGTCTCTGCTCTTCTCAGGGCTATAAGCCCTTGGCTCTTACATCTGCCCTCCTCAGGCTGTGGGCTTCTGGCTCTAGTCTCTAATTTTATTAGGTCTATGGGTCCCTAACCCTGTCTCCACCTCACTCTGGTGCTGGGCCTCCAGCCTGGCCTCAGTCTCTTCCTTGCTTCTCATCATGCTGGGTACCTAGGCCTAGCTCTCCCTCTCTCAGCATACTTTCACTTGGTCCCCACCCCTGACAGGCTGAAGCTTCACCATGCCCCTGGGTGCTACTGGGACTTCCTCTTCCTCTGATCAGTCCCAAATCCAGTCCATCAATGCAAATCATAGCAGAAAAGTTCATCTGTCCAGCTGTAATCAAAATCAAGCACTCTCACTGTGTAATAAATTTCAGCTCACAGGCAACTCACAATTCTTTATTAGTACTCCACCTGTCGCAGGGACTTTGATGGTCCTTCAGTCTGGGCATAGTGCCAAACTCCCTCCTTCTGACAGTCTCCCAGCCACAGTTGCCTTGAACAAGCTCCTTCTCTAACAGCCTGAAGAGACAGGCTGCCCCCTGGTCTCATGCCCTGGGCTTATATAGGGACTAGGTTTCACTCCTCCAGCTCTTGTGATCTTCCAGCTACTATAGGTATCTTTTTTTTAAGCTAACTAGCTTGTCTTCAGAGCTGCTTCCAGCTGCAGGTGTTAGGAGCTAACTTCCCTTCTTACCAGTACTACTGTGGTGCAGCTAGCCTTGCAGTAAGCAGACCACAGTCTTCACCCTTCTCTTCCCTATGGGATAATTGCAGTGCTACTGTGGCAGAAATACCACTGTCTGTGTCTCTTTCCAGTAATCTGTCCCTGTCAGCTTGGGAAACTGGGGTCAAATTCCTAAGGGAGGGGGGATTTTCCTCCCTGCCTATTGACAAAAGCCTGGTACCTAGGATGTGGTCCCTCTGGCCAGCTGAATGAGGGGAGGGAAAAGCCCCTACTCACCTGCTCAGGTAACCAGTGATGCTTTTTAAATTGGTTGGCTAATTGCCAACACTGCTGATGTCTATTGGACTGGGCTGCTGAGGTCAGAAAGGCTATGGCCTGGTCCAAAAAGGAGGAGGGGAAGCCATTTTTCCAGCCTGGCACAAGCATCAGGACACAGGGAGAGAGTCTGATCCATCTGAAATGCTCTCTCCCTCTGGAAATCTCCAAGCCAGATATCTACCATCATCTGAATGATGCTTGTAAGTGTTTCTAGAGAGTTAGTCAGCTCACAGTGATGCATTTGCATATCAAATGGCTATGTCAGCCAGACTTTTGCTCACTGGTAATCCCTTGATAGTGCTCTGCCTCTTACTCTATTCTACCTCATTCTGTTTGGAGCAATAAAGTTCTTCTTTGTGACTGGTGTAGGAGACTCATTGAGGGGTGGGTTTAATTATGCCTAGGAGGCCCCTTGGGTCAGTGGACTAGACAAACTATCCTTTTTGGCCTCTGACTTGGGGAAGTGCCCCAAGTTCTTGTATTGGGTCAAGTACCCATAGGACCATTAGGCCTGTGTTTCCCCGAGGACACAGGACCCAGACAGTCCCTTCTCGGGGTGATGGTAGCACACGTTACCCCTGGACTCTGCAGTGGGGCTCGAAAGGGGGTCTGCCAGGGCTTAGGCGCCCCTGGAGAGACACATGGAGTCTGGAAGGTGGACGGGCATGGTGAGGTGGGAGGCTCAATGCAAGCGCTCCCCCTACTGGCCCACCACAGCTACTACCTCAACAATAAGCACCTCTAGTCTAAGATCCAGCCACCTTGTCCTTCTGCTACTCTTCCCTACTACCAGCTCCTTCTCCATAGCAATGCTGAGTCCCTGGCTTCCAGTTACAAAGGTTATTTCAAGAAGGCTAGTCCAATACAGGTTTAGCTTTAAGCAGACAATTAGTTCTTTTATGGTATAGTTTATTATTTGTATTATGGTAGTACCTATAAGTCTCAGTCAGGTACCAGGAATAGAATGTAGTAGATGCTATTCAGAGCAGTAGTGTAACTTGATGGGGGTCTGGGTGAGGGAGGAAATTGAGGCAGCAGTCCTAGGCACCACCTTGGAGGGGAGAGTAAGGTGTAAAAATAGCTGCTGCTGGCAAAGAACTTGCATGTTAAGTGGTTATGTGCTTTAGTATCTTTCCAAAACAGTCAAGGGGACAATTTGTGATCACTAAATATGAGAATGAAGAAATCCTCTCCTTGAGGCTAATACTTACCCTGGGGGTTGGGTAGGCTACATTGATTCCACTTCTTTCTTTGACTTCTGTACATTGACTCAGACTACATGACAGCCAGCATGGCTTCATTGTGGGCAGGTCTTGTCTTACCAGCCTCATCTCCTTTCACAAGCAACCTCGTCTCCTTTTCCCTGGATAAGGGAGAGGAGGCTGACTATACCATGATTTCAAAAGGCCTATGATCTAATATCCTATGATGTTCTCATGAGAAAATTGGAGGATTGTGGGCTTAACCTTGAGACAGTTAGTTAGGTGGTTAGGGCTGGTTGCAGGACAGGACCCAGAGAGTTCTAATGAACAAATCTGTGTCATCTTGATAAGAAGTGGCCGGTGGTGTCCTTCAGGGGTTGGTGCTTAGTCTAGTGCTTTTCAACATCTTTATCAATGATTTGATTGTGGGATGAAGAGCTCACTGGCCAGGTTTGCAGGGAAGTGTGGTCACGTTTGAAGATAGGCTACAGATACAGGTGGACCTAGATGGGCTAGCAAGCTGAACTGATTGGAATCACATTAAGTTCAATATAAAGGAATGTAAAATGTTCACTCTGGGACAAAAAACCCCCTAAACTCCTACAGGGTTGGCAACACAAAATTGACCAGCACCACAAATGAAAAGCATCTAGGGGTAATAATAGACTACATTATGAATATGAGTTGGCAATGCAACGCTGTAGCCAACAGGGCAAATAATACCCTGGCTTGCATTAATCGATGCATCTCTAGCAAAACTGGGGAAGTGATTCTTCCACTTTACTCAGCATTGATGAGACTGCGACTACAGTACTGCATCCAGTACTGGGTGCTGCGCTTTAACAAGGATGTGGTGAAGCTCGAGAGAGTCCAGAGAAGGGCCATCCATATGATCAGAAACTTGCAGGATAAGTCATATGAGGAAAGGCTGAGGGACCTGGGACTCTTCAGCCTGAAAAAGAGAAGGCTAAGAGGGGACTTGATAGTGGCTTACTGCTACACCAGGGGCATACATCAAGGGCTTAATGAGCAACTCTTCACTAGGTCACCCTTAGGGAAAACCAGGAGTATTGGCCATAAACACCTGGAAGACCATTTCAGGCTCAACATTAGGAAAATCTGCACAGGGTAGGGTGTCCAGACTGTGAAATAAGCTCCCTTTAGTAGTGCCATTGCCTACCCTGGAAATCTTCAAGAGGAGACTGGACGGTCACCTTGCTGGGGTCACCTGACCCCAGTTGGCTTTCCTGCCTGATGGAAGGGGTTGGACCCAATGATTTTCTGAGGTCCCTTCCAACCTTTCAATCTATGAATCCATAAATCTATGACCCCTTTCCTCTCCTCTATCTTCTCCTTCCTTCAAAGTCTATTCTATTACAGATGTGTTCTACAGCATTAAAAAACTGCAGCTTCTAACTCATCTTTCTCAAAAATCTGTCAACTTTCCTTGTTCAGCAAGAACCTAATGACTTCTGCTGCATCTGAAATGTACTGCAGTCATGAAGAAGAGACTAGGATTTTTCTCTTTCATGTGAAGATTAATTGCCCATACCACACCCCCTTGGATATTTGTCATAGGTGTATCCAATGTATGTCACTCAAATAACTATGACTAATATATTCTGTATCTTAAAATCAAAAATCATCAGAAGGGACTGCAGAGGAGGAAAGCTCCTACAGGGGAAATTCCAAGCCTGCATGATGTGCAGAACCTTTCATGGAAACTGCTCACGAATAGTTTTCATTGTCCCTAAAGAATCACTTTTCTTTTGTCAAAAAAAAGTCTTTGTCCCAGGGGAGCTGGGGTGGCAGGAGGACCCCAGGCCAAAAGAGAGCCCCACTTACCTCTCGCAGAGCCTGGAGAGCCAGAGGAGAGGCGTGAGGTGATACTACCAGTGAGGGTGATTAGCCACGTGTATATCTAGCTGCAGCCTAGCAGCACGAGCAGGAGACACCACCCAGGAAAGATAAAAAGCGGCCCTGGTGAGGTGGCGGGCTGGCTGATGAGTGGAGGCTCGAGGAGAGAGCCTTCACATGAAGGGGATCAGCCACTCTGCCCAGCAGCGTGGGATAGCTGGGGGTGGAGCCAGGAGAGGCTCCGACAAAGTCGACAGCGATGCTGGTAGCAGAGCCGTCAGGGAAGCTGGCTGTAATGCTGGCAGCGGAGCCAGCTGGAAAGCCGGCAGCGACACCAGCCACAGAGGCGGCAGTAAAGGTGGGAGCAATGCCAATGGGGATCCAGCAGCTGCACCTGCAGTGGAGCCAGCAGCAGCACCCACGGAAGAACCGGACACAGGAGCCGAGAGAGCAGCGTCGGAGCAAGCCGGCGCTGAGACCTAGGAGCAAGCCTGCACAGGAGCCTCGGAAAAGAGATAACAAAGGGGTGTGTCCAACGGTGCCTTATCAGGCCGCACCAGAGGGCAGCTGAAGACCAAAGTGAGGTCGAACCGTGGACCTTCATGGCCCACAGCGGCCTTAGGAAGAGGCAGGGACTCAGCACCCTAGTGGGGCTGTGGAACCCGAGCCTAGGGCAATCCATGTGGCCCAGAGGCCAGAGGCATCCTTTTGGGCCTCCTGGCCCGGTAGTTTAGGGGCCTTAGTTATCTCAGTGGTGGGATAGGCATGTCACATTACAGGGTGATTAGTATAGGATGATAGGGAGTCTTGTTGGAGGGACCAGGTTGGAGGACCTCATCAACCATACACCTGGCCCAAAGACTCAGCCACGCAGGCAAGCTGTGGGCAGAGGTTGGGAGAAGAGCTGAGGACACCAAAGGGGCCCAAAGATCGGCAGCCCAAGGTGGCAAGTGGCTGGGGTGTAGGGAAGGTCAGAGCCCCGTGAGTGCCCGCCAAGAGGCGCAAACTCCTCCACTGAGGGGAACTCCTCCACTGAGGTAACATCCCAAGTCATGGCAGGAGAGTTAAGGGGACCCCCTGATGTCAGCTGGGGTAGCCTGTGTGGTCCACCCTTGAGCCCAGGACAGACATGATCCGTAGTCCGGGCTAAGGCCACGTGGGAGCGCTTACTTGAATGGAGGCGGGCACAGTTGTCATTAACTTTTTATTATGTGTATATCCATTGACTAATTCAATGGAGCCCTGATTCACTATCAGGCCCATAGGCACTATGCCAGTAGAAATAAGAAAATTCATAGCAAATTGTAATCTGAATCTTCTAATGGCCTTTCTCAAGAGAAGTGCCAGCAAACTCAAATTTAATACCTATCTATTTTCTGTGTTCAAGCCCAACCTTTTATGCAAATGACTTCACAATAAACAACAAGATCATGTTGAAAGAATGTTCTGAGCTGGAACATGTTGTACTGTATTTGAACCTGAAATAATTAGATGAGCTCTGGGGCAGGGAGAGAAATAAAACCTGGAATCTTGTGTTGTAATACTTGGGCAGCAAAATCTGAACAATATCATTCTTCTTAATTCTGAATGGTTCATCAGATCTAGTTGGATGTTACTTAGTTAAGGGGATACTATCCAACAATTTAGCCCCCAGAATCATATCTTATGATGAAAAAAACATTTCTCTTTGCTTGTTTCTCTCTTCCTCCTTCCTAGAGAAAAAAAAAGAAATGTTTGACAAATATGAATATTTTCATAAAATAATTAAGTGAAAGCATTTATTTTAAAATTGGAGGTACATATTCTTCTGATTTTCCTGGAAAATCTACAGATGATGTGCACTATATCCCCAAATGTTTAATGTAGATACCTGTAGATTACCACTGTGCCTATACTAAGAGGAATACCTCAAATAAAGAGCTATGAAAATATATCCATTGTATATCCATGGCAGCTACATTATAATTACTATACAGACCGGGCAGGTCATGCTTCATTGAGGTGCTCCCTACCATGGTCCAGAAAAGGTGTAGATGTGGTCTCATTTGTCCTGAAAGGCCAAGTGCAAATTTGCAGTGTGGGGGCAAAATTTGCTACCAGGAAATCCCAGCAGCAAAAAAAACACTGCAAAAAAGTGGTGCAGCTCATGCCACAGGAGCAGGTCCTCCCAGGAGATGCTTTGGCTGTCAGCTTCTCTGCTCTAATTCTGCCTTGACTCCTCCAGCACACTGGGAGCTGGGAGGAGCAAAGAAATGGTAGTTTCCCCGAAGTGGGGCATTTTTGTCATATACCAAGTATGCATGCAGGGGTGTGCACAGTGGCAAAAAGTAGTGGTACAAATTTGTGCTGCTACTTTTTCTGCCACTGCAAGCAAAAGCCCCTGCATATGGAGACACACTCAGTTTGTTCAATGGCCATTGATTTCAGTGGAACATCCATACCGGACTAGCGGTGATTTCCATAATGGTAGACCTCTGAGCAACATTAAGTCCATATACAGAGTGCTTTATAAAATTCCAAGTGTAACACTTCTTTTAGTGTTATGTAGCAGTAGCACCACATTTCTTCTGCATAGTCAGGAGCAATGTGAGGTCTTTGTCTTTTCTGTCTCCATCCACAGCAGGGTAACTCTTGTTATTCCTACTGCAGTGACATGACTTTGCATGGTCTCCCTTTCTTAGGGTTTTGCCTGAGTGGCAGACTAATTTCCTTAGGAAGCAAGGTTTTGATGCATCAATTCTTTCAGAGTTAATCATCCATTTCTTTTATCAATGTAAGTGCCATGAAAGTGCTAATGCATTTAGGAAGGGTTTTAGCAAATGTGTTCATACCTGAGCCAGATAGATGAATGAACAATATTGTAGTATCTCCGTTTTTTTTTTAAACTGGTACATTTATGCTCTTCATGTACTCACAGGGTAGTGCTTCACATAGAGTACCTCTAAATATTTAAAAAAATCTTGCACTGGCTTTTAAAGGCACATGATATTTTTAAAGGTTTCTTCATTCTGCATAATGCACTATATAGATATGAAGTCTAAATTTGTCTCTGAATAATTAACTGGCCAGCTGAGGAGAGGAGGAGTTTGAAAATACACTGGAAA
Source organism: Caiman crocodilus (assembly GCA_030014935.1). Lineage (NCBI taxonomy): Eukaryota > Metazoa > Chordata > Crocodylia > Alligatoridae > Caiman > Caiman crocodilus. The sequence goes on from JAGPOW010001296.1 coordinate 103,164,266, forward strand.
TTACACGTTTCTTTTCTCCATTAATAAAACAAATCAAATTAAACAAGGTGAAAGAGTTAAAATTCACTAAAAACATACAAATAAATCCAGTGTGGGAGCTTCTGCTAGAGAAAGTAGAAAGGATGACCTGTTTTCTTCCTCATCGTACTGTTGTCTTGCAAAGCAAATACAGTGAAACTATGATCATAAATGGCTTAATTAATCCCAAAGTATAATGCCCTTATTCAAACTCACATAAGAAGACAATGATATATTGTTGACCCTTGGGAATCCATTGTTTTGTTTTGTCTAAATATGTTGCTATGGCTACCAATCGCAATTAATGATATTTCCTTATCCATTGAAACTATAAGTGAAAATAAAACTTCTTTTGATTTTGCCCCAGATTATTTAATTTTGCATTATCTTCACTATAATAAAATTAGACAGGTTTTTGTAATACCTTTATAAGTAGAATAGTAAACTGGAAAAAGCATGTACAGTGAAGTTGTTTTTCCATAAACAGATTATAATTGATGTTGCATAGGTGTAAGTCATATTTTTAGTGAACTAAGATTTGTTCTGAATTTTGACAGTTCTTTCCTGCCCCATCACACACCCTATAGGAAGATTTCAGACCATTAGAGATGTCAGGGCACATATATGGGGTTCTTATCTTAGTCTACTTTCGATGTCCTCTCTACAGTGGTTTATCTGAAATAGGCATGGAGCTCATGTCTCCAGTGCAGTGAGGAGAAATTCCATAACTAGCTTGGTTGCACAGCCAGCTGCTCCCTCAATATCCCTCTATATGAGGTTGATGTCTGCTGGGGTGGGAATTACAGGTGAGTTTTAAAGTGGCTGAGGAGCCCAATCCAAGCTCTGCAAGCTTTTTCACAAATATAACAAGTGGGGCCATAGATATGACAAGTGTTGGCCAGGATATTGTACACTTTCCTTCCTCCTCTGCTGTTTCTTGGCTTCCTGAGCAAGATGGTTCTCTTTGAAATTTGCTGTAGCTTGATGTATGATGCAGCATCATTGAGACCTGTTACCAGCTATCCCTTCCCAATGTGTAGGGTTGATGCTACCCTTCTTAAGGTATACTTACAGGGTGTCCTTGTAGCACCTCCTCTGATCTCCTCAAGTCCTCTTACCATGGCTAAGTTGAGAGAAGAGGATTTGCTTCAGGAGACAAATGTCAGCCATCTGTACATAGTGACCAGCCTAGCGGAATTGATGTTTCATGATTTTTGCCTCAAAGTTGGCTGCGTTAGCTGCAGAGAGAATGTTAGTATTGGTGCAGTGGTCTTCTCATCTAATGTGAAGGGTCTTCATGAGGCAACACCGATGAAACCATTCCAGGTGCTTAAATGGCTTTGATTTGTCACCCATGCCTCACACCTGTAGAGGAGTGTGAGGATAACCACTGCATTGTAGACCAGGATTTTAGTTTCCATATGCAGATCCAGGTGCTCCTGCTTCAGGATCTCCATTTGAGCGCAGTGGTCCCACTGAGTCCAATCCTGTGCTTCTGCCTGAGCAACATCCTCTACCCACTAGGCCTGCTTTCACACTTCTCACTCCTCCAGCACTGCCACCAGCCACTAGAGCATGAGGGTCCAGTCCATTTTTACTGTGTGGTAAGGGCACTCTGTGTATATGCACACCCATACTGTACAGTAAATTAGGCTAATGTGCGTTACCATGTCTCATGTAGATGTATCTGATAAGAATCAAAATCACAGCAAAATAGATGGAAAAAAGGGTTGGGACAATGACATAGCCCTGCTTGACACCAATACAGATGGCAAATGGGCCTATCTCTGATTCATTGCAAAGGACTGTGGTATCCCATCATGGAGTAACCTGAGGATGCTGATGAACTTGATTTGTTCAGTGAGCAACTAAACCTAGCCAGTACCTCCTGTAAGGCTTCACTATTGATGGAGCCAAAGGCCTTGGTTAGGTCAATGAATGCATAAATACTCCTAGTGTTGCTCTCTACACTTGTCCTGGATCTATTGTGCAACATAAATCATGTCAGTGCCAGTCAAGATGATCTAAAGCCACACTGAGATTCTAGAAGGACATCTTCAGCAAGGGGGAGGAGGTGATTCAGAAGGATCTGTGTAAGAATCTTCCCACCAACTGAGAGCAGGGCAGTGCCTCAGTAGTTCCCACACACTGACTTGTCCCCTTTCTTGAAGATGGTCAAAATGTTGGCAATCTTTAAAACAGCTTTAAAGGCCTCTGCAGGGTTTCCATCTGGCCCTGGTGCCTTATTGTTCTTAGTCTGAGTGATGGCATGCTGGACTTCCTTGAAGGATGGGGGATCACCAAGAGATTTTATTACTGGGTGTTGAGGGATGGACTTGTTGGTGACAGCTGAGATGTTAGATTCACAGTTGAGTCTTGAGGTGCTCCTTCCAGTGTTGCTTGATGGATACATTGTCTGTTAGAAGGGTGGAGCCATCCTAGAATCACAAGGGAGTTGGGCCATTGGCACATAGCCCATGGATGGCTTTTATTTTTTGAAAGAAACTTCTCAAGTCCGGTTGGTCAGTGAAACTCTGGATCCTCATGGCCTTCACTTGCCACCACTGGTTCCTGTAGCTTCCTCTGAATTACAGCTTTGAGCCAGTGATAATCCTCTCATTTTTGCTGGTTTAGTACTTCCTGCCGAATAACACTAGTTTGAGGCCATGAACAAACATTACATTTTTAGTGCTAAAGACACTTTTGTAGTATTACAAAAGTTGATCAAGCAGATATGCATGTCTTATACAGTGCTACAGACATGGCATAAGCATTACAGACCTGTTGCTGGATGAAACAGCAGCTTCTCTTGTCATGCTAGATTTTGTAGTACCACGCTGTGCACCATGGCACAATGGGGGTCTCTTTGTCCCCACAGTGTTCCACGGTGCTCTGGAAGAGGAGAAAGGAGAGGAAGGTGGACAGTTGCTGCATGTTTCACGCTCCCAGTTCTCATGGGGTGGAATCTACCCACACAGTGAGATCCTGCCTGCTTGCTCTCCTTGTGGATCTGGAGAGACCTGGACTGCAGTGTTCTCACTAACAGCCTCCCTTTCCCACTGTTAGTACAGGAAGCAGGGCTCAGTGACCCTCTTTTGTATTTCCTGGAACCACTACATGCTTTCAGAGCAATATTGTAGAGCTCCAGCGTGAGGGTTCAGCAGGGGTGTATCGTGTCTGTTTTTCAGCATTACTTTATAGCACTACATATATAATGCTTGTCCATACCCATTGCCTTTTTGGGTTCTTTACACTGATGCTCTTTGACAACAGCAACGACTCATGCTTCTGGGCATACAACTAGGAGTGAAAGTGTTAAAAAATACCCCATGATTATACTGTAAATGGTGTTTTGATGGAAAGTTTAAAGAAAAATCCCCAAAGTTACACTGGAGAATTTAAGGCAATAGGAGAAGCCTACATCTTCATGCCATTTCAGAACATTTATCAACCCTTAGCCATGTTCAGCAGCAGGTTTTACATGGGTGCTAACAATAGGAGGGAGATGACTGCCAGGGCTCTGACAATGCAACAAATCAGAAAACAAAAGAGAAAGAGCCCTGCTGTCTGATGTAATGCCTGCCAAACACACTACTGCACATGCTACTTTAAACTGAACTAGGAGACAGCAAGCCTTTCTGACAGCCATGAAAAAGGCTGCATGTCCTAGTACATCATTCACAGCAACATGAAAGAGATTTGAGAACCAGGAAAACCTAACCATATTTTTAAGTCCTTTGCTCCAGAGACTTAAAAGCATAGTGGAAAGACTGTTGACACCTATGGATGAACATTAAGGAGTGTGGTCCACAGTTGCCTAATAAGAGAGGAGCCCAGTATCTGTTAGTGAGAAATGAGAGCTGACTGGAAGAACCAGGCCACATTTAGACCATTGATACGTGATATTTTGAAACAATTTTGTTAAAATTTTAATAAATTTTGAAGTACTGGTGCATAAAACATCATTAATCATGCTTGATAACGACTGGATGAGAGAATTATGTACAGTGCATCCAAAGTGTGGAGTCACATTAAGGAGTGGGTAAAGTCCAGCCCATGGGCTGGATTGGGCAGACTCCATTTCCTAGCAGTCCCAGCCCCTGCAGTAGCCAGTTTCCATGGAGACCCCAGGAACACTGGGCCACGTAGGGCCAGGGCTTCTGTGGACATTGGCTTCTGCAATGTGGCTGGGCATGGAGCTGCTCCAGGGCTGGGATCTTACATCTATGGCAGTGGCAGTGTGGTCTGGCTCTTGACCATGCTGTCACCACCACAAGATCCTAGCCCCAGCCCCAGAGCAGCTTCCAACCCAGTCATGCACCCTGCCAGCACTGCTGGGGCCAGTGTCCATGGAAACCCTGGCCCCACGCTGTCAGGGCCCTGCTGTCTCCATGAAAACTGGCCGCAGAAATGAGGGTAGAGGCTACTGAGAAATGAAGTTTGGCCTCTGGCTAGATCCACCGTTTTGCCTGGCCCTACCCTAAAGAGCGCTATAGCTGCATCTGTTTGGATGAAGAAGTCACGGGCAAGACCAGAGACAGGAAAGGCAAAGAAAGCTCTAGTGAAAAATATCTCCTTTTTGGGGTCATATACATTATTCATCATGGGAATCTGCACACTGTAATTTAGTTTCCCAGTTTTATAAGTGGAAACTTGAGCTGGTATTGTCTAAAGTGGGGGAGGGGCATTGTTCTGTTTGGTTGTTTTGTTTTTGCTTTTGTGAGAGAACTTATAGATAACCGAACCTGTGTTCAGTGCCTCCCAGAAGGATTATACCCAGAGGAGTGATTACCAATGTTGGTGCTCTGGACAGCGATGCTATTGAGGGCCACCCTTTCCTTTCAGTACCATGGCCAAAAGCAGCAGTGGAGGGAGGGTTGAGGGGCCACAGCACTCAATAACATCTCTGTCAAGCACTACTAGAATCATGGCCAAAGGTTGGGGCCAAGGACCCCAACTGCTGCTACCATCCTCTGTACTCCCCATATCCCAGCTGCTGCTGCTGCATGGGATCCCTGGGGAGCATCATTCTAGCATTTCCTCTAAAATTAGTGCCATGGGATTGATGCCCCACTGGCCCATCCTTAGATACATTACTGATTATACTCCTTATAGACAGAACTATAAACTGGGCACATCTACATGAGACATTTACTGCAGATTTCCTAATTAGCTCTGCAGTGAAAGTCAGTGTCTACATAGATTTCCTAGATGTTAGAACTGGAAGGGACCTGGGAGATCATCAAGTCCAGCCCCCTGCCCCAGCGGCATGAAGTCAGAAAGGGTCAAAGGATCCCAGCAAGAAAAGCATCCAAATGTTTCTTAAATGAATCCAGAGTAGGTGCCTGCACCACTTCTGGAGGGAGTCTATTCCAGGTCTTGGGGGCTAGAACAGTAAAGGCATTTTTTCTTATGTCCAGCCTAAAATGGTCATGGAGGAGTTTATGACCTTTGGTTCTTGTTTTTCCTTGGGGTGCTCTGGTGAACAGACATTCTCCCAGATCCTGATGCACACCCCTTATGTACTTATAAGCAGCCACCAGGTCCCCTGAGCCTGCGCTTTTCCAGGCTTAAGAGTCCCATGGCTCTCAGCCTCTCTTCATAAGGCCTATTCTGTTGCCCTCTGATCATGCTCATGGCTCTCTTCTGGACTCTCTCAAACTTCTCAACATCCTTCTTGAATTGTGGAGCCCAGAATTGAATGCAGTACTCCAGCTGTGGCCTCACCAAGGCTGAATACAGTGGGAGGATGACATCCTGAGATTTACTTGAGAAGCATCTATGGATGCAAGCCAGGGTTTTTTTTTTGCTTTACCAGCTTTGGTATTGCATTGGTGGCTCATGTTCGTCTTGCTGTCAGTCATGACCCCCAAAGTCTCTTTTAGCCACAGTGCTAGCAAGCGTGGCCCTGCCAAGCCTATAAGTATGCTGAGCGTTTTTTTCCCCCCCGAGGTGGAGTAGCTTACATTTATCAGTATTGAATGTCATCAGGTTTGTATCTGCCCACTTACTAAGTTTATCCAATTACACTATGCCTCAAGGTTTAGTGTCATTGGAGAACTTGGCCAGTGTGCTTCTGACACCAATGTCCACATCATTGATAAAGATGTTAAAGAGAACCGGTCCAGGGACAGAGCCTTGGGGGACACCACTAGTCACAGAGCACCATAATGATTTGCTATCATCAACCACTACTCTCTGGGTCCGACCTCAGAGCCAATTTGCCAGCATCACTGTGGTGTAGCCGAGACCACAGTTGGCCAGTTTTTCCAACAGGAGGTCATGGGACACCAGATCAAAGGCTTTTTTAAAGTCCAGATAGATGATGTCAATCCCTTCTGCTTTGTCTAGGTGATATGTCACATGGTCATAGAAGGAGATGAGATCGGACAGGCAAAACCTACCCCTGGTTATCCCTCAGGATATTGCCCTCAGCCAGCTTATCAAGAAGTGTGTCTTTGATAATTTTCTCCAGAATCTTGCTGGGGATTAAGGTTAAGATGAGTGGCCTGTAATTCCCAGGATGCACCCTTTCTTGAAGATGGGTACCACGTTGGTCTTCTTCCAGTCTTCTGGTACTTCACCTGGGCACCATGAGTTTTCAAATATTTTGCCAATGGTTGGGTTATGATACCTGCCAGCTCCTTGACTACTTTCGAGTATAATCCGTCAGGACCAGGTGACTTGAAGGTGTCCAGTCTCTCAAGGTGATTCTTTACTAGATCAACATCGATGCTGGGTATAAATATGCCCTCACCCTGGCTATCCTGCATCATGCTAGGAAGGGCGGTCCCATTGTGCTGATGAAAGATGGACACGAGATGCCCATTAAGCAGGTTGGCCTTTTCTTGGGAGTCTATCACTTGTCCCATTTGGTTCAGCAGGGGTCCGATGTTACCTTTGCTTTTTTTCCAACTTGCTACATATCTGAAAAAGGACTTTTTATTATCCTTGGCATATGAAGCCAGATGGAGTTCGCTTTCAGCCTTGGCTTTCCTGATCTGCTCCCTGCAGGTACAGACCAGTGCTGAGTACTCCTGCCTGGTGGTAATACCAGCCTTCTATCCTTTATAAGTGTCTCTTTTTAGGTGTAGGAAGTCCTCAAATTCCCTGCTGAGCCAAGGGGGTTGCTGTGCCCTTTTGCTACCCTTCCTCCGAGATGGGATGGCCATCCCTTTTGCTGTCAGAATCGCTCCCTTGAGGAGCAACCACTGCACTTGGGATCCTCTTCTTGTTGAGTCATGCTCCCTTAGGACCTCGACAGTGAGCCTTCTGAGCTTGTCAAAGTCAGCTTTCCTGAAGTTGAGGACTTCTGTATTGCTGACTGACTTGCTAGCTTTGCAATATGTAGTAAAGGTGATCAGCTCATGGTCACTGTCACCCAGCTTTCCATCAATTCTTAGGTCATTGACTAGGTCATCCCTTTTGGCCAGTACCAGGTCTAGCAACACTCTACTTCTTGTTGGCCCATAGACTTTTTGAGTCAGGCAGTGCTCATCCACGCATGTGAGGAAGCTTTTGACTGATTGGATTTGGCTGAGTGCTCTTCCCATGAGATGTCTGGGTAGTTAAAGATACCATGACAACCATGCACTGAAAGCATGCAATCTTGGCCAGATACCTGGTGAATTTCTGGTCCAGCTCTTGTTTCTGGTTAGGACATCTGTAGCAGACTCCTACCATGATGTCCCCTGTGCCATGTTCCCCATGCATTTTAACCCAGAGGGACTCCAGTCATCCTTTCTGGGTACCAATGTCAATTTGCAGGGATGTATAGCTGTCTTTGACATAGAAAGAAACACTCCCACCCCCTTTATCTGCACAATCTCTCCTGTACAGGGTATAGTGATCTATACTGTGGCCCTGTCATAGGTGGAGTCCCACCAGGTGTCTGTTATCCCTATGAGGTTATAGTCATTCTTGTTTAGCAAGAGGACCAGTTCCTCCTGTTTATTCCCAAAGCTCTTGGAATTGGTGTACAAGCATGTCAATGCCCCATTGGGGGCCCTTACCTTCCCTACAGATCAGTCCAGGGCTAGGGTAGGAGTAGGTTCCCCTAAGTGCCATAGCCTGCTGGATTTGCAAAGATTGTCCAGTGGGCTTGCAGTGGTGGTAATTGCCCCAGCCCCAGTGGGCTTAGTTTAAAGCCTGGTCAAACAGGTCAACCAGTCTGGGGGTCAGACTAGATGGCCTGCTCTAGGCCCCTTCTGACCCTAGGTACTATGATAGTCTGGCTGAGAAGAGTCTCCTCCCCAGCAGAGTGAGGTGAAAGCCATCTCTCCCCAGAAGAGCACTGCCTCTCTCACCAAAGAGCAGACTGTGATCATGGAAGCCGAAGCCTTCACGATGACACCAGCACCGCAGTCTTTGGTTGACTACTTTGATCTTCCTCTCCTTCCTCAGCCCATAGTCCAAAACTGGGAGGATCAAGGAAAACACCACCTGCACCCGCAACCCCTTAAGCCCTGCTCCCAAAGCCCTGTAGTGCCTCATGACCCAGCTGGGATTGCTTCAAGCCATGTCATTCATGTCCACATGGATAAAGAGCATATGGTAGTGGCCTCTGGACAGGATGAGTTTAGGAATCCTTTTGGCCACGTCCCGGATACCGGCTCCTGGAAAACAGCAGATGTCCTGGGCTAAGGGGTTGGGGTGGCAGGTTTTGCTCTCCGTCCCCCTTGGTAGGGACTCTCCCACGAAACCACTTTGTGAGTGGCCTTAGGGAGAGCAGGGGCGGTAGCTGTGGGTGAGCCTGCGTTGCCAGCAGGAGCAGTGCTATTAAGGTGGAGTAAGCTAATTAACTCCACCACAGGATAGCACTGGCAGACACAAATACTATCATATGGGGGAGTTATTTACTCTGCCGCAATGCCCATGTAGTCATTGATAGGGCTGGCTGAAGCAGGAGGGTGCTACAGTGCAGGGGCTACTGGCTAGCCCCACACTGAAACACCCTCATGCCTCAGCAAACCCCTGTGCAGCACGCTGAGCTGGCTTGAAGCAACCCGGGGCTGGCAGGCTGGTCCTTGGTGGGGGGGGCTGCCAGCTGGGGCTGCTCTGCCCAGGTTCAATGTGCTGCAGTCCCAGACACATGCAAACCGCATGCATAGGAGCAATAAACTCTAGCACAAACTGTGCTGGAGTTTATTCAGGCATATGAACTACATGTGTAGATATGCCTAGTATGTCACAACTTGTGAACTGCATTGGCGGATCTTGCAACATAATGTAGTGTTACCTGAGTTAGCATGTAGTGGGCTAGCTGGGATGCCAAAAACAGTCTAGCTGTTGCAGCATGAAGCTCAATGTAGGCCAATTTACCCTGACAAACAAAATACTGGGAAAAAGCTCTGTGAATAAAACTGGCTCCACTGGCAAGATCTAAAGAGCCCTCTCCATCTCCAGCACTGAAGGCTCTGTTGTTTTATTCTTAGTCTCCTCTTTCTGAGAAAATGTGGCCTATAAAGGGCACAAAGACAGAGATTTCAGCGGATGAGCAGTGTCTAGAAAATATGACATCCTGACTCACAGGCCAGTCTATGAAATCATGCTGTTTCCTTGATAATGTGGTTTAAATCTGTCCCAGAATCCCAGATTGTAATGTATAGCCAGGCTGTATTGGATACATAATTTGAGGGGAGATGAGATAGAAGGGGCTACATAGTATCTTTTACTCTCCAAGACTTGCCTTATTTCCCTCAGGCATCTTCGATTTCTTTTTCATCCAGTTTGTTATACAACAGCTGCACTGGCCAATTTGCAAAATTTAGAGGTTGTTCATCATATGTGGACATGAATGCCAAAATTGTGAATCCAAAGTGAAAACTTTCATTTGCCTTAAGACATCCCATTAAATAACAACAACTAGTATCTGTTTTTACGTAAATTAACGACTTTCAGCAGTGAAGCTGAGATCTTTTTTTTTCAAAATACTTTAGAAAAAAGTGTATGCTCAGTACAAACTGATCAAGTCTAGTATAATATTTTTTCTTTTTTTCTTTTTTCCTTCCTACCAGCAGTTAGCATGCTAGATAAATATCAGAAAAAGGAGAGAAAACGATGCACTCACAAAATCTGATGAACAATAAGTACAATAGCTTCATGCCTGCAGGAAAGAAAAAAAGGTCTATGAAGTTCTGTTTCTGCTTTATATGTGTTTACTGGCAGCAAGTTCAGTGGTTTTATTTTATCTTTATTTTTCATTTTGAACTTGGGAATATTTGAAACTGGGAACATGACTGAAGGACAGTAGTGCATAAAAATAAAGTGACATCTAAAGAAGATTTTTTGTCAAAAAACTTGGTGCATTTCACAGTCATAGTTGTTATAGACCATTCTCTTTTGGAAGACAGCAGAACAGAGAATACAAAAACAGCATACAAGGTTTCCAGTCATAGAAGGGTAATTTTCCTAAGGCACTTAGGCACCAACGTTCATTGGCACTTCATGGGAATTGGGCACCTAAGAGCCCACAAGGGTCTGAATATCTCCAGGAGGCAAATGATTAGTGCTTCTCCTAAGACAGGGATCAGTAACCTATAGCTCATAGACCAGATTCAGCCTGCCAAGAAATTGCATCCAGCTCATGGAGCTGAGCTGTTAACCTTAATTCTGTAGTAGGGGGCCCAGCACAGTAGCTTTCTTTTGTCACCAAGCAGTTTTTTTCTGCAGCACCACCTGCTGCTGTGCCAGCCCGCCCTGCTCTCTTCCTCCCATCCTCTTACTGCAGCTGTTGCCTCTTTTGCCACCAAATTCATCATTGGTGAGAGTCAGTGGGAAGAAGAAAGGGGCAATAGTAGTGACACCCACAATAGAGGGTTATGAGAGGCAGAGAGTGGCTCTCAGCCCATAGCAGGGGGGAGCTGGGATAGCAACTGATGGCTCAGAATGGCAACTGAGGTGGCCGGTCTGCAAGCAGCCGGTCCACTTTTGGACTTTGCTTTATTTCAGCCTGCTGCTTATTAAAGGTTGCCAAGCCCTGGCCTAAAATATCTTCACAATGCTTTCTTTTTATATTGCTCTTTGAAACTATCTTTGTTTTAAATAGTTGTCTGATTCTTGATTAAAACCACAAAACTGACTATGGAGAAAGAATCATTTTTGTTTCATTTTGTATTTGCATAGGGACTAGTAAAATGGGGCGCTGATTCAGAACAGGGTCCATTACCTAACCACAATTCAAATATGAATAAGGAAATTCCAATTACACAATAAAACAAAAAGCAGTAGAGTAGCTAAAGAAATAACCCTGGCAAAGTGGCCATTTACTTTACCAAGGATGTGATCTGGGGTTATTACTGTAACAAGATTTGGGACTAGAAGAACATCTAGTAATATCTAAATGAACAAAGTTTTTTTTTCTCAAAAATGCAAGTAATAGGAACATTTAGTCTATGTGTTTGCATGACAAGCTTTTGGTTTTGAGTTTGACAAAAATCACCCAGAGAAACATTTTAATTAAAGATTTTAGAAAGGAAGCTAGATCTTATGTTAGTGAAGCACAAATGAGGGAAGAAAAACCACTTTTTCTTTTCCCTTTCTCTTTTGTTCATGAGGGAGGTGGGGAAAGGACCAAACCACCAATCTAGCTTGACTTTTTTTTGATGTTCTATTTTAACTGAAAAAGCCAACATTAAAATCCTCCCCTTTTTCCAGTTTCCAGATAAAGCCATTTTTCAATTAAAAATGTATACATCTGGAAAAAAAATTCCCACCTGTAAATGGTGCAAAGTTTTATTTGTTTGAACATGTACATAAGCAATGTTATCACCATGGAGTTTGGCAAATAGCATTGCCTATTTACATGTTCAAACAAATAAAACTTTGTACCTTTTATATTATATAAACTGAATTGCTAAGCTATTGTAAAGAAAGACTTCATAAACTAGTACTTCTGACCAAGTTCTGTCTTAGCCTTGATGGATTTGAACAAGCTTGCTTTTTTCTAAAAGCAAGCAGTTACTGCACATTATTCACCTGCTTAGTGCCGTATATAACTCAGCTAAAGAAATGAACAATGTTTTCAGTTAGCAAAGAACATTGCATTTAAGATGTAGAAACACAATAGGAGGATGGATGTCATCGAAGAGACCTGTGCAGTGGAGTCTAGCTTTTTAGTAATTTTTTTAGAGACTGTTTTTGAAGATTTGATATTTTTAGATTCTTTATGGTTATAATAAATTATAAAGCAAGGAGGTGTTATTCACCATACTGCAGTTACACAATTTGCAGAGTAAAGGATTTTATATGTGGAATTTCAAGAAATCTAATGACAGATTGAATCCCATTTTCTTTATGTCCTCTTAAAAGATTAAAAAAAACCTCAACAATTTATATATTCTATTTTTATATTTGTTATATATTATGTTATCTATCTATCTGGTGGTCTGTCTGTCTATCTCTACTGAAGCAAATAAAACCTGTGCACCTGGTCTGAGCCTATTCTGACTATTTAATAACTAATTTTTTTCTTAATGTGACCATTTGGAGTTCATTTTCAAATGGTAGAGATCAATGTCTCCATGTTTTAAAAAAGCACCTGCCAATGTTCACCCTAACTACTATTACAATCTCTACAACTGTGCATGGAAATCAGATTACTGACTAGCATATAGCATCATGAACTAGTCATTTGTATGTGCAATTATCTAACTGGCATTTGCAATCATAATTAGGTTGCTACCTAATTCACAAGGGCTGCCCCCTGATTTTGCAGGCAGAATGTGGGCCTGGGCAACCATTTTATGGGCAGAGTTTGTTGTCCCCCTCCCCCCAATTCTGGTTGGCCAAGGGCCTCTATGACCCTGGCCCTTACTGCTGATTGGCTGCAAGGGCTGTGTGCCATGCAGCCCTGCCACTCACCATTGATTGGTGGGAGTCACTGAAATAGATACCATTTTTCCCCCTAACTATTGAGCAGTGTCCTGTAAGCCAGTTCATTGTGGTTGTCACAGTCCAGAAGTAGTTGTGTTATAGTTGAACAACATACACACAATTTAATCTGAAGCCCTTTGCAATAAAAGAGGCTAAATGTGTGTGTAAAAACACTATTAGGAACCAAGCATTTTAAATTATTTTTCCCTGGAAACTTATCATTTTGAACAAATGACACCAAGAAAGTTTTCTTTTTACTCAAGTTATTTACACTGCACAGCTTTCTGATTTAGGTTTACAGTTTCTATCATGTAACACAAAGAAAGGTTCAATTACCCACAAAATGCATCTAAACAACAGCCATCTTTTGCCAGCTCTTATTTATGGTCTGTCAGTTTAAAATGCTCTGAAATAAGAAACTGGAACACTTCTGACAACTAGTGTTTGAGAATGGTGCCACTTTACATAAAGAATCAGTGTGTTGTGAAGTGGAAATTCAAACTAAGAAACCCGTATATGTGACTATGTACTTGGGTACACTGCCTTCCTTCTGTGTGTATGCAGTAATCATTTGCCTTTAGTTTTATGTCACCAGTCTTCAGCTAGCAAGTCATAGGGACAAAGGAATCTCTGATTTTTCTGATGTCACATACCCTACCCGTCACAATTTTCACCCCAAATAATGAATGATCCTTGTTTTAAAGCAATTATATTTGGCTGCTTTTATTTGAGTCCTAATCCATATGGTGTTCATGGGAGTTGGGCCAGGCTCCTCAAACCCACTATATTCAAAGAATCATTGACAGTCAGTCATGAACCATGCTCAGATACTCCTGGGGTCAAAAGGACACTGTCAGTGAAATATTCCCTCTCAAACCAATCCATTCTATTAAAGTACCTCAGAAGGTAGTAGGCTTTACAGCTAAGCAAATAAAATTAAACATTTTTTAAAATTAATTCATTTCTTTGTTTTCCGCTCTCATTAAGGTAATTAAAACTATTGGAGTAAATTGAAATTATTTCATATCTTTTCTCTCAGCCACTGTACTTTCATCAACCAGCAGCTACAGTCGCATCCATCTCTAGACCTTGGTCCTGCATCTTGGTCTTTTCAGATATAGCCATGAGCCTGCTTGAAGTTCTACTGAAGTTTTACGTGCACATGGATCAGACTGCAGCACAAGGTACTGATACATCACTTGACAAATAACTTCCATCTGGCCTTTTACAGAACATACAAATTTTTTTCTGTTCCTATTTTCCACCCGAAAAATTAACATTCCAGGGGAAGAGATAAAAAGTAGGGCTGTGCGAAACACCTTTGTTTCATTTCAAAGTCCATTTTGCCATTTCAAAGGGACAGTTTCATTTTGTCATTTCATTTCTTTTCAAAGCACTGTTCCTTTTCATTTTGTCAAAACTGTTTTGCTGTTTCAACTCGTTTCAATGTTTTGCCCATAGGCTATAATGGGGAATCATGAAAATGCCTAAAACATTGTCATTTGTTGCCTGATTTAGATGCAAATAGGAGAGATGGTAGCCCCTTCTCAGAGCATGAAGCCTGCTAAGTTTCAAGGCGATAGGTGCTGAGGTTTCCCAGAAACTTCACCTCAGTGTCTTGAAAGCAAAGTTTGCTGGCAGCATCAGTCTTTGGTCATCTGGCATGCAAATCTGGGGTGCACAGATCTGGGGGCTGGTGGAGTTGATTGCAACAGTCTGGTGGCGGGAGGTGGGCAGAGCCGGTACTGCACTCCAATCGGCTCCGCCAGCCCCACAGAGCACAGCCCAGTAGTGGTAGGTGGACAGAGCCGGCAATGCCTTCTGCCTCCCACCACCAAGCTGAACTCCATGGGGCAGGAGGTGGACAGAGCTGGTGCTGTGCTGCGTGGGGCTGGCAGAGCCGTTCAGAGTGCAGCAAGCTGGCATTGCACTGTGATTGGCTCTGCCAGCCCCGTGGAGCACAGCTAAGTCACAGGAGGCGGTCAGAGCCAGCGCTGTGCTCCGTCTCCCACCACTGGTCTGAGTTTCATGGCGCTGGTAGAACTGATCAGAGTGCAGCCCAGTGGTGGGAGGCAGGCAGACCTGGCAATGCCCACTGATTGGCTCCGCAAAGCGCAGCCTGGCAGTGGGAGATGGGGAGAGCCAGGGCTATGCCAGGGCTGTGCTCCCTGCTGGGCTGAGCTACATGTGGCTCAGAGCACAGAGTGCATCCTGGCTCTCCCCTGCCTCCCACCACTGGGCTGCTTCGAAACTCAAAACATTTTGAAACTTTCGAAACGTTTTGAGTACCCTCGTTTAGTTTCAAAGCTGTTTCAATGCTCTTTGTTTCATTTCAATTTTACTATTTCAAGCTCAAAACACATCAAAACAGCTTCAAAACAAAACACTTGTTGAAATGTTGCACAGCCCTAATAACTAGGAAGTGGAACATTGGCAGAGCATGCTGGTAACAGTGCCATTGAGCCTTCTATCAGAGCACAAACATGGTGGGAGCATGGGAAGTCTTTCTGGGTAAGTGTTTTTGGTATTCAAATATCGGTCATCAATTTATAAGGAGGTAAAATCTTTCATAAGTGTTCATGAATGTGATAACACTGTTCAGTTCTCCTAATTACTTATTAACGGGCTGGTTTTCTTGTTCAGTGTTACAGCTTAGTACATCATTATCCAGCAGTCCATTCACTTCAACAAATCAGAGTGCCTTTGAGCATTATTGCACAGAAGTGTCATGATTACATTTATTTAGCTTTGCTTTCATGGTATTAATAACTGGATCTGTTTCTTAATAACTTCACTTGCATGTGATCAATTACAACTGCTTTTGCAATTCTGTACAATAGTATTACAAACCTTTCCAGCCTACCAAACTTGTATTCACTTTTATGCTTTCACAACAAACTTCAGTTACCAATGTTGTGGTTGCCAGATCTGTGCCTTGTGTGTGGCTCCTCATGTTTCAGCTGGTTTCATTTCTGTCTCTCATCTTTTGTCAATACATTTCTATCTTTATCCTATGGTTTCAATGACATTTAGCCTCTTGCATATTTGAAAAACAGCTCTCTTGCACGTAGCATTCCATCACTGCTTCCTATAATCAGATGTCAATACAGCTACTTTTATCTGCATTTAAATTGCATATTATTTGTTTTTTTTTAATGACACTTTATTTGCTTATATATTATGATCTTATTTAAAAAGCCATGTTAAACAACTTGATAA
Organism: Caiman crocodilus; assembly: GCA_030014935.1. Classification (NCBI taxonomy): domain Eukaryota; kingdom Metazoa; phylum Chordata; order Crocodylia; family Alligatoridae; genus Caiman; species Caiman crocodilus. The sequence continues at coordinate 103,180,376 of JAGPOW010001296.1, forward strand.
TACAATGGACACAATTGTATCAATGTATAATGTTTATCTATGTATTTTTTATTAATGTGTTAATGTTTGCTTGAACAACTTCATCAAAAAAGAAAAAAAACCCCTTTGCTTTACTATGTCCCAGTTGAGATGTCCAACCTCCCCCTAGATTTTTTGCATACTTCCCTTCTATCAGACACTGGACTTAAAAATATTTTTGCCTCTGTATTTTGTAGTCTTGTATGCTGTGAAATACTGCAAAAAAATGCATTTGCATCATGCAAGTTGACCTTTGGCCTTGTTGATGTCAGTGAAACTAATTATAGGTGCATGCATGCATACAAATGATGTTAATTCCAGTTTAGGATCAGTGAGTGCAATGTCTTCCCTTTCCACAGTAGAAGGTGTTAACCAAAACTGTAATAATATACCATTGTTAGAAAGAATGCCATCACATTTGGAATGCTGCATGTTTAGAAAAAAATTTCAGTTATTTCACCATAGCCTTGTTTCTTCAAAAATAGTCAAACTGAGTATTTATCAGAAGCACAGATTTGCCTCAACCTTATGATTATTAATGTAAAATAATCACTTATTCCTTAAAGTAATTCATGCTTGTAGAAATATATAACCATTGAACCAAGCAGTGCATGTATTCTTAATAGATAAGGACTGCAGAGCACCCTTTTGTTATACATGATAAAAAGTAGGAACTGTTTCTATATGGTATCTAAGAAGTAGCAAAGATTACAGTTTTAATATTGTAATGAGCCAGTTTAAATTTGTACCATCTGACTGTTTTGTTAAAATCTGTGCTGAGAGAATGAATCCATTCATTCTTCTGATATCCCTTTGGCTCTTCCTGTTCTTGCTTTTATCTTTGTCATAAGAACAAGACATCTGAATTTCAATGCCTGACATGGGTTTATGAGAGATAGTACTAAGCTAAGCTATGCTTCTTTCACCTTTTCAAAATTCAGTATTTCGATTAGCTGGATGTTCCAATTCTTTCTAATAGCTGCCAAGACTATAAAGAAAGAAGAAACCAGTCAATCAAAATCTAGAATAAGTAAAAGGTCAGACTAGTCAATACATTGCTGTCTTTCACAGACTGCATGAGGGCCTAAAAATCTATTCATCTGGCACAGGGTACAGAAAACAGTACAAGTCATTGACATGTCAAAGAATATAGTAAAAATAAGGACTAATATAACCATAAACATTTTATATTTGCGTTTTACCATTGCAGTATTGTGACTTTCCAGTGGCCAGAACAGTCTAGTCAAGTGAACAAGTATGAGTGTTGTCCTTCGTGATTATGAGAACAGGTTAAATTCAAAATAAAAAATAATTTATTTGTGTTAGTTCATTTTAAGTTTATACTTTTCTAATGAGTTTGACCTAGTTTTCTGTAAAATTATTTCAATCTAGCACCTGCTCAAATATTCTGAGGACTATATGAATACTACATGGGTTATGGGAGAAGTGAGGTAAGGAGCTTTTGGAAGAGCTACTGCCCCTGCCCTGGGAAAGAAGCTGCAGGTCATAGGGACCTGATCTGGCCCTCTACCTTGTTCCCCCACCCCACCTCCTGGCCCCCCACCTCCTGAACTGGCCCGTCTGTGATCTGGAATCTGGCTAGCTGGCTCTGGAGGCTTTTTACATGGGATTGAGAGGTCACATCCCTTGGGGATAGGAAGAGAACTTGGCTTGGTGCCAGAACTTCTTGGGGAGTTCAGGGGCTAGAAAATTTGTGTACTCAGAACAGGAGGGTGAAGGAGAGAACACTGCATCCTGGGATGCTGGAGGACTGCAACTTGGGTGGCTCATCTGTTAGGAGTGGCCACATAGTAATGGAACATAAGCTGGGTAATACAGCTCAGAGATAAACCTGCCCTGGAGTGGTGTAACTTTAAACTGCCAAAAGTGTGCTTAAAAATAGTTTCAGGTGTTGATATGTAGACAATCCAGGGGTCAAGTGTCGCACCACTGGAGCCATAATTCCGACAGGCCCCTGGAGCAAGAACGGATGGACTCTAGCTTGTTTCTTTTTCCCACGCTAGACTTTGATTTCCCCTTTTATTGGCTGCTAGATAGATCAGATATCGCGAGATTGCCGAGATAAGGGTGAAGATACTCA
>JAGPOW010001296.1:103182594-103198676 GCA_030014935.1 Caiman crocodilus
ACCTACGGGCAGGGTTTTATACCTAGAGCTAGCCTATGAAATTCTTTGTTTTCATTCTATTCCTTTTATGGTATGAAACTGGCCTCAGGCATTACTACACGGGGTTTAATTTCACTATGGGGGTTTGGCTTGTTAGGTGGTGTCATGGGTCACCGCCCACAATGCAGTCTGCACATCAAGATCTCCAGAACTGCCTAAAATTAATGTGTTACTAGGCCCTAATACAGAAAAACTAGCAACAAACACTTAAGAATGCTTAAGTATTTATTTTTGTAGTATACAGGTGTCTACAGGCCAGAGGTGAGATTGAGGCCTCATTGTGCTAGGTTTTGTACAAATATGCTTAAAAACAGACATTGACTTGAAGAACTTACATTCTGAAAGAGGCAGAGAGAAAAAAAATATTCCTCAGCGTACGAAGATCGAGTACCTTGCCAAATGTCCCATAGGAAAGTCTCTGATACAGCTAGAAATTGTAACAGATCTAATTTGGTGCTGCAGAGCACAGATGGGCCCAAGAGTGGAGTCTGGGAGGTGAGGGTCTAGGAGGTGGGGTGGGGGAACAAGATAGAGGGCCAGATCAGGTCCCTGTGACCTGCAGCTTCTTTCCCAGGGCAGGGGCACTAGCTCCTCCAGAAGCTCCTTCCCTCACCTCTCCCACACCCCATGTGGTATTCATATAGCCCTTAGAATATTTGAGCACGTTCTAGATTGAAATAATTTTACAGAAAACTAGGTCAAACTCATTAGAAAAATATAAACCTAAAATGACTTAACATAAAGAATTTATTTTTCATTTTGGATTTAATACACACACACACGCGCGCGCGCGCACACCCCCCCCTCTAAAAGTTGAACAAATACCCTAAGAGCATTTAAATAAATAAATAAGATAAATGGAATAAGAGCAAATGCCCATAGCTTATTAATGCTGACTATTTGCCTCATCACTATCAAAGATTATGCCCTAATTGTGTACGGTTGTTCAAGGTAGCCTATATTAACAATAAAATCGTCTGTATCAGGAAAAGTTCCTGGAAGAGAGGTCCATTAGACTGAATTTCCCATCAAAAGAAAGTGATGGAAGCCTCTTATTGTAAGTTGTTTGAAACTAGAGTAGATACTACTAGAGAAATATGGGAAACAACAATCCTGACTTGGAATCCCTTAGTTCCATGATTATAAAAAATGGCTTTTGGAAACTTGGAGTATTTCACATCAACTACTGTAAAAATGCCTTCATGGATTTTGTTGATATATTTTTATATAGCAACATTATATTGACCTGTAGGTACTTGTAATTGTAAAATATGTTTCCCTTCTGGATACTTTTCTTTATATACAGTTTGTCTTTTGTGTCTCTTTTGGGGGATTTTTTTTCCCTTCTTTAGGAAAGCAACTTAGGTTATTGCTTTATGATTTCAAAAGGTTTTTTATGAATTGTTCAGTTAGACCTAAACATAAACAAGGGCTGACACTGGTGACTTGCAGACCTACTCAGGAATCTTTTTTTCTTGAAAGCTTGGTTTAACATTTTTCTGTGGCAGAATGGAGGAAGTTGAAGGCAGTGCAATAAGAGACAAGAACAAAGAGTTCAGGAGCAGAGCTAAGGAGGGGCTTTTAAGAGAGACAGAGATTTGAGTTTTATATGGTGACATAAGAAGAGCCAGTGAAGAACTGAAAGTATATATTGGGCACATCTACACATTGCCCTATGGTGATGTTGTTACTGTGCCGTGCTTTAGTACTTCCTTTTGAGAGTACTAAAGCATGGCACAATAACTGCCCATACTACGCCGTACGTGCAGCATCTGGTTACGTTTAGCAGCTACTTCACCATAGTGATGTGCTATAACAGGGGAGGGTGCCACTATCACGAAGTAGCTGCTGGTCACGTGTAAATACCCATGAATACTACATTGCCATAGTGCATCATTAGAGCAACATAGCACCATGTGTAGACACACCCATTATGTGTTACTATGTATTGCAGCAGCTCTCTAACTTGGCTGCACTCTTTCTTGTAGAGAAATTAACTCTGCAGTTTGATAAAGCCATCATCTCAACGTCTATTTTTCTAATGTAACCATGATTTCATAGGTTGTGTAGTGTAGTGCAGTCCTTCTCCCAAAACAGGCTGGGCCTCTGCAAGGTTCTGTTATTTCCAAGAATATGGTTGCTGTATATCTGTAGGTTATTTAAAGCACAGTCACACACATTCCTCATGTAGCATTTCATAGGCCCCCACAGGTTTGTGGGCCTCGTGGAATTTTCCAGACAAAAAGTAAATGGGACATTCATCTGGATCTGACCTTAAGTAAAAAGGTCATGTGTAAATGGAAAAAAATGTTCCGACAGAAACTTTACCCAAAGTACTCCACACAGCACATAGACACAGAAAAATCACTTTAGAGAATGTCACACAAAATCTGGTAATAAAGAATGACATTGATAGTGATCACTCACTTTTGTGCTGGAGCAGCAGCAGCTTCCCCACCCCCAGTCAATTACAGTTTAAATATTGAGCTTACATTCCAGACATGTTCAGATAGCAAACACCTGCTATACGACTATCTGACGAATGGAATACCATCAACTTAAGATCAATCTCAGCTCATTTGGTTGATCTGATCTGCTTAACAAATACAGGAACTTCTCTGGTGTAAAGTCTCCAATATTTATTTTTCATTATATATCTTTATCCTGCTACAGATTTTGAAATGATACCTAATAGATTGTATATATTAAATAAGAACTGAGAGAGCTAATTTTTGTGCATGTGTACATAGAGTTTCCTATACACATGCACACAAGGGAAAATTTATTTTCTGCACAATTGATACATTACCACTTGAAAATGTTATTGTCCAAGAGGAGTATTATGATCTTATTTGGGCTCTGATTACCTGTTCTCAGTGGTGGCAGGTGACAGAACAAGGAGCAATGGTCTCAAATTGCAACAAAGGAAGTTTAGGTTAGATATTAGGAAAGACTTTCTGTCTAGGAGGGTAGTAAAACACTGGAACAAGTTACCCAGAGAGGCTGTGGAATCTCCATCCTTTCAGGGGGGGTTTAAGTTCTAGCTGGACAGAGCCTTGGCTGGGATGATCTAGTTGAGGATGGTCCTGCTTTGAGCAAGGGGTTGGACTAGATGGCCTCCTGAAGTCTCTTCCAAGTCTAATTTTCTATGATTCTATGATTCTACCTCTTGTTGAGTTTAGAGCTAATGTAATTTGTGGAGGAATACTGCCCTCTTAGAAAGCATGGTGAATCTGAGGGATACAAGGCGAATTGTGTTTAGATCCTTTGGATCCTGTCATGATTTCATGGCAAAAAGAAGTTGCTTGAACTGAACTCAAAGACCCAAATACAGTTTTACCTCTAAGGTACATAGAAAGTACTTCAGTACCTAACTGTGCTCTTGTTGAGTCCCTGAAAAAAACTTCATTAAAAAGTCAGGTTAATGTAAAAGGTGGGTATGGCCTTCTCTCCTTGCTGCTTTTTGTGACTTAGTCTTAAGGGTAAACTGAAAGCATGGCAAACTATCGAAGCTGAAACTTTTGTACTAAATAAGTATTTAGTTATGATATACATGTGTTTTTCCCCAAAAGGTTTCAAGCAATAAGATAACCAGTAAGCTAACTGAGGCTAGGAAGGAATTTTGCACAGGGGCAGGCTATTATACATTTGCCCTTTATGGGTACGTCCAGATGAGCATGCATGTGCACTTTGCCGCACCTCAGAGGCTTTTGAGGCAGCACAGAATGCACGTGGAGCATGTGAAAGGGTTCTCTGTGCTGCATATTTGCAGTGCAGAGCCAAAATTAGTTACTGGGAATTCCCCATATCTTAAAATGCAGCAAAAAAAAAAAAAAGCGGGGTGACACACATGGTTGAAGCATGTGCCACCTGAAACTAGGGCCTAATTGGCTAGAGCCATATGCCAACTGCCAGCCCGGATTACTGCCAGATTGCGGCTGCTGCAGACCTGGGAGGCCCCAAGACCCTAGATAAGGCTGCTGGGGCCGGCCCGGGTGCTAACCCTAGGTTAATCTGCCCCATGCAGAGGCATGTGCCGCTGCTATTTGTCCCCAGGGAAACACACATGTGCACTTGTCTGGATGTTCCCTGAGATGAATTTTGTCTCCCTTTCAAACTTGACAATAGGCCGTCATTGCAAACAAGATAGTTAACTATTACTATCTTGTTTGCACCAAAATGTACAATTGATTAAATATGTTTTGGGAATCTCTATCTTCCTTCTCTACAGGGATCTTCTATGCAGCATCTTTGATAGTTCACCGTTTTGTGTTATGTCTACATCACAAGCTCAGACATACCTCTATGTTCTATACACATTGCTTCCTGAGCTAAATGCAATGACTATGTAGTCAAGCCACACTACAGGTGGGCTAATTAGCTCTGCTGAGAATCAGTGCTCCTTACCCTACCCTCAGCAAACATGGCTAGACTGCTTCTGGAATGGGGGTTAGTAGTGTATGTGGAGCAGTGTTGTGAGCCTGAACATATTAATGTGGTTCCCACTAAAAAATAATGGATGCAAGTGCTATGTACATTATTTTTGGGTTGCTACAGTTCTTATTCTGGTGGGGCCTACTGTTCTACAATATTTTGAAAGTGATAGGGCCTTTTGGTTAAAGTGAAATTAGGCTTAATAGACAAACCAAGCTATACTTCTATCTGTCTGAACTGGATTCAAACATCTATGGTTTGGGGAGTTCACAGTAGTCAAGAATTCCTCCAATCTCATTCCTTGTACATATTCTGTGCAGTGAATTGGTGTCTCCTTTTCCATTAGCAGCCAGTAGATACTACTGAACTTTCCCATCACAAGAACTTAGATAATCCTGTTACACAGCTCAGAATCTCTACCATGGGCTTCTGATGATATGATGCATGGCCTGAGTCATGTGGTATAATATAATTTGCTCACAACAGAGCCTCCCAGAGCACATGCTGTTGTAGGGGGGATAGGAACTCTGTAGGTCAGCCACAGCTTTTTCCTGCTATTCTTCCACCATGGAAGAGTGAAGGATGAAGATATATTAATGCTATTAAATGATTTGGCTATTTGGGAACTGGGGTGGAAAATGTGACTTCCTAACAATATCCTTGTCATCCTCATCAGAATTACAGGGGGTACTCAGGACCTGTTGAACGCATGGGGAAAGTATCACAGATGCCAAAGAGGAAGGGAATTGAAAGAGAGTAAGCAACCAAGCATGAATTTCATGAGGATGGAATGTGTATGTGTATAGAGGTATTACATTCTGAGTAAGCAAGTCTTCGGTACTAAGCCTAACTGAACTTCACACTTTAAAGTTTGACCATCGCTAGGGGGCACTGTATAATTAATCCTAATGGAAATTCACAACAGCCAGCAAATTCAAAGCAAAAACTGAAGCTCCATCCTTAACATCCCTCATGTCATTGTATTTCCTCACACATAATACTTCAGATCATAGCAAGATGAGCAGCAGTATCAGGTGCAAAGATAAAGACAAACACCTGTCCTCAAAGTATCTATCTCTAATGGCTAATGGGGTTGTGTGTGAGTATGTTTAAATGAAAGACATGTTGATTACTGGGAAATCTAAGATGAGGCCCCTTAATGGACTGTAGGAGTTTTAAAAAGTACATAAACATGACAAAAATGAATGGAAAGGAAATGATTGTACTTAATGAGCTAGAAATGATTCAGCTGAACAGATGGATCATGATAATTTGGCAACTCAAGGAACATAAGAGGGTTATTTTAAAGAAAAAATAAAACAAAAATCCTCCACTTAGAATTTCCAAGATGAGACAATAATATTATTAAAATTATATGTACCGTAATTTTCACACACTTCTTTATTATGATATATGAACACATGCACTATATCCAGGAAGGCATCTAGAAAAATATCTGTCAGTGTCCCAAGTTGCAGCATAGTTTACAACCTAGTTTTGCAATGGCTGTTGTTTGGATTTTCCTCCTTATTGCAATGTCTGCAGAATCATGCCCCAAATGAATGCCTGACAATTTCTTCATCAAAGTAGCTCATTTTCACATTTGCTGCAGTAAATGTTATATACCTTTCTGTTTCCAGTCTTTTGTTTGTAGCTAATGTTTCCATTCCTCCTCATTGTCAGCATTTACATATATGTAATTATTATGATCATTTCCATTGTTGGAGGTGGAACTGCTGAGTTTGTGCAATGGAAAAGAAATACAATTTTCCTGGATATGATATTGCATATGATACTTGATAGGTCCTAAGTCCTTAATATCTCTTTTTTTTATACTTCCAGTTTTCCACCCATAACTAATTCCAAATGCAAATATTCAAGGGCACAAGATGGCATGTCGATGTCTGTATGTCTGCTTTCCAGGCACGGGCAGGTAGTTGAATGTCTGTATGCTATCTCTTGTGTCTACAAGTATGTCAAAACACTGTTCTTACACTAACCAACATGTGAAAAAGAGAGCAGCAGCAGATCTCATTAAAAAAGACAGTACTTCATTTATGTCATTGGCATACTTCATTTTTTCCTTATATGAGCTTTCTGTACATTTTTCAATGACCTTCTATCTCTCATGGTCTCAGTGTCTAGTGAAGAGGTGATGGAAAAGGCAGTACCACTGCTGACAATAACATGATGCTGTTTTGTACAGTTGTGAGCACTTTTGTGACACTTACTGTGCCCTATAACTATGTCAGATGGTATTATTTAACTGTGACTGTCTAATCCACTTTTCTGTCTTGTTGCTGTGCAACAATGGGAGTGTCATACATTATTTTTACCTTCTCCTGACCCTGATTATTCATCACTGAGACTGGTTGAAATAATGGCCCTGTTGGCTACCAAGTGTCTCTCTTTCTCTCCTCCCCCTCCCCGTACTCTTCACACCCTCTTTTGAGATGTCTTTAAGTTGCTAATGCAGCTGCTTCTTGCTCTTCAAACTGGAGATGTGGACTTGTCTTAGAAGCTAATATATGTCCACTTATTAGACTTATCTGATACTGATTCCCTCCCCTTCTCCTTCTGTTTTCCCTTCAGCAGAAAACAATAATGACACACTAGTCCACAGTGGGTGCATCTACATTAGACACTTATTGAGCAGTAGCATTGCTGGGCACTAACCATGACACAGAGCTACCATGTAACAGTAATGAGCTACTGTGGAATCAGCATTGCTAGGCAACCATACTGGGTTGCTACTGAGCAGTAATCTGGTTAATGCGCAGTGGGCAGCCTGTGTAGGTGGGTCCTGTGTGTTTTTATCATCCAGGATCTTCTTGAGCCATGTTTCTTTCTTCATTTATTCAGTGTAGTTGGCTGCTTAAGTAAGGCAGTAGAGGTTTTTCTTTTTGTTTACGGGGTTTATATTTTGGGTTTTGGAAAAGACCCTTTGTGTGCTAAACAAAAGCTGTCATTGTTCCCCTGGCTTCTCTCTTCTATGGCTCCTAGTTGTTGTCTCTGTGCTTTCTTTTGCTCTGCATTTCAAGCTTCAGGCACCTCTCCAGTCACCAAGAACCATATTACTCCCTTTCAAAATCTGGAATTACATCACTGAATCTGGAACCATTCCCAAAGCTTGTAAAGCTGTTACTGCTGTTTTTAAATTGTGAGCTTTCTGAGGACTTCTTTCAATTTCCCTCCTGCCCTCTTGTCTGCTTCTGTTCACCTAGACTTCCCACTCTTGCTACTCTTGGGATTTGTGTTTACGGTTTGCATCCCTTGAGTTTTCTGTAGGCACATCTTCCACAAACTGACTGGCATGGGAAAGAGGCAGAAAATTATCTGACCTAGGTCAGTGCTTGGCAGTGGCATTCTAAATTCTAGCATGGCACTGCCAGGTGCCTAATGCCAGCCAGGTACACACAGAAAATGGGCAACAAATATTTATTTTGTGTCTAAAGGCTCAAACCTTTAAATAGTTAATTCTCATGCCCCTACTCAAAGATGTCACTTTTGAACCTTTTTTCTTGCTTACAAAAAATGAATGAGAACATGAAAGGTACTGCTGTCTCACATTGTCCGTTTCTTTGTGGAGAGGCATCCATCTGTCTTTCTCCCTCTCTCTCTCTTTTTTTCTAGAAGCCTGTGGGGACAGACACTGAGTTTATTCTGTGTTTGTACAGCACCTACCACAGTGGGTTCCTTTTCTGTGATTGGAGCTTCTAGGTGCTACTGGAATTAGTTGTGTAAAAAATGGATTTGCTTTGGTTTTCTGGCAATTTAAACAAAAAAAATTGGGGAATTCTAGCTGAACATCAGACAATTTTGAAAATATTCTGGTAAATCAGAGGTGAAGAGAAATCTATTTTAGGTTTTGATTCAGTAAATGTAAGTTATGAAAGTCATGTTTCTGATTAAAAAAAAAAGTATCACAATGTAAAATCAGTGTCAAACTACAACATTGAAACACTGAAAAGTATAAAAAACAAAAAGCTAGATTTTTCAGGGTTATTCTCCTAAAATGTAGATTTTGATTAAATCAATATGAATTTGAAACAAGTCATGATGTCACAAAATCTGCACTTTTCCTTAAAAAGGTTTTGGTTGAAAACAGTTGCCCAGTTCTAATAATAGTAAAAATAATGATGAATAGTGGAGATTTAGCAGAATGAGGAAACTACAAGTATTACAAGTTGATTCCACAACATACTTTCTATGGTACCAGTGTCTGCATTATTATCTATCATATTTACTTGAACTAAGTTGACCCTGCATTTAAGACAGCCTCAATAATTAGATTCCAAATATGGAAAATATATAAATGTTATAATTTTCCAGGCATAGAATCTAATTATTGAAGGGTTGTGTTTCATAGTTTCATGGAAGTAGGGTCAGAAGAGACCTGAGCAGATCATCAAGTCTGACCCCCTGCCATGGCAGGAAAGAGTACTGGGGTCAAATGACTCTGGCGAGGAGTTCATTCAGCCTCCTCTTAAAGACCCCCAGGGTAGGAGCCAGCAACACTTCGCTTGGAAGTTGGTTTCAGATCCTAGCTGCCCTGACTGTGAAGTAGTGCCTTTGGATGTCTGGTCTAAACCTACTTTCTAACAATTTGTGGTCGTTATTGCTTGTTACCTCAGGGAGTGCTAGGGGGGAAAGGGTCTCTCCCAAACCCTGCTGGTTCCCCCTGGTGAGTTTATAGACGGCCACCAGGTCCCCCCTCAGCCTTCTCTTGCAAAGACTGAACAAGTTCAGGTCCCGTAGCCTCTCATTGTAGGGTCTGCCCTGCTGTCCCCGGATCATGTGAGTGGCCCTCCCCTGGACCCTCTCAATGCTGTCCACATCCCTCCTGAAGTGTGGCACCCAGAACTGGATGCAGTACTCCAGCTGTGTTAAATGCATCCCTCCCCTTAGTCCCACTGGTAAGCAGGGAAAGCAGTGGCTGGGGGAGTCAGATGGTTAGCATGGTCAGGAGGCAGGTAGGGTTGGGTTGCCTCCTTGCCCTCTGCCGTCCCCCACTTCTTCCCTATGTAGTTTTCCTACCCCCCTCCCTCACTGGCACCTCCATACCTCCAGCTCCCCACAGCCTCTGCCCATCCCCTTCTACTCTCTATAGTCTCTGCCCCTTCCCCTCCCTATCACCCTTACAGTCAGATGCTGCTTGGGTTCTGTATCCTCCTGAAGCACAGCATATGGAAGCACCACCCCTGCCAGCCATGCAGCAGTGTTGGTGCTGCTGACTAGCTGGGCAAGGGATGGGATTTCCATGTGCTCCATGCCTGAGAGGGAAACTAGCCTGACCTTGAGCCAAGCTGTGCATGACAGAAAGTGGTAGAAAGGAGGGAGTATAGGAGAAGCTGCAAAGGGCATGTGGAGGTGGGAGCAGGAGCCTGCAGTGTATCTGACTCTGGCCCTGAGCCTCGTTCACAGTCAGAGTTAAAGCCACAGCAGACATCTATCTTCACCCTCCTAATACCCCCCACCCCTTTGTACACAAATTGAAGATGAGGGACTTTTTTCCCCATGCTGATTGAGGCAGGGGGAAAGCTTGTGTTAGATTTGAGTAAATACAGTACTTATTTGTATTATGGCAGACCCTGGGACCCCATTGTGTCCCATTCTGTAGGTCAGTGGGCACCAGCCTTTTTGGCAGATGTGTCAAAAATTCACCCTGTCTCTCCCCAAGTTCCTGTCTGACCCCCTTCCTAGCATGATCTGATGTTCCACTTTCTGTTTCCAGCCCTGTGCTCCCTGCCTGACCTGCTGCTCTGCTTTCTGCTTCCTTCCCTGTGCTACCTAAAAGATTTGCTGCTTTGCTTTCTGATTACTGCCCTACCTGCCACTGGCTGTCCCATCCTTAATCTACTGTATGCCATACACAGATGCCTGTGCCACAGGTTGGCCAACCCTACCATAGGTAATGTCCTTTCTACAAAAAACAATGACAGGTACTATACACAGATAATATTGATACTGAAATGTATGGGTTGGCTGGTGTGTGTGTGTGTGTGTGTGTGTGTGTGTGTAAAATCATATGTAGATAGATAGATAGATAGATAGATGTTAGGGTCGGAAGGGACCTCAGTAGGTCACTGAGCCTGTCCCCTGCCCTGGGCAGGAAACAGTGCTGGGATCAGATGACCCCAGCTAGGTGCTTGTTCAGTCTCCTCTGGAAGGTCCCCAAGGTAGGGGAGAGCACCACCTCTCTTGGAAACCCATTCTAGATTCTGGCAACCCTAAATATGAAAAAGAGCTTTCTAATGTCCAACCTAAATCTGCTCTCTGCCATTGTTCCTAGTTACACCAGGGACTGCCCTAGTAAATAGAGCATCTCCTATTCCCTGCTGCCCTCCCTTAATGAACTGATAGGCATCCACAAGATCATATCTCAGCCTTCTCTTACATAGGCTGAAAAGATCTAGGTCCCTCAGTCTCTCCTCATAGGGTCTTGCCTGCAGGCTTCTGACCATATGAGTGGCCTCCTCTGAACTCTGTCAAGATTCTCTGCATCCCTCTTGAAGGCACCCAAAACTGACTGCAGTACTCCAACCATGGCCTGACCAGTGCCATGTATACGGGAAGCAACACCTCCCTGGACCTGTTCATCATGCATCTGCTAATGCATGATAAAGTACGGTTAGCATTGTTGATCACTTCATCACACTGATGACTCATGCTTATCTTGGGGTCAGCTTTGTATGACACCAAGATCCCTTTCCACTCTTGTGCTGCTGAGAAGGTCATCCCCCAGCCTGTAAGTGTGTTGGTGGTTCTCTTTTCCCAGGTGCAGCATTTTGCACTTATCTTTTTTGAACTACATCCTATTTTGTTCTGCCCATTTTTTCAACCTGTCCAGATCCACCTGGATCTGTTCCCTACCCTTTAGTGTGTTAACTTTGCCCCATAATTTGGTATCATCTATGAACTTGAACTTGGACGGGGTGTTCTCCATGCGCATGTCCAAGTCACTGATACAGACATTAAATAGCACCAGTCAAAGGACCGAGCCTTCCAGCACCCCACTGCCCACATCTTTCCAGGTCAATATCGACCCATTCACCACCACTCTCTGGGTGCAACCCCTAAGCCAATTTGCCACCCACCTGACCGTGTAATCATCTATATCACAACCTGTCAGTTTATTTATGAGAACAGAATGTGATACCGTATCAAAGGCCTTCTTAAAGTCTAGGCAGATGACATCTACCTCGACTCCGGTGTCTAAGTATTTTGTGACCTGGTCATAAAAAGAAACAAGGTTAGTCAGGCAGGATCTACCTGCAATAAACCCATGCTGATTTCCTTTCAGCATTATTTCCCCTGCTAGACTCCCACAAATGTGATTCTTAATGATTTTTTCCAGAGTTTTCCCAGGGATAGAAGTGAGACTACCTGGTCTATAGTTTCCTGGTTCCTCCCTCCTTCCCTTCTTGAAAATAGGGACCACACTAACCCTTTTCCAGTCCTCTGGGACCTGACAGGAGCACCATGACAGCTTGAACAGCTGTGCCAGTGGCTCTGCTATGACACTGTCCAATTCCTTCAGCACCCTTGGATGAAGTTCATTCAGGCCTACTGATCTGAACACATCCAGCCCCTTTACTACTTCACTAAGTCTGCCCTAACAGTTGGTGGGCTGGTGTCCCTCCTGTGTCTATCTATGATCCAGTTGGGAGATTTGCCTTGGTCTGTGTCTAGGAATACAGATGCAAAAAACTCATTGAAGAGATTAGCTTTGTCCCCCACCTGTGTCACCAATTGCCCTAGTTTGTCCCGTAGGGGACCTATGCTACCCTGTGCCGTCCTTTTGCTCCCTGTATACTTGAAGAAGGACTTTTTGTTGTCCATAAGTTTTGTCAAGGGCTGGGCAAGGGGTGCAGAAAGCTGCAGCCCTCTGCAACACTCACCTGTGGTCAAGCAGTAGCTCTGCAAAGGGGACAGGCCAGGCAGAGGCAGCTTGTGGCCTGTCCAGGTGTGCATGAAAGGCCTGCTGGGCTCCTGGACACAGAACAGGTGTTCCTTTAAGTTGTCCAGTGTGTGTGTCCCAAGGCACAAAATGGCTTCAGTCTTTTATACCCTGAATCTAGGGGCTGCCAGGAGGTAGCCCAGTCCTGGAGCAGGAGAGGTGGCCAGCCAGGAGCCTTGGGCTCAGACCCACCACCTGGTTACTGGGCAGACCTGGCAGTAAAGTTAGTGACAGATAGCATCTACATGTGTTACTGAGCATTAACTAATCGTAACTAAGTTTGATACTTGTATTTGCAGGTATCAAATTTAGTTGTGATTAGCCTAAGTTAATGTGCAGTAAGGGAGCACATATGTAGAAGCACGCCCATACTGCACAGTAACTTGGGCTAAGGCACATTAACATTTCTTGTGTAGACACGCCCAAAGAGAACTTCCTGCCTCCAGAAATCACACTTACCCACACAATGCCATAAAACAAAGTTGACAGAATGAAGGCAAGGGGAGTATTTCAATGGGCTTTGCATCATACCACTAAATAATAATAGTGCTTAAGATGAGCCATTTTCTGCTTCCTGCTGCTAGCTTAACATTTATTCTAAAAGTGATATTTTACAGTGTATTTGTGCTCCATAGTTCTTCCTTGAAAAGAACCGAACATTTATTTCTTAAGTGGCTGACTGACCAACTGGGGAAATTTTTTCCGCTCAAATGAAATTTCCTCTCCCAAGCCAGATACAGACATTACACTTTTACCAGTATAAGTAATCAGAAATATATATATAACTAACAGAACAGAAGTTCAGCACATAAAACTAGTCTATACCTGTAACAGAACAGAAGCACATATATGTTTGTTAAAATGGTGGAATCTGGTCTAAGATTTGCCCCCTCCGCCCCCCAACCAAAAGGCGAAAGGTATGTTCTGTTCACTACCAGTCTAAACTATGCCTCTTACAGAAAACCACATAACTTAGATCAGTTCTGCCTTAGGCTTTTTGAATGTCTGTTCCTAGTCCCAAAATTTATAATTCCATGGATCTTGGTATGTATACTTGTGTGGTAGATGGGATTTTCTTTTTGAGTTAAACCTTCTGAAGGTCATGCCAATAAATGTGATAGCAATGAAAACCAGGTGGTGTTTAGTGGTCTGTCCCACAGTCTGACTGAAAAGAGAGCTCGTATATTGTACTTATTGTTCACTGTGCCCTGTCTTCACTTCAGCATATGGCATTTTTTGATCCTAGGCTGCACAATTCTGTTATGGCATCAAGCCACTGCCTGCACAGTTTGCCTCCTGGCTGCCTGCCCAGCACCAGGCTAAAGTGCATGGTTCTTAGCAGGTGGTCATCCTTCCTCTGGATGATGTGTCCAGACAGCTGGAAATTCCTCCTTGTTCCTGCATCTCCTTCATAATCTTTTTTCTGATCATCTCATTCTTTTAAAGTGTATGAGGCATTTTTAATATAATTTAAGTATATTTTTAAAAGTTTGTTATTTCCTAGACTTGAGGCTCAAATCTGCCTTTACTCAAGGTGAATGCAAAGCAAAAAAAGCATATGTTATACAAAATTTAAAAGGGCTTTTTGCCTAAGTAAAAATTAAATCTAAGCAATCACCAAACTTTTTCACATCCATTTTTTTCTACATATATTAAAACTGGGTTCTTTTAAACATACAATAGATACCAAAAACTCTAGCATAATTTTTTTTTTCCAAAAGGCAAGCTGCACTACATAGCTCAATACATTTTGGTTGCTCTGCCCTTGATTACTTGAGGGAAAGCAAAGCATATTTGAATACAGATGTTCTGTTTGTAATACTTTCCTTTGTCCAATACATGTGCTGAAAATGTTCCCCACCAAAGAAATGATAAACTGTCTGTGGGCCTGGGGACAATTCAGAATGAGTTCCTCAGGCCCTCTGGCAGGGAAGGGACTGGTTGCTTGGCTTCCAGCCAACATGGATTAGTGTCCAAGCAAATAAGTAGAAATATCAACTGCCTAAAACAGAAATGCATTCCAAAAATCTTCAGCAATTGTTGTTATGGTGGCATAGTAATGAAAAGTGGATGAAGTTAACTGGTCTGTTCAGGGATTGTAGATTTTAATGCCAACTTCAAAAGAGGTTGATGTGGGGGTAAAGTAAAGCAAATAACTGAGCTTGGGCTTGCATGCAACTCTCAGAACCAAAAAAAAATGTTTAGCTAACTGAAAAGCTGAAAAAAATTGAATTTTGGAGTTAAAGACTGAGCTTTTTAATTTTTAAATTGAAATATATTATTAAATGAAAGGTTTCATACAAAATAATCATTTTGTTTTTGACCGAAGTCATTAGCTGATATAGATATAGAATTGTAGAAAAATCAGGCTTGGGAAGAGACCTCCAGGAGTCACCTTGACTAACCCCCCACCAGGCACAGGATCATCCCAATTGAAATCATCTCATATAAACCCATTGCCTAATCTATTAGTAAAACTACTCAGTCAACCCTGACACATTTGTAAAATTGTTCAATCAGTTAGAATTTTTAATTTTTGACAAAATAGTGTTGTGTTAAAAATTTTACCCAAATCTAATTTGGGAGAGGGAAGAGTCAGTTGAGTTACCAAGATCAAAATCTAGCCTTAAAAGCTTTCATTATATATTTCTTATTTACTTAATACAAATATGAAATTATTACTTTACTTGGACACAGTCAAGATTGCCAGTGATGTCACTTGTTAGTTATCCTAGCTTCTGTTTTTGCAATTTTTGGCCTGTTTTTTTTTAATTATTATTATTATTTCTTTCCTGGAAAAGAACTAGTCATCTCAATAAACGTGGAACTACAAAATAGTTCACTTTTAACCTTTCCAGTAGCCAGGTTTGGGGCCTGTCCTTGTTTTTTTCATGCTTATACTCTGAATTTGACTTATCAAGCAATGTCAGACTTTATTTACTAAGTACTTGACGGAGACAAATAAAATGCTTGACAGACTCTAACTGATAAGAATTTTGAAAGCTTCAGTTTAAAAATGAATGAAGTAAAGATGGAAATGGAAGACATGGAGATAACGATTGATAGACAGAGACTATTCCAATGGAGAATAGCTAAGTCTGTAGAACATTGTGAAATTGAATTTATCACCTGGAAAATAAAGTTTAGAGTAAGAAATATCAGGTGTGGAGACTGAAGAAGCTCAGTCAATCTTTTGAGAATGGATTGTGAGGGGCAGGAGATGGATATCTTTCAACCTTGTCTAACATATGTTATGTGCCGCATGTCACGGCAGTAGTAATGTCAGTTAGACAGTATCCTGATATGGTACTTGTAGAATGTATTATTGGCTCTATATAGACAATCTGAGCTTCAAAATGAAGTGGTTAACCTTACATTACAACTAGTCTGGTTTCAAGTAATTCAAAATGTTCAGAGTCTAATTTTCAAATGATGTAAATTGCATAGTTTCAATGACTTCACTGGAGTTTGATCCACTGATGTTCTAGTCCAATACTTTAATATGAATAATTGTGACCACTGTGGGCCCCTGGGTCGTGGGTAGTCCCCGGAGACGTTCCTTTACCCCTTTTTCTCGCCCGCCACGACTTTGATGTTCCGCAATATCAAGGGGAGGATGGTCAGTGGTGTTATTTGTATAATGGGGATC
>JAGPOW010001296.1:103198776-103229089 GCA_030014935.1 Caiman crocodilus
ACCGTCCGGTTCTCCCGTCCCCGGTGAGTCTGCTGCCTCTTCCTTCGCCCCCTGGGGTCCCTCTCGGGTCCCTAGGGACGGCCCGGCGCCGTCACAATAATAAACACATGTACAACTTTTAAGCAAGGCAGATCATGTACCTGCTTTATATTATAGCATTAAATTGAAGGTTCACTTCATGGGAGATTGAATTTTTGTATTTCTCCTATCTTAAAATACTATATAGGTTCTGGGTAAGAAGCTCAGCTACAGGTGGACTGTGTAAAATAGCTGTGATTCAAGCATTGAAGAATTCTTATTTTCCATAATGTGGACTGTCACTGCTTTGCCTCCTTTTTTTAAGAGCTACTGAGCCCATGTATCAGACTAGATAAGACACTAAGTTATTACTGCAATTAATATGTCCGATTTATTTTTGCTTATTTTGGAATATTCTGCACATTTCTATCTGGAAGATACTGGTTTCAAACTTCAGTATTATTTCACATATGAGACAACTGAGACAGAGCTGGGGAAATAATAAATCTAGACCAAAAGGATCTATGAAATAAGGGATATCATGTGTTTGGGAGGAGTGATTTCAGTCTTCAGTGATTTCTGGGCCAGGATGAAGAAAGATGGAATTTGAAGCCAGAGAGTACTATGAACTGTCACAGCTATACCAATCAAACCTTTCTGTAATATGCTTTTAAGCACTGAAGACTTGAGCTTGTTAGAGATTACATAATACTTGTCTAATTAATTGCACAGCAGTCAAGTTTGGAAACAGATCATTCATACTCACCGTGTTTGGAGATTCAAAACAACAACTGGATATTATCACAAACCAACAATATTTTGAAGAGTTCAAGGAATGTCATGCATATTTTTCTTGAATTCATTTTACTGATATGGCATGTGTAGTTTCTACAGGTTCCTATAGATGTGTGAGGAGCCTGCTCTGACATGGTGGAAAGCCAGTGCATCGAAGCAAACTTGATTAGTCTGGTCTGCTGGAGCCTTCCACGTCACAAGTATCAGCATCCCTGTATGTTCCTGTGCTGAAAAAAATGATGATGGGGCACTTTGAAATAAAACACATTCAGTGGGCTTTAGTTCAACATGCCTTACCACCATTTATTTAGTGTGGGGATGCACAGGGATGCTAATACACAGGATGCACAAGTGCTTTTAATTAGCATGTGTGGCTAATTAAAGTGCCCAGCACCATACCCAAAACACATGTACAAGTACTGTACATCTGGGTAGCTTTAAGCTGTCTTTAACATTATCATTATTATGTCTGTATGCATTATTGCAGTAATAGGGGTGTAGGTTGTAGCTGTGTTGGTCTAAGGACATAGGCACACAAGGTTCTTTGGGTGAATTTGATATCTTTTATTAGACCAACTAAATAGTTGGAGAACAATATTTAAGCAAGCTTTTGAGTTCAAAAACCCTTCCTCAGGCTAAGGAAGTTTCAGCAGTTGGTATGTGCACTTCCTGGATGAAGTGAAAAGTAAAGAAGCCAGAGGCTGGGCTGCTATGCATACAAGACAGGTAGTCAGTGAAGATGTAGATTGAGGAGTCAATGGGTGAGAGACAGGCTGGGGAGGTGGGGAAGAGAGAGAAGGGGGGATGAATAGTGGAGAGGTACGTGGGGAGTCAGATGTCAGGCAGGTTATAATGTGTCATAAATTCAATATTTAGTCCATGATTTTTAGTATCCAGGAGTTTGATGAGGTGGAGTTCATAGGCTTATCTCTGGGAAGCGTTTTGTAAGTTTCCTTTGAGGATCCTCTGGACTGTTACACACCTCCCCCTTCAGTTCACTAGTCCTTTTAATGAGAGGATACCAGGGAACCTGTACAGGCCCCACTGTCCTTGCAAGCAGAGAAACCAAAAAAATGGGAAACAACAAGAAAAAAACAAAACTCAAAACAGTCAGACAAGACAAACAAAAGAACAAGAAAGAGTCCTTCTCAAACTTGTATCTTCACTTAAGTTCTAACAGATAAGCCTTGATGTTGCCTTATGCACTGTCTGGGCAAGAAAGGAAGTCCACATTCCCGCTCTGTCTTCCTACAATGTTTTACTGTGAAATAAAAGGGTTGTAAGGTCAGGGACCACCTCATCAGTCTAGCATTATCTAGCTTGGCTGTCCTCAGCACAGTGGGGCATGGTCAATGATCAATATAAATTCTCTCCCTAGGAGATAATAACGGAACAATTCTATTCCCCACCGTATGGCTAAATACTTTCACTCAATTGTAGAGTAGCACATTTCTGCAGGACTTAGTTTCTTACTAGCAAAAGCTATGGGCCTTTCTTCACTCTCATCCTTTTGGAAGAGGATTGCCCCTATAGCTACTCCTGAAGCATCCATCTGTAAGTAGAATTTCTTCTGAAAATCCGGAGTATATAAAACTGGATGTTGGCACAAAGCTTCTTTAATTTCATTGAAGACATGAAGTGCTTTTGGGTTCCACTGTACTGGGTTTCAACATCCTTAGTTCTATTAAGTGGCCTGCCTTCTTTGAAAACCCTGTAATAAACTTTCAGTAGTAATTAGCGAACCCCAGGAATGATCGCAGTTATTTGAGCGTCTTTGGCAAAGGATGTTGTCATATGGCCACCACTTTGTCTGCTACCGGTTTTGTGACTCCTTGGCCGACTATGAAACCTAGGTACTGTATCTCCCCTTTTCCGAGCGTACACTTCCTGAGATTGGCCGTGAGTCCTGCTTGCTTTAGTTCTGTCACTTTCTGGCATAGGTGTTGATAGTGTGTCTCTCAGTCTTGTGAGACGATGATTATATCATCAGTGTATGTTACAGCATAACCTTGGCATGCTGTTGGCAACTGATCCATCAACCGCTGGAAAGAGGTGGCTGCCCCATGAAGCCCAAATGGCATCTGTTTAAACTGGTAGAGACCCCAAGGTGCCAAAGGCCATTTTCTCTTTATCAGCGTCTTCCATAGGAATCTGCCAGTAGCCCTTGGTCAGGTCCAGGGTGGATATACTGAGCTTGGCCGACTTTCTCCAGGATGTCATCCATTTGTGGCATTGGAAAAGTATCAAATGTTGCAATTTTGTTTAACTTGAGGTAGTCAATACATAAATGTATTGAACCATTGGGTTTGGGCACCACAACCATAGGACTTTTCCACAGATTCCGGGATTCCTCAATAATTTCCAGTTTTTTCATCTGATCAATCTCTTGTTTTACTGCTGTGCAGAGGTATTGAGGTAATCTGCTCCAGTGATTACGTATCACCTGACCTGGGGGCGTTAAAATCTGGTGATTAACACCCTTTGCTATACCTGGTACCTCTCTGAACATGTCATGGAATTGGAATTCTAGGACCAAGGTCTTCAAATCTTCCCATCATTTGATGTTTAATTGGTCATCAATCTCTGGATTACTACGAGAGTCTGCTAGGCCCTGAGGTATGGTTACTTCACCGTCATCCAATTAATTTACTTCCTTCATCAACCACCCATCTTGCTGGCGCCATTTCCGTAGTATGTTGATATAGTAAACCTGTCTCTTTTGAGTGGGTGTGGCCTGAAGGACCTCGTAGTTGACCGGTCCCGTGTGCCTCATTACCCAAAAAGGTCCTTGCCATCTAGATAAGATCTTGTGAGAGTTATCTGGAAGTAATACTAGTACCCAATCTCCAACTTGTAGTTCTTTCTCTGTAGTTTGGGTGTCATAATGTTGCTTCTGTTTTTCCTGGCATTGAGTCAAATTCCTCTGAGCTACCTCCTTAGCCTTTCTTAATTGTTCCTGGAAGTCAATCGCTACTTGGGGTAAGGTCGTATTACCACCCTCTCTCTTCCATTCTTCACAAATGAGATCAAGAAATCCTCATGGATTATGATCATAAACTAATACAAATGGAGCATACCCAGTGGAGGCCTGTGGAGCTTCTCTTATGGCAAAGAGTAGGGGAGGTATCATAGCATCCCACTCCTGGAGGTCTCCCTGAATTCAGGCCCAAATCATCTCTTTCAAGGTGCAATTAAAGCGCTCCACAAAGCCATCGGTCTGGGGGTGATAGATGGATGTATGTAGTTGTTTAATCCTCAAAACTTGGTAGATTCCCTTTAAGATTGTAGACATGAAGTTCTTCCCCTGATCAGTAAGGATTTCACTAGGGATGCCTACCCAAGCAATCCACTTCAAGAGAGCCCCAACTATTGCCATTGTTGTTTCTGATCTCAGGGGAACTGCTTCAATAATTACCAAAAAAATTGATACCCTGATCTGCTTCATGGAAATGGTCCTGCTACGTCCAGAGCAATCTGATTAAACAGGTATCCCACCGGGGGCATAGATATTGGGAGTACTGTCATGGGTTTTACCCCCCTGTGTTTTGACACTCAGGGCATTCGCACACAACCTCTATACCATTTTGTAGAGGCCTTACCAGAAGACCCCTCACTTCAGACGCACTTCCGTTTTATCTCACCCTAAGTGCCCATCCATAGGGAGTGTGTGGGCAATCTGAAGCAGAGCTTCCCAATATTTGTGAGGGGTAAGGATTTGGCACTTCTCCTCCCCATTTCCTTGATTCTCTATCTGGTACAGAATGCCCCTCCTTACCTCATATTTTGGGCTATGTCTGGCCTTCTGCAGATCCACTATCTCCCCTTCATCTTTAGCCAGTTGAGACAGCCACACATTCTGGAATAGGGGTTCTTGTCTTTGTTCTTCCTGAAAATACTTCTCACCTATAAGTTGTTCTATATCAAGGTTTTCCTGTTCATCCTCTTTTGGGTCCCTGAAGCAGGCCATTCTAGAGTCTCTCTCCCACTTACCACCCCTCTTGATGATAACTCTGGCAATGACTTCCTCCAGATGAGGCCAATCCACTCCTAGGAGCATAGGACATGGCAATGTTTCAGCAAGGCCAAAAACAATTTCTTCAGTGTGACTGAGTACAGTGAGTTGGATCTTCCTGCACTCATAAGTGTATGAAGCCCCATGAATACAAACCATGCTCACCAGGCTTTCCAGAATTCCTAGATGAGTGGGAAAGAGCTCTGCCCATATCATTGACTGTGAGCAACCAGTGTCAACCACTGCTGGTATGATGGTGTCTCCTACTTTTACCTTGACCACTGGTTTATTCTGTCAGCCTGGACCCTTGTGCCTGCTGAAACTACAATCCATTTTTTCATCATGGGTGTTCTCAATGGAAGTTTTAGTCTGTGTTCTTCACAGGCAGAACTGGGAGATGTGTCCTTTCTTCCCACATCTGTAGCATATCACATCTGTTCCCAGCTTCTAAGTACTCATCCAGAATTCTGGGTATTTTCACCCATCGTGACTGGCTGGGTGTGCTGTGTCCCCAATGCCTGAGCTGAGTCCCCAATGCCTGAGCTCCTGGCCAATCTCTCTTAAGAGCTTTGCCCTCCCCTTCTGAAGCAGCATAGTTTTCACCAGGCTTAGAGCTTCCTTTATGGTCTTAGGTTGATTTCTTCGCACTCATTGCTGAGTGTTACTATTAAGATTGGTCAAAAACTGTTCTAGGATTATAAGATCCATTACTTCTTAAGGAGTATGAGTCTTGGGTTGTAACCATCACTCTGCCAGGTCTCTTAGTATCTGAGCTAAAAGACAGGGCAGTGCCCCCTCAGGACCCATGGATCAAAGGGGACAAGAGGGTGCAAAAGCCCCCTTGGCTCACCAAAAGCATACAGGAATGTCTCCTAGCTAAAAAAGAGGTGTACACCCAATGGAAGGGAGGGGCCACCACCAGGGAAGACTATACATCAGTCACTTGGGGTTGTAGGGAAGCAGTCTGGAAGGCCAAGGTGGAGATGGAACTGGGACTAGCTACCCAGATCAAGGACAACAAGAAGTCCTTTTTTAAATACATAGGGGGTAAAAAGAAGGTACCGAGCAACGTGAGACCACTGCAAGACACACTAGGAAATCTGGTCATTGCACCAAATGACAAAGCTAACCTATTCAATAATTTCTTTGCCTCCATTTTTCTGAGGGGGGATCAGGTCACTCCCCCACCCCCCGTGACCTCCATAGGCCCCAGGGCAGGTGCACCCAGGCCTAGGGTCAGTAAGGACCTAGTCGGGGAACTTCTGGAGGGTCTGGACATATTTAAATCAGCTGGTCCTGATGGTATCCACCCTGGAGTGCCAAGGGAATTAGCAGAGGTCATTGAGGGACCCCTGGCACTGTTTTACAAGCACTTGTGGTGCACTGGTGTGGTGCCAGATGACTGGAAAAGGGCCAATGTTGTTCCTATTTTCAAAAAAGGGAGGAAGGAGGACCCAGGAAACTATAGGCCAGTTAGTCTTACCTCGATCCTGGGTAAGCTTTTTGAAAGAATTATCCTGACGCATGTCCACGAAGGGCCAGCAGGGGAGATTATGCTTAATGGCAATCAACTCAGGTTCATTAGAGGCAGGTCCTGTCAGACCAACCTGGTGGCTTTCTATGACCAGGTTACAAAATCCTTGGATGCGGGGGTAGCAGTGGACATAGTCTTTCTGAACTTTAGGACGGCCTTTGACACTGTCTCTCACCCCATTCTCATTAAAACTAGGGGAATGTGGCGTAGACACCTACACAGTCAATAGGTCACTAACTGGCTGGAGGGCTGCACCCAGAGGGTGGCAGAGGATGGGTCTTATTTGACATGGAAGGGTGTGGGCAGTGGGGTTCTGCAGTTCTCGGTCCTCGGGCCTGCACTGCTCAACATCTTCATCAGCAACTTGGAGGAAGGGGTAAAAAGTACCCTGTTTAAATT
This sequence comes from Caiman crocodilus, assembly GCA_030014935.1. Taxonomy (NCBI): domain Eukaryota; kingdom Metazoa; phylum Chordata; order Crocodylia; family Alligatoridae; genus Caiman; species Caiman crocodilus. The sequence goes on from JAGPOW010001296.1 coordinate 103,205,535, forward strand.
CACAGATGACACTAAGTTGTGGGGGGAAGTGAGCATGCTAGAAGGGAGGAATAGGCTGCAATCAGAACTAGAAAGGTTACAGGGATGGGCGGATGAGAACAGGATGGGTTTCAACACTGACAAGGGCAAGGTACTGCACCTGGGGAGGAAGAACCTGCAGCATACCTACAGGCTGGGGAACTCCCTTTTCATCAGCACAGAGGCAGAAAAAGATCTTCATGTCATTATTGATGCCAAAATGATGAACGTGGGCTGACAGTGTGAGGGCATGGTCAGGAAGGCCAACCATACCTTATCATGCATCCACAGATGCATTTCAAGCAGGTCCAAGGAGGTAATCCTCTCTCTCTATGTGACAGTGGTCAGGCCCCAGTTGGAGTACTGCATCCAGTTCTGGGCACCACACTTCAGGAGGGATGTGGACAAGATGAAGAGGGTCCAGAGGAGGGTCACTCGCATGATCAGGCGGTAGTAGAGTAGGCCCTACAAGGAGAAGGGACCTGAATCTTTTCATCCTCCACTAGAGAAGGCTGAGGGGGGAATCTAGTAGCTATTTACAAACTAGTCAGAGGGGACCAGAAGGCATTGGGGGAGTGCCTGTTCCCCTGGGCACTACCAGGAGAGACTAGAAATAACGGTCACAAGCTGACAGAGCATAGATTGAGACTAGACATGAGGAGGCGCTACTTCATTGTCAGGGTGGGTAGGATCTGGAACCAACTTCCAAGAGAAGTGGTGCTGCCTCCTACCCTGGAGGTTTTTAAAAGGAGGCTGGATGAACACCTTTCTGGGGTCATTTGACCCCAGTACTCTTTCCTGCCATGGCAGGGGGTCGGACTTGATGACCTGCTCAGGTCCCTTCAGACCCTACCTACTATGAAACTATGACCCTTCCAGCCTCAAAACTTTTGGCGATAGGTCTTTGTGGAAATTTCCTATCTATATAATATGGCTGCTTTTACCTTCCGGTAATCTTTGGCCTCTACCCAGTTAAGGGCTCGGTAAGCTCGGTAAACAATTAACAAATTGTTGTTAATGTTTCTAAGATTGTGTTTGTCCCCTTTCCCCTTGTAAGAAACCCTGTTTCAGTTGAATGTTGCCTGTGAGTGGGAAAGTTTGCTCAATTTAGATCACCCAGTTAAAATGTATTAATTTGTTTATTTATGGGGGCTTAAGTCAGATCTAGAAAGCTGGTGTAAATCTCCTATATCTTGAACTGGTCCTTCTTATTGCCATCTAGAGCCTCTAGAGCCTGGCAGATGGGTTACATTTACATGATGTAAAATGTATGTCAGTAAAAACATATGCCAGTAAAAAGGTTTAGTTGTAAGTAAAGAAGTTTGCAAATTGTCAGTAAAAAAAACTTTTCTTGAGTTGGCAGCCCTGATAGTGACTAGGTCCTCAGCACATTCCTTCCACTTTCAATTAGTGTGTATGTAATTTTTTTGCCTTTTGAGTGGCAAGTGAAAATTCCCATGTTTAAAAGGAGCCAGTCGTAAAATCTTCATTCAGGACAACACTGGAAGTATTGCAGGAGGCATAGACCTACATTATGTGTGACACCAAGTAGTTTTACAGAAGTTCCCTTGTTCCTGGCATACAGTGGAAGTTTATAGAAGATGGACACATGATTGGTGATGTGTTTGTCTGTAGTTGCTAGCCTAAGACAGGGTGAAAGATAACTGAATACAATAAGATTATGGGCTAAGAAAATTGAATGTGTAGAGACATTTGGCTTGATTAGTTGACTGATTCTTGATACAAACTATGGGTAATGACAATCCATCCTCTGAGGATAGTGCTATATAATAAAACATATAATACAACATACTGGGAAACCTGAATGAAGGAAATAATTTAGACAAAAACTCTCATTAGATGTCACTTGGTGCATCTACATGAGATGTTTACTGTAAGTTGACTAATTAGCTCCATGGTAAAGTCTCAGCATCTACATGTGTGGCTCTATTCTGTGATTAATGTGTAGACACTGACCATGGGCATAAATAGTTCCGGGTCAGCCCAACCAGACAGATGCCAGACTCCTGCCTGTTGCCTAGCCATACAGCTCTGTACTTTCAACACCTTCATGCCCCAGCCAGCCCTTCTGCTGCCAAATGCCATCTGGGGCTGAGCAGCCCTGGTATAAACTGCTGTGCCCCAGCTCAAATTGCTGCTGTCCCAGATGCACATAGAGACACTGCACCTGGGAGTAATTTACTCTAGCTCAAACTGCTCCAGAGTTTATTGCTTCAGATTAATTGCATATGAAGACACACCCAGTACCATTTATCCTGCTGAAATCAGACAGTGTAAGCCTTTCATTATACTTCAAGGCTAGTTGCAGATACTTTAAGGCTAGTCTTTCATTATATTTCAAGGCTAGTTTCAAGCACTTCATGCTTATCCCTTCTGAACCTCTGAGTTTTTAGTGATTTGTCTGGTAATAGGTTAAACCAACGACACTAAACTGCACCTGGAGATTGATGAGTTCTGGTCTTTGTCTTTCTTGCCAGATGAAAGGTTGTGAGAACTAAATGAACACATCTGCTTCTATTGCATATTTTCCTAACATTTGATATCATACATCATCTTGTAGAAGGTCAGATGGGAAAAGCTAGTAAGAGTAGCATAAGGTTATAAAACAAAACTATAATGTGGCAGATTAGTTCACAACAGTCCATTCACCTTTAGATTTTATTGTAAGATAGCAGTATTTTAACAGAATGATTTTAAGTGAGCATTGGAATTCTGTGCTGTGAACCTTGAAACATTTATTTTAAATATTTATTATACCAGTGGAAAAAAAATGTCAGTGGATGTGGTTTAGAAATTGTCAGTTCAAATAATCAAATGTGTCTCTTTATCAAGAAATGCACGTTTGCAAAAAAACAAAAAAAATCTGCTATACTGCATCTCAGGAAGCTGAACATCTCACTTGGGCCAGATGAAAATTTGAAATTCACATGCTGTTAAGGTGCTCACTCCTTAATTGTGATTTGCTTCTGTTTGAGATTTGCCGAAAAGTGTTCTGAATGAGAAGACATTAAATATCTTAGTGTCAAACTGTGTCCTTCATTATGGCTATATAACCCTACTGATTGCAATGTATTTTATATAGTATATTGGGGCTGTGATAAACACCTGGTTTACATTCAGTTTGTAACACAGGTCCAGTGCCTCAGAAGAGATTGGGGCTCACATAAGTATCACCTCCATTAAGAAGGTCTCTGATAGTAAGTTGAGGCCCAGTTCTGTGAGGTAGAAGGAATTGTAAGTCTGGGGCCAGGCTCCGCCCCTTTGTCCTAGTGCATACATAGCTGCATGCTGCCCTTTCCCAGTCCTGTCTCCTTGATATAGAGATTGTCTGAGGGCTGGAAATGACTGTGACTTCTCCATGCTCCAATGAACACTGTTGGTATAATGGTACCATGACAGGTCACTACAGACAGACACACCATGGAATAGCCTTAGTGGTTTAAGTTATGGGACCCAAAAATTATCTGGTGGCTTCCAAAGTGACAAGGTAGCAGAAAACAATCTTTATAATTCATTCCTTTAAGCTTTGGGCCAAGTTATGGATCATCTATGGTTTGTGTGGTGCTGTTTGGTACATGTTTTTTCCCAAAGTTCATTCCAGTATATAAATACCCAAATTCTTATCCTGCCTAGATGGAACATACTTATGAAGTCAATAAATCAGAGAAATTCAGCTATGGAAAATGTTTTTGGTCAATCTAAGTGTCAATTTGCAAATATTCAAGGAGGTTACCTTATTCAAGCAGCAAAAAATGGCTTGCCCAGTCTAAATTAGTTCACCTAAGCAGGTGAACTAAATTTGATTGAAAACAGGTTAGCCCAACCTACCAAACATCTGCACATGTTCAGAGAGCAGCCCCAGGGCTGGGAAAGCCCAGCCACTCACCCCAGCTCTAGACCTGTGCTTTTCCTACCCCCCACCAACCCTGACAGCTATTTTTAGCCCCCAACCTCATGGACCCACTAATGTTCCCCCCTGCAGACCTGTCAATCCCACCTGGACCCACCACACCTCCCTATCCCCCATATTACTTAGAGCAGGTTCCTGGCAGGGCTTCTAGCATTGGCAAATATGTGCACAGACTGCTTTCAATTTACGATGACACAGCTTAAAGATCAAGTGCAGCAAATGTCTGCACAAATCCTCAGTGGCTAGATGGCAGGTGTAAAGAAAATTCATTAGCAAACAAGGGAAATGAGATAAGTTTGTAAATCCCAACATCATTGAAATACCTAAGCCAGTAGTTTATTACTGTAATTCATATATTGCCAAAGAAGCCAGGTGCTTTATAGATTAAATAAAAATACACAATATGAATCCCACCCTGAAGAATTTTCAGTCTATTTTTAGATATAATAAGTTAGAACACGAAAAATAGGGTGAAGAAGGACAAAGGAAATAGTTACTCAGGTTTGGTATGTGAATATCTTGATGGCTGCATTATATTCAAATCCTTCCTCAGACATTTCTTCATTTGTCTATGGGGAAGATGTGTTTTAGGGTGGATTTTAATAAATAGCAATAGCTTGGAGTTTCATGCATTTGCAGATTAGTATAGGTCACAATTTTTAAAAAAGGACAGAAATTTATCTGGGAGAAGGAAGCAAACGAGGTGCAGGGGAGGGAAAACTTGATACCTTATTGATCTCAACTACATGAATCTATCAATGACAGGAAATACATTCTGAGATGCTGAATGGAATGTATTTTGTGCAGGGATTGGCTGCAAGTGTTGATAATAATCGCTTCCTGAAAAGTGTTTTTTTTTTTAACTCATTTTCTATAGAAGCAGTAAAAAGGGGGCATTGCTGGAAGAGACCAGCTGTCCATCTCCTCAGGTATCTTATTATTTCAGGTTTCAGTATTAGATCATTGAAACATAGGAATGAAAGGGACCTTGAGGATTATGTAGTCTAACTCTCTAATACATATGCAGAATGTCATACTTTTGGCTTTTTGAATGCCTCTAATGAAGGAGAGTCTACAGCAGGGGTGGGCAATTATTTTGGGTGGAGGGCTGCTTACCCAGTTTTGGCAGGCTGCCGAGGGTTGCATAGATAGCCCTGCCCTTTGACAGCTGCCCCACCCCCGGTCACCATCTTGGGACCAAAGTCCCAGGGCCAGCACCAGTGGGGCCCAGAGCAGGGCACAGGCTAAAAAGGGTCTATGGAGCTGGGCTGGGCTGCATCAGCAGAGAGGGTGGATCTGGCCCAGCTCCATAGAGCCCCTGCTGGCTGGGACCCTGCTCTCCTGCCACCCTGCTCTTGGCCCCACCGGCACTGGGCCCAGGATGCTGGTGTGGGCCCCATGCTCCCACTGGCTCCCTGCCCACTCACACCCAGTGCCCCCCAGTCCCATGGTACAGACAGGGGGCAGCGCTCAGCCCTGACCCCCTGCTCATCAGCAGGGAAGAAGCTGGTGCTGAGCATGGGAAAAAGTGGCCCCTTGCCTGCCCCATGGCTGGTGCACCCTGCTGTAGCCACTCACAGCCCACATCGGACTGTCTGGAGCAGGCACAGGCAGCCTCGTGTGGGCTGTAGTGGCTGCAGTATGGTGTGCTGGCCATGGAGCAGGCGAGGGGCCACTTTTCTCCACACTGCAGCCACTCGCAGCTTGCCTCACTGCCACCTGCTCCAGACAGCCCTGCATGGGCTGCGAGCACCTGTGCAGGGTGCCAGCTGTGCCATGGGCGAGGGGCCACTTTTCTCCATGCAGGGAAGGAGCCTGGGGAAAAGCTGAGCGGGTGGGGGAAGCGGCTCCTCCTCCACCCCATGGCCAGTGACCCACACTGCAGGTGCTCGCAGCCCACATGGGGCTGTCCAGAATGGGCACAGGCAGCCCCATGCAGGCTGCGAGCAGCTGCAGTGCCAGGCATCGGGCGTGGGCGGAGCCACTTCCCCCCCTCCACGCTCCTTCCCTGGCTGGGGTCCCCCCCTCCCCTACTTACCTGAGCTTCCTGTGCTGTCAGGGCAGCCATGTGCTCTCAGCCCAGAAACCCTGAAACCTTCTGGCGGTGGGCGGAGCCGGGTGGCCCTGCTGTTGTTGGAGGTCTCTGAGCTTCCCCTGGGTCCTACTGCCCTTTGTTTCTGTCACTTTTGGCAGGAACCAAGTGCAGAGAACTACTAATTTTCAAAAATCTTTACAGGCCCCATGGGATGGATAGAATGGCCTCCAGCCCACGGGCCATATTTTGCCTACCCCTGGTCTACAGCTTTCTTAGACAGCTTGGTCCATTGTAGTATTATTCTTAAAAAACTTTTCTGAGATTGAACCTAAATGTAATTTGCTTTACTTTAAACCCATTCCTTCATATATTGCTCTCAGTGGTAAGAAAAAATAATTTGCTTCACCACCTTTCTGGCAGTCTTTCAAATATCTGAAAACTATCAAGTTTCCCATAATCTTCTGTTATCTAGTCTAAAAGTTCCTTTAAACTTTCCTCACAAAGAATTCTCTCCAGTACTTTTTATAATTTTTTTTCCATCTGCCTCTGGACCCTGTCCAGACTCTTAAAATACTTTAAAATGCAATGCCCAAAACCAGACATAGGACTCCAATGCCTCACCAACACTGAATAAAGTGGTGTGAATAGATGCTGCAAAAGAAAGTGAAAGAAATGTTTAAAGGACACTTATAATCTACTTGTGGGGAACTTTCTTCATGTCAAAACTTAGTAACTATCACATGTCCTCATACATCCTACTTACAGCATTTTGTAGGGAGGGGAGGACTATTTAAAAAACCCCAAAAACTTGGGAGGAAGGGGTTCTTTTAATATTTCAGCTTTTTTCTTGGACCATACATTTTGCTAATTGACACTCAAGAGTGACTTTTTAAAACACAACTTTCTGAAAAAGGAACTAGGAACTTTTTTTATCCTGCTCACCTGCAAGCAAACTCCAAGCTAATAAGAGTCAAAAACATTTAGCAGCAGCTATGGATACTTCCTCTATTACCTACAGTAAACCCCTTCTGGTTAAAGTCATGATTTCAAATAAAAATAAGAAATGACCTCTGAAACAAGCAGAGGTCAACAAGCCAACATAAAAGAAACATACAGAAGAGAGCTTGATAGTTGTTTGTCACTTCAGAATCCCTAATGCCCCAGGCAGATGCCACGTGTTGAAAGTAAATTCAATTAGGAAAATAAATTATTTACACCTGAAGAACTAGTGCATACAACTTTGGTAGCCCTTTTTCTACAATACAGGATGTATTTCTGTTCCTGGTATGATGTGACTTCTCAGAAAAGTAGCTTGCTTCTTTCTTGTTTGCCACTGGAAGACAGGGAAGGGCTAAATCCAAGTCTTTCTCTAGGAGATATTTATACAGCTTTTAGGCATCTAAATTACTAAACACAATGCAAGATGTCCAGATGTCAAAGACAGCCCATTTGGCTTTTTGAACATGTTCAAAGCTCCTTCTGGTATCCACCTTCCCTAATGCTCTCTGTAACCCTAGAGGTATAATTGGGTAGTGAAAGAATCGTAGGTTCATCAGTTAAGCAGATGGGATGGAGTGTGATTCTGTAGCCCAATGAAGAGGTGCTGGTCAAGGTGGGAGCCCTGGGCTCTGGCCTCTGCTTCTTATACTATTTGTGCATTTTGCTTTGAACAGACATTGGAAAACAGTGAATGAATAGATTGGGCCTCCCTAAACGAGGCCTCACTAAATGAGGACTAAACTACCAGAAGTTAGTTTTCATCTACTGAAGAGTCTGAGTGCATACACAGAGAGTTATCATGGACCAGAAAATGAGTGGTAAACCCTTGCACCCTTTTATCTTGCTGCAGATTGTTCATCTGTGGACCATGCATAGAACTAAAGGCCTGTTAAAGGTAGCTGGGTAAGTATTTGTTACTAGCAAGTCAAAGCTTACAAAACACATTTCCAAGTAATATCATTTTCTTCTTCTCTCCCTCTTCCTTTTGAAAGGAGGGCATATCATGATAAAACATATACCATATACAGCTGTCTAGTAAAGGGACTAATAAGGGGAAAGGCAGTAGTAGCAATGGGGACTTCAGAAGAAGGTGCAACATATAATCCCATTATGGCTTCTGGAAGAGCACTTTAAGGCATTTGTACATGACACAGTGTTTGATCCTCCTTAATTTACTATGCCTTAAAAATTTTAACCAAGGTTATTGTGGTGCATCACATTTGTGTTGCATGCGGTGCACTTTCAAGAGAGTTAAGTCCCGTGTGTCATTCTCCACAGATTCCAGCAGTGGGAGGCAAAAACCAATCTACCCCCAGTAATGTCTTTTCTAATAAATTACAGGAAGAGGCATATGTAAACCGGCCTTCATAGTCCCTGCCTCCTGCCCCCCACCAGGAGTCTTCTGCTAAGTCCCCTCTGGTGACCCCAATGACAAGCCATGTGAATCATCTCCTCCCATCTCTTTCCCTTCCCCCCACAAAGTAATGAGAGTTTATATATATGATTTAAAAAAAAAATTACTACGTAACTGATATGATATCAGAAATGTATGAGGTTGAGAATAGTGGGTAGGTGGTGGCAAATGTACAGGGTTGAGAGTAGCGGGTGGGTGGTGGCAAATCCAACAGCTCTTACTCTTCTGGCTTTTTAGAACTACATTTCCCAGCATTCCCAAGCTGCCAGGGCTTAGACCAGTTTCCATGAGGACCTGTCATTGGGGCTGCCTCCTCTGTCCATGTTCCACCATGAATCTGTTTGTTTACTGTGACATATGGCTTTTGGAGGGGTGTTGTGAAATGTTTTTGAAAAACTGAGTTAAAGGTGGACTTGGGGTGGAATATGCCCTCCCCACCAGCCGTACTTCTAAGCCAGACTGTTCACTCACTTCCTAAACTCTTAAACCAAGCCTTAAACCAAGGCATTCACTCCTCATTCATCTGCACCCCACACCCAGCCAGCCACTTAGAGGTATACTTAACCCTTCCATCCACAGGACATGATTCAGGCTGGCTAGGTGCCAGTGAGTAATGAGCTCTCCCCCCCATCACTGCCAGCCTTGAAACAGCAAACTCCTACCCCAGTCCACATTCCCCCTGCCCTGCTTGTCCTTGCCTTTATCCCCCATCTGCTACCTTCCCCTGCACACCCCTGCAGACCAACACAAATGCTTATGTTGTAAATTGTAAAATAATTTATTGTAATCAAAAGAAAAAACAATCATGAATGCTGTCAGTAGGACTGAAACATTGTAGCCTGGTTAAACAGCCGTATTATCACCTCCTAATTACTTCCAAGCATAAGCTCACACAAAGAGGCTGTGAATTGGGCCTGTTAAGGGGCTGTCATGTGTGTAGGTAGGATGTAGCCAGGTCCCCCTGCCATGATGGTCAATGATCGTCTGTTAACCCTTAATGCAAACTGAAATTTGTTTCAAACTATATGATGTGAATCAGTTAACGTGGTTTAGAAAATGGTGAGCACATCTACAAATGGCCACAGATATTAGAACTCTCACTATTGGCCTGAGGGGGGAAAAATTGAATAGGGATGCTGTCATCTTTAGACCAGAAACCTAGTCACTCAGCATTGTGATAGAGGAAGAATACTTACTTGACAAAAAACAACTATGAATTTTAAGAGGTTTTATGAGCTGGGAAATAAGAAAACAGTTGTGGCTAGCAACAGTTGCTTACAGCAAATACAGCAGTAGAGTTTCTTACCATTTGGCATTCATTCTGCACCTATTTACCATGCTGCATATAGCCTTCTCCCTGTAACAGAAAAAATGCATGCCTTGTAAAAACTATCAAACACCTCCTTTTTCTCAATAACACCTACAAATCCTCTATGGATATGTGATTCCCTCTCATATTTTTGTAGGATGATAGAAAGGCAGATGAAAAAAGGAAGTTGAATAGAAATTGAAACCACCAAAATTTACTTCCTGGGGTATCATCCAAAATTGTTCCATAATGCTCTACAGGCAGGTGCATTTACATTTCTCTACCATAGAACCTTTCCGTTATGCTCTGCTTGCTTTTATTGCTGCAAGATCCATTTGACTTTGGATTCTAAATCTGAAGTAACTTACTGGATTTCACTCTGGATTAACAATAGCAGGAATTTGAGTAGACTCTGTCACAGTGTATTTGGCCTACTGGTATTGATCAGTGCTAATCTGGTGTTTGACATCACTATAAGGTTTCAGGTTTGAGCTCTATCCCTACTTAGAGTTATGTCAAGGATTGCCCCTAGCTGTAAAAAGGCACCTGATCATTCTACCAAAGGTTACTGGATGAAGTGCTGACAACATTGCTCCCATGTGTGCCATTAGGTTAGAAACCGGTAGGTTAGACATCTTGTGACTATGACAATTATGTGCCCATTTAAACCCCCAAATATCCTTTTATTTCCCTTTACGTCTCAAATTTAGCTGGTCTACCATTATCTTTCCTTTTTTATTTTCTCTAGTTGTCAAACACCAAACAAATAATAAACCAACAAAGTTAGATCAGTATTTTGGACATTATAGCTTACTGTTTCTTTGTTATACTCAGTTTAAACCCCAGTTCTTCCTTAGCAGCATACAGATGTTTAATACAGCACCTGACATAAGTGTTTGGTTCAGTATTGGAGACAGAGAATGAAGCATGATTGAACCTAGATTATTTTTGTTTCTGCCTCTAAAACTAATCAGGAAAGAAGTAATTTGACCCAGCACATCTTTATTTTATTAGCTTTTTGCCCTTTGTGATGTATTTTAAAATGAACCTATTTTCAGAAGATGCCATTATAATATCCTCAGCTACATCCATAGATCATATAAAACAATTATTGGAAAATCTTGTCAGGATATAGATTATTACTGGTTTTTTAGGAGCAATGACAATGTATAATTGTGGACAGGTATGACCCAGGAATATATGTCCCAAAGTGGTGTTATTAGATCTGGGAAAGAAACCATTTTCCCCATCCACAGAAATGTCAGTTCTCAAAAAAAGTGTGTACTTGCTGCATTGAGATAAAACTAAGACCTTCCAACATTTTGCATGCATGCGCACACACACACACCAGAAAGAGATCTTTCAAACTGTTCTATTTTGGCAAACAGTAAAAAATGTTCACAATTTTTTTCAAAAATTTTTCCCCCCCACTAAATTTGCTCTGAAAAAGCAATGTCCAATCAGTTCAATTTGTTAGAGTGGCAGCACCTATTCATTGTGTTTGGCCTCTGAGGAAATTTATGTTGGATTCAATCTGAGCTGCCACCTATTTTGCTACACTTATTTTGACATCAAGTAATCGGCTTAAGGGTCACATCCAGAGAGTGGTGGTGGATGGGCTGGTATTGACCTCGAAAGATGTGGGCAGTGGGGTCCCCCGAGGCTGGTGCTGTTCAATATCTTCATCCACGACCTAGATGAGGGTGTGGAAAGCACTCTGCCCAGATTCATATATGACATCAAACTACGTGATAAAGCAATCACACTGATGGGAAGAAACTGAATCCAGGCAGACCTGCACAGGTTAGAGAAGTGGGCAGAGAACAATAGGATGCAGTTCATCAAGGACAAGTGCAAGGTGCTGCATCTACAGGGAGTGAATCACCAGCGTATCTATAGACTGGGAGATAACCTTCTCAGCAGCACAGTGGCCTTCACAAGAGAAAAAGGCTGAGGGGGATCTTGGCAGTATATAAATTCACTGAGGAGGGGCAGCAGGCTGTTTACCAGAGCAGCCCTTGGAATAACCAGAAACAAAGACCACAAACTGAGAGAGAGTAGATTTAGGTTGGACATCAGAAATAACTTCTTCACAGTTAGGGTTGCCAGAATCTGGAATGGGCTTCCAAGGGAGGTGGCGCTCCCCCCTATCTTGGGGGTCTTCAAGAGGAGACTGGAGAAGTACCTGGCTGGGGTCACATGACCGTAGCACTTTTTCCTGCCACTGGTAGGGGGTTGGATTCGATGATCCTTTGAGGTCCCTTCCAATCCTAGCACCTATGAATCTATAAAAAGGTCTGGTAACAAAGATACAAATTAAACTTGTTGACCAAAGGCCAGGTTTGACCATCTCAGAAATTGCTAAAAGGCATTCTTCTCTTTCCAGTCAGTTTGGATTGCACAAAAGTCAGGAACAGTTACTATTTCCATGCTTAGGGAAATACTAAATGCTCCCTGTCTTCTTGTCAGTGGCAGGGTGGGACAGGGAGTCAGAGTGGGGGAGTGCTACTTCCCCTCCACACTGGCCTCCAAGGAGAGCCAGCACAGGGGGGATATCAGCTGCACCTCAGTGTCAGAATAAGGAATTCATTCACTGTCAGGGAAGGGCAGGGATGTAGGCAGAATGGCTAGTGATGCTCAGTGCTGTACCATTGCATACTTCAAGTGTACTTAATGGTGTGAGCCAGAACTAGGCAATTTGAATAGTGGAATGACACTATGCTGTAGCACTTCTGTAACGCTTTTTTGTATGCGTATGCTATTTGCCTCCAAATGTATTTAAACTTTTTTTACACTCTCTTTGGCCTTTCAGTTGCTTTTAAAGTAATAGAACCTTACCTTTTCCTGAAAAATGCCAAACTATCTTCATGCTTCAAGAATTTCCTTTATCAAGTCAAAATAAATGTCAGTGGGTTCCCTAAGATTAATTTCTGTATGCAGACAAAAAAAATTGCCAACAAAAGCAATTTTACTCTACTACTAGCTCTGGAAGGTTTACTATTGAGACAGCAAAAAGTGAGTATTTAATATTCAATAAGCAAAGATCTATGAGCCCAATTTTAAAACACAGAAAAGATATCATTTGTTTGGGGGAGGGGGTTGGCTTCTTTACTGTATTCATTTTTACTCGCTACTAGCTTTAAATTTGAAGATACCCTGTATTTTCAAACATTTTTCCCAAGTAAAATAGCTCAGCACGGTTGCAAATACAATGTCTCTCCAAAGCAGTCATCCAGAAAGAAGCAAGCAGAGGAAGTTTCTGAGTATCTGATGTGGTCTCAGGCCTCCAGTCAACCATGGCAGAGCACTACTGAGAGCAGTTTTTCTTTTGATACTTATTCTACAATAAAGTGCATCACATAACAACAAGCAAGCCACAGATGAGAATTGTGAGGCAGCACACAATATGCTTTCTAAAAAAGGTGGTAGAAGTCTTCATCTGTCAATTTACCTTTAATTTGGGTTACAAAAGCTTTTAAGAAACATAATCGTCACTTACGCCACCAGTATCTTTATTAGAAGGTCATATTTTTCATAACATATTCTTGTCTCCCTTTCATGGACATCACCTCTCATTAAAACCACCTTGTTTTGAATAGGAATGGTTTAGGACAGGGTATCCTTATTGTACAAATAAGTGGGGGCTTGGAAATAATTGGAAAAAGTGAAAGGTGCCTATAGAAATTACTTTAAAAGCCTATAGAATATTGACATTTTTTTGAAGCCAGGAAGTAAGATTTTCTATTTGATTCTATAGGGCTCTTTACAAGAATTTTCAGTGTAGGGATGGTCATATTTCTCTAGAAGACAAAAAGAGGGAAGAAAATCAATTCTTATTAAACACCATAATTTCTAAGAAATAGCACTATTCACACCACAGCAGGGTATGTTTCAGGGATCCATTAGGAGCCATCTAAGGTATAATGATGGAATACTATTACACACCCTGGAGTGATATAGTGCTAGTACAAGGTAGCTCTTAAATTCTAAAATTCAGTTTTAAAGATTTTATTTCTGAATTTTCTACATAAAGGAAGTTGACATGTGCCTCTAATATTCCTTTAATTTTATATGTGCAGTTTTGCAGATGCAGCCTTTGTATTTGGCAAAATCCAAATGTGTACATTAAATCTTGTTTTGTTTCTTAATTTATTCTTATTTTATTGAAAGTGGATTGTCCAGCCCAGATGTACACTCATATGGCCTCTTTGTATACCCAGTGGTATCATGCTGGCAGCTGATTAACATTTAATTCAGTAAAACAGGATTATTATGCATTTCCCTATTTAGACATAGCATTTTTTAAATCTATGTGCTGGTTTCATAGATGGTGCAGACAGAGCACTGGCAGGGGTGGGGAGGGATTCAAAGAGAAGAGATAAATGTATTTTTTAAAATAACTTTAAGATGTGATTGGTTTAAAGCATATCACCCATATTTTATAATCATTAAATGTTCCAAAAACTATGTTTTTTGTAATAGTTTAATTTTCCATGATACAAGTGACTGCCTCATACATTAGTAAAATAATATGTAACCCACATGATTTCAAATGGGGGGTGTATGGGTAATTTAAACATTGGTGAGACATGAGAATTGCCCAACTAATCCCTCAGAAAGCAATCTTGGAAAATGATGTAAAAAAAAAAAGAATAACTCCACAAAAATCACACAGAAATGAGCATATGTACCACAGACGCACCAGAAAATATTCTCCAGGTATTTTTTGAGTCTAAATTAACTTTTAGCTTTAGATTTGGTTGCAGTTTTCAAAGGTGAATTTATATGCTTGAATTGTAGAAAGGAAAATTGTACATATTAGGACAAATTTAGCATTAATTTGTCCTTGTCCCAGGTTTCCCTTGAGTTGTTCCTGGTTTCCTTGGTGAAACTAAAATAGGGGAAAGCACCAAGGTAAATCTGAGCAAAAGTCTCCAGGAGCTTTGTTTCTGTGCCTCAGAGAATCTTATGAGGCTAAAATTATATATCTATAGCCAGAAATAGTTTTTTTGTTCATCACCAACCTCTATGTATAAAAAAACAATTAGGGCTTCAGACTTTCCACACTAAGCACATGTCGGGCACAGTTTTGAGAGGTGTTGGTAACTCACAACCCGTAATGTTTCCAAGGGAAATTACTCTTGAACTGTAGGCTACTACAGGGTTTAAGTACTTGGGTTTAAGACTTGAATTACTAGGGGGAGCACAAATAGGAACCTTTCTCCTCCATTCTGTTCCACTACAATGCATATGGTCACCCAAGAACAACCTCCATTTGTTCCAAGTTCCATTTGTGCACCAATTGTGCACCTAGTTCATTTGGTGAAATACATGGGAAGCTATTCTCAGTAATATCTCCTCAACCCTTGTGGCCTGCCAAGACCAAAGCCTAGGCATTAGGGCTGTGAAAAACAACACCGTTTCATTTCAACTTCCCTTTTGTCAGTTTGAAGGGACAGTGTTTTGTTTTGTTTTTTTGTTTTGTTACAAAGCACTGTTTCCGTTTCATTTAATCAAAACTGTTTTCCTGTTTCAATGTGTTTCGACGTTTTGCCCATAGACTATAATGGGGAATCATGAAAATGCCTAAAACCTTGTCATTTCTTGCCTGATTTGGATGAGAACTGCAGGGATGGTAGCCCCTTCTGGGGGCATGAAGCTTGCCAAGTTTCAAGGAGTTGGGTTCAGAGGTTTCTGGGAAACTGCACCTCAAACATTTGAAAGAAAAACTCAAATCATTTGCTGGCAGCATCATCCTTCTGTTATCCCATGTGCAGATCTGGTGGCCCACACCCCTGGGAGGGCTGCAGGGCTGTGATGGACTCCTCCTGGGAGTGTGGGTCCCTGGATCTGGGTGCAGGATCATGGGAGACTGCCACTGCCGCCTGGGATGTGCACTGTGTGCAGCCCATACCCGGTGCCGGGAAGATTGCTGCTGCTGCTAGCCCCAAGCAGCAGTGGCAGCCTCCTGTCATCCCACATGGGCCTCCAGGTCTGCTGGTTCTGGTTAGCACCTATAGAGCAATGGAGCGAGAGAGGAAGTTCTATGCAAATGGAATTTGTAAGGAATATTGCCATCTTCAAATAAATTCTTCAAAGCAGAAGCATAAAAGTACTCAAACTTCAATAAGATGATCAAGTTATTCCTGATTTCCTCGGTGAAATTAAAATTATTCACCATCTATACTGGGCAAAAAAATACTAACACCATCCTAGTGAGGCAGGGCATTGGAGGTCTTTTCCTGTAATTGCTCTTCCAGTCAGCTGTAGACTGGTGGGATGCCAAGTACTAGAATTGAGGGTAGGGAGAAGAAAGCATGGAGAAGAAGGAAAAAGAAATAATTCTGTTGCATTGCAAAGTGTGGGGAAGTGCAATAGAAGCAAAGGAATAGCTAAAGTGCAAATGCTGGGAGAATTTTGGGAATTAAGATGGGGACAGCATCATGCCAAGCCATAGATGGCTAGGTCTGGGAGTAAACTCAGGGTCAGGAGAAGTAGCTGAGGTGTCAGCTGTAGGAAAACAACAAGATCCAGAGAGTACAGGGCCAGGAAGCTAGCTAGGTCAGGTATCCAGAAAATCAAACTAGAATTGGGTCAGGCTGAATTCAGAGTTGATGAGCAAGCCAGGTCAGGTATCCACAGAATCTGTCAGGATGATACAGGAAGCCAGTATCATCACAAGACAAGAGTGAGGCAGCCTGGCAGTTGCCCAGACACTACTGCTTCTAGTTCAGGGGTTTATACTGGAGGGGGTGAGGGGTCCACCCCACTGATCTGCTGAGGAGGTGGCAGATTAGGATGTGCAGCTGTGCAAGGTACACTGAGTCCCTGGGATGAAGGCCGTAGTTATGGAACTACCGAAACTGGGATTTCATGGATATTGCGAAAGCTGACATTTCCCACAAAATTAGGCAATGCCCATGAAATCCACAGTAAAAAGAAAGTTACTAAAAAGAAAATGCTGCAGGTAGTCTCCAGGGTGGTGTGGCAGCCCACTGAGGCAGGGAAAGGGGAGAGGGCCTGCCCACTCGAAGGGCTGCTGGCAAGATGTTGCTGCTGGCTACCTCACCCTCTGTGCTGATTGGCTGTGAGCACTGCCTGTCATGTGACCCCGCCCCTCTCCACCAATTATTGACAAGGGGTAGGGCTGCATGACAGGCAGGGAGGGCAGGGATAGAAGGGGCCAGGCTTCATGGGCATGCACCTGGAGAGAGACATGGCAGACACAGGCTGAAGACGGTGGAGCAGAAGAATCTAGACATGCTAGAGCACGCTCCTATCCAGAACCAACATAACCAGAATTCTTGATTGCAAGTTCTTCTCTTCTGTCAGTAGATAGATGTGAAATCCATTGGCAGCGTCTGTATCTCATCTCCCATTAGTGTCTACCCCATTTAGCCATACATACATTGTACCTCAGCTTGAGACCCTGATTTGCCTGAAGTGCTGAGTACTCACAAGCCAGAAATTGCTTTGAGCATACAATGTACTATGCAACAGCAAAGTATTCTGAAAAATCAAGTCCTTGGCATTTCAAATTAAAACATAAAATTAATCAGCACTTTTGATAATTTTGACCCTTAATTTTGTGTTTAATATATTGACCTATGAGGGTGTTACAGAAAGTAATGGCCATTTCTAAATTAAACTATTTTGTGTGTAATGAGTGGGAAACAGAAGGGACCACTTATGGTGGCACTATTGAACATACTCACCAGTTATGATTATGTAGAGAAGTGGCATGGTCCAGTAAATGGCCATGGCACACAGTGGTTTATTTCAAAATTGCCATTACTTTCTGAAACAACCTTGGATAAAATTGGGGTAATAATACTATTTAACCTCATGGGCAGGAAAGGCAGGTATTGTGGAGAAAAATGAACTAATATGTTGGTAGTATTCAGACTCTGCTATGGAATTTAATAGAAAATGACCAGTAGAAAATATAATAATTCTATATTTAGAGCCTGTGTACTATACAAAAGTGAGGGAGAGTCGCACAGTATATGGTGACAATTTAAAGTAAAATGACTCATTCAGGGAGCAATGTCCACCCCATGCACCAAAAGAAACAAGTTTTTCTGGAAAATATCTTAACGTTTTAATTGAGACAGTATTATAGGGTACCTATACACATGCACAGGGGCTGCTCAGACACACTGTAATTATAGCACATTGGAGAAGGCTCGATTAATCAAGTGTATTGGAGCGTGGTAACTACCTCCCCCTCCCACTCCCGGAGCACGTGTATAAATACCCATTATGCATAATAGTAAGGGGGTAAAATTACAGCTGCAACTGGCAATCTATGTATATGTTACAGAACCTCTATCTGCAGAGCATCTGCAGAGCTCCTTAATACAGATGCAGAAGTAATTTTAGCTGGTATGGCTATGTCCTCAATGATATAAACCAAGCTGACCAAAGCACTATTCCCTCAGCATAGGTGTCTTTACATCAGGGCTTCTGCTGACATAGCTGTTGTAAAGTGAATGCAGTGTATGTAACAACAGGAGGAACCAGGGGGCAATCTGAAGAACTGTACTGATTTAATTTGGACTACAACTCCTGGAAACCCCCAGGAGTTGAGAGGCAACGAAAAAGGAAGAGGACACTTGAGGCTGCAGTAAGAAAAAGAAAGAGCAGCCTGCATGTGGAACCTGGTCAACCTTATGTGGAGGAGAATGCAACGAAGCTGGAGCTCTCACTGCCTCAAGCACCAGGGCAGTGGACTGAAGGAGCTACACTGACTTGGGGGTAGCTGCAGGCTGCTGTTTGAGCACTCTAGGGACTAAAGGATTATTTTCAGACACCTCCAAAGGGGTGGAGGAGAGCTTAAGATGCTAAATGTATGTTAGGGTTACCATAAGTCTGAGTTTTCCCAGACATGTCCTCATGTCCGGACTGGTTTTTGAAATGCGAGCAAATGTCCAGGTTTTTGCTCTACCTCTGCCTTCCTAGGCTGGCTGCTTGGGGCTGAGACGAGGTGGTTGGCTGTTGGAGGTCACATGTTCTGCGCATGGACCCCAGCAAACTGGTACCAGGTAAAGAGACTGTGTGTGTGGTGTGTGTGTGTGTGCAGGTGCAAGCACACAGGCAGGAGCTGCTTGGGTAGCAGGGCTGGGGGGCAGGGTGCTGCAGGTTGGGAGTGAGGGGTATTGGCAGGGCTGGAGGACAGAGGGCTGTGGGTTGGGAGTGAGGGGAACTGGCAGAGCTGGGGAGGCAGGGACTTAGGAGTGAGGGGCAGAGGCAGGGCATGGGTATGGGCGTATCACTGCCTCTCATCATATGCCCCTCCTCTGTCTCTTTCTGCCTTCTCCCTCACACAGGTGCCCTCTTTTTTTATACTGGAAATGTGGTAATCCTGGTATGCTACCATAGTGTTGGTATTTCTTTATCTTTTACCTGTTTCCTTCATTTGGCTTTTTGGCCTGACATCCTAACCCCTGTGGTTTTCTGTGTACAAGTGGAAACTCCCCCTGACATCTTGTGCCAGTTTCAGGGGCTGCAGGGCTGGAACATTTTATCAGTCAGAGGTTGTAATATTTTCACACTCCCATCTGCCATACCAGAACTTTGTAGTTTAATCCAAACTTTAATTCTGGTATTTCCTGCTGTCATAGTGGTTAACTTTGCAACCTACATTTCATTTAATGTAGTTTTCTTGTATATACTGTACACTAAAGTATAGTAAATATTGAACATCCCATTAACAATTATTTTAAATTACTTTCATTAGAATAAAAGTCATGACCTTTAAATTAAGAGAATGAAATAGGTTTCAGACTTTCTACATCAAGATATATGACCACAAGAAATTGGAAGACTTTAGCTTCTCTATCTAAATTAGAATAGCTTCAGATTCTAATTAAAACGCTGGATTTGAAAAAGTTCAGAATAAAAAATTTGTAGGAACAAGTGAAGGGAAAAAGTGTCATAGTAAGTACCATTGAAAGTACCATTCAATCGATGGCACAGAGTATAGAAACATAACAGAAGAGGATAATATATTAAAGTGGATTATATAACAATTTAATGCAAGATACATATGTGTTTAATTATACCATAAAGTCCTAAAATAATTTACCTAAACGTGAATAAAATCAAAGAATTCAAAGTACTTTGCAATCTTGCCTTTATTTAACAATTATAGGTATTTTTCCATTAGTCCTATTATATATAAGTAGTAGTAGCAACAGCAGCAGTGATAATACAAATAATAAAAGTAATGGTAATATTTGTGTTATAATATGAAAATTGAGAAAAGCCTTAGTTATGACTAAGAGTGAGGAGACCAGACAATTATGTGGTACTAATGACTGTTAATTAACTATATAGACTTTCACTTTTGGTGCCAATTTGAATCCAGCCCAAGCATCTGTTTCTGTAATTTCTCCATTTATAGAACTTGTGTAGAGGGCAATGGATGCTCTTTGCACAAGAAGTCCTTCACAATTGTGTTCCAAATAAATTTGGTTTTATAGCCACCATTACGGCTCTCAAATGAATTCAGAATTAATAATTATTAGTTATTTAGGTATTTCAGTAGCAACCAGGAGTCTCAATTGAGGTCACGACTCCATTGTGACAGACACTGTACAAACACTTAGGAAGAGACAGCTCCAGCCCCTAACCATTTATAAACTAAAAGGATAAGACACCCCAAAGATGAGACCAGAAAGGGGGTCTGTAGCTGGTTAGGGGTTAGCTCAGCACAGTGTTTTCCTGGGCACACTCACCTCACAAGAAACTCCATAAGCATAAGTCAAATCATCAGGTAAACATAGTCCACACATTCCCTGAAGTCTTTTCCTAGACCCCAAAAAGGTGACTGTGCTGCTTCCTTAGTCCCACAGTCCTTCTTTTCCCTATCTGGAGTAAGTTCCCTGTCTTGGTGTTGCCATTTCTAGTCTTGCAGCCCTAAGTCTTTTCCCAGACCCTGGAAGAGTCCCTGAAGTCTCTTGACTCCCAGTCCAGTGCCTAGTTCCACTACAATTGATGCTAGATGAAAGTCTTCTAGAACAATAAAAAAATGGAATGCATTTGGAAAGGGGATCATTGCATTTCTTTTAGAATTGGTCCCTTTAATCATGATCAGCACATTACTTTGTGAGGCAGAGTAGAGAAACTTGCAATACTGCTACTTTTCCTTAAAGCAAATACAGTCTCTTGGTTGCTTGCTATGGTACTATTTGTAATCTAAGAGATCATACCCAAAGATTTACAGAGGAAACTATGTATAATAATTTATATCATGGGTTATCAACTTTGGGATTGCACACGGGTGGGAAAAGGTCACAGTTATCCTGCGCTGGTTATGCTACCAAAAAAATAGGGATCTCAGATGGATTCTGGGGCTTGTGGTATGGAAAAATTGAAAAGCACTGCTTTAGACTGTCACCATAAGCTATAAATATTTGTCCATGTGTTACATTATCCCCCTTGATTATATTGGTGCAGATAGTTCTTTTTTGAATCAGTAGGAACAGAGGCCTTCAAGCAGCTAGTAAGCCAATGAATCCAATCCACTGTACTCACAGGCAATGGGCTCATACCACTGCAACTAAGAGAGAAAAAATCCTGGGAACTGTATTACTGAATTGCTTTTAACTTCTAGATTTATCATATTTAATACAGTTGGCTACAAGTATTTACATTTAAATTCATGGCTTGTTAAGACACCATGATCTAATTATGGTAGAAACATGGGAGTATTGGTCTCTGTTTATTTTAGACCACTAGTGATGCTGTTAAATGAATGTTGATGTTTTCAAATTATTTAGATTGACACTTTCCATGTCTCAGCTTCATAGATCGGGATTCTGGGTTGTAGCTGTGTTGGTCTAAGGACATAGACAGACAAGCTTCTTTGGATAAATGTGATATCTCGCAAACCTCATCACCAGAAGCAAACTTCTATGGCCCAAAGCTCACCAAAAGTATCCACACCATACCAGCACAAGAAATGTAAAACCTGCTAATACATTTTCAACACTTCCACAATAACCACATCCCACACCAGAACCATCAACATTCCTGGATCTTACACCTGCACCTCCAGAAATGTAATGTATCTCATCCAGTGCACTAAATGCCCTGATGGAAAATATGTAAGAGAAACCAAACAACTGTGTACCAGGATAAATGGACACCAAAAATCTATGAAGGACAAAAATATCCAATTACCTGTGTGTGCACACTTCTCACAAGATAACCACTTCCTCTCCAGTCTCTCAGTTCTAATCATCAATGGAAATTTACAAAACACTTTTCATAGACAAGCCTATGAACTTCACATCATAAACCTACTGGATACAAAAAATCATGGACTAAATATAGACATTTGATTAATGGTACATTGTAACCCGCCTACCATCTGATATCTCCAAACCTGCCTTTTGGCTTCTATTTACACTCAGGAGAACACGGAAAATATAAACAGATTCTCCCTATGCCTAAAGAAGGTGTTTGTACCTGAAAGCTTGCAAAGAACAATTTTCCCAACTATTTATTTGGTCTAATAAAAGATATCACATTTGCCCAAAGAACCTTGTCATCTTTCTCTTAGAGCTGTTTAAACACTGACAAATAAATAATCCTGAAGGAATAACAACATTCTTGGGGTTTGATTTCAAACACAATGCGTATCCATTTATTCTTTGCTAGGTAATATCTAGGAAGATACTATGAATCAATCTAAAGGCAAATTCAGCAATGGTATAAATAACCCCTAAAGCTGAAATAACTGGTAACTTACAGAAATCCTTTATCCCCTTGCAAACCCCCCCACAAATCCTGGCATGGGAGTTAGACAAGTGGCTATATTACCCACCTAGCAGCTTCAAGTGTAAGAGTCATTCTGAAAGTAGAGGATGGTTGATTCAATTCATTTTAGTATCCCTGTATCTGAGACTTTAGGAAACAAGACAAGGAGCAGCCTTTGGATTAATGAATTCTATTGGAGAACAGTCTTGCAGGGCACATGAATCAGAAGACATGGTGACACAGATCTAGCCTCAGTTTGCAAGGCAAGTATTTATTTATTCCCTTAGAATGTGAAAGACAACAGTAGCAGGAAAAATCACTAACCTTAAGTTAGGGCATAGTTGCTTCTCTACTATCTATTGGCACATTAGAGGCCCATGTTTACAACTTTTTGTTTATATGAACCAGTTAGTCTCTAAGGTGTGAGCTCTCCCTACCTGCTGCCTAAACACAATATGTAACTCATCACAAGTTTTTCTAAGAACGTAATTTAAATCAGACTTTTCAAATTGTTATAGTTTTTTGAAGATTAAGGGCATAGACTTTCAACATGGTTACTATGAAGTAAATTGGTTTTACTGTTTTGTAAAAATGGAGTGGACCCACTGGTGTAAGTCACCAGTGAAACCCAGAAAAGTTAGTGCTTTAGAACTGAGGAGTTAGTATACACTAGTGTGAATTAAATCAAGGTGCTAGCAGTGTGGAGCTCACTAACTTACCAGAAAAAGGCTGCAAATACACATTCAAATAATCATGTTTTCTTTTTATAAAACAAACAAACATAAATCTAGTGAATTTTGTAGGCAGACAAAGTTCCTTGGGTGAATTTGATATCTTTTATTAGACCAACCCAAATAGTTGGAGGAATAGTTATTAAGCAAGCTTTCGGGTTCAAAAACCCTTTGTCAGGCTAAGGAAGTTTCAGCAGTTGGTGTGTGCTCTTCCTGGATGGAGTGAAAAGTAAAGAAGCCAGGCGCTGGACTGTGGAGTCAGTTGCCAGGCAGATTATAATGTGTCAAAAATCCAATGTCTATGTTTAGTCCATGATCTCTAGTATCCAGGAGGTTGATGAAATGGAGCTCAT
>JAGPOW010001296.1:103238955-103250583 GCA_030014935.1 Caiman crocodilus
TCATCTGACCCCGGTGCTCTTTCCTGCCAAGGCAGGGGGTCGGACTAGATGATCTGCCCAGGTCCCTTCCGACTCTAGACACTATGACTATGACTATGATCCCATGTACCAGCACAGGCTGACAGGCTGGGTATAGGCCTTGCTTGCATGAGCAGCATTGATCAACATACTCTGCTCACATAAAGGCCAGACAGGCCTCACCAGAAAACCTGACTGATGCATGAGTTCCTCACATACACAAAACTTGGCATAAGGGCCAGATGTGCACTCCTGACAAGAGATGAGAAGGAAAGATGATGGTACAAGGTAGGATAGTCCAATACCAGGATGATAAGGCTGGAATGGGAATATTGAGGTCAAAAGGTGAAACAAGCCCATAGTACAGTACAGGACAGTTGGAGACTTTCAAGATACAGATAGAATGCAATATGTAATTTGTTTTGATCGTTGTATAAAAGGAGAATTGGAAAGCAGGGAAATGTAGCAGCTTGTGTGAGCTTTTCATTTTTCATTAAAATGAAAAACTCTCCAGTACTACAGTTAGCTTCCTTTGGCCATCTCATACAGTTTGCAGCTCTAATGCCTTGTCCATCCTTTTACATTTATATATGGCCCACTGTATATGGGCAGTGTCGTGTTTGATGGCTATGTGTGATGTTGTGCCAAATAACTTGTCACAGGTACAAATGCCTTAGCTCCTGGTCTGATGTACTTGTTAGGCCAAACCATGTTAGGGCTGTGCTTATAGATAATAACCTGACTGAATCTTTGCCACTGAACTGAGCCTGCGGTTGTTCTTTAAGACAAGATTAGTGCTGGAATCTCTTGGCTGCAAGTTTGCCAGCACTACAGTTCTTGTAACTTCAACACTGATAGCACATCAATAACACCCAATGAGAATACTAGCAATGATGACACTGATAACCACAGATGACGCTGGGGACTGACTGGCTAAGAAGCAGCTCTGCAGAAAAGGACCTGGGGGTTATGGTGGACAATAAACTGGATATGAGTCAACAGTGTGCTTTTGTTGCCAAGAAAGCTAACAGCAAACTGGGCTACATTAGTAGGAGCGTTGCCAACAGGTCGAGGGAAGTGATTCTTCGCCTCTATTCTGCACTGTTGAGACTAAGTACTGTGTCCAGGTTTCTGGGCCCCCATGTACAGAAAGGATGTGGACAAATTGGAGAGAGACTATTGGAAGGCAATGAAAATGGTTGGGGGGCTGGGGCATGTGAGTTCTGAGAGGAGGCTGAGGGAATTGGGCTCATATAGTCTGCAGAAGAGAAGACTGAGCAGGGATTTTATAACAGCCTTCAACTACCTGAAGGGTGGTTCCAAAGAGAATAGAGCTAGACTGTTCTCAGTGGCAGAGAACATAACAAGGAGCAATAGTCTCAAGTTGCAGCAAGGGAAGTTTAGGTTAAATATTAGGAAAACTTTCTCACTAGGAGGGTAGTAAAACAATGGAATAGGTTACCCAGGGAGGCTGTGTGGACTCTTCATCCTTGGAGGTTTTTCAGACCTAGCTAGACAAAGCCTTGCCTGGGATGATCTCATTGAGGATGGTCCTGCTTTGTCCAGGGGGTTGGATTAGACCACCTCCTGTGGTCCCTTCCATCCCTAATTTTCTATGATTCTATTATCCTCTTGGAGCTGGATTTGCCCTGTCAAACAGATATTTTCACCAGGTTGGCTTCAGTTCCATTTCTCAGTCTTTATTTAGTGAGAGGTATTCAGATTCTTTCTGGTTCCTGAGTTATTACAGCTCTAATGACACTCGTAATTTTAAGATACAGGGAAAATCTCTAAAACTGAAAGGAATTCATTAGGCATATTCATTATAGCACTAGAATTGCCTTTCTGTGGTTGTCCAGAATTTTTTGTTTGGTCCTGTCCCATGTTCATTTGGAGAAAGCCATGCACCTGCACATGTGCATGCACCTGGTCTGAACGTTTCAAAACCTGAAGAGGTTTGGTTTGACTCCTGTTCTGAAAAGTGTGTCAAAGGCTGAAGGGTGTATATTGTTTTTTGGTTTGCTTGTTTTTTCCTGAATGGATTCATCCATCTGCAATCTCTGCTGGGTGCATCTCTTCCGTCCCTGTACCTTTGTTCTTGGGTATTGCTACAGTACCCAGGCTTCCCCTCCTCTCTGTATAATATTTAAACTGCTTTCCTCCGGCCACACATAAGACCTTTCTCTTCATAGTTCCACTGGCTGGTAAGTTTTAATTAATCACTTACAGAGTGGTATTAGGAATGTACGTCACTCCTATCTATCTAGGTATTCATACCTACAACACCATAGGATGGAGCAACTGTGGTACAACCCTGCTGTCGTTTAAGTCAAGGAAAATTTCCATGCCTGCTCAGTCCTTCTCTCACGAAAATATATCAACCTTCTGCCACAATGTGATTTAATTAGACCATATTTTGTGCATCTCCAATTTTTACCTCAACCTTCTGAAAGAGACAATGAAATAAGTAATCACAGGAATGATAGGCTTTTCTACAGCCTTGGCCAGAGGTGGGGCATGGTAGGAATAAAGAGAATCAGCT
This sequence comes from Caiman crocodilus, assembly GCA_030014935.1. Classification (NCBI taxonomy): domain Eukaryota; kingdom Metazoa; phylum Chordata; order Crocodylia; family Alligatoridae; genus Caiman; species Caiman crocodilus. The sequence goes on from JAGPOW010001296.1 coordinate 103,241,516, forward strand.
GTAAACCAAGCATTAAAAACAGGCCAAACTGAATCCAGGAAATCATACAATAAGGGCTGACCTAACGCTCTTTGAAGTCAGTAGAAAGGCTCCCACTGAATTAACTGGATGTGGGAATAGCCCTCAACACAAAAAGGCTTATTCTAATGGTTGGCAGATAGTCTTCTTTGAAGTTGCTAACCCATTCAGAAGGGGACCTCAGTGTCAGGGTCCTTGAGTTGAGAAGCCTTAGGGCATCTTATGAAAGTCCCAGATTGGGACACCTCAAAGACCACTTTTGAAAATTTCCCTTAAGATCCTAGTTCTGTTTCCTAGTTCTGTTTTCATGTAAGCTGGCTTTATTCTATTGTAACTCTATTGACTTCCCTGGAGCTAGCTACTCCACATTTACAGTGGTGTAAATGTAAGAGAATAAAGACCCGAGGCTACAAAATGATAGGCAAACTATCAGCTAGTAAAAACAACTCTGGGTGTGTCTATACATGAACTTATGTGTTCCTAAACTTAATGTATATTAGCCTAGGTGCATGTCTACATATGAACTCCTTAAGGAGCCTTAACACAGCTCACAGGGCAGCTTGCCCTGGTCAGCATCCTGGACAGCTGCTGGAAGCCTGTGGCAGTGTAGCCAGGCAGTGCAGCCCAACACTGGACAAGGGGATGGGAGCCTCCAGTCCCCCCAGACATGGTTGGTCTGGCCTTCACCCTGGCCTTGGCTCTTACCCCCTTCCCGTGTTCCTGCCTCCCCAGATTCAGATGACAGTGGATCAGAGCTGAACCCACCGGGGCCCCGTGCTGTCTGCAGATGCGATGAAGAAGAAGATGCAGCAGGCAAGTGGTGGTTCTGGCAGCAGCAGACCTTGTCAGTGTACAGTAAGACAGCAGTTGGGCAGGAGGTATGAGGGCTTCTGTCAAAGTAAAAGGAAAAACTCTCCTCCGACAACACCCTGCAGAGGAAGGGGGCAGTGTAGCATTGGCAGAGCCTTTGCTAACAGTTCACCCACACCTCTCCCTAAGGACAGGTTTGCTGGCCGAGTAGTGCATCCATGCAGGGGCAAGATGCCTCGCTGCTCCCCGGATTCAGGTACCCTTGGAAACCCACAGTGGGGCTCCCACCAGGGAGAGCAGGCAGGCTGGGACTGCATCTGCCCCCAACAGCCAGCATGGCTTTCCCTGCTCCACCTACCTCCATCTCAGGCAAGCACCTGCCCTCCATGCCAGACATTGCGGGTGGAAGAGGAAGCATCAGTCCCGGCAGGCTGAATGCCACTCCTCCCACCCACCATGTCCAGCATGATGGCAGCATGGGGCCTCACAAGCTCGGTTCCAGCCCGCTCAGTTGCACAGCATTAAGGCTCCCTACCACATGTACATGTAGGGATTAGTCTAAAATTGCCATTTTAAGGTTCATTAAGGAAACACAGGTGTAGACCTGTGCCTTTAAAGTGCTTTAAAAATGGCTAATGTGCCTTAAATCTCCAAGTGTAGATGCACCCTCTGTATATAAAATAAAACGACTATATCTGCTGGATTTTATTTTTGAAGAAATAATTAATAGAACAGAGAGATGTGAGACAGTAAACATAACTTACTTTGATCTTATTTTTTAAGCAAGTGAGACTATATTCCCCAGCAGACTAAAACAAAAGGTTCAGCAAGTTAAGTACAGAGTACTTTATTGTGGAAGGCATAAAGGGCTTGTTAAATAGCCATGCGCAGATTGTAAAATCACTGTTGTGAGATTTAGATCCAGAAGCAGGAATCACATGGAAATTTTTCATTCTGTCTAATAATTGTTTAGACATTAGGACAGATTTGTACTTAGTGTAATCATTTATACCTATGCCAGGCATGTGTATAACAATGCAGTTCTGATATGTTAGCATTTGACACTTATTTTCCATTTATTAATCTGGGCATACAGAGCTGCAAGGCAGTAGATTATTAGGATCATTGCCAGCTGCAACAAGAAAACAGCAAATAGAAGGCAAAAGAAAGGTTAGGGTGGGAGAAAAGCAAGAAGAGGATTCTTGGCACAAGAATAAGTGGGTGTAAACTAGTACACTGGAAATTAGAAGATGGTTTTCTTCCAGTAGGAGTAACAGAGAGAAATAACTTGACTAATGTGAAGATAAGAGTTTGTTAAGTTTCTGAATGACAACATTATGATGTGGTTGCTGACAGTTGCAGGGACTGGACTTGAACCTGGAAGTCCCTTCTAGTCCTATACTCCATGTTCTTAGAAAAGATTCAAAAAGTGCCATGGAAGTGAAAGTTGCTAGATAATTGCTAGTTTTTGTCACCGATAATGTGTTATCCTTAAAAATGCGATGTGATGATACATGCCAGAGATGACTCACTCAGTGGACTAATGTACATAGGCAATCAAGCCACACATACATTGTACTTTCATTATGGTGCCTCATATCAATACTTTATTCACTATCTATATTCTGTGGAATTTTGCCCATTTAACAAACAAGAGGACCAATTCTTCCTTGTTTTTCACTATTCATCAGTGCATTCTCATCAGATTCAGTGAAGCCATTCCTATTCTCCTCCCTGTGGGATTAGAATGGTGTGAGTGACTGGAGTTTAAAGGACAGTTAATTGGTTTCTGTTATCACTTAAATGGACTCAGTGCCCAATACAATCAATATGAGTTTTACCTGAGTAGGTGAGAGCAAAACCTGATTCTTTTCCCACTGTAAATCAGGAGTAATTCAGGCCCTGATTCTCTCACAACACTGTAAATTAGCTGTTGCACTGAGAAAAGAGCTGCCATAAATTAGAAGAGATTTAAGGTAAGCCAACCTACATTGTCTGTAAAGGACTGCAAAAGAAAAAGTGGACATAAAGAGAGAAACAAAATGATGTTAACAAAATAAGTCATCAGTGAAGAATGAAACAAGTTTTATGATTATATACCCATTTCTTGTGTCATTGCTAAGTATCGAAGCAGAAAAAGAAAAATATAGCAGTTAAAATTTAGAAATCAGATGAACAATTAAGAAAACTGCTTAAGAACCTCTGAAACCAGTAAGAGAAATACCTTAACAGATGCACAAGTGCACCTTGGAATGAATACATTATGTGTTATAGATTCAGGACTGACATCATAAACCTCATAATCACTTTTTCACTTGCTCATGTGGTGTACATCTGCGATTTGTTGGCAAAGCACTGCAGTGAGAGAAACTCTTGCTACTGTAGCTAACCTTTCCCCTCTTTGGTGGTTTTGCCTTGCTGCTTCTACTTTTTTACATATCTATTGTGAGTTGCTGAAATATATTTTTTTCAATAGCATATGCTGTATATGCTACTCCAACTCTTGTAAATGTGCTGCACCTCAATGCAAAAGCAAGGAAAAGAGTGAGAAGGGCCAGATTTCAACCCAATTTACATTGGTGTAAACATGAAAATTCTTTGCTGATATTTTGGATTTACATCGGTTTTACTGACATCACAATCTGGTGAGCCTGACAATATGAAAAAGCTTTTAGTGTTTTTTCGACAAGCTACTATGCTCACGTTTTACATCATTGCTCAGGGTAGAAATGAAAAATTGAAATGTCAACATCTATAGTTACCTCATGTAAAGCAGCAGCATATATAATAGTGAAATGATAGATGCTAGGGAAATGAAGTAAATGTACAACAGAACACCACACCAGTCATGGAAAATGAAGTATGAGATCTTTGCATAAGGGAACAAAGCCTCTAGGAAAGACACATATCTGCAGAGATGTGAACTAGATTCCCATATTATAGACTAATGCATTGTTAGCAAGGTGCAGTCAAAGAAAGCAGACCCAGTAAAAGAGAGCTGCAGTCAAAGAGAGTAAGACCCAATGAAAATATTATTGCAAAGATGAGCAATAGATATCCATAATTAATTGTAACAAAGTACATTTGCCTCCCAGTAGCATAGGTGAATCTCACAGTTTTGAAGTACCTGCAGCTCTAAACAACTAGCAATGCTAATACTGCACTACATTATAATTTTGACTTCCCTCTCCTTCCCCCCGACTAAGCCACAGGTGCACAATTCATTATTGCTTCCTGAGAATACACAGCTTTTTTTGCAGTGTTGATCTTGGTTAAAGGTACCTCAGCTCAACCTAATGCTGTGTCGTATATCAGACAGTGTATAGCTACATTAGCTTGGTAATCTGCCCAGCCTACTTTTCAGCTTAACCTGGGTGAAGCACCATGCTACTATGGCTGTACTGCTTCTAGTACCAGAGCTAGTTTAGAGCAACCTAACTTGGATATCTCTACATGACACTGTATTATGCTGTGCAGACTTACTCTGAAAGAAGAAAGGAGGAATAATAAAAAGTCTACTTTATCCTGGATACCCGTATCATTCACTTCCCAACTTGAAGAGTTTCTATATATATGAGAAAGTTGACACAAAATTTCTGTAGGTAAAGTGTATAGGCAATAGGGTGTTATACCTATGTGTGAGCACTTTCATTCAGAAGTCACCTTTAGTTTATAGCTTAATTCTTCAAAGACCACTTTACCTCTGAATGAAGCCATCCCCATGTAGCTGAATGTGCTTTCAATGGTAATATTATCTCATCTCAGTAAAGCTCAAAAACCTTGACTAAGAAGAAAGTTATCATTATTCCTATTTTATTGAGGGGCAAACTGGGAGAAAAAGAAACTTGACTAAGGTTCTACACTAGCCCAGAGGTAGAGGCAGGAATAAAGCCATGGGTTCCTGAGTCCTGCCAACTACTCTGTCTGGTAAGCCAAACCATCCTTGTCTTCTGCACTGTCACTTCATAATTCTAATAGATTTGTTTTAACTATATGTCTCCATTTAAATGAGCCCTCAGAAGACAAAGTCTTTGTATAGTCTTCTGCCCCTCTCAGGCTATTTCAGTGCTGTCACTACAACTGATTTATCATTTAATCTTATAACTACAGGCACAGCTACCTCCTAGGCATCATGTCTTGCAGAGATTGTTGGCAGAGCTGCCCCAAACATTCCTATGTGGTGTAGCAGCTAGACTAGATTTTGGCAAGAGCACTGAGTTTAACCAACCTACATTGCTTTGCCCACACCATCAATCTCTGATTCCCATTAAGATACATGAGAGGACGGGGGGCAGCTGGAAAAGAAAAGACATGAAGAAAATAAGAATTGCATTAAAGATGGCCAAACAATAACATTCTCTTTAACTAGAGTTTGGAATTTTGAGCTTCTGAAATTCCTTCAAAGTCATGTCAAGGTTTCTGACTTTTAACAAACTTATGATATCAAACATGTGCTTCAGATACAAAAAAAGCATAGAAAGAGCATTTATCTAAAATGGATAGTTTTATTGTTCTATGTGTGCTGCTTAGATGCCATGACTGATCTGAAGTATGTGCAGTCCCTTTGTGAAGATGGAAAGAGAATCTCAGAAATTACAGACACCTATGATAGTGTACTGAATTCAATTCAATTCTGTGTTACACCTGTACAAACACCATTTACTTCAGGGATGTTCCTTGGCTACCTACATGACAAGAGAATTTGACACAAGTAACAATCAATTTGTTAGGCAGAAGGCAGGACAGGGTGGCACCTTAAAGACTAACTGATTCAGAAAGGGATGAGCTTACATAGGCTACAGCCTACTTCGTCAGATGCCTTTCTGAATGAGTTCGTCTTTAAGGTGCCACCTTGCCTTGCCTTCTCTTGACTTCAGACTAACATAGCAAACTTCCCCTCAGAACTGTAAATGTAATGCCAAGCCTGTTGAAGTCAATAGGACTCCTGGTTCAGGTCTATCATGACTATATAGCATATGAGCAAGGGCAAAGGATGGGGTTTTAAATGTTAAATTAAATTTTAAAAAATTATAAACTGGACAAGTTGCATAAAGAGGAAAGTGAAAGGTATTTTCTAGTCTGGACATCTATAAAGTTTATCCAGGTGTCACTGCCAGACACCAAACAGCAAGCAAAGAAAAAAAGGGATGTTTTCAATATTCATTGTCGTGTTTATATGCTGAGAGGATTAAGGGATTGTGTCATCACAAACATGTATTTAAACATGATTGCAGGGAGTTCACAAAATGATGAACATGACTTAGTGGTCAGTGCAAACTACAGGAAATTGAATTCAGCAACATGTCAGCTAGTCATCTGTAAATCTTGGATCCAGCTGGGTTTAATCACAATTAGGTGACATGATTCTGAACAACACTGATTCTCAACTACACTGACCTGGCTACAGCTTATGGTTAGTTCATTCAGTCTTCATAATTGTTCTTGATAACTTAGAAGCATGAAAAAAGCCTTTGTTACTCTTCGAATATATGTATGTGTGCAATTAAAGTGACACAATAAACTCTGGCACATATCACACCAGAATGCATTGCTCTCAGGCATCACATTTACACATGCACCTGAGACCAGCAGCACATTGAGCCAAGTTGGAGCAGCCAAGTACAAGGAGGCATACATAAATTAAACCTCAATAAACTCACAGTGGATATATATGGATTGTAGGTGAAATTCTGGAAAGTGATTAGCATGTTCTGCAAGATGATAAGTACCCTTTATACCTACTAAAGTCAATGTGTGGAAAAGACCACTTAGCACTTTACAAGATCTGTCCCTTTGAGTGAGTCTGTTGTGATTCTCTTTTCTTTTATAATGTAGCCTGAAAATTATGACAGCTTTAGCAACCCACACTATTTCTGCAGTGCTCTGGAAAACACTGTCAAGAAGTACACACTACCCACTTGCTCCCACCCCCCATACACCAAAAAAGGAAATTAAATCATGAAGCCACCCTCAGAGTGCCTTCCTGCTGCTGTTCTTGAATTCTCTGAGAAAAGGGCTTCCCTCAGGCAGCTTCACTGCCTTATTTCCAAGTTTGGCATGTGTAAAACAGGAGCAGGAGGAGACAAGCAGCTATGTTTCTCAGTAGCACTCCTAGGAGCTCAACGGAAGTGATGAAGACATACCCTCATTTAGCTCCTATGGGCCAGTTACATATGTCACTATATTTTGCTAGTTATTGTGATATGATAAAGTGCTGCATTCTTAGGCCTTGCAGTATACAGAATTTTATAAGATTTCTCAATAAAGGAAGGAAAATCTACAACTGTTTATATTTTACATATCTCACAAGCCATTTAGCACATGATTTTGATATTCCTGTAGACCTCTGCCTTTTAATGCAGTTCACCTTTAAAAAAATAACTTTTCAATTAAAATAAACCTTGAAAATAGATCATTACCTGAAGCTTTCTCATGTGTTTATAAAGAAAAGTCATAACTTAAAAAATCATTCAAGGCCTACTAAACAGTTTATTAAACAGTTACAAGTTTCTTTTTCTGCTGTTAGAAGTAGATGCAGACTCTGTGAGATCTCTAAAAATGTCTAGCTTTGGAGGTTTGTTTTTTTTTTTACAATACTTAGGAACTCAGATATGGTTTTTATGTAGAAAGTATAAAATTCTACTGAGAAAGATAGGCTAGGATAAGACAATACCTCAGAACATGTAATACTACTTTTGGAGAATTTTGTAATCTCTAAGCAAAAGTCAAGGTATCTGATCAAAAGTTCTAGATGTCAAGAAGGAAGATTTTGGCAAACTCAAGAAGATAGTTGGAGAGGCCCTCTGCAACTGAACAACTTGGGAGTTCAGGAACAGCGGTGCTTCCTTAAAGAGGCAATTCTCATGGCACAAAAACAGGCTATCCCCAAATGGGCAAGAAGTGGGAAAGGAGCCAACAGATCCACATGGATAAACAGGGATATTAGAGACCTATTAAAAAAGGAAAAAGAAGCATATAAGCAATAGAAGAATGGCTTGGCAACCAGAGAAGAATATACCTATATCATCAAGGCCTGCAGATACGAGACACAGAAAGCTAAGGCAGGCATGGAGATTAAGCTGGCAACTGGAATGAAAGACAACAAAAAGTCCTTCTACAGATACATATGGAGCAAGAAAAACATCAGGCTCTATTTTGGGATCCCTACTGAATACTCAGGGACAGCCTACAGTTGATACCCTTGAAAAATCTGAACTAAATATATAAATCATGTTTTCTTGAAATCAAATGTGGTCTGTTCACCTGACCAGAGGCCTGGGGAACATGGGAAAGACAACAGGCTACATGAAATCAATCCTGAACAGGTGGGGGATCTCTTGCAAGATTGGGATGTTTTCAAGTCTGCTGGGCCTGACGACCTGTACCCAGGAGTCCTGAAAGAATTGGCTGAACTTCTAGCAGCTCCACTAGCCAAGCTGTTTGAAGAGTTGTGGAACTTAGGAGTGGTCCTGGACAACTAGAAGAGGGCCAGCGTGGTCCCCATCTTTAAGAAAAGGAAGACGGATGACCCTACAACTACAGATCAATCAGTCTGACCCTGGTCCTGGGGAAAACATTTGAAAAATTTATTAAGGAGGCCATCAATTGCAAGCTGGTAACTGAGGGGGTGCTAAAAAACAACCACCATGGCTTTGTTGAGGGTAGATCATGCCTGATGAACCTTGTGTCCTTTTATGACCAGGTAACTAGCTATTTGGACAAGGGACGTGAGGTTGACATGATTTACTTAGACTTCAGTAGAACCTTTGATTTTGTTTCCCACAGGATTCTCTCAAACAAACTGAAGAGTGTGGGGCTGGACCAGTCTGCAGTGAGGTGAGTGGACAATTGATTTAGAGGCTGTTCCTGGAGGGTGGTAATCAATGGGATGGCCTCATCCTTGAGGACTGTCTCCAGTGATGTCCCCCAGGGATTGGTGCTTGGACCCGTACTCTTAAATATATTAATTTATGACTTGGATGAGGGGGTAGAAAGCTCAGTGATTAAATTTGTGGACAATACCAAGCTGTGGGGGAATGTGGCCATATTGGAGGATAGGGTCAGGATACAGCATTACCTTGACAAATTGGACTGATGGGCAGAACAGAATCAGATGAGGTTTAACAGGGGTATGTGCAAAGTCATAGTATCATAGTACCTAGGGTCAGAAGGGGCCTAGAGCAGGCCATCTAGTCTGACCCCCCACCAATTGGCAGGAAATGAGTGCCAGGGTCACAGGA